>VCAZ01000094.1:0-620000 GCA_005784505.1 Bagarius yarrelli
GCACATACTGATGACATCAGATGGTTATGAATGGTTGACTGAAATGTTGATTCAGGATCTCATCCTACTTGGCAAAATCGCGTCCACCTGAGCTAGCTAATTCTCAAATCTGATTGGTCAGAAGTTGCTAAATAATTAGCATCTCAGATCACAGTTTTACAGTATATTCATGAAAAAACTCTTCATGTGCTGTGTCCATGGTTCAGCTTCTGTTTTACACATGTTTTCAGTTGAACATGGGTGTAATTATGGTCTGCAAACCTGTCGGAAAAGGAAAGGAGTGTAAAGACACACCCAGGTGCAGTGTGGGATCGTAGGGCAAGCATCATAAAAGGAAAAACAGAAAAAAGAAAGAATATGTAATAACAAATATCCTCATATTCCACAGACGGGATGTGTGTGTGTGTGTGTGTGTTTGGGTATATGTAGGCCATGGCTAGGAAAGTTTGTATCTCTGCAGGAGATATAAGAATCCTACCTCTCCTATGTGTGTGTGTGTGTGTGTGTGTTTGTTTTCATTGCTGCTTCACTGCACTCTTACTATGCATGGAATTTTCCTATCAGCCCGTTAGTCTGGAGAGGCACTGCACTTGGTAGACACTGTATATATGTATATGTGGAAGTGGTAGTGCAGTGGTTAAGGCATTGAACTGCTAATTGGAACATCAGGGTTCGATTCCCAGCACCACCAAGTTACTACTGCTGGGCCCCTGAGCAAGGCCCTTAATCCTCAGTCGCTCTGGATGAGAACGTCTGCCAAAATGCTATGAATGTAAATTGAACAAGAAGAAAAGATCAAAGAGTTCATTTCGAGGTTATAAAGGTTCAGGATGTCTCTATAATTTTGTTTATGGAGCATTTGCGGTTATACACTCGGAACCGATATGAGCGTTATCGATAATTACGGTAAGTGTAATATAGTCTCAGTGGTACTTTTACATATCCTGTGTAAGTCACAGTGTGAGTCAGGAGCCTCTGTCGGCCATCTTGTTTACCTCCCATGGCTTTGTGTGATTTCTCTGGTGGTTTAGCACATCATGCTATCATGGGCTTCTTATCCGGATGTACCCTAAAGCCTGTGTTCTTAATTTCTGTAAAAATTCTAATATTTCCCGCTTTGACTTATGTGACTTTGTTATTCGTACTTAATGAATGTTCTCAAAATTTCAACAGAAAACATCAGTAGAACAATGTTCTTGGAACGTTCTTATGACGTTATTCGTACTTGATAAATGTTAAGATAAAATGTTAAATGTTCATAATGTTCATAGAACGTTCTCATAACGTTATTCCTAGTTAATATACGTTAAAGTACGTTTCTAGAAAAACGGTCTTGGAGAGACCTTATGATGTTATTTGTACTCATTGAACGTTCTTAAAATGTCGAAACAAACATTCGTAGAACAACATACTTTGAACGTTCTTATGACGCTATTTGTACGCGAGGAATGCTTTTAAAATGTTAAGGGATAACGTTCTTGAAATAACGTTTATGGAGCGTTCCTTGACATCATTTGTACTAAACGAATGTTCTCAAATTTTATGAGACAACATTTGCAGAAGAACGTTCTCGAAATGTTGTTATGAGGTTATTTGTACTTGATGAATACTCTCAAAATGTTAATGTAAATGTGTTTATTTGTCTCATCGGCTGGGGTCAGAGCGCAGGGTCAGCTATGATACAGCGCCCCTGGAGCAGGAAGGGTTAAGGGTCTTGCCCAAGGACCCAACAGTGGCAGACTGGCAGAGGTGGGGCTTGAACCCAGATCTTACTGGTCTTCCAATCAACAACTTAGAGCCTTAACCATTTGAGCCTCCACTGCCCCTATTTAACCACCCCTGCCACTGTTAAGGGAAAACGTTCTTGGAATAATGTTCATGGAACGTTCTCATAACGCTATTTCTAGTTGATATATATTCTTGTGATGTTAAGCAAAAGTGTTTTTAGAACACTGTTCTTGGAGTGACCTTATTGATGTTATGTGTACTCAACATGATGTTCTCGTAATGTTAAAAAAAACGTTTTTGGAACAGCACCATAAAATAATGTTCTACCAGTAGAACCTTTGGAACGCTTTCTAACCCTAACCCAATGACATTTTCAGAACACACACAAATCCCCACAGTTCAGTGGAAAGTGTGGAGTTAAGTATAGGGCTTAGAGTGAGACTAAATCTGGAGAAGGACACACATGGACATGATGGCCAGGTGTCACTGTGGTTATATAGTGTTACTATAAGATAAAATCATCTCTATTGTGCACTCACCTTGCGCTGAGTCTCTTTCTTCTGCTTTCTTCATCCAACTCATCCTCCGAGCTGCTTTCAGTAACATCTGAGTCCAAATTCTTTCACTGCTGTGCTCTGCAAAGTACCGCCCTAAAAACTGCACCACCGCCTGTCCACACTGTACTAAACTCTGTACACTTCTGATGAGCTGCACACTCTCAGCGGATGTCCTGCTAAGGGTTCCCCCTCCCTGACAAACTGCTGGACCACTAAACGTCGAGGAAGCCTGCTGAGAAAAGTTCTCAGGAAGAAAGTCTCCTTCTTCCTCATGAATCCCTGAAGCATTAGCACATCTGTTGTGTGCAGGACTGCGTGGATCAGGTTCCGTTTTGGTAGCTATGGTTGAAAACTTTCCCTTGAATTCCTCTAACTTCTTGTTGATGGTCTGTAGGACGTTTTCACCCAGCACTGCATGGAGCCTCCGTTTCGCTCGGTTGGTACGAGATGTTAACGTGTGTAGTTGAGAAGCGAGTCGGGTTCTCTGAGCGTCCACTTTTTCCTGCATTGCACGGCGTGACACCACATGCCATTCTGGTCTTAAAGCGTTGCCTTGGTTCCTTGTCATGTTTCCGCTTGACCTTTCTGAAGAAAGAGGTTTGCTTACTTTTTGGAAGTACAGCAAACATGGCAATGTTTTTGTTAAACTCTGGTGATCTTTTTTGGACGCTGTTGAGTCCTCGTTAGGCGAGGGACAATCTGGACCACTTTTGTCCATGGACACCGAGCCAAGAGAAGCTCCAAGGCTTGGCTGGAGGTCTATTTTATACGACGCTGAGCTGTTAAACATTGACTGTAGCGGCATCTCTGTCAGCTCTAGAAGATACTTTTTACGCTACTGAAGTCTAACGCCGTCAATGAGGAAAGGTTGAACCAGAGTCGTGTATAGTTTTCTCACCTACGGGTTTACTCTGAGTGTCCATGTCTTTGGTGGAATCCACGTCTCGGGACAAAACTGGAGACGATATTTGAATCCGGTGGTCTTTTTCTAAAGTCTTATCGAGCGCTGGTGGCATTCTGGAATCAATTCTTTTACTAAGTTCTAAAATACGACTGATTGGATAGTCAGTATCTTCAGCTGGAAATGAGAAGACAGATGTTTAACCTCCTGTTCTCCAGACGGGGAACCCAATAAATCACTTCGCAGTGACTTAAAACATTTTGCATTTTGCATTTTAATTTACTTTTTTTTTTTAAAAGCTTTGTGAAAAAAATCTACGTTAAATTATATGTAAGAAATTACACACTCTTAAATCACACACTCTTAAATCACACACTTAAATCACACACTCCTATACTAACCACACTCTTAAATCACACACTCTTAAATCACAATCTAAATCACACCTCTTAAATCACACTCACCACACTCTTAAATCACACACTCTTAAATCACACACTCCTATACTAACCACACTCTTAAATCACACACTCTTAAATCACACACTCTTATACTAACCACACTCTCTAAATCACACACTCTTAAATCACACACTCTTAAATCACACACTCTTAAATCACACACTCTTAAATACACACTCTAACCACACACTCTTAAATCACACACTCTTAAATCACACACTCTTAAATCACACACTCCTATACTAACCACACTCCTAAATCACACACTCTTAAATCACACACTCTTACTACACACACTAAATCACACACTCTACATATACTAACCACACTTAAATCCACACTCTTAAATCACACACTCTTAAATCACACACTCCTAAATCACACCACTAACTAACACACTCTTACACACTCTAAATAAATCACACACTCTTAAATCACACACTCTTAAATCACACACTCTTAAATCACACACTCTTAAATCACACACTGCTATACTAACCACACTCTTAAATCACACACTCTTAAATCACACACTCTTAAATCACACACTCTTAAATCACACCACTCAAATACACACTCTTAAATCACACACTCTTAAATCACACACTCTTAACCCACACTCCTAAATCCACACTCTTAAATCACACACTCTTAAATCACTACACTCACACACACTCTTAAATCCACACACTCTTAAATCACACACTCTATACTAACCACACTCATAAATCACACATCTAAATCCTAACCACACACCTCTATAAATCCACACTCTTAAATCACACACTCTTAAATCACACACTCTTAAATCACACACTCTTAAATCACACACTCTTAAATCTATACTAACCACACTCCTAAATCACACACTCTTAAATCACACACTCCTATACTAACCACACTCCTAAATCAAACTCACACACACTACACACACTACTACTACTACTAATAATAATAATAATAAAATACAACTAGTAATAATAATAATTCTAATAATAATAATACAATACTACTAATAATACTAATAATAATACTAATAATATAAGAAGAGAGAGACGTTCTTTTAGATCAGCTCCATTACATAAAAATAGAAAAACTTTTTTTCATCGTTAAAAAACTGAACTTTGTACGTTTTTGGATGGTTTAAACGCGAACATTGGAATAACGTTGAAAGAACATTAATGTGGTAACCGGGTGTCTATGAAAGTCCGACAGGGGGCGTGGCTTCGTCCTAAACCGAGTAACACTCATTAGGCAGCCTCGAGTGTAGCAATAGAAGCGGTTATAAGGGTCATTTCTAGTGAACTATTTAGTGGACTAACTGCGCGGTTGAGGACGAAACCCAAACTCATCTTTTTCCTAAAGAAATAATTTTCTGAACTTTGTGTAAATGATCAGAAAATCCGTTCTATTTTAACTTTTGGATTAGCATTAGCTGCTAACATTAGCTAGGTTTTTACTGTTCCTGACAGCGAACTGTACATTCGACAGGTTTAAGTTTCTCTGATCTTCCTGATTCATCTTTATTTGTTGTTGACGAATGAATAAATAAACCGAGTGAAAGGTGAAGTTTGTAAGCGGAAGATTATAAAAACTTACCAAAAGCGATTTTACACGAATAAAAAAATCCGCGGAGATCCGAGACACTACCGTTAAAAAATCAGCGCGCGCGACAATCCGAGAGAAACGCTGCGAGCGTCAAAGCGGAACTGAGCAAACGGCTGGATGGAGTCCCGCGCGCGCTGTGGGGCGGTTACCAGGGCAACGTGTCCTGATAGTCAAACTGGGTCCTAAATCACACACACACACACACACACACACACACACACATACTCCGGAATCACACACAGACCCACACACACACACACTCTTAAATCACACACACACACACACTACACACACACTCCTAAATCCCACACACCTACACTACACACACTCCTAAATCACACACACACACCTACACTACACACACTCCTAAATCACACACACACCTACACTAGACACACTCCTAAATCACACACCACACACACTCCTAAATCACACACACACATCTACACTTCACAAACTCCTAAATCACACACAACCCCCCCACACGCACTCACACTACACACACTCCTAAATCACACACACACACTCATACACTACACACACTAATACACTACACACACCTAAATCATACACAGACCCCCACACACACTCTTAAATCACACACACATACACCTACACTTCACACACTCCTAAATCACACACAACCCCCCCCACACACACTCCTACACTACACACACACTCCTAAATAACACACACACACTCACACTACATACACTCCTAAATCACACTCATACACTACAGACACACACACACTAATACACTACACACACTAATATACTACACACACTCCTAAATCACACACTCATACACTACACACACACACACACACTAATACACTACACACACTACACACACTCCTGTTGTTATGAAAAGTGAGGTAATGTTTTTTTGACCAATCAGAATCCAGAGGTCGCCAGGGGGACGTTTGGACCTCTGAGAATTTTTCAATGAAACTCAATGAAACTCCAACACATTCATGTCTTTCCTTAACTAACGTTCATGCTGATCCACACACACACACACACACACACACACACAAAGATCTGTCATGCCGTCCTGTTGGAATGTGTGTAGATCTTCATGTGAGAACAAAGTCCAGGTCCAAACTCTGGGTTATGTTGATCACAGCTGTGCTACTCAGAGAGACGCCGATGGGGACGTGAACCCCCTGAGGGACAGTTTTATTGGCTCCTGAGCCGCCGTCTGCGGAGGACACAGAGAGATGGAACCCTCAGGAGGTGGAACCTTTGCTAATCTGGAGGTCCGGCTTGCTAATGAATGACAGCATGTGTCTGTCAGCAACATCCAGTGAGGAAGGAATTTTAATCAGTTCATACCGAAGGGCTTTGATCTAAAACCTTCACAATGCTGGGTTATATTTATTATAAATCTATTTATTAAAATAGGGTTATAATGTATTTATAACTAAATAAATAAATAATAAATAAATAGGTCCTGTAGTGAATAAACACATTTATTTCTGTAAATTGATACAAATAAGAGCTCGACTGATAATCAATATATTATTAACAATAAATAATCAATATTAATATTATTCCTAATAGTTCATTTTCTAAGTACAGATTTTTGTAAAATGGCGCCATCTGGTGGACACCGGTTATTACAGCATTGCATCTGGAGGAGAAACTAATCAACGGTGATTAAAGATAAAATAACTCAATCAGCTTTAATAAAACTTTAAAGAACAAATTAACCAGAAATGCACCACAGAACAACCTCCTCTGCTCAACATTTACTACCAAACACACGGAACACACCAAAGAAAAAGCTTCATGTTGATTTGATAGGTAGGGGTAGGGGCAATTTAAGGGTAATTGGGGTATTTTTTTTATTTATTTCTGTTTTGTGTAGATTTTTTTGCTATAAGATAAACACGTGATACGTTGGTGGGTGGTGCTTGAGATTCATGTGTAATTCACTTGGGTTAGCACTAGGGGGCGATGACAGCTAACGAATGGCAGGTCTGCATCGCTGTTTTTATATACACACACACACACACACACACACACACGCACGCACACATTCAGGAAATGTAGGTGACCGCAAGATAATGAACTGGAGTCTGATGTTAGATGGTGGAAGAACCTAAAAGCATCTTATTTTATCTTCAGTGGAACTGTGAGACTCGAACCCTGTCCCAGCATGACAATGTCCCTGTGCACAAATCCTTGATCTCCATGAATCCTTGATCTCTCTCTCTCTCTCTCTCTCTCTCTCTCTCTCTCTCTCTCTCTCTCTCTCTCTCTCTCTCTCTCTCCCTTCTCCGCTCTCACTCTCGCTCTCTCTCTCTCTCTCTCCGCTCTCTCTCTCTCTCTCTCGCTCTCTCTCTCTCTCTCTCTGCAGATCTGCATTTTACTGCTCTGTGCTGAGTTAATTAAATACAGGAAGTTGGAGAGGGTGGAATCTTGAAAGAACGTGGGTTTATTAGGAAGAACATCTCCCTGTTGTGGGTTCTCCGGTTTCCGGCTCTGTTCTTTCCCACAGCTTTTTGTTGTGTTTTGTGTAAAAGGGGAGAAAAGGATAATGGAAAAATCAGCGAGGGGAGGGGTGGGCAAAACGAGGTGACAGGAAAAAGGCAGCTTTTATCATGATGTTCTGGAAAAAAAACAGATGGAAACGTTCTTCATCTCACATTAACACCGTCATACGCCGTCAAGCACCAACAGTCACAAGAAACGGTTAACGCCAATAAGGTTCCCAATAAGGTTCTCCAATAAGGTTCTCCAATAAGGTTCTCCAATAACATTCTTCAATAATGTTCTCTAATCATCAGAGGAATATTGTCAATTAATTATCAGTTCATTTCCAACATTCTACCAAACACCAGAAACTATTAAAATCAATCACCAACATTCCCTAGATGGATGGATGGATGAATGGATGGATAGATAGATAGATAGATAGATAGATAGATAGATAGATAGATAGATAGATAGATAGATAGATAGATAGATAGATAGATAGCAACCTAGACTAACCTCTCTTTCTTTCACTCTCTCTCTCTCTATTCCTTTCTCTCTCTCTCTCTATTGTTCTCCTTTCTCCTTCTTTCCCTCTCTCTTTTTCTATCCTCCCCCCTCTCTCGATCTCCCTTTCTCTCTCTCTCTCTCTCTCTCTCTCTCTTCCTCTCTCTCTCTCTCTCTATCTCTCCTCCTCTCTCTCTCTCTCTCTCTCTCTCTCTCTCTCTCTCTCTGTGTTATTATTTCTCACTGGAGTGACTGATTAGAAGCGGTTCTAAGTTCCCGTCACCTACCTCGGATTGTTGTTCTATCACACACCCTGAGATGACAGCGTGAGGAGGTGAAGAAGAACCGCCTTCATTCAGCCACCAGAATAATTAAAGTCAAACAATAAAATAATAGTTTATAATAAACACCAGCACTAATAAACAAACACTACTAATAAACTACCCCATCACTAATATTTTCTACTACCATCTTTCATGTAACACTATTATTGGAAGATCAAGTTGTAGCCCAGTGGTTAAGGTTTCGGACTGCTAATCGGAAGATCAAGCTTTCCTTCCCAGCACCACCAAGTTACCCACGCTAGGCCCCTGAGCAAGGCCCTTAAACAGTAATTGCACAGTTTCATGAATGAATGTTTGAAAGATGAATGTACTGTAAGTCGCTCTGGATAAAGGAGTTCCTCAACCAATACCAATGCTCTCCAGCAAACACCAACATTCTCCAGCAAACACCAACATTCTCCAGCACACACCAATGTTCTCCAGCAAACACAAACGTTCTTCAGCAAACACTAACAATCTTCAGCAAACACTAACGTTCTCCAGCAAACACCAACGTTCTCCAGCAAACACTAACGTTCTCCAGCAAACACCCTCTCACTTAAATACACACTGGTAGTGACTCCTGAGTATGATTTCTACACCCTAATTCATAGAATCAGGAAAAGAGTGCGTGAGAGAGAGAGAGAGAGAGAGAGAGAGAGAGAGAGAGAGAGAGAGAATTTATAAGCGATGTGCTATGTATAGCCTCTTCTCCGGTCACCTACACCATTCCCACAATACACTCCAGACTTTAAAGCACCCCAAATAGCAACCCTGGGATTTTAAGGGCTCATATATTTTTTCCAGCAAACGGGGGCCACCAGGATACGAGGTCTCAGGTTTCAGCACACTTCCATGCCAACGGTTTTCCCTTGGCACACAGCATAGTGACAGATCAGTTTACACTAATCTATAGGTCAGGGTCAGGAGAGCCTACACTGTTGGTCCAAAGCTGTGGAATGTGTGTGTGTGTGTGTTGGTGAATGTACAGTATGTGTGTGAGACATTGCTTCCAAAAGAGCTTTGAGATTCCTGAATAAACTCAGTTCCAAACCATCATAACAGCTACAGTAGTCACCCACATTCATCTCTTTTATACAGCTGAGCAATAAGGGGTTAGTGGCCTTGTTTAGGGGCCCAACAGTGGGGGCATGGTGGTGCTGCAAAACCGAACCCCGATCTTCCAATTAGAAGAGCTACCATTTTCCCCATTTCCCCTAACCTTTTCGTGCTGGTGGTCATGACTGAGATGCAATCTACAACAGAATCCTGGACATTCTGAACTATTTAGAAATTCCAGCTGGGTGCATTTTTAAGGGCCAGAAAAAGGACATGTCCAGTAAAAAGGGGACACATGGTCACACTATAATACACAAAATAATTAATTAGCATTCTTTTAATATAACAGGTGTGTTAAACCCGGACAGGTTTGATTATTGATAGCAGAGATAGCAAGAATAGTAGGACACACCGGAGTACCGGGAATGGAGGATATGGTAGAAGCGCAGGTGATGATCAACCAGACCAGGAGTGGAGGAATCAGGAGTGGAGAACATTGACGTCAGAGAACTGGATTCGGGAAGGAGGGAGGAAGAATCTGTGATATCCCACATGGAGCGAAGGAACCTGTTAGGTTCTAATTATCCTCTGTCTCAAGTCTACTTCCCGTAACAGATATATGCTGTATATATGTTTATATGTTATTTGCTTCTGCTTCTGTTGTGTTGATGTCCAAATCTACTTGTTATATGTAAAGTTACGGAAACAATAAATCTTCAAAGATAACATTTACAGCAAGGTATTGACAGTAAAATTAATCTCATCAACATAGTGTAAAATCTGCTATTTTTCCAACAAACTGTCCAGGGTGGACAGGTGTTCTATGATGATGGACCTCAGAGTTCTTTTGCTTCGTTTGAATCAGTCGGCTTTTAAATTGGCATTAGTTACAACAGCTTTACTTCTTAAGTTGCCAAAAAAATCCACTGACCATCTTGATGATTTGAACCGAACCTTTTAACCTAGAAACAATGCAAAACCTAACAAAGGACTTGCTTATCTTTCCCTGCACCATGACCAAAATCAGTTCGAGTCAGATAAGTTGTTGATCAGGTCTCTCATGTCATGAGCATAAACACAGGACATAAAAACAGGAAAAAGGATAAGACAAACCCACACCTTTGTAAGATAGTGACTGACGTCTGTCCAGAGTCTACCACATGTGATAAGGCACAAAAACAAGATACAACACCAGTTGCCGTGGTGCTGATGGTCATGATTGAGATGCAAGCTAGAACCGAATCCTGGACATTTTGGACTATTTAGAAATCCCAGCTGGGTGCATTTTTAAGGGACAGAAAAAGGACATGTCCGGTAAAAAGAGGACACATGGTCACACCGGTTGATAGAAGAAAACCTTTCAGTGGTGGGAAGTGGGAAATGGGAAGTGGTAGTGAAGTGGTTAAGGTGTTGGACTGCTGATTGGAAGGTTGGTGTTCAATTACCAGCAAAGTCCTTAACCCCTATTTGCTTAGTTGTATAGAAGAGATGAATGTAAGTCGCTCTGGGTGAGGTCGTCTGCCAAATGCAGTCCATGCTGAGAACAACACACCACTTGGGTGTGACACGGTATGAATTAATAGAGATCACACAACATACGACCAAATGATTGGTCTTGGTTTTGGATTTGTTGTTAAAAAACTGTCAATTTTAGGTGATAGATCACGATTCTGGTTTGAAACCTGTCCCAAACACTGTCTGACTTACATTGTCCAATGCAGCACATTTACCCAAGAAATATAACTTGTAAAAATTACATATTAAACCGAATCGAGTGCATTCACACAAATGAAGTCCCAGGACTGCGTTTTCAAGTGAACTACTTATCGAAAATTCTATCAAACTAACATGACAGCAATAATTGTTAATATATTATGATGTACCTGAGAAGAATTGTAAGACAATTTTTTGAGGTATAAGTGTGACCAGCGTGAGACTGGGGGTTACTGAGAAGTGTTTTTACACCCTATGGATTTAAATAAGAAATAAAAAATGTCCAACACAATTCAGGCAAATAATTGGTTAGTTTTAAAACCGCTTACTAGTAGTCAGTCAGTTAGCTGGCTAGCTATAGCTATAAGATCTCCACCAATCAATGTCAGAAGTAGAGTATAAGATTTCTCCATAAAAAAACTAACATTGCTAATAATAATTGCAGAACATTTTAAGTAAGTTTGGAGACTAAAGCTTACAATTAACTAGCTGCTTATTAGCATTCATAGTACTAGCATATTAGCTGTTTATTAAAATTGTTTTTCGTAAAGCACATAATAACGCTTTATAATTCATGACTATATTTTAGATTTGTTATTAAACTTACCTGATACATAAAATTGCAATCAGGTTTCAAGAGGAATTTGCTTAATGAATGAAATAAATATATCGGTATGTCATGATGCAACGTGATAAGGAAAGAAGTTTTAAGAGGAATTTAGATTAAGTAAGGATTAAGTAATATCCTGTTTTGGGTTGTCTCTACAAACGGACTATAATTGAATTATACTTTTTTATTATTACAAAAATTTTTATTACTTAACTTAGAAATACTGCCAGAAGTACAAGGTACGTCTCTATAAACTTTGTACATTTGGTCTTTGACTGAAGCTTACAACTTACTATGGCTTACACCAGGACTGTGCAAACTCAATTCTGGAGGGTCGGGGTGTCCTGCAGAGTTTAGCTCCAACTTGCCTCAACACACCAACCTGTAAGATTCAAGTAAACCTAGCAAGATTTTGATTAGTTGGTTTAGGTGTGTTTGATTAGCGTTTGAGATAAACTCTGCAGGACACCCCGACCCTCTAGGACAGAGTTTGGACACCACTGAAATACACTGTGCAATTTTGGCTAGGATTTGGTCATCTGAGACAGATCTTGAAATCCTAAAATATCCCATAATCCTAAAATCTGTTGTGTTTGATGGCTAGTTCATGTTCACCAACAGACGATAAATCCGATTATTTTTTTCCAAAGATTTCCGAAAATCCGAAGATTCATCATCATCAAACCAAGAAATACCATTTTAATTAGAACTGAAGAAAATTTACGTAGTCAACATTTGAAGTGGATTTGAAGTTTATCAAAGTTGTCCTAAGACAAGAACATTTTATTTATGCTTTAGGACAACTTTCAGTTTTAACGTTGACTTCTATACTATTACCACAACTTTTGGTTATTAAGTCTCCACTATGACTGTGAGGAAGGAGAACGGAAGGGTAGATGTTTAATGTAACTGTGTTTTCAACTGAAAGAAACTCTTATACTTGGAAAGTATAAACAGAGTCCCTTTGTGTAGGTTTTTTTATCTACGATAAACGTTTAATTTTAGGGATTATGTTAGTTTTCTATGTTGAAGTCTATATTTTAATTACAAGGGTTCTCCTATCGCCCATAAACAGTGCTTTGCCCCGAGTGTATATAATTATAAATATGCATAAAAATCCTGCACTTTTCATAGTCATGTTGTGCCTTTTAGAGAATCAGATTTACTCATCAATGTTAGGTCAAGGCAGCACTCCGAGAACTGCAGGGAATTTCAGCAGAGGGGAAGACATTATTGCTTCCTTTAGAAAGGACAAAGAGTTTTTGCAAAAACCAAATTAACAATGTTACTGGAGCAAATGGCCTGTAGCAGCAGCACCGGAGGCTGATGTAATACGCCTCACTCGGCCTGTGACGGGCTCGGAAAACAGCTATTGACTTTAGTTGGGTAGAAGCAGGGAAACATTAGGACTAATTTTCTTATAAGCGTTAGAGGACGATGGTAGGCGAAGTGATAGCTGGTCTGCTGACCGGACTGCTTTACCAGACTGACTTACATGTTTTTCTGATGTTGCCATTAGCCTGATTGCCTTGCTCACTGTTAGCTTCATAAACTAGCCTATGTTTACGGAGGCTAACCTAATTTACCTAACTTATCAGTTCACTATCAGAAGAACATGTAAGTCGGTCTGGAAAAGGGCATCTGCCAAATGCCAGAAATGTCAAATGAAAATGTATTTGTTAAATGTTAGAGACACATACCACCGAACACCAACTGACCAGTTGAACACAGTTTTACATTTACATTTCTGGCATTTGTCAGACACACTTATCCAGAGCGCCTCGCATCTATCTCATTTAACTGTTTCAACAGACGAGTAATTTGAGTTACAAGCTCCGTCTCGGAATAAATTCAACTCGTAAATTAGGCACCGCTGTATATCTGATTTTAAAAAATCTATCTAATATTAAATATTAATTTGAAAGAAAAATGTTTTTTTACCCGAATAGAAGCCATTTTCGATTCCACTCTATGCTAACAAGTCATTTTGTATTAACCTGTGAAATTGCAGGCATGAAATACAGAAAACAGACTCATGGCGAGTCAAAAGCTACTCATGAATTATATCAGCCATTTAAGTTATGAATAATTTCCATAAGATATTGTTCCTTTGAAATCTGATGAAGTCCATGCCTGAGTCATTTCCTGTGAAGATATCGCGCATAAAAAGGTCTTTTTTATTTTTATTTTTGCATTTATATAATACGCATACTTTATTTTTGATATGCTCCGGCATCTGGGGTTGTGGTGAGCTGAATCGAGACAATGCTTCGGTGAAAACCACTGATGCAGATATAAAGTTTAGGATATAAACGGTAGAATGACGTGGCTTTGCTTTGGTATGTGGTACAGAAAAGACGAGTCGTTTTATAGGTCTGGTAAGATATTCATTAAAATTACTGTGATGTCATCACTACGATAATAAGATGATGTCATGGCTACACATGGTCGGTGTCACATGGTCGGTGTCACTGGAGTCTCTATATTAGGGGGCTTTATTGATTTGTTGGTTTTACGTACTATGGATTTCGTTGATTTTTGTTCAATTTTTGTTTAATTCCATTCATTATCTTTAATCCTGTTCATTATTGTTAAAATTGTAGGATTGAAAATAACCGATGGTGATGGCGTAACATTAATGCTAGCTAAAATCTTGAAAATGTTAATGTTGGTGTCTAAAAATAAAAAACATATAACGTGTAAAGAGGCTTATTAACATGTACAGTATTTGGCAGACGCACTTATCCAGAGCGACTTACATTTATCTCTTTTATACAAGCAAGCAATTGGGGGTTAAGGGCCCTGCTCAGGGTCCCAACAATCAACAGAACCTTGATCTTCCAATTAGCAGTCCAACACCTTAACCACTGCGCTACCATTTCGCTACCACTGGACTATAATCAATAACAATCAATAAACCTATTTGTTATGATATTCCCATTTGAAAGCAGAATCCTTTCACCCAATGACAGCTAGGCTAGACTCCAGCAGATACCCTGGATCCTGATTAGACATAAAGAAAGTCATGTCTGGACTTAAACCTTCATGTTGATACCAGAATCGCTATGTGCTATTCCTAACCCACAATGTCTACAGTCGTTACCTGTGTCCAGGCTTCTGTTCCCGACTATCTCACGTCTTTTGCTACTGGGTCTCCGGACTTCCTCCAGCTCTCTAACGTTCTCTGTAATCCTCCAGCAGACTGTACCATCCTTGGTTATCACCCGTTTTATTTATTTTCCCTTTGCTTTAATAAACACACTCGTCTGGGTGGTCCAACACCTTAACCACTGCGCTACCACTTAGCTACCACTGGACTACAATCAATAACAATCAATAAAACTATGTGTTATGATATTCCGTTTATTTAGAATTCATGTTTCTTGATATTGATATGAAATTATTATGGAAAATTGAACATCTGGTGGCCCTTGGAGACTGTTTGAGCACCACCATTCCCATGATAGGAGTTGGCATTGCTGCTGGTATTCAGTGTGATGTTGTAAATCAAACTGGTGGTTCACATGCCTGGTTTCTATAGAGGGAAAAACAAACATGCCCTCAATTCCAGCATGAGAGACATCAGCAAACACAACCTCTATTTCCTGATAATTCATAGCATTTCCTGTATCTGCTGCACCACCAATACAGGAGCAACATGGCGGGCAGTTAATTAGCTTATATGTCGGTTTGTTTGATATTAATAAAGTAAAATGAGGCAAATATTCTATAGAAACTGCAATTTTTCATTAAATGCAAAGATTCGATGTGGAGCAGAAGATCTACTGTAGCTAATTAGATAACAGACTGAAACATTACAGTTACAGCAGCTCTAGTGTATGAATCAAGTGTGTCTAAAATAAATAGATAAATGTATCAGGAAAACACAGTGATAAGAACCAGGAATAAACTGAACCTGTCTGCATGGGTTACACGGGAAAGTGTGTAAATATACACAGAATTGTGGCTTGGTGGTAGTTAATTTTATTCTAAAGTGTAATTTATTTTAGTTTTAGACAAATTTTTTTACCTCTGTTAAAAGAAAGAAAAATATATTAATTTACACATTTTTTATCTAAATCTCACGACTTTTTTTTCTTTCTGTCTTATATGAACCTGAAGTTCAAATATCCATCTCAGCATGGGAGTCAGGTCTTAGAGTTCATAAAAAATCCCTGGAGAGCTCGGCTTAGAGTTTATTAAAACAGCCTTTCACCTCAGGATTTTAATAGCAGTAATGCTAACGGAGCTGCTCGGAGAGCCAAAAAATACTTGGCATAACACAGTTATATACAGTAAAACACATATAAGTGCATGATTAACTTTAGTAAAACAAAAACAACAGAAAAATAAAAAAACTAGTAAAAATGACCTTTGACTTCGACTGTGTCGGAAAAGATACGAGTTTTAATAAATGACTTGTTTCTATAGAAACAACAGAAAATGCTAATGTTTCAGAACGAGTGCATTGATATAGACATGGGATGGGAATTAAATCTGAACCTTAACGTTGTAGAAACGTTTAGAACGGAACGTGTCGTGCTGTGGTATGTGGGTACCTAATTAGCTGGTCAGCTAGTAGGGAGAAAAATAAAGAGCAAAGAGGTGAATTGCTATGAGGTTAGTCGTGTTGCTCTCTCTCTTTATATCTATGTAGTGTGTGTGTGTGTGTGTGTGTGTAAGAGAGAGAGAGAGAGAGAGAGAGAGAGAGAGAGAGAGAGAGAGAGAAAGAGAGTACAGAGGTGGGTATTGCCATGGTGATGGAAGTCTATGCTTCAGATGCAGTCATGTTTTTTAATCGCTCGCTCTTTTGTTCTACCCGAGCAGACGTTGTAAACACAATGGAGTTAAAGCAGCTAAATCACATCTTCAGGTTAAAATCGGAACCTAATAACAAATCACGGGTTAACAAGAATATATTATTGCTGTTATACTAGCAGCATAAGGTGATAGTTTTCTGTACGGAGATGTTTAGCATTCATTTAGCCTCCAATGACAGTGCTTTATGTTAGCTTACTTTAGCTTCCTTATTGTCTTCCTTTTTTCACTTAGTAGTAGTATTAACCAGTACATTTTTCAGTAGCGTGGTGGTGGTAGCGTCGATCTATTCTGAATAAAATAGTGAGGCTTATTTGTTGATCAAATAGATCATTAGCATCCAGATAAGCTACATTTACTGCAAGTAACGTTACCGACATTAACAGAGCTGTTTGGCCGACAAAAGTATTTCTGGTATGGCATCGATTCTTCTTCTCTGTGTTTTACAGCGGTTGCCTTTAGTGCACTAATTCCACCTTTTTGTTCCAGTAGGTGACTTTACAAACCAATCGCCTAAGACACTCAATGGAAAGGCGGTGGAGGAAAAGGAATTGGTCCTGAGGCAGGATTCGCCGTGGCCGTATGGTAAATAATAAACGGTAAATGTTTTAATTTGTCACATAAACTTTACAACACAGTGAAATTTGTTTCTTTGCATTTTCCATCTTAGAAGGTTGGGCTTAGAGCTAAGGCTTAGCTATGACACACTTTATTTTGTATTTTTACTTTGTATTTTATTTTAAGTTTAGGATCTTTGCTCTGAGATGATAAAGTGTGTTTTATTCTCTATGGAGCCAAAATATCTATTTATTGACAGCAGAAATGTATAAGTTGGTGTATAAATATCCAAAAGTTGATGGTGCCTGCTAAATTTTTATATATTTTTTTGTTGTTGTTGTTTTATTTTATTTAGTTTAACTTTTATTTTAGTTAATTTTATTTTAACATTTAATTAATTGGCCAAGAAGCCAAAATAAAATATATAATAATAATAATAATAATAGTGGATTAGATAACATATCAATCTTCCTAACCAACAAATTATCATTAAGTTAGATAAAAGCATAAAATTGCACACATACTGTACATTCCAAGTTTTAGTTGCCTTTTTGTTACAGGAAGTAGACAAGAATGTACCAGTTCCTAAATTCTTTACTAACAGTAATGTTATTTCCAGCACTTCTCGGACCTGCAGCCGTTTATCTTGGTGTGGTTTGGGAGAGAACATTTCTTTTAAGCTTTTTTCCCCTAAAACATATACAAACACTTAAAAAGCAGTGATTAACAAAGTGTATGTCCAAACACACATCCTGTGATTAGGGCAAACCGGGGGCCCGAAAATGTGTCTTAAACAGACGGATTTATTACAGCATGGGCAGTTAGTTCCCACACTTACCCTCTGTCGCAATAACAACCCCCTCTTCTCCCCCATCTGGCATGGTTCTTTCCAGTACACTCTTTATTGCCCCATATGTCCTCTACTGAAAAAAAAAAGGAATTGCAAAAATTCCACTGGGAAGATGTTAGATGTCATGTCAGACTGTGTGTATGTGAGAAAGAAAGAGAGAGAGAGAGAGAGAGAGAGAGATAAAGAGAGAGAGTGATGGACAACTGATCCTATTAGAATAGAATGAAAACAGGGGTAAATAACATCATTATTTGTTTCCAACATTTTTAACATTAGCATTTTCTACAATAAATATAATAATGAAATGTTACGGGTGTGGCGAGATCTTGCAAGATACATTGGAGATCCGACTGGTCTGGTGAGAATGTAAGGATAGAAGATGCCCGTCCACCACATGTCAATTGTTTTTTTTCCTGGTGGAAATAAAAAAAAAAACAAAGAAAGAATAAAAAGACAAGACAGAGACAATACACAAACAGTTGTAAGAAATGAATACCGTTCATCTCTGCTAACACCATCTACAACGCTATTCTAACAGACAGATGTTGTTGCAGGATTTGAGCCACGTGTCGCTCGTTTGCTCAGTTGGGTGAGACATGCGGCTGTTTTTTTGTTCTTCCGGAGTTCAACAGCTGTGGTGGTATTGACGCCCGAGAAGAAGCTGCTATAACTGCCATCAACACACATTAATAACAGACGTTTCCTCCAACAGTCCAAAAACATGTATGTGAGATTGATTGGTGATTCCAAATTGCCCATAGGAGTGAGTGTAAGTGTGTGTGGCCCTGTGATGGACTGGTGACCTGTCCAGGGTGTCCCCCTCCTGCCTTTCACCCTTTTAGAGGCGGCTGGGATAGACTCCAGCAGATCCCTGTGACCCGAATTAGGGAATAGGGTATAGAAGATGAATAAATGAATGAATGTATTTTAGTTGATAGATTCATTAAAATTAATTTTTTTATTAGCTCTTATTTGATGATGTCACAGCAGATCGTTTAATTTGGCACCGCTTTATACACCGGATACATCTCCTCATTCAACCTCCCATTTTTATCCAGGCTTGGGATCAGCACTGAGAGGGGCACTGGGTTAAGCAACTTCCTGGTGACTGAGTTGGTTTCCTGCCCAGAACTCGAAACCTAGACCACATGGTGAGATCCTGCATCATCTTTTACTTACACAAGACTTGATTCCATTTATTTGTGGTCATGGTGGCAGAACAGAGTTAAATGCATGGGTTAGTAAACAAAATGTAGCTTTGATTTGAACTCGTCCAGTTTTATCAGTATTGAAGACTGAAATCCCTGAACGCACTTCAATGTCGACGTCCTTCAAAACAAGCAGGAAACAGCTTGATCTAGTTGACTCTTTTCATACCTCAGACCACACATCCAGGCAAAACAAAAAGAGGAAATGTAGGACGATAAAATTCTACATGCTTTAATGGAAAGTGGTCTCAGCTTTGATGATCAACACATTTTGATGATTTATTAGCAGGAGCGTAGTGATTAGCAGGCGCGTAGTTAGCATTAGTATCTGGTGTAGCTTGTGTGTTTCAGTCCAGCTTTTTGAATGTTTCGATACAGGAAAGATAAACATTTTTTTTTATAAAAACTAGTGTCCAAGATCCCCAGATCTTTACCCCACCTGACTTTTTATCTTTGGGAGCAGCATATGAAGGCCATGGTGTATCAGGAAAAACCTAAATCATCTCTAGAGGAACGTATCACCAACGCCATTACAAGCAGAATTCCAGCTGTGCTTGTACGTGTATTCAGCGGTGGAGGACATGCATCCAAATGTGGTTTTAAAACAATGGTAGTCATGTAGAGCAGATTTATTCATTCATTCATTCATTCATTCATTTATCTTCTATACTCGCTTATTCCCTAATTCGGGATTACAGGGATCTGCTGGAGTCTATCCCAGCCGTCTCTAAAAGGGCTGTAGAGCATATTATTTTTCCTATGTATGGAAAATTATAGGACAACCAGAAGTTCACCACCATCACTGAGAAGATTTATTGGGTGGTAGGAGGAAGAATTGATGTGTTATGAATCACATATTTGACTTTCTTCAGCTTGTGTACATACGTTTTACTTGTAATTGCTCTTTTGACATTTGCTATGTCTCCCAGTGAATTTAATGAAGTCGTGTTTGTCATGACTCATCAGCAGAAGTTATTACAGCTTAGGTTATTTTGGGATGGTTTTATATCAGTAGTGTTCAGGAAGTGAGTCGTTGGTGTCTGTTTGAAAAGTCATATGACCATCACTGTTCCACTGTCAGAGTTTTAAACAATAAGAAACCAGACATCAGTGTCCACCAGTGTCCAACATGTAATGTGGACAAGTGACGTGCTGGGGGTGATGGATAATGTAGTTCACGGCATTATCTGGCATGACTTCCCCTTTGAAGCAGGACTCTCGATATGCAAAACAAGTTCAAGTTTAAGATGGAGACAACCTGGACAACCAAAATGAGACCTTCATCAAATGATTACGGCTTTTGTCATCCGGGAAATATTTACGTATTGTAATTCTAATACTAAGAAATTGGACATACTCATGGCCTCGCATACTCAGTTTGGCATACTACATAGTACGGAAGTATGGGATTTTAGACAAAGTCCAAGTGAATTGGTATCATCCAGCTTCAGATTGACTGAACAAACCTGATCCAGGTAATTAGCAGTGGGTAGGACAGGGACAAGCAGAACAAAAGAACTTAAGAAACATGGGCTGTCCATTCCTGGATAACAGAAAGACAGACAGGCAGAGAAAAAGACTGAATCCATCCAAAGTCAAAGTTCAAACAAACTCCACTGGACAACTAAGTCACATGATCAACTGTTGAACCCTTTACGTAATATTGAAATAATAATTCAACAGTTTTATCATTCTTTTACAGCTTAAATGATAAATCACAGGATAAAGATCTATTTCCAGACGGTTCTTGTGTCCGAGCTTCTGAATATCCGTTCCATGACCCGGTGTCATTACGGCATCTAAAAAACATGTACAGCTGCAGAAAGTATTTCCTGTCTCACTGCACAAATCGCTGGACGTCTCTTACTTCCTGACACGATCATTCCTGTAGAAGTGTTTTCCTGCAGGTTGCACCATGATGCTGCTGCGCTGTTCTCCCTCAGCTTTATGATAGCACTGATTATTATCACCGATAATCACATTCAACCGGCAAAAAAAACAAAAACTCACCATAGAGGGAACAATATGGACCAAAGCACGTCATTCTGGGACGTGTCATCTGCGTCACTAGCGGACGGGGATGATTTGACACTTGAGTAAGCTCTCTCTGAACGGGGACATTTGTAATCCTCGAGTTTATGATTTCCCGAGTGTGGACATGGGGACGGACTCAAGACTCTGTTAGTGTGTAAGAGTTCAAATCAAAACACTGCAACTTTAAAAACCTTCACGTACATCACAGACACACATTAGAAGCTATCTGTGCTCTCTCTCTCTCTCTCTCTCTCTCTCTTTCTCTCTCTCTCTCTCTCTCTGTCTCTTCTCTCTCTCTCTCTCTCTCTCTCTTTTTGTCTCTCCTCTCTCTCTCTGTGTCTCTCTCTCTCTCAAGGTGTTGGACTGCTAATGAATGATGGATTGTGGATGATGGATTGTGTTCTATTCCCAGGACCACCATTTTACCAAGGCCCTGAACCCCTGATTGATCAGATGTATAAAGGAGATAAATGTAAGTCGCTCTGAATAAGGAGATCCGCCAATTACTGTAAATGTTAAATGTTACTGTAATTATCTAAAAACCTGCGTTAGGCAAAGGAACATTTTTACGTTTTTGGAACCTCTTATCCCAAAACCAAACCAAACAAGTGAAAAATGTTTTTAGAAGATAAATTTGTTTGCTGGGATTTGACCTCATTCACTCCTGAACCCCAGCCATGCCGTTACCTATAATAACAGATGGTCTGTCTCTTCTGAGTGAGCATTCAGTGTTTATTATTATCACCAGTGTGTTGTGTGAACAGCTGTACACTCCGGAGAACACAACACAACACAACACAACACAACACAACACAACACGGGGGGGTCAGGAGTCTCTTCTAAAAACAGGATTGAGTTATTTATTAGGATTAGGATTAATTTGCTGTTATTTGTTTAAGCGATGCCACCCCCCTACCCCCCACCCTCCGGCAGGGTCCTGGGGGAATAATCAGACTGGGTAAATTTGGTCTTATCAAAATACCACGTAATAGAATTCTGAAGCTTTTGGGAAAATTCTCAAGAATGTTGTAGTTAGAAATGTCCTTATTTATCCATGTTCCTGCATTGATTAAAAATAACGCCAGACAGCAGGAAGTGAACAATAGTGAGCTTCTGTTCCCAGTCTGGGGTTTTTATTCCTTTTATATAAAAACAGTTCGATTAGAATTATTACTTTTATTTATATACTTTATTTTTTATTTTTATTTAATTGGAAATCGTTTCATTAAAATCTTTATAACACTGAAAGTTACATAGTTATATATTAAAAAAAATAAATAAAAATATATAACTAACATTAAATTCCTGTCAAACTGTCATGAAGTCTATGTGAATTAGCTGTTGCTATAGAGACAATTAGGAAATATTCTATTCTATTTCTATTCTAATTTATTCTATTCTATACATTTCTATTCTGTTCTGTTTCTTTTTATTTGATTCTATACTATTCGATTCAATACGATTCAATTCTATTCTATTCTATATGTTTTTTTATTCAATTCTATTCTATTCTATATGTTTTATTATATTCAATTTGATTTAGTTCGGTTTGATTCTATATGTTTTATTCTATTCTATTTTATTTGATTCGATTCAATTCGATTTAATTCGAATCTAATATTATTTTCTAATATTCTATTCTATTCTATTCTATTCTATTCTATTCTATTCTATAAGTTTCTATATAAAAACCTTTTCTGAGACTGCATAAGAAGCATTATTTATTTATTTTTTTCCCCTTTTGTATTATAGGAAGTGTCCATTGTCCCTGTCCTTTCCATTGTAATGGTTGTTTTAGCAGTAGTTGGAACTCTGAGTGCTTCACTCATCAGAAAAGCAGAAAACTTCCTTGACAGTGATTTGTGCACAATCACAGGAACGCTGTTCAACCAGGCGTCTGGATCAGCCTGCTCTTCACTCAAGCTTCCACTCTGTGATAACGGCCGGCAATGGGACTCGGCTCATTAACCCGAAAGCGTCCTGTCGACTAAATGTGTTATCTTTACAGACTTTAGAGAAACTAATCAACAGTTTCCCCGTTTCTACACGCAGCATTAGCACTCCGGGTGTTTCTTTTTCTCTGCCTTTATGCTCACTTAAAGGGGAGAAGAAATATTTATCCACTAAAACATAATAAGATCTTTTAGCCTGAAGGATAGAATTCACATTAAACTTTATTTCCTGTTATGAATAAAGCGAGTAATGAAAGTGACTCTCGGCTGTTGGGTCCTTGAGCAAGACCCTTAACCCCTCCTGCTCCAGGGGCGCTGTATCATAGCTGACCCTGCGCTCTGACCCCCCAACTTACTAAGATGGGATATGCGAAAAAAAATGCATTTCATTGGCTCTGTACACGTACCTTACACAATGACAATGAATTGAATATACTTATACTTATACTTATACTTAAGTCTCTGGACATCACGTAGATGATGGAGACAGAAGTCCATATTAGGAGCAAGTACGAAATAAAATATTTCCTGTGCATTATAAAGCAGTTATAATCCCAAACAGCACATCCCACAGGCGGTTCTTCCTGTAATATATTCTTAATATTTTACTATTTAATTCAATTTAAATTCTGTAGCACCTTCAAAGAAATATCTGTAAATAAATTTAAGAAATTACATTAAAGAAGCCAATGTTATACACAAACAACATAGGGTCCAGTTATACAGCCACCTACCCACAAGCACACACACACACACACACACACAAGGAAGCTCAGGTTATACACACACAGAGAAGGAGCTTCAGTTATACACCAGAACATGCACATGCACACACACACACACACACACACGCAAGAGAAGCTCTCAGGTTATACATGCAGACACACACACACACACACACACACAGGCAGAGCTCAGGTTTTACATGCACACTTAGACACACACATGTACACATAAGGGGCTCCGGTAATACACACACACACACACACAACACACACACACAAGCACACACACACACACACACAGCACACACACACCACACACACACACACACACACACACACACACACACACACACACACACACACAACACACACACACACACACACAACACACACAAGAAGCTCAGGTTATACACACACAGAGAAGGAGCTTCAGTTATACACCAAAAAACATGCACACACACACACACACACACACACACACACAAGGAAGCTCAGGTTATACACACACAGAGAAGGAGCTTTAGTTATACACCAGAACATGCACACACACACACAGACACACACACACACGGGAGAAGCTCAGGTTATACATGCACACTTAGACACACACATGTACACATAAGGGGCTCCGGTAATACACACACACAAACAAACACATACATACACACACACACAAACACAAGCACATGCATCCATGAGGGGCTCCGGGAATTACACACACACATGCACACACACACACACATCTCCAGTTACATAGTTATGCACTGCCTTTATCCCCCTACACACACTGCTGGTTTGGCTGGTAAATGCAATACACCTGTTTTCAGACAGAGTTACAGTCGGAGTGACGCAGTTTGGCTTCATCGGGGGAAAAGCACTTCCCCAGAATCTCACACCGCACGCCAGCGACCTGTGAATTACTCCGATCAGATAGCAGGACTTCACTTACACGCTTATACACTCATACTGTACCTGGAATTAACTTACTATACAAATACAAAACTATACAAAAATCATCACAACTCATCAGCAGACACTGATTACATCATAGTTTAATTACAGAAATAAAGATTAAAAGCACAGTGGAGGCTGGAGTTAAATAAGGGGGGGGGGTGTTTGTAAATAGGCGATGGTGATGATGTAACATTACCGCTAGTTAAAATACTGAAAATTTGGCTGTTAAATATCAGTAAATAATTAATTATTTATTATTAATTAATAATCATTCAATCATTTATCTGATACAGAGATGTGTGAAAGGCTGTAATACTGATTCTCTCCAATAGCGGGAAAACAATAAAAGGCTTCGTATCCAGCTGAGCGGAAATGAGACTTGTTAAAGATCTATCCAATCTGATGAGGCCAAAAATATCAAAACACTATTGATTGGTTTACAAACAGAAATGGGAGGGTTAAAGCCGATTAGAGCTCATTCTTAAATCACAAACGTTTTCTTTATCCAACTGAGCTATCAGAGGTTAAGGGCCGTGCTCAGGGGCCCAGCAGTTACACTTGCTGTGTTTATTATAAATGTTTAAAATAGTTTCATATCATTCATATCACAAGAATTGTAGCTTTCTACCAACATACGATTTGTTTAGTTGTTTTTCTTATTAATCCTGGGACATTTGAAAGATTACCCACAATCCCTTACTATCCCTCAGGTGACCAAGCTGGACATTAAGACTTTAAGAAACAGATCTTCTGTTCTTTTATATAATGTCAAATATAAATAAATGTACCCTCTGTACTAATATTAGAGTATATGTAATGTGATAAATTACCCTCTAGGGTGCCTACGTGTCTTAAAAATATTATAATAATGGACTTGAGTGGCCTTGCACTTTTACCCTCTAAAGTGCTATAAAAATGGATAAAATGTGATCGAATACCCTCTAAAGTGCCCCCGCAGTAGATAAAACAGGATAACACACTCTGTACTGTACCTATAATAGATCAAATCTGCGTATACAGAAAAAGTACCTACAGTAGATTAGAACATTAGAACACGTTCTCTCGATTGGCTTTATTGATTTTAGATATTGAATAATTGTCTATAAGGTGTCCTCACTGTACCTATGATGTGAAAGTAACTGATGGTAAAAACTTCATTCGATTCATTCATGAACAAAATAGAGTAGAGGAGAAGAATCTATCTATCTATAGAGTAGAAGAGTAGAGTATCTATCTATCTATCTATCTATCTATCTATCTATCTATCTATCTATCTATCTATCTATCCGATATTTAAAACCGGATTAATACTTACTATCTGTCTGTCTGTCTGTCTGTCAGAGAATTGTCTTACGTGAACTATAAACCTGAATCAGTAAGATGAAATGTTGTTCAGGAAGTCAGGAAGGGTGGAATTGTTTTTCTTCCCTAATTTACTTAAATGATCTGTTTATGTAACTGATAAGCAGAAGTCATGATAGTAAACATGAAACCCGGTCAGGATGTAAAACCCGAGTTTATTCCGCATTTTTAAACATTGTTATTGCTTAAAAGTTTTTCCTCCTCCTCATTTCCTCAACGATTTTATCCTCTCCTAATTAGATAAAAGGGGGACATGTTCAGTGTCGTTGTATCCTGTCTGGTGTGTGGTGGTGCCTGGCCATGACTCATTCTCATGTATGACTTTCACTTTCACTTTTTTTTGTCTGTCTATCTATCTATCTATATATCTATATATCTATCTATATTAATATATATGTATTTATACACACACTGAATGATATGAAACAATGTCTATTTGCTGTTAAGTTCAAGCTCCATATCATCATGAGCTTGCAGGTTTACGCCCTTTTGATTGCACAGCCATCTGCAGCCGGGAGTCTAATAAAGCGCTATTGGCTTTTGCTCTCAAGGATGTGCTAGACAATTACAGACATCTGCTCGCTGAAGTCAAGTGAGAGGGTTAGAATGACCGAGATCAGAGCACTGCTTAATTCTCGAATGGAATTGATCAAATTGAACTCTGCTAACGGAAGCTAAAGCACTCGTTCTGATAGATCAGCAATTCAGCAGTAACATCTCACACAAGAGCCACACACAAGGTTCTTTTTTATTTATTATTTCTAGAGGCAGTCTCAAAGGTTGTCTGTCTATCTATCTATCTATCTATCTATCTATCTATCTATCTATCTGTATATCTGTCTGTCTGTCTGTTCTGTCTATTTGTCTACTGTTAAAAATCACTTTCTAACCACATTGTTTTATTTTTAATGATTAAAAGATCGTGGGTTCTTTTCCTGACCCTACGGAACTGCCACTGCTTGGGCCGCTGAGCAAGGCCCTTAATCCTCTACCTCTCCAATGGATGATAAATGAGATCAGTATAAGTCGTTTGGATAAAGGCGTCTACCAAATGCGGGAAATGTCATGTAAATGATTAAAACTAATTAACTAAGTGCAACACACTGCAAACATTTCTTCATTTAAGGTAAAACAGATAAATACACGATAAACACACTCGGGAGTTAAATGTTAGTACAGCCCGTGGACTTAATAAAACGCTGCTACTTTCATTCCAACAGCTTTCAGTATTGATTTTCCCACTCTTTAGCCGCGAGAGAGACTTTGTAAACTTTTGCTTAAGCGAGCATTAAATCAGCACAGAGGAGGTGAGATTAATCCATAGATTATTCGTTTAAATACTATACTAAGACTGAATTATAAATATCTTCTGTTCGAGTTTATTTTTGTCAATATTGAAGTTTTCTTCAGAATTTCATTGCTGTCATATTTGTAATTATTGTGATCGCTGTCAGTGTCATCATTATTGTAGTCGTTATTTTTATTTAAACTGTCATTTTCACCCATCAATCTATCCATCCATCCATCCATCCATCCATCCATCCATCCATCCACCAAACACAAACACCCACCCACCTATCTATTCATCCATCGATCCAAGTCCATCCATCCATCCATGCATCCATCGAGCCATGTATCCACCAACCTATCCATCCATCCATCCATCCATCCATCCATCCATCCATCCATCCATCCATCCATCCATCCATCCATCCATCCATCCATCCATCCATCCATCCATCCATCCATCCAAGTCCATCCATCCATCTATCCATTGAGCCATGCATCCACCAACCTAAACATCCATCCATCCATCCATCCATCCATCCATCCATGTCAATCAATCATCCAAGTCAATCCATCCATCCATCCATCCAAGTCCAATCCATCCATCCATCCATCCATCCATCCATCCATCCATCCATCCATCCATCCATCCATCAATCCATCCATCCATCCATCCATCCATCCATCCATCCAATCCATCCATCCATCCATCCATCCATCCATCCAATCATCGGACCATGCATCCACCTACCCATCCATCCTAATCAGAGTCACAGGAATCTGCTGGAGTTTATCCCAGCTGTCGGTGGGACAAACAACCACACACACTCACTCCTATGAGCAATTTAGAATCATCAATCAATCTAACATACATACGTTTTTGGACTGTGGGAGGGAACCGAAGAACCTGAAGTTAACACACATACACATTTTCACCGTTGTCAATATTGTGGTAAGAGTTATTATTCCACTTATTTATGGTGTATTTTTTATTGTGTTTAATGTCTATCAACTTGCTGGTTTAAAAGTTTTAACCTGTGTAGTGTGTGAATAGTGTGTGTGGATCAGAGCTGGTGTCCTGGCTTGACTTGTCATGCAGGTTTGTAACAGCGGTTCAGATTCCCATGACTTTCTACTGGCCGTATCTCATCAGTTTAATGTTTATAATTCAACAGTAAACAAACTCCCGGACTGGGACAAGCCTGTTATCTTCAGGGTACCGAACTCTTCTCACCATCTACAACTTTTTCTTGGAAACAGATTTTTAAGTTTGTCCGAGAAAAAGTTAATTTCTCCTCCTCCGTCAGCCATTGTAGGAGTAAAAATTCAGACTGTATTAATGTGTGCAGATCGGCTACAGACGTGTTTCCCTAGTTAAACTTGTCTGTAACAGTTTTTCTCTGATCAACCAATTAGAGGACAATTATTCTGGAGAAATAAACCAGGAACTGAGCTTGAAGCACTAACATGTTACCGACAGCTGGGGGATTCAAGACGTTTACTGTCCAGGCAATCCCAAGCAGAACAAAACCCTATTCCACTGGAATTAGAAGCTTTATTGAAGGAGACCTGCTGAAGTTAATCACATGTCTAAAGAACGAAGGACGCTAATATTTTCTTTCTATATCTGGAGTGCTTGCTTATGAATTAAACATCACCTGGTGAATATGGTGAAGGTGTAGGAGGACATTCAGCTTGGAATCTATGAGACACTTATTTAAGATTCCCTCAGTGAGTTCAGGGGACATCAATAATGCAACAGCTACATGGAGGACATTTAACTCAGCCAGATGAATATAATGTCCAGAACAAAAACAAACCGAAGGAAAAAAAAAAAGATGATGTAGTTACTCTTTCATACAGATGAGCTGGGTTTTTACTGATAATCTGAAATCGCAGAAAGTCAACTGTTTTCTTTTTTGTTTTTAGTTTATACAAGATTATTAGTCAGGTTAAGTCAGAGTCCAGAATCTCGAGTCCACCATAGCTGAAAAGTTTTTATACTTTTATTTTATTTTTTTTTAGTATGCAAAAACGAGTGTGTGAGGTGAGTGGTATATCTGAATCCTTAAAATGCTAAAAACAGCACGCGTTAAGTTCCCGGATGACCAAATACCTTCAAACGGATTTTGAAGTATGCGTATTATGGACACTTTACTATCCCATGAGCCCGCAGGAGAGACGACTCTGTCTGGCGGAAAGTGGAGAGTCTGCAATTTTGAGTGCTTAAAATAGCTTTTAAAATAGACTAACCTAGCTGAGCTGTGAAGTTTCGGTAGTTTCTGTTTCGTGTCTGTTTTTGGTAGTGTGCAAGCTAAGATAAACTAAGCTAGCTAAGCTAAAGTCAAGTCAAGTGTCTGCAGTTTTGGTTTTGTTTGTAAATAAACGGCACCACTGGGTTCCTTACTACTTCCTCAGTGGGATTCATTACAGCGGCAAGTCTATAATACATTTTTTTCTCTTTCATCACTTATTTTACAATCAAACCATAATAAACCCTGCAGATGTTTTGCCCCCTTGTGAAAATAAAAGTGTCTCAGCAATCAGAAACGTCTCACACTCGTCTTTTTTTTTTTTACACACTTCTCAGATTCACCTCGGAATGGGATAAATGCCACCTATCGATCTCTGTAAAGTAACACTATTGAATTCCAATCTTGTGTTGTTGGGGTGCTGCAGACTACAACGTTTTCTTCATCAACATTCAAATGCCTAATTAAACCTAAGCAAAGGCTGGTAATTACTGCAGGGGACGATTGGAAGCAGATTAGATTGAGATAATAATAACACACTGAGAGTCGATGGCTTTGTCGAGGCTGAAGGACAGAAAAGAATCCACAGCAGTGAAATGTACGATTGAAGGTCATGTTTTTAAGCCCTGGAAAAAAAACACAGCAAGGGCTGCTTTTAACTTTTAAAAGTCACACTTTTTTCCATCATCCTTCTTTTTTTTATTAATATCTCACTCAGACAGGACACGGTGCAGGTCTAATGTTGATGCTGTTTCTATGGCACCTGGATGACGCAGATCTCACCATCTCGCTACATCCTGACGTCAACCAGGCCGAGAGATTGCTGTCGTCCTATCTGTCCTAATAACCAGTGTATTCAACACCTGCAGTCAGCTATAGACAAAACCCGGTGCTAATTATCTTTAATTACACGAGGACGTAGGCAGACCGCCCAGGCTTTACGAGTGAGCTGTCTCACTGCGCACAGCAGTAGGGAAAGCGGGAATATGAACATTTCTCCTCATCAGATTATTATACGCACCATATGGTCAAAAGTGTGTGAACATTCTACTAACACACCACATGTATTATAGGCATTAAAATCATACAGCTGTTGCAGTACATTATTCTTTTACTCAAGTCTCGAACCCTGTCCCAGCATGACAATGTCCCTGTGCACAAAACCCCTGATCTCCATGAAGACATGCTGTGTTCTGATTGGAGGAGAAGAACTCTCATGTCCTGTACAGAGTCCTGATTCTGACTCAACCCCTTTAAACTGAACACCTTTGGGATGAAATGGAACCCCGACTGAACCCCAGACCTCCAAACCTCAACATTAGTGTCTGATCTCACTGATACTAATACATGACACATTGTAAAGAATTTCTGGTAAAGTAGAGGTTTTTATAGGAGGAAATGTAGGTCTTAATTTGGAATGTGTTTGAAATGGACTGCTAAATATAAGATCTTGGTTTAATTCCAAAACGCAATATCTAGCTTTTGATTGTAAGATTTTCCTTATTTTATTAGCAGAACCCATTCCAACTAATGTCACCTGTTAATCACTTCCCAATCCCGTTCATCTGTACACACCACACACACACACACACACACACACAGTCACTGTCTGGTCTTAAACTACAGTGTTAATGCTAGACTGCGTTGTTTACGCTAGACTTGATTTGCTAACTTCCTGCTTTCTAGTTCCTTTTTCTGGGCTCCTGTTCATGATTCTCTCTCACGTCAGTCACCAACTGGCTCTGTGGACTTGATTGTGATTTTTATTGTGGAAAAGCAAAAAAATGTTCCGTAAAATAAGCAAAGAATTCACTCTTGTTAACAGATTTCTGTTTCTAACCAAACAAAGATGTTCTACAAAATCGATTCACATCCTAGATGAACAGTACTGATGTGATGGACCTGTCAAGCTACAGGCAGTTTAACAACTCTTTGACATCAGTATTGTGCATGCTGGATGTAAATATACAGTGTGTGTATATATATATATATATTTATATATATATATTGTCGAGAGTGTGTCATTTCTGAAACATTAACACACACTTTGAATCGATTTCTAGACGAATCACGATGAATGAACACGAACAACACCACTTATCATTAATTTACAGATCTAAACAGAAATATTTATAAAAGGTTATATCTATAGTTAAATAGATAGATTTATAGATTTATACATATATTCTGTATGTTTAATAAAAAGATAAATCATTATTTCCTACTGTTCTAGAGCACAAAGCATATTGATCTTTATTTAAATGAACAGTACAGAAAAAAAATCAGATATCAGAAAATAAGAGATTATTTACAATTCAACGCCTTTACAAAGCAGCAGGCGACTACAAAAACTTCAATTTTATACATACAATATATCATTTCAATTAATTGTTAACTTTTGAACTAAAAATGAACTACCAACTAAGTTAGTAACTATTTAGTAACATGAAGGTTAATGTTGTCAGCTACATTAATTATTATGTACATTGTTTAGACATCAGATAATGGAGAAAAGTGAGTAACTAAAAAAAATAACCTAGCAGAAATGATATCAAATCTATATTTCCTGTTAAACAATTATTTGTTTTAAGACTGTCTAATCTGACTGGCTAATCATCTAAATTGATAATTGAATCTAATTGTAATAATTTATTATTTAAGAAATTAAAAACTAATGAATAATAAAATTTTACATAATGCTAGCTAGATTTTGTGTCCACTAATACATTACTAATTTTTATATTTTTTACTAAGGTACATAAGACTTTAGTAAATTATTTTAACAAAACATTATTGACATATTAGTTTACTTTAGTACATTAATCTTAACTTGATTTTACGTTAAGAATGCAGGTTATCGTACATGATACTTCATTTATCACCACTGTATTATTATTATTATTATTTGGCATTTATACAGTTTTGCAGGTCTATGAAAACCCAGCAGTGATTTAACTAACCCTGATTTACCTGTCTATTCCTTTACTAATTATATTTATTTATTTACAGCTCACAGACATTTTTCAGTGTTTGTTAATGTAAATTATTTCTTTCTAATATGTTTTAATGCTTTGAGGAATATATACAGTAATTAATAGTAATAAACTCTAAATAAAATAAAAAAAACTAATAAAAAATACATTTATATATGCTGAATATGAATATTGTACCCCTAACTCTACTATCCAGTATTACAGAAGCTATTCGGATAATATGCAAATGTTCCATATTTAATGCTGCTTGCTTGGTAAGTCAGATTTCACATCAACACATTTAGCAGGTAAATGAGTTTCCCTGAAAGAATTTTATCATTAAAATATTCAAAAAGTTGTAATTTTACATATATTACATACATTAAAATTATACAGTACACACAGTACATTACTTTTTGTAGTTAGAAAGCTAATACTTAATACTCTTACTTATAACTGATTAATGACTCAGGGTGCGTCTCAATTAGCTCTCTAGCTCCCTAGAATAGTGAATCCGTACTTCCTGTACATCCTCACTACACACTGGGACATTAATAAAGTTTCAATTTCATTACATTTAGTTAAATTTTACTTTAAATATAGTTTTACTTTTAATATAGTAAACTTTACTATACAATTACTATACTCTATACTTACTTTACTTCAAATATAGTACACATTACTTTGAATATAGGAAACTTTAAATATAGTAAAATTGACTTTAGAAATAGTCAGCAGGGGGGTCTGTCAATGCAATGCACATTTACTCTTTTACATATTTGGTCATTTCTATTCTTTCTTTTTCTTAAGCCCTTATAAGCCGTAGGCTGCTGGGAGGATTCATAGAGTAAGAATTTCCTTGTATGGTCTAACAGACGTTCCCACTCTTGAACCTTGAATTTTACTGTCATCATAAGAGAGCTACAACATTGATAACACACTATTTATTATGTAGATGACATTGGTTAAGGGATCATCCGCCATGTTTTCTTCTGCTGATAAGATAAAGAAATGACACCCAGGTTTACAGTATTGGAAGATTGTGAGCATTGATGCGCCCTTGTTTTTACGCTGCATTATTTTAGTGCTAATTTTCTGGTGCAGAAAGGTGCAGTGTGAGAGCGAGACAGAAATAGCCTCTAAAATGGCCGACGCTAAAGTAGTAAGCTGATTGAGACGCAAACCCAAATAAGGTTTCTATTAAAGTTTCACCATTCAATTCGCTTTCTTCAGTTAGTAAGTACTGTGTATGGTAATAAGGCAGTGTGAAAGCAGTAAAATCCTTCCTTTGTGTGTCGGCAGAGAACGCTGGGTAGTCGCAGTCATGTGACCCGCAGCATTAACTAGAACACAATCCGAGTCCCGCTCTGTTCAGTGATGCGTTCAGTTGAAGGAGTAATCTGATTTTTCAGCTTCGAGGGAGCTCTTGCCATTTAAGTGTTCGCTGTGACCGTCGATACTGTAGCAGCCTTGCACCTCGGTGATGGACGAGACCGTGTAGGATGTGGATCTGAGGGCCTCGGCGTGAGTCATCGCACTGCCAAACTGCATTCGGTACTGATTCCAGTGTCTCCGTAACACACTCTGTACCTAGAGAAAAGTATGACAAATATGGTGATTAACTGCACAACATTCGTCTTTATGTTATAATTCGCAAGAAAAAAAATAAAATAAAATAAAAAAAATACTTCTACTAGTTACTTCTGGTTCTTCAGTTTCCTTCCACAGTCCAAAACGTAAATGTTAGGTTGATTGGTTATTCTTAATTGTTTGAGTGTGTGTAAGGTGAGAGGCCCTGTGGTGGACAGGCGACCTGTCCAGGGTGTCCCTCTCTTGCTTTTCTCCCTTTTAGAGACTGCTGGGATAGACTCCAGCAGATCCCTGTGACCCAGAATTAGGGAATAAGCGGGTATAGAAGATGAATAAATGAATGAATGAATTTGAAAAGTAATGTGGTATTAAAAAGTCTAGTTTGATATTTTATAAGTACTTTATTTTTATAGTGTTAGCGGTTTTTACTACACTATCAGTTCAGATAAATGGTATCGCGTTCCTTTCTTTCTTTCCGTGACACCGATTTTTTTGTCGTGTCAGAGGATAATTGTTGCATTTAGTCATCTGCTCCTGCTCTGCTAACTGCTTTATTAGCTCCCGGCTCACTAATGGATATTTGTATGGAAGTGACGTGATGCTCATAAAGCAGCTACTTAAAAAAAACACAGAGCTCATTTAAACTTAGTTCAGCAACTCGGCTGTGTGACTCATAAATCTGCGCATAAGGACATCAGCCAAGTCTTTAATTATCCAGCGTTTAAAACCTTAATGGAGACTGATGAGATTTTCTAACAGATCTTTCGGGGATCATGTCCTTATGATCATGGAATCATGTCCTAAAGTTGTAAAGGGGAAAGGATGAAGTCGAGAAAAAAGCGGGTAAACAGGAAACAGAGATTTGATCTCAGATCTTGCTCACCTCTCCATTGAAGAAGCAGAAGATCGTGGCCACCAGAAGACCCTGAAAAATAAGAATTGTGTCAGATCCCAGTTACCAGATCACCTTTCACCTACTTTTGTATTCTCTTTAAGGCATCGATACGTTTAGGATGTACACTACATGGCCAAATGTTTATGGACACCTCTACCATTAGTGTGGCTTAGTGATCGTTACCACAAAGCGCACAGTTGGCTAGGATGTTGTTATATGTTGTAGCCGTCCCTCACCCGTCCACGGCCCATTTTCAATGCTTTGTCTGAGGTTAGGAGGTTTTTACCCAAGTACATGGCCATTGTCCCTTTGATGCGGTGAAGATGTTCTTTCCCCTTTTGCAGCAAAACACCCCCAAAGCATAATGTTTCCCCTTTCGATAATGTTTTTACTGTTAAAATAAAACTACCATCGAATTATAGATTCATCGTTTTTGTCAGTGGGCAAACCTACAAAATCAGTAAAGATCAAATAATTTTTTATTCTCTCTCTCTCTCTCGCTATAGGTGGTATAAGCTGGACGTTTACCTAACAAGGCTTTATAGATTAAAATCAAGTTAATTTTTACAACAAAAAAAACCCACAAAAAAAATCCAAATTACAACTGTTGAAAAAAAGAAAAGCTTTTACGACTGATTTTTTTTTAAGCTCCAAACTCCTCCGCTAATGATGACACGTCTCTGTTTTTTTTCACACTGCCATGTGAAAGCGTGCACTTAATTCACACTCACCTGATAATGCATTAAGATGTGCATGACGTAGTCATAGATCTCGGATAAGACACGTCCCGCAGGCTTATAGGGCAGGAGGACGAACTGGATTCCCAACAGAGGGACGAGAATAAGAGTGGCCCGCACAGCCTTCATGTAGAGACTGGACTCCGCCTGGTGCGTCACCTTCAGCTTGGTGATGAGCACGCGTACGATGTTGAGCAGGAAAAACAGATTTACCTGAGAGGACAAAACAACATTTTTTCAATGATAAGTACAAATTCAAGCGGGGTTATGGGGATTTAAACCCATAACCCTATCGGTATAACCTTATAATTGCATATTAACCTTAAAATAAAAACAGCACCAAGACACTTTTTAAATTCTACACTATATAGACAAAAGAATTGGGACACCTGACCATCACATCTATGTGTGTTTTTCTGAATATCCTACCCCAGATTTCGTCTCACTCTTATTCCTATAATAATCTCCAGACTTTTCACTCGATTGGGTCATGTGACTGTGGGGATTTAATCATTTTGTCACAATAGTATTAGTGAGATCAGACACTAATGTTGAGTTGAGGAGGTCTGGGGTTCAGTCGGGGTTCCAGTTTGTCCCAAAATTGTTCAGTTTAAAGGGGTTGAGTCAGAATCAGGACTCATGAGAGACTCATCAGAGACTCATGTCTTCAGGGTTTTGTACACAGGGACATTGTCATGCTGGAAAAGTGTTTGGGTCTCTTAGTTCCAGTGAAGGAATAATGTAATGGTACAACAAAGAAAGACATTCCAGACAATGTCTGCTTCAGACTTTGTGGCAACAGTTTGGAAAAGACACACTTACAGGTGTATTGGTAAGGTGACCACATACATTTGGCCGGTGATGAATGCAGCACCAGTGAGCAAACTAGATAGTTAAGTGGTACAGTGGTTAAGGTGTTGGACTGCTAATTGGAAAATCGCGGTTCGATTCCCAGCACCACCAAGCTTCCACTGTTGGGCCCATGAGCAAGTTTCTTAACCCCAAATTGCTCAATTGTATGAGTCAAGTCAGGCCCCCTTTATTTATTTAGCGCTTTTAACAATCGGGATTGTTTCAAAGCAGCTTTACAGAAATACATCAGAAAGGACATCATTAAACATTTATTAAAAACAGGAATTTGATTGATATCTATAAATTAAAAGTCCCCAACTAAGCAAGCCAGAGGCGATGGCGGCAAGAAACCAAAACTCCATCAAAGACAGAATGGAGAAAAAAAACAGGCTCAGTTGGGGGGGTCAGTTCTCCTCTGACCAGATAAACCAGTAAGTTACCCCATGCTGCAGTAAAGTTTCCATGGTCTTGTCTGGATGGACGTTTAGAAGACAAGAGATCACTGAAAACCTGCCTTATTGTCTTCAAGTGATGAGTGAACAGAGATCTGGATAAGGACATCGGCCAAATGCCAGAAATGTAAATGTAAAAACTTCCTGAAATTGCAATAATGCAAGGGTTATAAACTATCCAAGTGTCCTACTGATTGGCTGATATATTTGTTTTTAAGATTTAAAATAAGAACTCTGATGTGGCAAAATGTCTTCAGACTTGTCTTTAGACAAGAATGTTATTAGTAAGACAGAAAAGAAAACGGAATAGATGACAGATCAAGGATTTTCCATGAATATACACTTAAACATGGCGGTAATAAAACACCAAAAACAACAACTTGATCTCCAGATGGCTCACCAACAGCGCGGCGCAGATCGGCCCGTGGATGATGTACAGCAGGGACGTGTTTGAACTGATCCAGCAACTAAAAATTTAAAGAAAAGTAACATGATTAGTATTTTTGTATTCCGTTGTTAGTATAACAGTGTTACCTGGGTGGTAAACTATACTAAACTTTACTAAACCTTAAAAGTCACGTTGTGGATTGGATGTACTGATAACATACATTTTGACATTTCTATTTTTGGCATTTGGCAGCACAACTTAATTTATTTATCCATCTAAGCAGTTAATGATTAAGGACCATGCTTAGGGGCCCGGCAGAGGAAACTTAGTGGTGCTGAAAATTTTACCAACATTTTTCCTGCTCAGCAGTCAAACATTTCGCCTTAATAAAGAATAACATATATTTATGATCACATAAAAACATTAAATATAAGCTTCCAATTAGCAGACCAACATCTTAATCTGTGTTCTTAGCATAAATGTAGTTTAAACTATTTTTTAATTTCTTTAATTTCCTCCTTTTCAGAGATTCATGGCAGTGGAACAGGATATACAGTAAATATTTACCAAAACAGAACTCACTTGTCATCATAGTAATAACTTCTAGCTATGGCGTGTATCGTAGTGGGTAACAGTGGAAAACCTAAAAAAAAAAAAAAAAATTAATCACAGCACCTTTTTTAGGATTAATTAATGTTATATAGGAAGTATATATATGTTTAAGATTCTATGTTTGGACAACTTACCCCATCCGAGAAGATAGTACCATATTAAGTGCTGTTTTTGGGCAAACACGGCCACCACGATGAGCGTGTGGAGGTAAATCCCTTCACACAGCATCCAGAAATAATTACACCCGAACAGATAGAGATGAATAAACTGAGAAACTTTACAGCTGGTCTGAAGAGGAGATATACAAAAAAAGAAAAAAGCTAATTGAATCATAGAGATTTTATTCAGTTTAGTTTAAACATGAGATCAAAGAGAATCTAAAGAAATGTTAGTCTTTAATCATTACATCATTAATGATGTGATTTTTTTTTTGATGCCAGATTAAATAAATATCCTCTGGGGTAGAAATCCTGCTGCCTTATTACCCTAGGGGGATGCACTAACTAAATCCATGGAATGGGTTGCCAGATTGGGCTTGTTTAATACTTTAATAAAATCATGTAATTAACTTTAATTTTAATAAACATTAAATAAATCTACACAAAATCAGACGTCTGTGCAGACAGTCAGTGTAAATGTGTTTTAATTGGTTATTCTAAAATAATTGGACTTTTGCGTGAACTGTACGATTGTGTCATATACACAGTTTAAGACTATAGGATTAATTTAATCTATTCTGACTAAATTGATCCGATTTTGATAAAACGCTATCACAAATTTCTAACATATAAAATTTTATAGAATAGCTTTATAATTCGTTTCCATGACGGAGCTCATAACTCAAATTACTCGTATGTCAAATCAGTTTTCTTACTAAAACTAATTAAAATGCCATTAATTCGTTCCGGATCCCCAAAAAAACACCACAATTGTTTTTGTTACATGTTTTTAAATAAGAAAAATAAATGTAGAAATTACAAATATTGTACAAATACAATCCAATAGGCTGTACTGGAATAAACTGGTTTTATTGAGTATAATGTACAGCGTTTACCTTGGAGATCAGACGACTCCACTTGCTAACGCGCATGTCTGACTAGCTATTGAGTGACACACCGGATGCTGGGCGGATGTTGTGGCATTTGCTACGCTAACGAGCGGTTGGGTGTCTGAAGCTCGTAACCCGAATTTTAGCTCGCAACTTTAAATGAATAAATCTCTAAACTAATATCAGGTGTGAATCTGATGACACACTCACCGGATTTCTCTGCACTAGTTCCTGATTGCTGGCGACGCCCGTTAACCAGATGATAGTAATGATGGAGTTCAGGATAAAGGAAAAGAAAAGATTTTTGTGCAGGGTGATTCTCTGGCAGCTTAAACTTCTACCGAAACACACACACACACACACACACACACACAAAACATATCAGATTGAAAGAACATTACAAGAACATCTGCACTGAAATCCCAGAGCTGTTATTACACACTTATGATTTTAACACTTACTTAAAATGGAAAAATATCCCAAGTGAAATAAACAGGGAGACAAGAGACAGTCCGTGTCCTATCAGGGCCAAGTAGAACAGATTAATTGCGGTCTGGAAAAGAGGAGTAAAAATGGAGGACTGTTTAGTCATGTTATAAACAGTGTCTTGTGTAGATTCTCTGGGTTTTCTGTAATGTTTTTCCTACATAAACAAATTCGTACATAACGATTATGAATTATTTACGATATTTATCAGATTTGTTTTTCAGCTGGCGTGTGGTGTGAAGAAACAGATGTTTCATTTAGTCTTCTATTTTGTTCACATTTACAGAGTAAGTACCAGCTACTGTATTAGCAATAAGCTACATCGGCATTTCGCTATGAATAGGGATGTGCTATTGTACACCAATATTTAATAATGAATGCTAGTTTTTATAAAAGAGTGTTTTATTTTATAGTGTTTTTTCACATCACAGCAATTAAATATAATGTGCCAATGGGGGTGTGGCTAAGGAAAAGTGGGAGGGGTCACACAAAACTAGTGGGGAAAGAATGAACTAGTGGCTTTTCCTTCTTTTACAAAGATGTCATAGAGAGTCCAAACTTGGAATATTTTCAAAATTTCCACGAAAAGTTTCCAGAAACGTTCCCCCCCTTTTACCCATCTACAATAACAGGTAGCTTTTTATTATTGTCGTAGCTTTCACATGATTACTTACTGACCTAACATTTTTTTGACACTCTATATACAGCGGGTTTGTTAAGCATCAAATAACTTAATTATTTTGTTATAGATATATATCTATATATATATATATATATATATATATATATATATATACATATATAAAACTTAATTAAGTTGTTTAAAAAAACGACTAGCTACAAATAGTCTGGAGTCAAACATATTAAAAAAATTGTAAAACTTTTACATACTTAATGTGTTTTTGATTATGATGCTGATATTTTATATAATTATATTTATATTTTACACTAGAATCTTTATCAGCACACTAACTAGTGTAAACAATACATAATTTACTACATATAAGAAATCAGGACGAACCATTCGACTTTCTTTACTGTGCGCGTTACATCTGGTGAAATTCGTCCATGTCCTGTTGCTCTCCGGATGCATGAACCACTGGCCGTTGTCCATACATACTTTAGTGGCAGTTTCTGTTTAAAAAAAAAAACAAGACAGAAATCAAACCTCTCTGAAGCTCCAGTCTTCCGCAGTGGAGGAGTTACTACCATACAAGGTGTTGTTTGTTTTATTCTAACAAATTTCTTAAAATGTTTGGCAGTAATTCTTTTTGACCTTTTACCATGAAACTGTAGAACACTTGTCACAAACTGTTATTTCATGCATACGAGGGGTATCGAAAAGTGTTAGGACACGCCAGCAGATGGCAGCACAAGGCTGCAGACTGCACACTATTTACTGTCAATTTTAACTTTAATTGCTGCATTTTTCAAAATGTATTATTTTTTTAGTTTAATTTTTAAAAAAAAGTTCCAAAGATATCAAAACACACAAAAATCCAAACGTATCGGAGCACAAACACACACACCAAAATCCAATTTGGTGGTGAGTGACTGGTCTGGCAGGGGACAGGTGGGAGTCCTGTTATAAAAGCATGTTTGGAGGCTGTGAGTTACAGTGTAGCGTGCTGCAACACCATTTATCATACAGGTGTGTGTGTGTATATATGTATTCTGTATAAGTGTGTGTACAAATGCATATCTATCTATCTATCTGTCTGTCTGTCTGTCTACCTATCTGTCTGTCTGTCTGTCTATCTATCTATCTGTCTGTCTGTCTGTCTATCTGTCTGTCTGTTTGACTGACTGTCTATCTGTCTGTCTGGCTGTCTATTTATCTATTTGTCTGTCTCTTTGTCCATTTTATATAGATTTTCCTGTCTGTCTTTTGCATTTCGTGATGGTTTTGATTAAGATTGCAATGATTTTGTATGTTGTCGCATGCGTTTGGTTGCCTGTGCAGACGTACAGGTGTCCAATGAACACATGCGCAGCACTGCAAGACCTGCACAAATGGCTCAATAGCAACAATTAGTATCAAAGTTTAACCGAAACGATGCACAAAAGCTGTTTAAGGAAAGCGCTGAATAGCAGAGTAGATATTAAATATTCACCTGTAGGGTCAAAGTCCTGGAAGTGGTCAGGACAGTGCTGGTGAGCGGTGACTCCAGCGTCCGTGTCGTCCCAGCACAGCCACCCGTCCCATGTTCGGTTACACAGCAAACCAACTGCAAATGTACAAATAAGCGAACATACAGCGCTGAAACGATGGGAAGCTATGAAGAAGCTCTGCTTGGCTGAAAGTAGTGGGTCTCTATCTCTTAGCTGATTTTTTCATGTTCTGGCAACCGATAAGATGCCGCTTAACAGTCACAATAATTTTTAGTATGTAAGCAAGAAGAAAGGCTGATCGAATTTTGTGATGATGTCATACGAGGTGGGAAATCTGTGATGGGAATTAAAAAAAAATCGGAATACTGCCATGTTTGCTTTATAGTGGTTTTTTTTTGTGTGTTAGATTTTTAAAATAAATACTTTAAAGTTCACATTTTTTTTTTTAATCTTAACAAAAGAGCTGCGGTTCGAAAAGCAACGTCAGAAACGACTACAAGAGCTTTTGCTAAATATCCGTAATTATTCTATAGTCATTGAAACACTCAAAGTCATTTATTGCGCTTACGAGCTTTAGGGAGGTGTTAGCGCAGTGGCTTAAGTGTTGGACTGCTAATTGGAAGATCGTGGCTTGATTCCCAGCACCACCAAATTGCCACCACCAAATAGGCCCCTTAACCCCTAATTGCTCAGATGTACAAAGAAGATAAATGTTACCATTGTCTTTATTTGTTCACCTTTCTGTTGTCTTTATTTGTTCACCTTTGACCTGATTAGTGTGATGTAAATGTAATTTTTAGTTTAATTATATTAAACAATTTTACCGACTTTACCGTCAAACACAAAGCGTCAGGCTGTTCTAGAATGTTTTAACCATCAGTAGTTATGTTAAATTAGTAGTATGTGTTGTGGATCATCCGATTAACATTCAGATTTTAACGACTATAAAGAGTTTTTCCGTAACTTTTGTCTATAGGAAAAGGAAAAGTTCAAGCTAACGATAACTTTGACGAGGACTCCTTCCAAAAATGTTAAACTTCCTTAAATCAACTATTTATACAATATCAGCCAGACCTTTAAGGAGTTTAAGGAGACCATTCGCAAATGCAGAATTTAATGCAAAGTTTAGCATTCAAAATTTCAAAATTACTGCAGAATTTCATTTGGTCCAGAATATTTGACATCAAATTTAGAATAAGTTCCGAAACATCTTTTTTGACCTGTAATGAGATGTAATATGACTTTGCAACTACTGATCAAATGAATCAACCAATCAGAATTTAGAGAAGCTGTGGTATAAACATCTCTATTGAAGTTAATCTTATCATAACAGAATCTTAATGGACCATCATCAATCACTGGATAATGATAGGACAGTAGGTGAACCTTTGACGTCGCTGGTGTCCTTCATTATCTTCTGATAACACTCGAACTGTGCTGTCATGATCTTCTGTCTGGTGGATCCAATATCATTGTAGACATTCTGAGGGATGTGTTTCTCGCTGTTGTTTACTTCAGGAGTCGCTATTACAGCAAACTACAGAGACACAACAAACACAGAGAAGGTTTTTTATTCCAGCATGAAGTGTGTTTTGGTAAATTATCAATTTAATCGAGTTCCAAAAAAAAAAAAACTGAAGGAAAGAAGAGAAATAATGAGAATATTCGGGTGGATACTGTAAAATAAAAAAAGACATTTCTAAGTGTATATTAAAGCTAAATTTATTTATTATAATAAATAGACTTTGTTTTTTTAAAGCATAAAGATATTTCCAAAAATGTCCCTCCTAAACTACAAGCTATTTTACTTTACCAAACTAAAAGTTGTTCTTTTATTTTAAACAAACTTTTTTTTCCCCTAAAATAAATAAATAAATAAAAATGTATTAATTGGTGAAACTGCAAACACTTAAAACCAGTAATTGTGACTTTCTGACTTTCCAACTTTCTCATTTTAACATTGAAGCCAAATCTGCAAAAAAAAAAATCTGAGGTTATTTTAAAAATAATTGATGGCAAAAATCACGACTTCCTGTAAAAGTTTATTGCAAAAATCGTTATATAAATAACACTAATAGTAATTTTATTTATTTTTTTGTCCTTCTATGTGATTATAAAGACAGGATATAAAAATATAAAAATAAATTATTTAGTTAGTTTGCTTGTGAATAACTTTAACATATTAATCGATCCATAACAGAGAATAAGTTACTATGATAAATTTCAAGGTTTAATGTACAACATGCAAAGCCTGCGAGACATTATACCACAAGGTTCTAGAAAAAAACCATAAAACTATACAAAAATACATTTTTAGGAACTTTTTAATCAATAATCAATAATTTTGCACTGCAACTTGCAAAAAAAACCCTTAAACAGTTTCGGTGGTTGTATTTTAATAGATCAGGTTACAGAAGTGAGGATTTAAAGCACAATTATAATAAAACATGCTAATTATCTACCAACTCAATAGCAGGTTTGGCAGAGGATTGTCATACCTTCGCTATGATTCCGAGCAGAAACAAGGAAACCGTCCACTTCCAGTCCATCGTCTTCCTCAACATCTCCAATCTGCTGTTAATCTGTGACAAAGAGGCTTCATATGAATTGTTTGTGCAATCGATAACTAAGCATGCTTAGCTTTCATACCTGAGCAGAAACATTGATTTTTGTGGAAACAGAATTAGCATACCGTTTTTTTTTGCCTTTAAATCACAACAAAGATTTGCCAGATAGTGGTCTATAGACACAATGCTCGGGCTGTAACACTGCCGCATTATCATACTGTGTTCACTCAGGTTGCTTGATTTGATCTTCTGTGTTTCTAAGTGATCAATTTTAACATTAAAACCATGTCCACACAAACATGTTCAGCCAACAGGTGGCGATATAATCCTAACCGTAAAGTCGTGTCAGCCAATCAGAAGCCTCAAAAATGGTTTGTAGGAATGCTACTGAATTCTGACGCCTCTGTTCCATAAAAGAATGGGATAACATGTATAAGTATACGCTATAAGTCCTGTTAGCGCAGTTATAAGAGGCGATATTTTGGCTACGCACGTCATGTGAATGAAAAAAATGATGCCGTTGACAAGCCAAAATCTACACGACAACCTGGCGTTTCTGAAAATCTTCACCCTGGAGGAAGTTTTCAAAAATGTTTGGCTTTCATAAACTGATACTGTGTTTGCCTAAGGATGAACGACCAAACTCTGTCCTCTCTGGGCCTTCCCTACACACACACACACACACACACACACACACACCACTTTAAGGTCAACACTCCTCCATGACGCAAGAACATTAAGCCAACGTACCATGTTTCAGATGTTTATCTGTCACATGCATTGAGAGCGTGTATAGAGAGTGTATATAAGAGAGAGTATATAAAACGAGCGGGAAAAATTTCTGCTTCGTTCTCAACGCAATTTACATTTACAATATTAGCCAGACGCAATTGGGGATTAAGGGCCTTGCTTAGGGGCCCAGCATTGATAACTCAGTGGTGCTAGGATTCAAACCCTGTTATTCCAATTACAGTCCTATACCTTAACCTTTGCGCTACCATTCCCTCTACAGCTACCATTTTATAATCGCTTCAGTCCATCTCCGCTCTGGATTTTCACTTCACTTACTCCTTGGTCTATGGTCGATCCATGAAAAAAATTACCGCCTTATTAACGCTCCACTTGGTACTTAAGCCAGTAGTAATTCAGATACAGGTGCGCATTTTGTATTGCAAAGCGTTTGAGGAGGAGAGATTGAAACTCCAGGCTGGAATGAGGAAGTGCCGGTGTAGTAACCGGGCGGGACATGACAGTGGTGTTCAACTGTTTAGCAAAATAGGAATTCATTTATTTTCTTTGCACTTGCATTATGGGTCGTTAACATGAGTTGAGCTTGTGACGGAGCGTAAGTAGAGCGTGAAAGAAAACCACAACGCTCCGACTTTCAAAATACCTGCTCTGGGCTAACTCCCCACTCCCCAAGTTATGAGTATTATTTGGTCTTTATATTATAATTATTCTAGTTTGTTATTGGAAACATTAAAATAATTAGAAACAGGTTTGAAGTTTAGATATATTTCACAACTAGTTCAGTTTCGATATGCAAAGTGTCAATTTGTGGGTCAAAATAGATAGAAAACCTCGAATTTCTTTCCTTGTTTAACATTACCGCTTAAATGAAATATAAAATGACCCGATCTAGGCTTTCTGGCTAGCTTAAGCTAGATGCATCTAAAGTCATCATATCTTCTTTTAACTCAAGAAAGATGAACATCTGTACAGTGTTTCAACCCTGTGGGGAAGCTGTAACAACGTCTTGCTCACCAAGAGGTCGGGATTTGGAGGAAAACCAGTTGATTGTGCAAAATTGACATCATGCTAATAAGAACCAGCAGTAAGATGACAAATAAATTTCTACGTTTCTAAGTAAACTTTTTCTGCAGTGCTTTGATGATGTGATTAAACTGCTTCCAAAAGTTACAAACTTTTAATAATGGTTTTAGGTTCATGGTGAATTTGCTGAACTGCGTAGTGATAGATGAAATTACAGTTGGGAAAATGCATTTCTACATTCTGGACTAGACTATGAGCTAGACTAAACTACACTATGGTCTATGATCTGGACTACACTCTGGACTACAATCTGTTTTTTTCCCTGGACTAAACTTTGGACTACACCCTGGTCTATGCTTTGTTCTAGAGCCTGGTCTATGTTATGGCCAACATGCTGGACCTTATCCTGGTCTATATCCTGGACTAGACTTTGGACTACACTCTGGTCAATGCTTTATACTACAGCCTGGTCTATGTTATGGCCAACATGCTGGACCACATCTTGGTCTATGCCCTGCAATACACTCTGGAGCACCCTTTTCTGTGATCTGTACTACACCCTGGTCTATACTATGGCCAACACGCCGGACCACATTCTAATATAGGCCCTGAAGTAAACTCCGGACTACATCCTTCTATATACTTTGAATGACATTCTGGTATATACATTGTACTACACCCTGTTCTACGCTCTGTACTTTATTCTGGTTTATGCTATAGGCAACACTCTGGGCCACACCCTAGTACCACATTCTGGACAGACACTTAAATAGGTTTGTTCCTAATTTACCTATGCATTTCATACACTTAATCCATTATACTGATGCACATGGGGTGTGTATGCTGGCATGATTTTTCACTAAAGGGATCAGATAATTAAAAAGCCGTGCTGTTGTGATGTCAAGTAACCAGTAAATGAGAATACTGTTACATTTTTCAGGCTTATTTTCTGTTATTTAGAGTTATACACTTGGCCCTTGGCTGCTTTAGCACTTATCATACTAACAGCCACCATTTTGTTGCCATCAGCAAAAACAAACAAATTTCAGCAGTTCTAGCTAAAGGTGTTCCCCAGGGATCTGTTCAAAGCTCTCCTAAGATTGGGTTATGTAATATAGAAAAACTTAGTTTGGCAAGTTTGGAAGACACTTACATAACTGCTAGTGCAGAATCAGTCATTAATGACACTCATTTACTAAAACGATCAGTTGAAACCCTCTCCTGAGAAAAATGCATGCTACAAACAAAGGCCACATTTACACTGCGTGTATTGAGTGACCCAATTCCGATTTTTTCCTCCACTGAGGTACAGATGGGATATGACCCACGGTGGTGCAAGCAGAAAAAAGAACATGGATTCTGATATTTTCAGATATATATAAAACCTGCATTAGCGTCTGCCATGCAAGCAGACGAATCGGATTCTCACCCATCAATGCAAGTCGAACCTGTCAATGCGAGTCGAGCCTTAACTGATGACCTATATTACGAAACCTAGGATAACAAAACTCTAGACATGGGTAGGTCATCGAAGTACTACAGTCCTTTGCCACGTCACAACATGTGATGTCGATACTATATAGATTTTGATCCCGGAAGAGAGAAATAATGGAAATAAGCTTAAAAAATCAGGTATTTATTTTCTACAATTAGGAGAGATGCACATAAATCTGTTGAAATCCCAGAAAAGTTAGTTTAGGGTTACATGACCTTTAAAATTGAAAGTTTAAATCTTATTAGCTGCCAAAAAACACTTTAGCAACTCATCAACTCAAATTTATATACCTGTGTTTCACAGGGACTGTAGAAACACAATCAATTTGCAGACAAATGCAGCCTTGGAGAACCAACAGCTTGTTTGATCAATACTCTTCGCCAGTTCTTAGTTCAGTAAATGACCCCCTAATGGCTGAATTGCCTCAGGCAGGCTGGCTCAGGACCGCGATAATTCAATAAATTAAAAACAGATTAATGTGGTTGGATGTAGCTTGTGCTTTCTTCTTTTGGGTAAATCCCATCCATCTCACCGCTCCTTCCTCTGAATGAAAATACAATCATTCTCCTATTCATCATGGCCCATTGCAGACCTTATGCCTTATGCAGTATAACCAGTGGATAAACACAGGTTTGCCTGCAACAGACCTCAGTGTTCTTACTATTTACTAAAACCAAACCAGGGAAAAATATATTGGGACTCCTGTTCTTAAAACATCCGTATCCATTTCACTAATACCCCTATAATTACCTCCACCCTTCTGGAAATGGTTTCCACTCGGGGTCATCGTGTATACGGTATGTTCATTCATGTGACGATGTGGATATGTGTTCATCAACTCCTAATGTTGAGGTCCAGGATGTTGATATCTGGGGTTTATTCGTGAGATCAGACCCTAATGTTGAGGTGAGGAGATCTGGGGTTTATTCGGGGTACCAGTTCATCCCAAAGGGTGGAGTCAAAGTCAGGGTTCTGTACAGGACCTTCAAGTTCTTCTCCTCCGACTGTTATACAACATGTGTTTATAGGCTTTGTGCACAAGTGCATTGTGACGCTGGAACAGTTTGCGAGTCTTTTAGTCTTAGTGATGGAATAATGTAATGCTACGACACACAAAGGAAATTTAGGCAACTGCGAGATTTAGACAAATGGCATGGCTTTTATGGCAAAAGTTCAATGAAAACAAACTAATAAGCATGCTAGTAAGGTGTCCACAAACTTTTGGCCACATAATTTATATAGTTTTTATATATATAGTAGTTATAATATTGGAAATCTAGGGTTCACGACGGAATTTCACTCTAATGTATGTGACAATAGAAGCTTTTTTTTTTCCCCATATCTAAATACTGAATGATGAGGTCTCCTGCTTGCCTTTACCCCATCAGAGAAACCTATATAGATGTTACCTTAGGGTAGTCTTGCGTTGTGTATGAAATTTTTAAATGACTTTCTTTCCCCTGAAACATTACGCAAACACGTTAGCAAGTAAAATAAAGTGAAGGAAATCAGCTAGAATTCAACTGTTATCAGAGACTTTTCATGACTTGACTTTATATTTGGTTCTTTAGTGCAAAAACATCAAAACACTCCAAAAAAAATGCCTCTGCTGGACAAACCCAGTAATTACACTATTTCAAGCATTTTATAATAATAAGTTAATATTGATGGCATATCGGTGACTCATATTGGCTGATAAAATCATATAAACCGTAAACCGATAAATCGGTCATACAATTCATGCATATACTGTGCTGCAGTTTGTCTTAGTTTACACTCACTCCTGATTCTTCTCTCTTTTCCCTCATTCCCCAATGTGTGTCCCTTACTCTCGTAATTAGTCTCTTCTTTCCCGGTGAGTGATGAAGCACTCTGTTCTGAAGGTGTGTTTACACTGATGCTATTTGCTAGGCAAATTTACACTCACGGTGTCTCTGAAACTGCTGCCACTGTTGAGTCAAGATAAGAGCCGTGTGAAGCGAAGAACAAACACAGCTGCCTGTGGAAACATTTCTTTCAATGGTGACGAGTGTCAAACACCGAAGAGTGTTTGATTGCCTGATGTTTTGCCGCATTTCAAAACAGGATTTGATAAATAAAAAAGTGACGAAAGTTATGAAATGAGAACACAGGTAGTACACAGCTGAAAGTTTGTAAAGCATAAGTTTGCTAACCAATAAACCAAGTAACTGTTAAATACATATTAATTCATAATTAAACTAAAAATGTTATAGAACAATTAAATAAAAATTATTATAGACTATATTATCTAATATAAAAGAAATGTTAAGCTTTACCACATAGAATTGTTGTGGCATTGTGGCAAATGTAAAGTATTCAAAATTCGAATCTGTGTAAAAGTGTATGAAAGAACAAAACAAACAAAAATAAACTTATATGGCATTAAATCAAATCAAATTAAATTAAAAAAATAGTAAAAATCAATCAAATTAAAAATAAAAAATCAATAAAAATAGAGCGTAAGTTATATGAGCTATATAACTGCATTTATAGTTACATGCAACATGTGTATATGTGTGTGTATATACTTGTATATATAGCACTGTTGGTGTTTAATTTTTAATAACAGCATGGACCTAAATGATCTAATCCATATCTGTCTGTCTATTTATCTATCTATCTATCTATTTGTCGGTCGGTAGGTCTGTCTGTCGGTCTGTCAGTTTATCCGTCTTTCTATCTGTATATCTGTCTGTCTGTCTTTCTATCTATCTATTGATCTGTTGATCTATTTCCCTATCTATCTGTCTGTTGGTCGGTCTGTAGGTCTGTCTGTCTGTCTGTTGGTCGGCCTGTTGATTGGTTGGTCTGTCTGTCCGTCCTTCTATCTATATATCTGTCTGTTTGTCTGTCTATCTATGTAATGTATTCTGCCTATCTATCTATCTGTCTGCCTTTCTGTCTGTCTGTCTGCCTTTCTGTCTGTCTGTCTATCTATTGTTTATTTTATATTTATTTTGCCTATTTAAACCGTTAAGCAACTTATAAAACTAATTATTAAGACAGGTTTAAATCATCCACATCATGACTTTTATAAAGCTGCATTTTTCACAGGGTTGCCTTTATAAAGTACACACACACACACACACACACACACACACACACACACACAACTACAAATGACTTAACCATGAAGAATAAAGGGCGCCAACAGCTTTTAGTTCCAACCGCTAAGTTAACAACACACACACTGATTAATGAACAACCATCAGAGGTGAAATGTTCGGGTTTAGTTTGGTATTAGAAGGAATGTGTGACTGTGTGAAGTGTGTATGTGTGTAAGTTTATGCCGTGTGTTAATAACGAATGTCGACCCATTAATGTTTAATTAACCCTTAAAACACTGAGCCTACTAAAGAGAATTATTCAGTAGTTACGGTGAGTAAATGTTTGTAGACGAATGAGGACAATGATTGATAATATAAACACACTGGAGTCAATAAATAATCTGTGTGTTTATTCATCCCAGTGCTTCTTGCTTCTTTTATAAATAAATAAAATAAAATAAAATAATAAAATAAAATAAAATAAAATAAAATAAAATAAAATTTAATAAAATTTCATAAAATAAAATAAAATAAAATAAAATTAACCCTTTTAATCTTTAAAAAAAAAAAAAAACCGTTTTTTTTGTTATCTTTTTACTTTATATTTATATAATACTTAATAGACTTAACAATGTTAAATGATCTTTAAATAAAATAAATAAAATTAAAAAACAACCTAAAATTAACTAAGAACCAAATGCCAAACCATTTTAACTAACTCGTTCACTTTGACTTCATTCTGTAACTCCTGAACTGAACTCACAATTCTTCTCGTGTGAAACAAGCAGTGAATCATGTCTAATAAAGAAAATTGGTCTTTAAATCTAAACAAGAGGAGGACGTGTGACCTTGAGTTTAAAACCGGACTAACACCTGAAAGCATTCCAGGCTCAGACGTCCCTCTCTCCATTACTGAACCCTTAACCCTTAAATATTTACGTCCACCAGTGCCGTAATAAATGATGGATGACTTGTGCAGCCTCTGAACGATGGCTGCTTAAACGACAAATCAGACCAGATTAATTGATTGATGATAACAGCAGCATCTTAGCCACCAAATGGCTAATTCTAATTTCCACAAGAAGAATGAATTCCGGATGAACTTTCTTATTCTCTTAAACTTAAACTAGTAATAAATAATAAATAATCATTTACATCCAAATGACTGCAGTTAGTTAATGTAATATTTCCAAAGGCTAATTGTTAACATATTTAGCACACGGATGTGTGTGTCACATCGACTATAAAATAATAAAATTAGGTAAGTAAAGCATTTAGTAATTCAATTTCCGTCTGTGTTTCCATGTTTCCAGGGTGTGTGCTGAGTTAGGAAAGAGTGCGCGATTGTGGAGTTACACACAAATACACACACAATCACACACACACAGCTACAGGTTAAATTGATGTTCCGAATTCTATGGTTTGAGTTGTTAACATTGAATTCGATATTCCGATTTCTACAATTTGGAATTTTTAACATTGAATTCGATATTCCGATTTCTACAATTTGGAATTTTTAACATTGAATTCGATATTCCGATTTCTACGATTTGAATTCTTTAAGATTGATTTAAATGTTTTATCAAATTGTGCTATTGAGAGGTGTTGCTTTCTGCACTGCTGTCTGGTGAGTCTGTGTTGATGTCTGTGTTCAAGTCTAGTCTAGTCTAGTCTAGTCTAGTCTAGTCTAGCCTTTTGTTTATTGTTTTGTGTCACTTTGTATTTATTAAACTGCAATCCTCACCAGTGGATTGTTACTCTACTTGACTAGTCTAATTATTACTCTTCATAACTTACTTAAGTTACTTCAAACACTACTACATTTACAGTTCGTCCATTCATTCATTCATTCATCCATCTTCTATACCCGCGTATTCCCTGACAAGGGCTCACAGGAATCTGCTGGAGTTTATCCCAACCGTCTCTGAAAGGACTCATCTCACTGTGTACTGCATCTGCTATATATGGCTGAAATTACAATAAAGCTCCTTGAACTTGAACGTTCTGGATAAAAACAAGCCCCAGAGAGCACTGAAGTCTCATCTCGAGGGGTCGGGGGGCTGGAAAAAATGAATGATCAAACTTTTTGTCAACAATTAGGTAAGAAATGATGTTCAGTATAAGAAGATAGTAAATAAGTGTTTTGGAATGAGGCACAGGACACCCCTTATAAGTACACCAGCAGTCTGGAATATAAAGTATTCTGCTTACTAAAGCCCCTCAGCAAGATCTAAAACAACATGTCACATGACAGATGCACGTTATACAACATCCTTTATCATCATGGGAATCTTGCCGACTGCCCACATCCATCCTGCGTGGGGTAAAAAAAAGTTAAAATCATGGCAGCGGAACAATAGGGCATAAAGTGTGAGGTGAGTGTATATTTATTTATTATTTTTGCTTTGCACTCGCATGCTAGGCACGGAAGGGTGTGTGAGTCTGCAAAAAAACAAAAGCCTGGCATGTGGATGGCTCATTGAGCATCTCTCTCACGCTGTATCATCAGCCACCCACACACTCACCCACACTGAATACACACACACACACACACACTCTCTCTCTCTCTCTCTCTCTCCTCTTACATCATCAGCCTGTTCCCCAAACTCAACATGTCTGTTTTCTATTTCTCCTTTAAATCTTGACATCTGGTCGTGCCCGCGGAGCAGCATGAGCCAAAATGCTCTTAAGTTTGATGTCAAGCTAACAGACATCATGTAGCAAAAAAAAAAGAGATAAAATAAATAAATAAACAATCCAGGACTGGAGTCATTTCAGGGTATTTAAGCCTTCAGGTCACAGTGATACACAGCGGCACAAACTGGGACCAGTCACTAAACCAACACACATGATGACCAGGGGTGTGACGAGACACTTATCCCATGAGACGAGACAAGATGAGACACGAGCCCGGGTCCACGAGAACCAGGCGAGACGAAGAAATCTTCAGTAATAAAGATCTTTTATTAAACTAAAAAACACAAAATGCAAATGCACAAAATGTAGTTTTAAATCAACTTCTACTTTATAAAATTCTATTTCTTCTTATAAACTTCTATTTATTGAATTCTATGCAAAAATTAACAACATATAAACACTGTGCAAAACTTTTTGCCACAAACTTTTATTTTGTTGTGTCCGTTATACGTTTGTGGGGTGTTAATGCGAGTTGGGTCACTGAATAAACGACGGTGGTGCATGACGTCAACTCAGATGGACACCAAAAGCCATATATAACTTACAACAACTGTGTATTTTAATATTTAATAAATGGCAGATCAGAACTCTTTCCATGTTTTTCTTACTGATGTAAAAGCGTTATTAAACCTTTAAGTCCGGCGTGTCTAATCTGTCAAATATACCCTGCAAGATCATGATTAGTTGGTTCAGGTGTGTGCGATTAGAGTTGGATCTAAACTCTTAAGGATACCGAGCCTCCAGGACCGAGATTGGACACCCCTGCCTTGAGTCTATACCTACCTTTTCAACCAAATGAGAATCGAGACACCCACCCCTACCCTTTTACATGAACACGTGAAACAGAGGGGTAGGGGAAATGGGTACAGCTTAAAAACAGAAATGGGATTGGGCCTTTCTTGTCTTTGCCCCTAAGTCCCAAGTGTCAACTGTGCACCATCTCAGATGGATCTTTAGATCAATAAAATATTCACATTATTTTGACATGACAGGAAGCAGCAAACAGAAGTTTGTTTGGACGAGGGACCCTTGGTCCTCTGGAGTTAAATTTAACTCTGACACTAAACCCATTTGACTACTCAAGACTTTTTCTTTGCCAACACATGCAAGCACACACTCTTCTAATAACCCTGAGACGACTGTAAAATACCCCGGCGGGCTAAGACGCCCCGAGAATCTCTTTTATCCTGCTGCCATCACAACGAACCATTTAAATGTCTAACATCTCTTCAGTATCCTCTCTCCCAGCATGCAGTGCGGCTGTTAATATACCCTCTTACAGCTAAAATAGCTGAGAGACATGTTTAGTTTAAGAGGGAGGTTTAAGGATTGGTGTTTACTGCATAGTGCAGTTAGTGTATGTGGGGGCGTCTACAATAGGCCTTATCCCGACGGGTTATGCAAATCAGGACTCGCCAGTATGCAAACAAGCCTGAGCTACAACACAGGGCAAAGGGTTACCTACAGAAAAAGAAAACAAACACACACTTTGTGTCACCCTGTCTCATACGCCCAGGGCATTAACGCTTAGCATTACTGCTTAGCGTGCTAGCTCCTATTTAACATTTACCCAAAAGTGGGCTGGAAGGTAATGAAAGTTTTGACAGCTGCTGGTTGTATGTATAATTGTATGGCTGTACATGTTTTTCCATCATGCATCTTCCCACACAGACAATCTTCACTTCCTCTTTACGTTGTTTGTCATCACAGCCATCTGTAGTGCTTGGGTAACTGAGCTACAAATAAACCAGCAATAAATACACTTGCTTACTCAGTGCCCCGACTGAATACATGCCACAGATACAGTACATCCCCCGAGACTTGGACAAAATCTAACCAAAGGCTATTATTGCAACATCAGAATGTCTATTTTGGAAGACGTCCCTCTATACTGGCTGTTCCAGGAAGTAGATATGAAATGTATCTCACAGACTTTCCTTTATGGTCCACTGTCCCTGAAAGGCATTAGATCCCATAAGTTTTTCAGTACTACTAATAGGTAGTTGTTAGAGAATTAAATGCATGTACTGAACCAAATACAATTGGTACAAAATCGAATTAATTAGGTAAAGTACTGAAAATTAAGCAGTAGGTATTGAATCAAATGCAATGGGTCATTGAATCAGATTCAGCAGACACTGAATCAAATGTAATCATTGCCGAATTAAATGCAGGTACTGAAACAATTTCAGTATGTACTAAATCAAATAGAGAAAAGGGGTAAATGAATCAAATACAGTAGGTACTGAACCAAATAAAGTGGATACCACATTGAATACAGGAGGCACTGACTCTGGCGTAGTAGGTACTGTATCAGTTGCTGTAGGTTCTGAATCAAATGCAGCAATAAGTACTAAATCCAAAGATATATGCAGTAACTCATGTTTAACATGCACGGAAATGAATGCAGTAGATACTGAATCATATGCAATGGGTATAGAATCAATTGCATTAGGTACTGACTCGAATGCTCCTTACCACAGTCGCCACCGGCTTGTCCATTAAAGACAAATTTACCCTTTTTTACTGTTACTACATTTTGTGTAAAGCTGATTTGAGACAATGTCCGTTGTTAAAAGCAAAAAACAAAGAAAAATCAGTTGAATTGAATAATTTATGGGCAGCATGGTGGTTTAGTGTTTAGCACTGTTACCTCACAGCAAGAAGGTTTCAGGTTCGATTCTTTTTGTATATCTTTCTCCCTGTGTTTGTGTGTGTTTACTCCGGGTTCTCCGGTTTCCTCCCACAGTCCAAAAACATGTGTGTTAGATTAATTGCTGATTCTAAATTGGCCATAGGAGTGAGTGTGAGTGTGAGTGTGTGTGTGGCCCTGTGATGGACTGGTGACCTGTCCAGGGCAGATCCCCGTGACCCCAAATTAGGGAATAAGGGGCTAAAGAAGATGAATTAATGAACTTCTGAGCTTTACAGAAACGTATTGAATATATCTGAACATATCTGAATATATGTGTTTGATTAGAACGGTTACGCAGTGTGTTGTGCGAGTGTTTATAATGTAATTTCGACTATATAATGATGTCATTCATTTAGACAGTAAACTCCGCCCCTCTGTGTGTCTGTGTGTATTCACAAAACAACACCAGGAAAAGTCACATCAGCAAGACGGCAGAATTATGATGCAGTTCCTGATGAGGTAACACACACAAGTTTACAGGAATACACATCACACACTCAGCCTGACAGGTGTGTTAGTGTGTGTGTGTGTGTGTGTAAGTATGTCTCAAGGCACAGTAAGACATACTTACACTCACACACTAACACACCTGTCAGGCTGTGCACCGGTTATATTTTAACGCAGATTAATGTCTTTCTATTAAGGACATCACCAATACATACACACACACACACACACACTCACACACACACACTCACACACACAGTTTGACTTAGTGCAGACTTAAAATTTCCTGCTCTCCTAAGCATAAAGTAAACACACTCTCGGTAAACAAGTGAGAGCGCTCAAGCTGCACATCGACTCCCACTAGAGCCACCCATGCTACTGATTACTTAATTACTGCACACACACACACACACACACACACACAGATGAAGAGATTGTAGCACAGACACAGAAATAAGATAATGAAGCAGTTACACAGACATACAAAACGAGACACAAGACAGTTACAAGGAGACAATAACACAATCAGAGGAAATGTAGGATCATGTGCTAATTATTATTTTCTACAGCTGGACACCATGTCACTCTTTGTCTGTTTCTGTCTCTTAGTCGTTCCCTTTCTTCAACCCTGTCTGTCTCTTTCTGTCTCCCTGTCTGTTTCCGTGTCTGTTTTTCTGTTTTTTGTCTCTCTTTCTGTCTGTTTCTGTCTCCCTGTCTGTCTCTTCTGTAACCATGTCTGTCTCTTTTTTTGTCTCCCCTCTCTTTTTTATGTCTTACTGCCTTTTTGCATTTTCCTTTGCAAAGTCCTCTTTTTTTGCTTTCTTGTTTTTCTTTCTGTCTCTCTTCGTCCCTCTCTCTCTCTCTTCCTGTCTTACTGTTTTTATTTCTGTCTGTTTATTTGTCTCTCTGCTTTACCCGTTGTCCCCTGTTTTTGTCTGCCTGAGTGGGGTTTTTTTTTGCCTTCTGGTTTTTGTATGTTTCGCCCTGTCTCTGTCTCTCTCTTGATATCTTTTTGACTTCCTGCCTTTTTTGTGCTTCTCTTTCTGATATCTCCTACGTCTGTCTTTTTTTCCATCTTTTCCTGTTTGTCTTTCCTAATCTCTTCTTCTTCATCTCTTTGTAATTTTTCTGTCTGTCTCTCTAAAACAGGACGAGTGTCATGGTGATGTCAGAGTCAACCTTTGCAGTGCTTCCTAATCTCACGCTGCCATTTAAGCTCTCATCTCTCTCTCACACACACACACACACATACACACACACATACTTACACACACACACACACACACTGCATCAGATATCTAGAAACCCAACAAACACTGAGGCCATCTCAACACTTCCATTAAATGGCCTTGAACTAATAACATGCTGTGGTTTATACAGCTCCTGTAACACACAGCTCCGTCCTGTGCCAGCTGGCATCTTCACACACTTGTGCAGAAGTTTTCCATTTTACACACATTCCGTTTGAGATCCCAAACACCTCGGAACACTGTCCATATAATGCCCCGGAAAACTGTCTGTGTGCGGCGAATTTTTTTAATTACATCATGGCATAAGAAGCCAAATGTGGGTAGAGCTTTGAGGTTGGATTCTCTTTTGTTTCCACACACAAACACACACACACACACACACACACACAGTCTATTCTACTATAGTTTTTAAAGTCGTTAGTTTAGCTTCGTATCCCAACATGGATCTGATTTATTCTGTTGGTAAAAATAGCAGCATCACAAATGTCTATAAATTTAATAAATGCTCAAAAATACTATTGGACATATTTGTCAGGATCTACCAGACTGGACAAGCAGACGGGTGTGTTTATTAAAAACAAGGATAAACAGAGGGAAGCGTTCACTAAGCAGGTAAAGGCAGGAGACGGGGAACCCGACAGAGGACAAACCAGACCAGAAGTGGAGGGAACCGGAACGTTTGTGGAAAGTGGTAGTCCAGCAGTTAAGGTGTTGGACTTCTAATTGGAAGATTGGGGTTTGATTCCTAGCAACACCAAGTTACCACTGCTGGGGCCCCTGAGCAAGGCCCTTAAACCCCAATTGCTCAGTTGTATAAATGTATAAAACTGGGCAGTTTGGAGTTAAGGGTCTTACTGAATAAGGACGTAGGACAAAATGCTGTAAATGTAAATAAATCAAAGGATTTAGGAATCCTCTCTCTCTCTCTCTCTCTCTCTCTCTCTCTCTCTCTCTATATATATATATATATATAGTATATATATATATATATATATATATATATATATATATATATATATATACATATGTCTGTCTCTCTTCCGGTGTCTTTCTCTCTCTCTTTTTTGTCTTTCTTTCTCTCTTTCTCAGAAATCTGGATTTGCTCATCCAGCTCACTTCTTAAGGTGCTGCTGCTGGGCCCCTGAGCAAGGCCCTTAAGCCTTAACAGCTCACTTGGATAAGAAAGTGAGATAATTATAAATCTTCATGCTAATGTCAGAAATAAACCCTTTTTCTTATTGTTTCGACAGAATGCTGGATCTCTGGAGCTTCACTCTAAACACGAATTGAGCTCCAATGATATCCAACTGTATCCACATTTCCAGGAAGTTAACCAGAAGTTCTCCTCTGCTCTGTTTTTAAAGAACAGTTCCACACTGAGCTTTTTCTAACATTTCGCATCCCATTTCCAAGTCACTGCTCGCTTCGACACCATGTGCATTAGATCAAGACCCTAAAATTCTAGAAGACTCAAGCAATGCAGAACTTGGCACAGAGACTTTAATGGAACATCCACACAGGTTCTCACTTCAATGCAACAATAAGCAGGACGCGGTGTTGCATGTGTGCAGAAATGCATGTTGCATATGTATAACCTCCTTCATATGGACTCATAATAATGCAGTGAAAATGCAATAAGATGCATCGCAGCAGCTGGATAGAAATGTCAGTCCAAACTAGTTTATTAACTACACTGGAGAGAAAAAACAGTTTCTTACCTTTAATTAATATTCCAGTCGGAATAAAACGCGCTACAGAAAGAGAAAGACAGACAGACAGACAGACAGAGAGCGCACTTTTTCCCGCTTCAGTCTGATCTCATCTGATCTGTGTACAGCAGCGACTCTAACGCGCGCGCAGGTTGCACTTATGCTGCGCCAAGAGTGACATAATTCATCCCCCCCCCCCCCCTCTCTCTCTCGCTCTGTTACAAACCCCGCCCACTTATTTTACATCCCATACATACTGTGCCTTCGTGTAGCCCCGCCCCCTGTCAGTTTGGCACATAAATATGATGTTATGCTTGCTGTGTTTTTGTTATTCCAGCCAATAAATTATAGTGGTAGTTCAGTGCTTACGGTGTTGGACTGCTTATTGAAGGATCAGTGTTCCATTCCCAGCACCACCAAGTTGCCACTGATGGGCCCCTGAGCAAGGCCCTCAATCCCATCTGCTCAGTTTTGTAAATGCAGTATTGTTATGGTTGTTCTTACGAATTGCATGGTTTGCAATTAAACTCCACCAGTTTAAATTCCACCAGTTTTATGTTGGGATGATGGGATGTTTTATAAAATGCCCTGTAGGGTACTGATTGGGCAGCATCATCGCTACCTGATTTGCACCCACTGCCCTGTCTCACAGTTCTACTGTTCTTCAAAAAAGACCTCCAGTGGATAGACAGTAAAGACAGGAGCTAAAATAATGAGCCGATCGATCCAGCATACAGAAGAAGCGCACTAAAGGTACGTCCCGTTACGTCACACTTTATTCCCGCCGTGCGCTGCCTACGGGTTTCCCTGTAATACACACCCACAGGCATTTTAACACACACAGCATCGTAACACACACACACGCAGCACTGTAACACACACAGCATTGTAACACACACCCACAGCATTGTAACACACACACAGCATTGTAACACACACCCACAGCATTGTAACACACACTCACAGCATTGTAACACACACACAGCATTGTAACACCACACCCACACACACACACACGCATGCATTGTAACACACACACACACAACACTGTAACACACACAGCATTGTAACACACACCCACAGCATTGTAACACACACACAGCATTGTAACACACACTCACAGCATTGTAACACACCTACGGCATTGTAACACACACTCACAGCATTGTAACACACACACAGCATTGTAACACACACACGGCATTGTAACACACACCCACAGCATTGTAACACACACACAGCATTGTAACACACACCCACAGCATTGTAACACACACACGGCATTGTAAAACACACCCACGGCATTGTAACACACACTCACAGCATGAAAGAAATATGTCCATTATTTATAGTGTTATAAGCAGTCATAATGCAACTGAATTATCCAGGCAATCCTATTAATTTTTCTATATAGAAAGACAAAACACACGTGTGTGTGTGTGTGTGTTTGTATGTGTGTGTGTGTGTGTATAGTGAAAATCCTAGAACACAATACGATCCATAAGTGTTTGGGCAGCGCCATCTAGTGGTAACACAGGAACTGCGAAGAAATTGAGCAGTGATAATTTAATCCAGCAATAAAGAAGAAGAAGAAAAAGAGAAAGAAATAGTTTATAGGGGAAAACATTTATGTGTAGCTGGAAAATTGTGATGTGATGGTGATTTTAAGAGGATCAGCTACCAAACACACCGCCTGTCACTGCAAAAAATTAATACGGCACCTAGTGGTCAAAACTGTAAACTGCAGTAAATAATGCTATAAATGTTCATATTCCTATATTTTCCTTGTAAATGTTTTGGGGTTGTGGTGGTAGAGGATAATATCTGATGTTCTTCCCCCTTTGGTCTTTGTTAGTATTAGTTTTGGTTCTACTGCCTGTGTTACCAAGTTACTTTATGGGTGTGGTTTATTCTACTACCACCACAAAACTGCTAATCATCTCATCCTCCATAGTGTCTTCAACATCATCAAACATCTCATAGAAAATTAAACTCATTTATTGTTAGAAAAAAAAACACATCAGGGTTGAAATTATAATCAATTACATGTTACAATGAACAGAACACGACTCTCAAAAGAATGTATGAAGGTGTTTTCAGACCTGTTGGTTTACGCTTGGATTAAAAACAGGAGACATTCCATTGCCCCCTATGGCCACCCCCACCCCCAACAGCTCACTTCACTTACACATACCAAAATTTACAACATGTACCAAAATCATTCATGTTAGTCACATGTGCAGGGACATTATAAGAGGCGGTGGTTAAAACCTGCTCAGGGGCACTACCGGGGGTGGGTGATTGTTATTACAAAACATTTACCATTTGGGGGGCATTTGGCAGACACCCTTATCAAGAGCGACTTATATTTATCTCTTTTTTTTTATACAACTAAGCAATTAGGGGTTAGGAGCCTTGCACAGGGGCCCAGCAGTGGCAACTTTATGGTGCTGGGTATCGAACCCTGATCATCCAATTAGCAGCCCAACACCTTAACCACCGAACTACCACTTTTATTTATTTATTTATTCATCTTCTATACCTGCTTATTTCCTAATTCTGGGTCACAGCTGGTGTCTATCCCAGTCGTCTCTGAAAGGGCAAAATGGCAGGAGGGGGAAACCCTGGACAGGTCACCAGTCCATCATAGGCTACCATTTCCAATTATATATACAAATATAAAATATAATTACACTTATAAAATTAAAAGAGAAGCTTGATGGAAAGCATAGACAAGGAAACAGCAGCATCCTCAGGGATCCTAACTGGTAACTGGTAGATGCATTAGAATCCACCTTTCAGGCAGCAGCTCAACTGTAATGTGGATTCTTGATGCAACCACCTTTAGGAACCGTAGACGTTCCACTCTGCAGAGAGTGGGCACGCGGAGTGGCAGGGAAACACGGAACGGATTAGCGGAAGCAGTGGATCTTTATCGGTGGTGAGTGGAGAACCACAGCCAATGAGTGCAGAGGGGCGGTGGCTTTAGCCACCAGGCAACCAATTTCTGCATGACCCTGTATTGTCTTATTGTTCAGAGTGCAGCAGTTTATAATTTTGGGTTTTCTTTGTAGCATCATGGATAGTCAGCAGCTTAGCAAATTTACAGGGGAGATGGTAGCGCAGGGATTAAAGTGTTGGACTGCTAATTGGAGGATCGGAGTTCGATTCCCAGCACAACCAAGCTGGCATTGCTAACCCCCTGATCAAGGACCTATTGCTTAATTAGTTTTATCAGAAAACAAGCAAGTTTTCATGGTCACAACAATCTTCCAGATTAGCTGTTATGGAGAGGAACCTATAAAACACGCTATATATATAACATAATTCCCAAAATGCATTGCTATACAGGTTGGTTTGCTGGGAGGGTTTGTTTGTAATTGTGCCTAGAACCACCATGTCCGTAGTTACCTCCATCCAAAGTAGAAAAGTCGGGTTATGTCGGGTGTGGCTCATTCGGAAGGTTGGCTTCATTGGAGATGGACAGTGTATGTCAGCAGGCCAATAGAGGGCCTCACAGCGCCACTCCATGGACCTGGTAGGATGTTTGCCGATACACACAATCATTGTTCCCAAGAGACCCTTAATAAAAGCTATGCTTACACACAGCTGGTTATATAAAGGTTAAAAAGTCTTGCTTAACTTCTCAATTTTGACTTTCGATAAGTTCTGGGATTTGACATCATAACCTTCTGAATAACACACACTATATACACCACCACAGCAGTATAATCTAAATACAATATGTATGCAGAAAATATTTTTTTTGAATACTGGATTTAAAGAAAGGCGGTTAATGAAGTAACACTGTAATTACACACATACACAAAAATAGTATAGAATAATGAAGTGTATAACGGATGTGAGTCTATCAAATGCTAATGTTACAGAGTAAATAAAAAAAAATCAGACTGATTCCAGGGACTCAGATGGACCGGAATAAGATTTTGGCGTTCTTGGTCTTTATTCGTATTCTGCCGTTCCTCCTGAAATCTGTAACACAAAATAAAGAACGTTTACAAAACCATAAACAAACTAAAGAGAACACAATCATGTGAATTATACACCAAAAGTTTGTGGACACCTATCCCGCACTTCGGTGGGCATGTTTTTGCCAAGTAACATATGGATGTGATGGTCAGGTGTCCCCCAAAAACATTTGTCCAGCTAGTGTATGTGTTAAGCAGACTGAAGTGTGGTGTAAATATGGACACATGCCTTTCATGCAGGTTTTCATGCACATCCTCTTGTGGACAAAGTTGTTCTTGTTTCCTTGGCAGCCGCTGTACTTAAAGGCATGACAACGCTTCGTTTTAGAGTTGTAGAAATATCTCCTCTCGTTGCCGTCACAGTTGCCCTTGTCATGAGGACTCAGGCAGTAATCAGGGAGGACAAACTCTAAAGACAGTAAGTGTGTGTGTGTGTGTGTGTGTGTGAGAGAGAGAGAGAGAGAGAGAGAGAGAGAATAAAGGATTGTTAGGCAGGTTTTAATGAAACTGGATGAAGAATCAGCTTTGGGTTTCATGAGACCTGACAGAAGTCAAAGACACAGCCAGACAGACTGACAGACAGATAGATAGAATAACAGACAGACAGCATAACAGACACAGACAGACAATAAGCGACACAGACAGACAGATAGACAGTTTGTCAGACACAGATAAAGCAACGGGAAACACAGAATATCAGACAGACAGAATTACAGACAAATAGATATACAGACACAGACAAACAAACAGAAACATAAATAACAAACACAGATAGACAGTTTGTCAGACACAGACAAAGAAACAGGAAACACAAGTGACTGACACAGCTATAATAACAGACAGAGATAATTCCAGACACAGACCGGCAGAATGACAGACACAGACTAAAAAACAGAAACTAGAATAACAGACAAAATAACAAAGTTACATACAGAACAAGAGAAACAAGCAAGAAACAGGAACTGTGTCTGTTTACCCGAGTCTGTGCTGGACTCTGATATCGGCAGTTTCAGAGGCTGTGTGTCAAACGCTGGCTCGTCGTCAATGTCTGAAAGCAACACACAACTTCATTAGAGAAAAATGTTCTGAAGATGTCATAATAGTCATTGAAAGAGCGCGAGATCCTGATTGGTTCTGTGGTTATAGAGGGAACACACGGCTCCAGTCAGAAGAGGAACACTAGAATCATGTGTCATTATGTAGTGTAGTCGTGTACCGCTTATAACGATTGGCCTGGCGTAGGATTCAGTCTTTTCTTCAGCCTTTGGGGTTTCCTGAGGTTCCTCAGTGTTGTTACTTGCTGATATTAAAAAAAAAACAAATCGCTCCTTTTTACTTAATGCAGACAGAATGACAGACAGGTGAAGAAAATTTCAAGCTGTTGGTATTTTATGCTGCTAAAAATACGAGGTGTTCAGGAAAGACAGGAAAGACAAGTGACAGACAGAATGACAGAATAACAGACAAGGACAGACAAAATAACAGACATAGGCAAAAAGATAGCCAGTTCGTCAGACACAGACAGCCAGATAAACAGTTTGTCTTACAGACACAGGCAGAGTCAGACAGAATTACAGACAAATAGATATAATAACACAGAGATAGAAAGAGAGACAAACAAAACAACAGACACAGACAGATAGACAGTTTGTCTAACACAGACAGAATGACAGACAAATAAACAGAATAACAAACAGGCAGACAAAAGGTACAGCAGACAGACACAGACAACAAAAACAGTGACAGAGACAGGCAGAATGACAGAGAGACAAAAAGACAGTTTGTCAGACAGTAACAGACAAAACAGAAACATAAATGACAGACGCAAAGACAGACAGGTAAAGAAAATAACACGCAGACAGACAGTTTATCAGACACAGACAAAGAAACAGGAAACACAAGTGACAGACAGAGACAGACAGAATGACAGACATTTAAAATATTTAAAAGCTCCTTGTCCAATCAGATTCAAGGATATTACATTTACATAAGTATTTATTATTATGTTTTAATATCAAACTCAGTTGTACGGTATGTAATTGTGTTCTTGGCGAAAGCTGCACTTGGACGACACCTGCGTCCTTTTAATTAAACGGCGACAGAAATAATTAACATGGCTGATCAAAGGGAACGTAGATGTACGTGTCGAGGGTAATAGAAGGAAGTGCCACACGCCACTGAAACGAAGGATGATATGAAGGGTAAAAGAGAAGAACGACTGGAATGAGGTTTTATTAGGACTGAACCACCGCCAAGATCGTTAATAAGACTAAACTGAACAAAAGTTTCTTCCTATAGTCTGATTTTCACTATGACCTCAGATTAGAGATGAGCTAATCCAGATTAATCCGGACTGAGGAACCCGATCCTTTATACACATGTAGCTCAGGATTCACTTCCCTTCATCCTTCTCTTCATTCACTTGGATCAGCTGAATCCTATTGACAAATACAAACTGTATACAAATACAAATGACACCATTTAGTGGTTCTAAGTAGTTCTTTGCTAGTACAGGAGAGTTTAATTTGTTTTTAATCAATTTTTCCACAGAAATGAATTGAAATGTCATTAGTTCGTTTCGGGTCCCAAAAAAACCCACCACCATTTAAAAAAAACCATAAAATAAACTTATAAATAACGAATATTGTATAAAAACAATGCAATAGGGTGTAGTGGAATAAAACTGGTTTTAAACTGATCAGACGTCACTTGCTAACACACTTGCTAACATGCATGTCTGACTAGCGAATTGGTGGTGCTGGGACTCAAACCCTAATCCTCCAATTAGCAGCCCAACTAACCACTGTACTACCACTTCCCCTTGTCTGGGTTAGGGTTAGCTCAGAGACCCAGCAGTGGCAGCTTGGTAGGGTCAGGACCTTTGAATGTACGACCTTCTGATCAGCATTCCAACACCTTAACCACTGAGCTCCCACTTTCCCCCAGGTCTACTACCAGAAACATCTTCTCACAGATTAGATTTACCTTTGTCTCTCGTTTAAGGTTAATAAGAATTTGATTTGAATGAGCCGCACTTATTGGAGGTCCATCAACACCCTCTTACCAATCAGATTTAAGAAACATTTCTTTGTGTTGCTATGAATCTAAAGCTGGAACCTGAGTAGAACTAATACAGGGAAAAATATACATACGCTGGCATCGGTTCTTGCATTCTTCAAGGGTCCTGAAGTTGTTTGCGTTTCCGAAGCAGCCACCGTAATAGAAGCTTCTGCACTCGTTCCTCTTACTGTCGAAGAAGTAGCGAGGTACAAGACCTCGGCACGGGCCGGGCTCATCCTCTAGGTTGCAAGGACTCTTATCGGCTACGGAAGACAAAGAAATTCACTTCACTGTTACTGCATTCTGTGTGAAGCTGCTAAGAGATCAGTGGTGGGCCGTGAGGGTCAGTCAGTGTTTCTCTGCTGTTCCAAACACTATCAGAATCACTGACCTACATTTACAACCTAAATTCTAATATTTGTTCCATTTTTTATTTTAAATAATTATTTTAATTACAGAAGCAAATAAGTGACCAATAGTAACTCGGGAAACCAAGAGTAACACTCGAGAACTTTAACGATATGGGTGTGAAGTCAAAATTTACCCTAACCCTATGTTTTATTTCCAGCTGTTTGTTAGCTGAAGATAGCTGGGCAGTTCCCACTGTGGGGTGTCTCTTTCTGTTCAGGTTGATTGATGTGGTTTAATTCCAGCTATAAGGACGCAGACGCTTCATAACGTCCTGACGTTTCTCTTGTTATGCTAAATTTATTTGAAGCTGCTAATTAAACTATTTATCTGGAGTGGACATCCATCAGGATATCAGGCAGCTGCAATCTTCTCAGAGGGTCAGTAGATTAAATTGCTGTGTCTTTTCATGCTATTTTTTTTTGTCCCAGTTACATGCTGTGCACTGAAATGAGAGACAGTCGAGACTGACTAACGAACGCACCAATGACATCTAGATTTATAGTTTAAGTAATGACCCAAGAGACGATTTATTAAGCTACGGCTGGCATTTACTGCAGCACTTACACATATTAACCAGGAGAAAACCAGTCATATTAATCAAACATGTTATACTGTACGTGGTAAAAATGTCATATAAAGGTCACATTTGCTGTAGCATGTTTGCTGGGTAGCATATTTTTTTAATTATAGGCGATTATTATTACTTAGAGGTAGAATCTTTCTACAGTTCGACCACACTTTAATTTCTAGACTTATAGAGGTTCTATCTTTGGCCACTAGATGGTGGACGTCCTCCATAGTGTGAAATGAGTTATAAAACTGAGCCATCTGGTTACTCTAACGCGGGGATGTCCAAACTCGGTCCTATAGGGTTGGTGTCCTACAGAGTTTCTGGAGGCTTTGGAAGATTAGATTAAAATGGCAGCACATAGAAACTGAAATCTGATTGGACAAAAAAAATCTAACATCCACACACACGTACTGGAAGCAGTGCAGCGAGAGAAACACTACGAAATGAAGAGAATAAACTGTCGGAATAAATTAATACCATTTAATGGAACTAATATTAGTATTTAGGTTGTAAATGTAGGCCAGTGATTCTCTGAACAGCAGAGAACCACTGACTGCACCATTTTATAACCCTTAAATTTTGCAGGACAGAGTCCCCTGGTGTCCCCTAGTTTAGTATATTTTATACAACTGTGTGCTTCCAACATCATGGCATCAGTTTGGGGAAGACACTTATTGTTGTGCTGATCAGTCGTCTGCAAACTTTTGTCCATATACTGTATTGTGACTTTAGGCTACCTTCAGAACTTCAGGAAACTCGTCCATTATCAAAATTATTTAAAGTGCATTGTCTTCTACTGAATGATGGTTTCGATTATAACGAGCTCTCGGTAGCAGCTTAGTGGAAATACTCGCTCAGCCCATTAATCTTTACGATCTCATTACGTGGGAATAGGAGTGCCCTACTAGTTCGTTGATTCATAAACCCGTAAACGCACCGTCACCCTGTTTACACAGCGGGTTCGAGGATATCTGGCATGTTATTTTATTGACCTCAAGATAGTGTTATCTCAGTCAGCGTTTCAGGGATGGGTGATAATCTGCTGTGTCAGACTGAAAGGTCGAACCACTGAGTCGGGTTTAAAGGAAGTACCTGAAACCAGAAGTTTATTTATTTTAGACAATGAAATCACAAGCTGTCTGCTATATGCTGTAAATGTCATTTATTTAGCATTGTGTTAGCATATGTTAACTGTGTTATGACCACCAAGAAACAATCCAAATGCAGTAAAAGTAAAAGAAATAATTAACAATGATCCAAATAGTAATAATTAAGGGTGTGCCCACTCAAGACTTTCTTTCCACCTTAAATGTGTTGGTGTTTGTGTTTTACTGGAGTTTCTTAGCTTGCTATAATCCATAAAATGTAAAAAAAGACATGATGTAACCTGCAGTTTTTACAGGGGTGTAAAGACTTTTGCTCTAAATTTATTCTGTGCATGTATATAACGTAAGTAGCAGCACAGTGGTTAAGGTGTCGGACTGCTAACCGGAGAATAGTCAGGTTGAGTCCCAGTACCAATAAGTTTCCACTGTTGGGCCCCTGAGCAAGGCCCTTAACCCCCAATTGCTGAGTTGTATAAATTGTATTCTATTTTTGGAAAACAAGTTGGAAATATAATTTAAAGAATTTTGCTCCTAATAGAGCAGCATGGTGGCTTAGTGGTTAAGCACTGTTGCCTTGCAGCAAGAAGGTCCTGGGTTCGATTCCTGTGCAGGGGTCTTTCGGTGTGGAGTTTGCATGTTCTCACCGTGCTTGTGTGGATTTACTCTGGAAACCCTTGACTGAAGTCTGATGCTTATTTTTTATACAACTTAAAAAGCTTTTTGGATTTTCAGGGAACTCAATGTTGGATTCAACTGGATTTCTCAGAAATGTGTATGTTGTTTTTGTTAAAAAACCCATGAGGAGCAGCTAAACGCTGGATTTTCCAGATGATATGAAGTTTAGGCTACAAACTAGATCCATTTGCACAACTTTCTTAAATAAACATTCTGTAATTCTCGCCCTTTTGGCCAATCAGCTTGTATGGAGTCCAGACCTTTTGCCATCTTCCCAAAGGTCTGGCTATGCAAGACTAGGTCCAAACTGACTGTGGAATCTTCTAGATTTTTAGTCTTAAGCATTTCAAACCATTCTTTATCCATCACACGGTGTCTCATTTGACACATCACATAATGAAAATCCATTTCCTGTTAACCTTTACACTTCCCCGAAGAAGTACCGTCCTGTCTTTGCACTTGCTGAGCATCGTTATTTCATCTTAAGCAAAAAAAGTAATACCCACTTACCTTTCACTACACACATTTCCTCACATTCTTTTACGGTCTCGAAATTGTTCTCGTTGCCCTGACAGCCGCCGTACTCAAATGGCTCGCAGTGGAACGTCTCGGCATTAAAGTAGAATCGGTCCTTTATTGCCTTGCACGGCCCTTCATCCTTCTTTAAGGCACACCAGTGATGGAACATCTTACGGGGAGGCTGTTCTCCATCTGCAGACATGGAGAACAGGTTCAGTGGTAGAATATTGACAGGATTCAGGAACTAAAGTTTTCAGTGGTTCTGAGTTAAGCTCTGAACCTGTGACTGAATCAACGTAGTGAAAGCAGGATGTCAGAATTTCAAAGGAACGTCCCCATCAAAAGAATAAAGCCTCCTAATATCCTGAGCTTCTTTCACTGTTAGGGTGAAACTTTGCTTTTCACACTTCACACTTCAAGGTGACGGGAACAAAGAAGTGTGACTAATCCACTGACTTTAAAGTGTTCTAAACTCCGCCAGCATGATGGGGTTTAAGTGCTAAATGCTAAATCGAAGCACTAGCATCACTTCAGATCTTGGTGGTGTTAAAATGCTTTTCTTTCTATGTTATTTTAACGATAAAGTAATATAAATAGACCAATGGACCATGTATAATAATTCAGATTAAAGTAAATCAGATTAAAGACTGCTTGTTCATAATTATTAACATTAATTATCGTCATTATTTGATTGATTTTTTTTTTAATATTAATAGTTAGCAAGTTTGTCCAAATGACTTAATGTTTTGTTCTGGGTTTTTTTCTAGAAACAATACAAAAGATAATTTTATGTCCTGGTTACGCCAAATCGATGCTTAAACTACATAAACCCATCAGCCCTCGTGTTGCAAATGCCATTAAAGAAGTTAATTATATCAGGGAAGTGGTAGCGCAGTGGCTAAGGTGTTGGACTGCTAATTGGAAGATCAGGGTTCCCAGCACCACCAAGTTCCTGCTGTTGGGCCCATGAGCAAGGCCCTTGAACCCCTAATTACTCAGTTGTATAAATGTAAGTGGTTCTTTATTCATGCCAAATGGTGAATGTTTTATAATAAGGTTTCATTAAAAGCATTTTTTAAGTTAATTAATTTTTTAGAGATATTGTTTATTGTTTGTTTGTTAATTCAAAAATGTACTAATACATTTTTCTGAATCGAATTCATTTTTAACGTTTTTATTTGTAATAAAGTTGTTTTACATGGAGTTTTATGTTTTTTCTATTCGTTAGTATCTATTTAAAAACCTATCCTTTAATTAATCCGCATTTATATTGCGGTCAGGTGTCCACAAACTTTTGGCAAATAGTGTTTTAAACTTAATGTATAAAAGGAATTAATTTAATTGGGTTCATTTTCACAATAGGCTAAAAAATAAATGGGAGAAAATGAAATCTACGGTTTGGGCGTTTGCAGTGTGGCACCTTCTGGTCAGCTATTGTACAGGAACACAAACAGAAAGAGAGAGAAGAGCAGATGGTGAGGGAGTTCATTGACAGTCTCCCGCTGGCAGGTTATTCTTGACCTTCAGAACCCTGAACTCTAAATCATGAAATAGATTTTCCCAGACCAACAGGAAGTGTCTAGTGACTTGGCAACAAAGCGTCCTCCGAATGAGCAGGATAACACACTTTTTACAACTTTTGTTCATGAACAAATAAGTAATTATCTTTCTAATAGTTGCAAAAAAGGACAAGATGGAGTGACTGCATTCATGATATTTGCCTAATAGACAAGCAATTGCTTAGGCAATAAATGTCACTAAAGGCCAGGTCTTCTTCTCCTTTCTGCTGTTTTATTTTAGATGGTCTCCACAGCGAATCATCTGTCTCCACCTAACTCTATTCTCTACATCCTCTTCACTCTCACACACTTACTTCATGTGCTCATTTATCGCATCTACATACCTCCTCTCTGGTCTCCTCTTTACCTTCTGTCTGGTAGCTTCATTTCTAACATCCTCCTACCGATATATTCACTATCCCTCCTCCGGACATGTCCAAACCACCTCAATCTCCATTAGTTCCAGAATTGCCGATATTGTGCTGATGTTGTTTAATCACCCCGCCACCCCACCCCCATCCCTGCAAGAAATATTTGAATGCAGCACATTGTAATAAAATTCTGTTAGTATCATTTTTAGACTAAAGTGTCTGGTACGTGTAAGTGCAGTTAAATGTGTTTTAGTTCTCTTATTTAATAATCTCACCAGTTTACTTAATTTTCCGTTAGTATGACCCGAGAGCCTCATATCACTTAATAAATTATATTTCTAAAATTCACACATTTTCCTCTATTCCGCCAACTAAACTAATTCTTCGGTCAACTAATCCTGCCCTAGCTGGCTAAAGATCCTTATCCAATACCACGTTTCTGTTTATCTTTCCTGTATCAGTCCCGTTACGTTCCACCGGGTTCTCCTAGGACTTTGTAACTAATAGCACAGATACGACGCTGCCAAAAAAAACCCAACACATTTGCTTTGTGTGGAATGAATGTTTTCTGAACAAACTCTTTCAAATAGCTTTATTTACATTCCTCTCCGCTAGGCGAGTCGGGTCAGCCTGTGTGAAGAGTTAACTCCTAAAAACCCTGAGCTCGCGGTCTGATTTTACACTTTCGTTTAAAAGATTTCCATTACAATATAAGAAAAGGGAGAATACAAGAAAGCAAAGACAAATTCAATTCAATTCGATTCCATTTTTATTCGTTTAGTGCTTTTAACAATGGACATCGTCTCAGAACAGTTTTCCACAGAATGCAGTAACAGTGAAAAAGTCGTTGTTCGATTCATTCTGCGATAGATGAACAAACCAGAAGGAACTGTTTGCCAGTGCATGAGCCACTGCAGCCATCTTAAACTTGAGCTATCGCTTATTTTATGCAGGCCAAAATATACGCAGAAGGTATATAAATTAAAAACCCTCTCACATACACACACCTATAGTACATATAGTTTGCACCTAAATTTCAATAATGGTGTAAAAGAACTCCAGGCTCTTGGGGACTTCCTTAGAAAACTTCCTTAGAAATAGTAAGCACTGATTTTTATCAAAAAATGGAATTTAGCTGCTCGCTGACAGATGATATTATCACATAGCAGGTTGAGGATGACTAACAAACTATGAATTTCAAGCATGAAAATGCAACTATGAATGAAATCTCAAGCAAATCCCTGAATATAAATTTAATAGAATAGGGAATCACGCTTATTCACATTTAACTGGATATGATGATTTTCTAATTTTATAACTTATAATTAGTAATTAATTTTGTTACACACTGACTTAAGCACAATCGCTTACTTACTACTATTACTTAAAAAAATACTTCTATTTACCCACCTATAAACTTTTGCTTACTTTAATTACTTTTATTTACCTAATTTAGTTCCTTCATTATTGCATTAGTTACATAAATACTGTTACTCATTTACCTGTTTAGTTACTTCACCACTTTTTGTTGCCTAAATAATTTAATTCTCTACTGTAGTTACTTATGTTGTCCCTTTTACTTACAATAGTTACTCACCTAAACCTATTCGTTTCTCACTTAAGTAAGTTTTTACTCTTCTAAACACTTCATTTACACTTTTGCTTACTTTTTTAGTTTTTACTTACCTAATTATTTCCTTCATTAGTACATTAGTTACTTAAATACTTTTACTTATTTATTTACTGTACTTAAATTACCTACTTATACAATTTTGTTCACTTTTTTTGGTTACTTTATAACTTTTACTTACCTAATTGAGTTTCTTTGTTAGTACATTAGTTACGTAAATACTTTTACTTGTTTACCTGTTTAATTACGTCAATACTTTTTATTGATTTAATTACCTAATTATTTTAATTGTTTTTAATGACTTTATTAATCTTCTAGGTTCTTTAACTTGCCCAGGTTACTTACTGTAGTTACTTAAAAGTTATTATATATTAGCTATTTTAGCTAATATTATTATATTAGCATTTTTTTCTGTGCTTTTTACTGACCCTACTGTTAATTATATGTGATGATGTTTTAATTTATTTACAAGCCTAACATACATACTTTTCCTTATCTAATTTCTCCTTAATACCAACATGTTTTCCTTGCATATTCACTTATATAACATACTTTTTTTATATTCATGTCATTACTTTTTTTTTTGCTGATGTAACTAAAGAACTTTCTTTTTATTCTCTAACTCTATGCTAACTAAATAAATAAATAATAAAGAAATCGTAGGTATGTTTCGTTTTAAATTTGTTCTTTGTCTTTATACTTCGGGTTAATAAGCCAATCTAAGGTGTCATGATTGTGTGCTCGCCTGAGAGACCCTTGAGCAGAACCTTTAATCCTCAGACGCTTAGCTCTTTGCTGGGATTGGATTCTTACTCACTTATAAGTCTTTACAGATAAAGTATTAAAGCCATCAAACGGCTACCTGACACTATGGATTTCTTATTTTCTGAAGGATTCGTCTACGGTATAAAAGGATTTGATATCAATGGAATTTCTCTTGTAAATCTTTATAATACTAAGCTTACCGGGTTATTGGCTAACATTTTAACTTACAATTCTACTTAAAATATACTCTTATGTTAGTCCAAATGAGGTGTAAATCATTTTTTCAAGTATGTATCAGGTTCTTACTTGTAAATCTAAAATAATGTACAGTTTAGTGGTGATAAATTCACTTTAATTGCTATGTAAAATTTGAAACCTTAGAGTTTTCAGGGGTCATGCTAAGAGCATTGATTTTACTCCAAACTCGCATACTACTTAAGTACATACTTTCCGTATGTTAAAGTAAGTTCTATATAGTATAGTTAGGGAAAGTTTAAATAAAAATTTGTGATTGAGGTACTACATCATCCATGTTGATACTGTCACGTTACATACGATGTCACAGCAGCGTGAACGTAAAGTTAAAGATCAATGATTTTATTCAGAAGTATTTAAAGCTACTCGTTGCTTTCCAACATTTCTGAATATGATGGGTCGTCTCTCCCGCAGGCTCATGGAATAGTAATTTATGCATAAATATAAAATGCGGGTGGGAGTAGTAGATCATCCGGGAACTTTTCGCATACTGTATTTCGCATACTAAGAATTCGGACATACTAAGAATTCGGACATACTACTCATCTCGTATACTTAGTTTTGTTTACTTTACGGTATGAAAGTATGAGATTTTAAACTGAGCCCAAGTCTTATAAATAAAATAAATTAGTATGAAATTTAACCAAATTTTAGTTAAATTCTTCAAATAAGATAATTGAGTATTTTCATAAAGATCTCAATACCTAATTACATTTATTTTTCTTGATATAAAATTGGATATTTTTGAATGTTAACAGTTATTTATTTTTTTAAAAGCAAAATATTTCTGAACATTAAATTGTTTAAAACAAGCCATAACATCTAATTCTAATTACCTTTAATACTCAACTATTCGTAACCTCTTATAAGTCCACTCGTACGACATTTTATGGACGATGTGATCATGTGGCTGCTTTGGGTGTATATTTGTTTTATACACACACACACACACACACACACACACACACACGCGCATGTTATTACCAATAAGCTGATATCTAGGTGTGTGTGTGTGTGTATATATATCTATATATATCTATATATATATATATATATATATATATATATATATATATATATATATATATATGTGTGTGTGTGTGTGTGTGTGTAGTGTTTGCTTAAGGCTTTGTTATTAGTCATCATAGCAGCGTATCATTTATTCATACAGCAAACATGCTGCCTGCTGTGGTGATATAATGACATAAGGAATATGACGTTTGTCCATAACTTACAGATTTATCATCATCATCATCATCATCATCATTCATCATCAGTGTTTGCTTTTGCAATAACCTGTTCTTATTTTTATCAGGTTTAAAAATTAAAATGATATCTTACACTGATTTTTATGATAAAATTATTGTACCATAACTGTGGCTATGTGAAAACATTCGAAAAATAATAATAATCTGGAATAATATATCGAGAATTAAGTATTAATATTAGCGTTTAGCCGTGAGTTTAGACATTAGCACTGTGTGGTGTAAAACATTGTTCACACCGGATCAAATAAAGACCATTCATAGTATTTTTTCAGACTTTATCATGCTTCCTTACTACCGTGAGTCAATCAGTAAGGAGAGGCAGTCCAAAGTACACTAAAGCTGGCTTTCTCTAATGGTTTTGGTCTTTTGCAGCAGTGTGAAGATTTACAGTCCTTTTCAGCAGCAGTCTCTTAATACTGCGATTACAAAAGCTTTCGAATAAATTAAATTATTAAAATATTCTGTAATTTGGCAGAGTTTAGATCAAGCAGATGAAGAGTTCAGCATTAACAGTCTGGCTCAAGGTTCACACTGGATCTCAGACTAATTATATCACACTGTCGGGATATGAACACCAAATCTGTCGAATATTAAGCTTCCAAATGTATTTAATTAACCTTAACTTTAAATAAAATTATAAATGTTTTTTTTATCTGTTTGTGTTCTGTCTGCTTCCCATAGACATAAAAACCTTCATTTACAAACGAATCATTTATTCATTCATCTTCTATACCCACTTATTCCCTATTTTGGGTCCGCAGAGATCTGCTGGAGTCTATCCCAGCCATCTCTGAAAGGGTGAAAGACAGGAAGGGGACATCCTGGACAGGTCGCCAGTCCATCACAGGGCCACACACACACTCTAATGGGCAATTTGGAATTACTAATTAATCTAACATACATGTTTTTGGACTGTAGGAAAAAAACCAGAGAACCCAGAGTAACCACAACCTATCAATTTGTTCCACAAGTTAGAGAATTATGTCTCTAGTATTTTTGGCTCATTCACGAATTGACAAAGAATGTCACAGTCCCAATTTGCATATTTATATTACTGTTATACTACTTTCTCATCTTCCAATCAACAATTCAACACCTTAACCATTTGAGCCACCATCTTTCTTTCTCTTTCTCTCTCTCTCTTCCTCTTAGGGTGAGCTTTAATTTGGTTTGGCTATTGATTGTTTTGGCTATTTGGCTATCTCTCTCTCTCTCTCTCTCTCTCTCTCTCTTCCTCTCCTTCCAATCAACAACTTAGCACCTCGACCATTTGAACCACTTAACCCACCATCTCTCTCTCTCTCTCTCTCTCTCTCTCTCTCTCTCTCTTTCTCATCTTCCAATCAACAATTCAACACCTTAACCATTTGAGTCACCATCTCTCTTTCTCTTTCTCTCTCTCTCTTCCTCTTAGGGTGAGCTTTAATTTGGTTTGGCTATTGATTGTTTTAGCTATTTGAATTTTTTCCTTGTCTCACATTGTTAACATGTCAGTTTAAACCCTTTCCATATTTTTCTTCTAAAGATTAAAAGACAGTGTGTTCACTTGTGGACATTATCAAGGCTTAGTCATTTTAATGCTTGTCTTATCTCTCCAGGTTCCGACCCTCAAATTGACTGAATCTGAATAGAAATCCATTATTCCCACCATCCGCTGTTTATCGCTTCACCTAAAAATCCCTGACCGCTCTTGTTTACAGCAATGGTTGGATGACGCAGACAATAGCAACAGTGGAACCTTGAGTAAATCCTTTTAGAGCCAAGACTCATGAAGAGGACAAAAAACTCTGCACAATTATCCTAGCTCCCCAGTTCAGGGCTCAATGAAGCAAATAATCCTATTACACTCCAATTAATCAAGCTCTCAGCTGCAGCAGAATTTATAAGAGAGTAAATGAAATGAAATCTGGCCATATGGTGTTCTTACGAGACCATAAGTTAAACATAGGTTCTACAGGACTGAATAGGAAAAACGTGACCTTGCTACAAGCCTCTCAGGTCTATTTACAGCTTGACATGGGAAGAACTACAGTTGGTCTCCATCTGTTTTTGTCTGTTGAGGGTCATCAGTCGACACATACAAGATGGTGAGGTTGTTATTGTGATTATGAAGAAGATGTAGAAGGTGTTTATCGGTCCTTAAAATACCAGTTGTGGAATCATTTATATAGGCGGTGCCTCCTTATTTAAGACTGACAGATACACTTGCCAGGCTTTTTTTACGTAACTCATAGGTACAGATTCATACTTTATTTACTGCAGCTGGTAGGCAGGGAAGGCCCCAACCTCTGAACTGGTACTAACAGACAACAGAGACCACAGACACTGTTTCACTCGGACTTACAAGTGGAGAGCCCAACACACTCGACGTAAGAACGAGTTGCAATAGAATTTTTCAAGACAAACCCCTAAAAATGTGACAAACCCGACGGGGCCTGCTTATTGGTCAGTAACTATTTGCCATTGGTGTGTGAGTAAGTAGGTAAAAGGTCAATTTTTTGTTTATCATCCTGATGATATCATTTATTGATATTTTGGATATTATTAGCGTAATTATTTGTGATAAAATACACAATTAACTGTGAAAACGATAAGCAGGTCTCGGCCGGGTTCGTCCCTTTTTTAGGTCCCCTTAAAATAGTTCAGTTTAACTTATGTTTATTTGTAGAGCAATTTTAAGAGTGGACATTGTCTCAAAGCAGCTTTAGACAGATAATGCCGTAGGAATAAAAGATTTGTCCCTATTGAGCAAAACCGGCAACTGGCCAAGAAAACCTCCCTGAGATGAAATAAGGAAGAAACCTTGAGAGGAACCAAACACACGAAGAAACCCATCCTCATCTGGGTGACACCGAATGTCCGGTTATTACAGCTAAACGATGTTGAGGTGTGCAGTGATGATGATCAAATGCAATGTAAACTAAATTCTTGGATTCAGTGGAGCAGAGTAGTCCCAGTCCATCATCTCAAAGCTCCTGTGTGGCTCTGTAATTTCATGACTGTTTCCCCAGGCCTTAGACGGAAATATTTCCCTTATGATCTGTGCTATTTGGCAGGTGTGTTTGGTTGTATCGTGAGGATTGCAGTATGTTTTTATATAGTTGTGGTTGTGTTGTAAGAATTTGCAGCCATGTGTGTTGTCAAACTGATGAAAATATTTTTTCTTAACTTGTTGCTGTTTCTTCTATTTGTATGTGGGTTTTCTTACATTGCAGAGTGTTGAGCCCTCTCAGCCACCGTACTGGACAGGTTTATGCATCATTCACTGGATTTATTACATTAGAAAATGTAATATAGCTTTGCCACATTTTCGTGGGTTAATAATAAGTGAGAAATAAGCGTTAAAGTATACTGCAGGATAGAACAACACATTAATAACATCATCAGGGGTTTTTTTACAGGTTTTTATAAAAAGGCTTGGAGTCGATACTGACCACGCATGTCTGATTACTGCTCATGTGGAAATGTCAGCACAGATGATATTCTCTTCCAAACAGCATTATAAACTAAGACCTTTTCTCTGGGCTTCATGATGAATTATAGATCTGACAGTTTTCTTCATTAAATTACATGATCAGTATGGATTTCTTTTCACACAATATGAATAGCCTGAATCGCTTGTTGTTCCAGCCGAATGCTTTGCGGGTATAAAAGCTGTGTGAAATGATGGTTTGGCATTTAATCATACTGAAGAGAGATGGTGGATGATGGGTTTTGGAGTGAAGCGGTATAAAATATGTTAAACAATAATGTCAGACGTATTACAGATTTTTTAACGATGAGCGAGAAAAGTTGAGATTGGATTGATGTTTAAATTGTCATGTGGTGTCCCTCGATGTCTTTTTTAATTGCTTATGCTGATAGTTTTACAGTTTCACAATGCTTTTTTTTAAAGATTCTGTGTTTGTCTTGAATTATTATATCAAAACATGATAATGGTTTATAACAAATGACAAATTTTCCAATTTATTTTGTTGAAACTGCCGTCTAACCCACTTATCCAACATTCCGTTACACAACACACATTCAACAAGTACAATTTTAAAACTGAGACATTTTTCTAGGAATGATGAACCTTTAATAATCATTAATGACACAATGTTCCTCTTTAAGACCTATCAAAAAAGCAGAGCTCCGTCAAGACCCCAAAAAATCTTATGGAAAACGCTGGTTAGACAATTTACATTTACCTTTACCGAATTTGGCAGAATTCCTTATGCAGATTGTCTTACATTTATCTCTTTCATACATCTAAGCAATTAGGGGTTAAGAGCCTTGCTCAGGGGCCCAACAGTGGCAACTTGGTGGTGCTGGGAATCCAACACTGTAACCACTGAGCTACCACTTTGCCAAAGACCATCGATGTACTGAAAATAGTGACATTTACAGCATTTGGCAGACGTCCATATTCTTCCTTTTCTACATCTGAGCAATCAGGGGTTAAGGGCCTTGCCCGGGAGCCCTTCGGTGGTGAATTGGTGGTGCTGGGAATCCAACGCTGATCTTCCAATTAGCAGTCCAACACCTTAACCACTGTGCTCAAAGTTCCCAAAGTTCCGTTATCGAGACTAAATGTTCTTAAAAGTCGTTACAAATTTATCCTTAAATTCACAAAAACATTTCACTGATTGCGAGTAAATTATGCAAAGCAATATCTGGATCTGGTGCTATTTTCTAAGCTGGCGAATATGACAGTGTCCCCTTTGTTGCAGTTACTTTACTATCATTGTATTTAAACTGAATATGACCTGTGACTGACCTGTAAAAATAACCTCATTTTCCAACAGCGACAAAAGAGATAACTTTACAAGCTTATTGCACTTAATTTAGCAGTTAGATTGGAACTTTATAACTGAAAACAGTGTCTAAGGACACACATGAGACCAGGCTTAAGCATAGACAGACAGGATTCATAGACATGCCTGACAAACTGATTTACCGTCAGCTCAGTTCAGCAGAGTTTACGTTGCTTATGCTTTACCACACAGCTATAGACACTAAAGCTAATTAAAATAATGTCCTGACTGATTGGGGTCTTTTTCAGCTTCTTCATTAAACATGTTTTGACTGGTATAAAGAGCACACCCTTGATCACGTTGATGCAATGTTAAACAACGCTGTTGACTGTGGTAAATAATAGAACTTTTCCTCTTATCATCTTCCAGCAGTAAAAATGTTTCAGCACAACAGTAGCGGAGTGAGTCACAGACATGGCTAAGCCTGGATTTACCATCGGTACAGCGCTGAAATCCGATCTTAATGATGTCCGTGCCAAGCCCAAGAGCAAACAAAGCCCTAGTGCTAGTGCCTGCCTGAACATGACTTCGTTCCCTAAGTCCTGGATCGAAATGATGTAACCGATGCAAGTCTGGTCTTCAAAACACTGCATGATGGGTCTTGCTAAAAAATGAAATTCAGCCATGTGCAACAGAGTGACACACAGCACAGCACAGCAACCGTTCTTGTGTTCAGCTTCAGTTTATCAAGCAAGTTTGGACCTGTCACTGTATATGGGGTAGTGGTAGCTCAGTGGTTAAGGTGTCGGACTGGTAATCAAAAGATTGTGACTTGAATTTTACAGTACCAACAAGCTGCTACTGCTGGGCCCCTAAGCAAGGCCCCTTAACTCTCAGATATGGGTAATTATCAGTCTGCTGTTAAGTACTCCCAATCATGGCAAGGAAATGATTGTGTTGTGAATTTAGCTGAAGAATCTTCATCTGGCAAAATTTTTCCTTACTAGTGGATTAAAAATGTCACAGCAAAATTTGTAGAGAAGAATTCAATTATAATTTACTATAAAAATAACATTAAGATAATTGCTATTAAAATCGAAAAAGAATTTTATTATCTGTTCGACAGCATGGCAGTTTAAAAAAATGGATTCAAAATGGAGGACATGCTAAATTAATCCGTTGCTATCTGACGTTATATTAGAAATGTTAATCAAGTAGCAATCAAGTCCAGCAGACTCTGTGTGTTGCCTAGGGGGGAAAGTACTCATCTTTATTAAGGTTGTTAAAATTCTTAATCTTACAGATCTTGCTAGCATGATAACGCTGCATGTTTGCACAATAGTATCTACTTTATATAAAAATGATGGCATGATACTTGAGGGTATAATGTGTAGGCATTTTGTTACAAATAACACTTTACGCTTGACTTTAGGGTATAAAAAATGTAGAGTATACAGTGACCAAAAAGGCTTGTAATTAGACAATATTATATGCATATTATAGATTTTAATCATCATCCATCCATCCATCCATCCATCAATCCATCCATACATCGATCTATACCCACTAATTCCTAATCAGGCGCATGGGGATCTGCTGGAGTCTAGCCCAGCTGCTACCTCAACTCTATGGACAAACATGCTATGCAACAAACTGTGTGATTAGAGCATCCATACAAGATGGCCAGTGCAACACCAAAGAGACTGTGCAAGCTTGTAATTTTACACAGGTAATTTTATTGTTATAACCCTTGCAGACATTCTGTCTAGCTGCATTACATAACTGCGCTGGTCCTTGAGAAAAAAGCTAGCTTGTTTTCTTGCAGGCAGCTCTCCCTAATATGGTAGGAAGCTGGGAATAGGTAGTTGATTTATCCTTGTTGATGAATTTGCAGTTACCCATCGGTGATGACTATTTATAGAACTTAACAACTGTGTTTTCAGTTTGCCTTATTGTGTAACGTACTTATAGCATGCTAACAATATCCAAAGAACACAGGTAACAAGGTAACATATTATTACACATTGAAAGTTATTGTTCATGTTCTCTGTTTACTTCCCAGTTTGCTATGTGATCATTGTTCCCCATGTGCTCCCATCGAGGGATTCCCCTGTCCGTGTGTCATGTTTCTATTGGTTTGTTCTGGTTATTTGTACGTCTCTGTTTCCTTGTCCCTTGTCTTGTATTGTTTGCTGTACTGCTGTTTTTGAATTCATGTGCTTAAGTCATGTCAAGTTGAGTTAAATTCTAGTCTAGTCAATGTTTACTGTTTGTCACTTTTATTAAATTAGCTGCACTTGGGTTCTGACAGAGCAGGGCACAGAGCAGTGCAGGGCTAAAAAAAATCAAATTTCATGAAGGGCTAAAAACTTTCCAGCTCAGGATGCCAGAAAAAAAAATGAATGCCTGCCAAGCCAGAGCCTAATCACCTCATATTAGATCAACTAGATCCAGCTTACCTCATACCTAATAAACCAGAGCCTTTTCACACCGTGCCTGCAAAGCCAGAATCTGCTTACCTCCTACCTGCCAAGCCAGAGCCTGCTCAACTGATGCCTGCCAAGCCAGATTCACAGTACAAGATGGCTGACAAGCTAGAGCCCCAGGTCAAGAAGGTCGACAATCCAGAACTTGCTCACGTAATGTCTGCCAGAACAGAGCCTGCTCACCTCATACCTGCCAAGCCAGAGCCTGCTCACCTTGTGCCTGGTAAGCCAGCACCTGCTTACATTTACATTACATTTACAGCATTCAGAGTTATTCAGAGTGACTTGTACAACACCTCAACCACTGTTCTACCATTTCCCCCACCTTATGTCTGCCAAGCCAGAGTCGTAGTTCAAGATGGCCAACAAGCCAGAGCCTCAGTTCAAGATGGCTGATCAGCCAGGGTCTCAGCCTTTCATCCTCAACTGCTCAATAAGTAAATGGATGTCGATAATGCGGTCTGCCAAAATTCCAGAAATATAAATAAAAAAAAACATGTCCACTGAGTAAGTAGAATTGTTCTCCTTATTACCGAAAATAACACACAATAGCATTTTTGGTCTAAAGAGTTTAAAAGTCAAAAGTAGAAATAGCAATAACATCATTGAGCTCAGTGATTGAAATAATGCTGTATTTAAAATAACATTACATTAAAGAATTATGAATATATACCAACTGTTGTAAGAAACTTGAAGGTAAATGTACTTCATGCTTATCGGCTTTGTTACTCTTGGACCAATTCTAACACATTTTATCTTAAGTCATTTACAAGATATATATGTACACTGTGTAATTCTAGCCAGCCGAAAGCAGTTGAAACGCCTATTGTCTGGAAAAGTGTCAAAACTCAGGAAAGCCAGTGTGCTATCAGCCTCTACATGCTTTCCTTGAATGATTCACACCAGTCAGCCATTACTAACGGCAGCATATTTAACACACACTCTAACTATAAGACCAGATCTCCCCCGCAGGGTATGAATAAGAGAGGGTTAGTAGAGCTGGGAAACATAATAATGCTGCAATTTATTTCTCATTAATACCAGCGGGTTTATAAATGACCTACATAACCAGTAGGCCAAATGCCGGTGTGTGAATATTCATCATGACTTTGTTTCTGAAAAATAGAGTGAAGCATCCAGATATTCTAGTCACAACTGCTGAGTATTTGTATTTGTATTTGTGTAGTAAACAGTCATGCACTTTTAATTATTGATAAATCAATGTTAATTGGTTGTTTAGGGGGATTTTCACCGTTTTCTTCTGACATGTGAAGTCAGCCAAATGCTGCTCTTTGCTGTGTCATTGTGAAGCATACAGAAGAAAAACCCTCTGGAAATCTGCTGCTTCACTTATACACAAGCTCATAGACAACCATAAATGGCTAATGCTGTTATAATCGACAGTGAAAATAAAAATATGCCTCTTATACCCAGTCATCTTTAGTTGACTGATCTACATCCGCCATTTGTAGGGCTGGTCGCCGAAATGTATTATTGATAATTTTTATACATATTGATCAATAACGATATATATTTAGTTTAGCGTGATTTGGTATATGTGAACAAAACTATCGGCATACCGGTCAATCCCATCCATGTGTTTGTTTGTTTGTTCATTTTTTTTAAACATTTTTATATTTATTCCCCTGTGATCACCTCCACATTCATGGAAAGTCTTTCCACTATATTATGTCATGTGACTGTAAAGATTTGTGCATATTCAGTCACAATAGTATTAGTGAGATCAGACACTAATGTTGACTTGAGGAGGTCTGGGGTTCAGTCGGGGTTCCAGTTCATCCCAAAGGTGTTTAGTTTAAAGGGGTTGAGTCAGAATCAGGACAGGACAAGACATTAGAGTTTTTCTACTGCAAACATCCAGAACACAGCATGTCTTCAAGAAAATCAGTGGGTTTGTGCACAGGGACATTGCCAAGCTGGGACAGGGTTCGAGTCTCTTAGTTCCACTGAAGGGATAGCGCAACTGTGGGGTCAAATTCTGTAGCAACTGTTTGAGTTGTTTCTTCACTCTGGTGTGTTAATAATAATTTCTTGGTATTTATGTGGTATATACAAGAATTCTTGTGGAGAAATGTGTAGAAATCAGGGGAGATGGTCACAGGGTGTTAGTGGTTAGCTCAGTTGCATTGCACCTCTGGGAAAGGGTGTGTGTGAATGTCTGTGGATTTACCATGTGAAAGGTTGACAGCCCATCAATTTTTCCCAATCTTGTGACCTGAGTACCCTAAAATAACCTCCAGGCTTATGACAATCCTATTTAATGGAGTCAGATTTTGGACTTCAGTTGAGTCAATTACCTTTAAAGTAATTTTTAAGTTTTACCATTCTTTAATGTCCCATGGTAATAGGCTAATAAACTCTGACCACCACTAATATCATTTTTTTTCAGTGTAATTTTACTTTAAATGCTAAATATTAATTCACCAGAGTTGCTGTTTCACTGCCTTTCTATTATTGGATTCCTACTGGGGTCTTCTCTGGCCACCACTTATAAAAATTCTGGGGCTGCCACACCATAAAAGTGAGTCAAATAAAACTGCAAGCTAAAAAAATTGCAAATGAGCATGTGTGAACCTTTTATAGCGCTCTCCTTCATTAGTGTCTATGATTCACTTTCTGGTTTCACCTCCTGAAACAAGAATGAAGCCAAAATAGGGAGTGCATTCGGTTGATCAGCATTTACACCATTATATTCCAATGGCCAACATTTCTGCTGGTCTGTCTTACAGCAAGAAATGAAGTGGTTACTGCGGTAACATAATCATACATACACCCACATTATGGGCCCAAAAACGGAAACTAAGTCTAATGTCAAACAAATTTGGACCATGACGAAACACAAATTTTGCTAGTTTGTGGGTAGTGTCTAGGGTGTAGTATCTAAAAGCTGCCAAAATAGAATGGGTAGAGGAAAATATATCCATCTTGATGTTATATATTGTGTGTTTTGGTGGTGGATGTGGGCTAAAAGGTTCTGGAATAAAGGTTTAGAGGTTTTATAAAACTCCTTTTCTAAAGTTCCTAAGTTTCCAGAGTTCCTAGAATGAAAAATTGCTACCATCTAATGAAACACTTCTAATTTAAAAACACTTAGAGCAGCGGGGGGTCCAATCTCAGTCTTTAAGGGTCGGGGTGTCCTGCAGAGTTTAGCTTCAACCCAATCGTAAGAAAGTATACTTGAAACTTAGTGGTAGGTGTGTTGAGGCAATCTGGAGCTAAACTCAGTGGACACCACTGGTTTAAGGGATCTTTGGTTGATTGCTACCCTCAAATGGGTAGTACTATCACATGTGCTGGGTTACTGAGTTTAAATCCCAGCACTGCCAGGCTGCCACCATTAGACCCTTGAAGATGATGCTTAAATGTTGAGTCGTATCCTGTTAAAATTGTACATTGCATCATGCAAATGATTTATTCAGAACCTTACAGTAAAAGTTTTCTACTTTTATAGAAGTAAAGATTCCTTATTCTGCCACTGTACCCCTAAAATAGGATCTTTAAAAAACTGTTTTATTTTTAAACTGCTGTAAAACTTTATCTTTCTGCATCTTTTTTATATTGGAAGTACACAGTTGTCCAGACTGTCTTTGTATGTTGTAGCATTTTATTATTCCTTCAGTGGAACTGCAAGACCAAACCCTGTCCCAGCATGACAGTCCTGATTCTGACTCAGCCCCTAAACTGAACTCCTTTGGGATGAACTGGAACCCCAGACCACCTACCTCACCTCAACATTAGTGTCTGATCTCATTAATAATATTTGAGCCCCAGTCTGGTGAAAAGTCCTTCCAAAAGTATAAAATGTTATTAAATTAGAAATATTAATACTACATCTGGAATGTTACTATTGAAACATAATTTATCTCAGCAAGTATTGTAAAATTCCTCCTAAAACCTATTCACTTAAAAATATAGGAAAGTTACACACCCATACTTTAAGAATTAGTATGTACTGATTTGAAACCTAAATACACATAAAAACTTTAAATAAACCCTTTAATATATAAATCAATCATGTTATAACTACAAGACTTCTTAAAATAAACATTAAAAACTTGTGACAGCTATAGCGGTTATAATAATTATTTGGTATAATTGTTATAAATGTTATATAAATGTTATTTTTATAGTTAGAAAAGCCATTTAAAAAAGCTTTAGAATATCTAAATTTATTTAAAGTTATTTTATCTTAAAAAATATATATTTATAAATTACTAAAAAAAACTTAGGACTACATAACCCTTCAGAGAACACACCAATACTTATAATGAGAAAGTACAAAAATTATAATTATACTTATTAGTTATATATTTTCATTTATTGTAATTTTCCATACTTTAGTTTTGTTTTTTTTTTTTTAGAAAGTGAAACCTAAAGTTATTCTAATAATAAAATAGAGACAAAAGCAGAACTATTCTGAACTTAAACACAACACAGTTGTTTCTTACCTCTGCTAAAAACAGTATGACAAAATACTGACGCACAAAGGAAGAGAAGACAGGAGCAGTGAACTGAAGCCATATTCCCGCAGAGCAGCTCTGATCATAATAACACATGCACTGGGGGGAAAGAACGCTTTAGAACATTCTCACTTCCTGCACTGGTCAACGCTCAGGCCCACACGTGCACACACACACACACCACACACACACTTCCGGGGGTGTTCTACTTACTCTTTCTTTTTTCTTTTGCCCTTTATCTTATCTTCGAAGCTGTTAATTGGATTTCCCTTTAAAAAAAAAAAACTACCAAACCCAGTAACAAAACAACACATTTACCAACTAGTAAGTTCTTCTGAGATTAAATGCAGTTTAATGACATTTACATTTAATGGTCTTGCTCAGGGGCCCGGCGCTGATTTGGGTTTAATAACTTGATCTTTTAAACGATGCGAGATTCACAAATACTTTCCTTTATTCACTCGGATCAGTTGAGTCCTAAGTTTTCTCGTTGCTAACAACAAAATAGATCAATACAAACTAAAATAAAAAATAACACTATTCAGTTGTTCTCAGTAGTTGTTAGCTAGTAACTGTAGAAACGAGTAGCTGACTGAATTGTTCAGGAAACATTCTACTCAAAACTGAATCATTTTATTCATCTGAACAGTTGGATTGAACGGATCTGTCTGGCTCAAAGTGCGTAGCAAAACATTTGGATTTGTTTGTGTGTGTGAGATTCATGAGTTTAAGGATTCTAGTCATTGGATGAGTTCCCTTTAGTCAAATAACACGGCAAAAGCAGTCAAAAATCCCTATTGACGCGAATGATTCATTGTACACGTTTAATGAACGATTCAGAAGGATTCAAATTGGTAGTGCTGAGAGTTAAACCAACGATCCTTCAATCCGCAATCCAGCAACCTAATCAATGAGCAACCATTTTCGTAGTTGCTACGGATTGGCAGTTGCTATGCTATTAAAACCAATTATCTAAGTTAAAATTAGCTAGTTAGCTACTGTTTTTTGTGTAAGATATACAGAAACTACAACACTTTTTAATATATTGTGACATAAAATGTGTTTTATTTTCTTTCTTTTGTCTTCAAGAAAAGAATGAAAGAATCCAATTATGTGATTCTTTAATCTTATTCTGACCTTAGACCTGTTTTTAAAGATTTTGGGGGAAATTTTGCCTTTACTAAAAGACAATGAGAGATAAAACGGGGGAAAGGGGGGGTGCCAGGAAGGACATGAGAAAGAATTGAATCCGGGGTTGCCGGGGCGCAAGTGCACATGTGGTTGCCAGCAGCCGACTTTAGACCATTTAAGGATCTTAGCAACTGGTTATTTAAACTCTCAACCTCCTTATAAGTGACCCAGTGCTTTAACTGCTGAGCCACCGTTCCAAAACAAATACATTTGTTTTTTTTCTATAATGATGGATGATGAGGAATTTTACCCTGGGTGTAACATGATGTGTTACCCCCAGAGCAACAGGAAAGTGTCTAAGGTAAACATTTGTAAATTCAAATATTAGTGCTGGAAATTTTTACAAGAAGTGTGTAGAAATGGTAGAGCTTAGTGGTTAAGCTGTTAAATTGCTAATTGGAAGATTAGAATTCGATTTCCAGCATCACCAAGCTGCCACCAACACCCAATTGCTCAGAGAGGAATGTAAGTCGCTCTGGATAAGGGCGTCTGCCAAATGCCCTAAATGTGAGAGTAAATGTAGAAGGATCTGAAAGGTGTCGGAATTTAGGGTAGTGGTGGCTGAAATGGTTAAGGCACTAAGTTGTTGTTTGGACATCCAGGAAGACCAGGGTTCGAACTCCACTGCCAGCAGTCTGCCACTGTTGGGTTCTTGAGCAAGACCCTTAACCCTTCCTGCTCCAGGGGCGCTGTATCATCACTGACCCTGGGCTCAGACCCCCAACCTTCCTGTACCTGTACAATTCATGTCTAAATGTTTTGAAGATGCAGTGGAGTCACATGTAGTGTAATAATAGTCTAAAAATAATAAATCTGAACACAAGATGGGTTCTTAAATACACGGGTTCAGTCTTGCACCCAATTTCTTTTCAGTCCTGCTTAATGCACCTGTCATCACTGCAACCTAGTGCAATAATTCTGAAAATGATATATTTACATCATCTGCTTGCCAAAAGGTTTGTCTCTCAACAGCTCCACTCTGGAAGGTTCTCCATTTTGTTTGCCAATCTGCAACGCTTGGAGTTTTAAAGGCTTTTCACTCCAGAGGTAACGGAAAGTTTTTTTTTTCCAGAAGTGTCTTTGGTTGATTTGATATCTGGGTGTTTAGGATTTGTTTTTTCTAGCTCATGTCATCATGTTTCATACTTTCCTACATGTCCTGGAGGGAGTCTTAAATCTACATCAACAGGTTATAATAACTGCTTAGGAGCCACACAGATTTAAAAGGAGTGCAAAAAGAGGTGAGTCTATAGATGATGTTATTTTTTGTGCACCTTGCCAAGATTCTCTGAGGCGTGCCAGCGTTGAGATCATTCGAAATTGATCACCATGGATGTGAGTCTTTTCACAGTAGCAGTAAGTGTGTGTGTGTGTGTGTGTGTGTGTGTGCTTGGGATGAAAACTTCTAACTCTGTCCTCTGCATCCTCTTCACTCACACCCACTAACTTCATGTCCTCATTTCCCCATCCATAGACCTCCGCTTTGGATTTACCTCTTTGCCTCTTCTGCCTTCATCTCCATGTCCGACATTCTTCAACGGATAATTCTGCTATCCCTCTTCTGCACATTTCCAAATCATCTCAATCTCTCGTCTCTCGAATTTGTCCCTGACATGATCTGTCTCTCAGATGTGCTTATTCCTAATCCTGTCCAACCTTGTCAAAAGAACCATGACATCTCCAACTCGGTGTCCTGTCCATACATCATAGCTGCTCTCGCCACTGTTTTCGACACCTTTTTCTTTATTCTAGCTAAAATGACTAATAACGTTATGATCAATAAGAAAAAAAATCAAGTCACGTTTTCTGTGATAAAAAAAACAAAAACAAGCACAAGCATTCATTATAAACCCGATCAAAGGTCTGCTGTCAGAGATGGAGAGAATTTTTGCTCCTTCAACAATTATAACTCACACTTTATTTTAGATTGGTGTGTGGGAGTAGAACCCGCAGTGACATGCACATACACACACACACAGGGAAACGTTTTATCCCAATGTGTCATTTTATTCCATTATAAAGCGCATGTTTTGTGTATGTTTCTTTAATTGCGTAAAAAATAGGTGCAGCGCGGTGGCTTAGTGATTAGCACTGTTGTCTCACAGCAAGAAGGACCCAGGTTCGATTCCCCTGCAGGGGTCTTTCTGTGTGGAGTTTGCATGTTTTCCTGTGCTTGCGGGGGTTTACTCCGGTTCTCCGGTTTCCTCTTACAGTCCACAGAACATGTATGTGAGATTGATTAATGAGTGTGAGTGTGTGTGTGTCCCTGTGATAGACTGGTGACCTGTCCAGGGTGTCCTCCTCCTGTTTTTCACCCTTTCAGAGTCGGCTGGGATGGACTCCAGCAGATCCCCGTGACCCAGAATTAGGGAATAAGCGAATATAGGAGAAGAATGAATGGGTGCAAATCAGATGTGAAGGTTGGATGATTGTGTTTACACAGTTTAAAGACATCAAATCGGATTTCTAATCAGACAGCATGGTGGCTTAGTGTTTAGCACTGTTACCTCACAGTAAAAAGGTCCTGGGTTCGATTCCCCTTTAGGAGTTTGTATGTTCTCCCTGTGCTTGCGTGGGTTTACTCCAGGTTCTCCGGTTTCCTCCAACAGTTCAAAAACATGTATGTTAGATCAAGTGGGTGTGAAGTACGAGCGTAATCGACATGAAAAAGCCTCGATGCTGTTATGGCGTTAATAATAAATATAACGAAAAAATGTTGATCATCAATTAACCATTTATAAAAGTATGAATAATTAATGCTAGTGATAGAAGTGTTTTGTTCAGGACTCGTGAGAAATTTCGCTGTGATGTAATGGCGCCGTCCTGTGATGGCTTTGCAGTTTAAAATTATTGCTGGAATTGCTTGAATTGTTTGTTAAGCACTTCCCGAACTTTTTTAATGGTAGCTAAATAGTGTATCTGTACTGACCGGTAAATTTATATTATTATTATTATTATATTTTACTTTAGTATCACATTTAAGCACTTTATTCTCAGCATTCTATTATTTTATTTATGTTTTTATTTTAGTTTATAATTAGAATCTTAGCATGTCTGTGTGTGTGTGTGTCTGTGTGTGTGTGTGTGTGTGTGTGTGTGTGTGTATTTGATGCATTTCCGATTTAATGGTTAAGTCATAGCCATAATGTTTATTTTGGTTTAGAACATCTGGAGAGAGGAATAAATTACTTTAGGCAGTGAATCTGTGATCCATTTTGTTTATTTTTGTGAAAATGAAGATTGAATTTTTTTGGTAATGTCCTGAAAAATAACCTCCAAAGACAAGTGGGAACCTTTAGAATGTTATTTCTATGATGCAAAAGATCAAATCCAAAAAATTAAAAGATGCAGTAAAACCTTTACTATATAAAAGCTGCAGTTTAATTATAGCTCAGAGGTTAAAGGTTACAGTTCATCCATTAAACTAAGTTGAAATCTTTTGCTATAAATAAACACCAATTTTGTTAGTGGTAGTTTGGTGGTAATGGATGGTGATTGGTGATTATCAGCAGACTGTTGAGTCTTTCCCAACAATTTCTTTATAACATAGATGTTTGGGGGGTTAAAAGCATTGAAGCGAGTAAATGATCTGATTCCAGCTGTTTTTTCGAGCTGTCGCTCATCACTCGGACCGAGAAGCAGCTGTGCTCAGAAAGTAAAGAGTCTTTTGTCTAAGTTTTCTTGACTCACATTATTTGGCAGTCAGAGGAGCTGAATTCTTTCCTGAAACTGCAGTGATTCACCTTCTTTCTAACTGAGCTACAAGGTTCAGACATGAATGAAGCCCAACTGTGATATTAGTCCAATGATTCAGAAAGTGATTTAAGGTTCAGGACTCATGCTGAGCTGAATTACTGATACAATAGAGTTATAATTATATCTTCAGGCGATGTGTTCCAGCTGCTGTAATCAGCCCCTCTGAAATAGGATTATTTAGAGAACCTTAAGAATCGGGTTACATTTTACTGCAATTATATCATTGGCATGCAACGGAAAATGCAGCGCGTTTGATTAGCTTTTAAAAACACTAGATTAACGTTGCATGTTTTACTGTTCAGTTTTTACTCTTACAACCAAGGAGTCGAAATTCATATAAATAACGGATTCCTGCCCAGTGTTGTCAGATTAGGTGGGTTTATGCCCAGTGTTGCCAGATTGGGTGGGTTGACACTCAATGTTGCCAAATTGGGCGGGTTGATGGTCAGTGTTGCCAGATTGGACAGATTCCTGCCCAGTGTTTCCAGTTTTGGCGGGTTCATGCCTAGTGTTGCCAAATTGGGTGGGTTACTGACCAATGTTGCCAGATTGGGCGGGTTTCCTGCCCAGTGTTGTTATAGTGGGCGGATTCCTGCCCAGTGTCTCCAGATTAAGTGGGTTTTCACTGAATTGGGCTTAAAATGCATCTGTTGCAGTTTAAGTAGAAAACATAATTTTATTAAAATTTAATTTAAAAAATGTAATCAAAATTTACAAGAAATTATTACTAGTGTCTTATACAAAAATTGCTCTGGGAACAAATTCAAAGCCGAGACCTGAGAATAATGTATTTGTTGGCAAGTCTGGTTTCTTAAGAAAATGTGTCTTGGAGTCTGGTGTCTTGGAGGTTGTTGTCCTAGGAGCATTTGTCTTTGGTTCGTTTGCCTCAGAAGAATGTGTATAGAGGCCTGTGCCTTGAGAACATTTATCTTCGGGTTGAATGTTGGAGTCGTGAAAGCATGTGGTGATTTAAGGGGTTTGTGTCTTGTGTCATTGACAGAATCCAGATACATTAGTCACAAACAGACACAAGTTTAAGAACACAGTTTATCTAGACTCGGAGATTAGGAAAACTGCCTCATTATTAAAACTCTAACCTGGCAACTGCAGTCTAACACAGAGCAACCGAAATGCCTTAATGCTAACAACAGAAGATGATTAGCGTCTGTTCTGCGCTTACACAACAGACCAGTAATGATTTAATTATGATGAAAGATTACTCAGATTATAACTCAGTAAATAATACTCCTCAGGGTGTAAAAGTCCCGCAACAAAGTGATGTCAGCAACGTTAAAAATGACTTGTTTGGAATAAATAATATTTAAATAAAAATATTGAACATTTTTGTGAGTGAAAATAATTATAATACAATTACATTTACATTCCTGGCAGACGTCCTTATCCAGCACGACCTACAGTTATTTAACTTGGTAGTACTAGAAATCAAACCCACAATCTACCGGTTAGCAGTCTAACACCTTAAGCATCAAATCTCCACCTCCTGTCTGTCTGAATAATTATTGTTGTTTAGAATGAATGAGAAATGAGAAATCATGTCTTTTTCTCTACAGGAGCTTCAGTCTTCAGTTCCGCCAAGTTTCCCACTTATTCATGCTCCAGATCACAAACAGCACAAGGTCAGTCATCTCAACACAATCACATTAACCCAAGAGAAGCAGCTTGATTTGGTCCGTCACTCACATAAAGAGAATTTATAGTGGACTTTCTAGCAGCTTCTTAAGGGAAAATCTGGGAAAACCCTAGGAGAAATGTGGCAAAGTGGCCAAATCTTATGAGACTGTATCTTTCCAGAAGCCTGGGAAAAATGTTCCTGTGGTGTATCTATAAATTCATTACTTTGAGATGACTGTATGTCTGAATCCCTTGTCGGTTTGTAAGCCTGGACATTAACCCTATGGGGTCACTGGTCATGCTGGTCCAACCGGCTCATTATTTTTCTTATCAGTGCAAAAGAGACGCTGGTTTTATAACACAATAACATTAACATTAATCAGTCAAAACTGTCAAAAGTGTCTATTTTTGCTGTGTAAAATGTTGTACTTTTTGCAAAATAAACAGATTGTGTGTTGTCCCTCTTTTAGACGAGTCTATTCTGAAACGTGTTGTAGCTTAGTGAACAATTGTCACACATGGTGAGTTAAATCAATCAATCAAACACAAATATGTTGTTAGTTTAAGTAACGGCTACGAATCCGGTTAAATTCAGACATGTGCATCTGTCTTTCATACATACTGTATTATTCTAGCACAATTTTTGCTAAATACAAAAGCATAACATGTTGACCAATATTATGTTATAAGTAGCTAAAATAAGCACAAACGTAAGGTAACGTCAAAACATAGCAAGAGTAATTACCTCGGATCCCAGAGGGGTAAACTAGTGTATATTAGTGTACAATGTTTTATCGTGATAATTTATTCTAATTAGTGTCCATTTCGTTCATTTAACATAATAATATTGATAGAATCCAAGGTTTTTGACATGAAAATTTTTAAGTAATGCTGTAGTTACTTCCCCTGGTAATTAGTTAATTATATGATTTAATGATGTTACTATTTGCGAGAAGTACTTAGTAACTAACTGATTTTTTTTATGTAATATGCATAACATACTGTGTTCCATCTGTTTATCTGCAGGAATTCAGGTAAACGCTGGAGAAAGTTGCAGGCACAGGGAGCTGTTGATAGAATGGCACCGTGGTGGTGGGGTGGGCAGGAATGGGTAGTTTTTCCAAACCAAGATATGTTAGAGGATGAGCAGAGTTGGAAAAAGAGCAAGTGAACAGGTGTTATGGTCTTTGGCAGATCATATAAGTACAATTGAAGAAAATAAGAAGCAACAAACCAGCCCCCCCTCTCTACCTCCAACAATGCATCTCCTTTTCATCAAAGCTATAGAGAAGTTAATTTAGAGGTTTGGCTCAGTCAGGGGGCTTCTTGCTCGCAAATAGCACAATATTAGAAGCTCCAGGTTGACCTAGAAAGACAGCTAAGGTTCCCAACCAACTTTGCAAGCACTACACCTCGCTCAGATATTGTGATAACATCAGAGATTACAAAGCAAGTGGTTCTTTTAAAACTGACTTTCCTCTGGAAAGACAAAATTGAGGAAGCTTATGAATGCAAGAGGGTCAAATATGCAGGCCTTGTTACAGAGTTCTGGTGAAATGGCTAAATTGAAGTTTGCTGTTGGGGCTTCGCTGGTAGATCAGTTCAGCAAACTCTTAACCTTCTTGTATGAAATGAATGCATATATATTTAGAGCAAGATAAAGTCAAGAATGCATTAAAATGTAATTTAGTCATAATCGCCTGGGGTTTTTTTAACAGCTCCAAATGTCTGTTGGGGTATTTTACTTTTATTTAAAGTTATTATTCAACCATGGAAATACGACCTAGCGTAATTGTACGCAGTGATCATCTAGTGAGTGTGAAGGTCACTGTATACTAAGCGAGGTTAATCAACTCTGTTTCCGCTTCTTTAATGTCATAAATATAGGGTTACACCTCATTAGAAAAATCAGTGACATTTAAACGTGTGCATTGGTGCGCATAGCAGGTAAAAAACACTTAAATGGACACTAGAAGGTTAGAGAGCTTAATTATTTGCTGGATGACTGCAAAGCAATAATACAGTATATAGTGTAGTGCAGGGGAAAACCTCTTTCTGATTGGTGATATGATATCACTGCTTAGTTTTATGGCATTTAGTTGACACCATCATCCGAAATTATTATTATCCTTATTATTATTATGCTTATGGGATTGGGTCCTTGCTTATAGCATTGGGCCCTTGTTTATAGGATTGGGCCCTTGTTTATGGGATTGAACCCTTGCTTATGGGATTGGGCCCTTGCTTATGGGATTGGACCCTTGTTTATGGGATTTAGTCCTTGCTTATAGGTTTGAGTCCTTGCTTATGCGATTGGGTCCTTGCTTATGGGATTCATGATAGTGGGATGTGATCTTCTTCCAAACAGAAGGTTAATGACTGTAACGATATACCAGACTGAAGAAGTAGATTGGTTAACACACCAGACAGGTGTGTTTATTGAAAACAATGATTAGCAGAGAAAAGCGTTAGTTTAGCAGCTAGATTCAGGATACCAGGAACCAGAGGATACGGCAGGAGCACAGGAGAGGACAAACTTCTTAAGTTTTGGATTGGTTACACAATATCGCTACTTACGTGAAAGGCACTAAAAGAATCCATCAGGCTCATTGAGACCAACATTTTCAGGAATTCTGGTAGAACAGCAAAGTCTACAAAAGGAGGCAGAGGGTTTTCATAATTAACTCCTAAACTTTGGAATGGCCTTCCTGACAATGTTTGGGGTTCAGACACAGTCTCCCAGTTTAAACCTAGATTAATGACATGTCTCTTTAGTCAGTCATACACATAACATATCCCATAATATTATGCTCCAGTACATCTGATTAAAGGCACATATACTTTTATGATTTTGAAAACTTTGAACCAAACAAGCACCAAAAATACATTTCTAACCAGGTTTCGAGAAAAAAAAAAAACTCAGGATATTGCACATTATCTAAAAAAGCATAATTTGCCTGATGTATAAAACATTAAGCAAGAACTTAATGTCCCTGATGAATCTTATGATGAATCCCATTCAGCCCATTAGTGAGACCTCTGTAACCTTTATGGGATTAAAGATCATTTTATTAATTATAAATGGACTAAGCTGTAATTACAGGCAATCATTAAGCTTCACATAAAAAGTAATGTAATATTTAATTAGGCTTCTATTGTCTGAACAAACGTTTTCACTGTCAGACCTGAAGGCTGAGTAAAAACCAGGTAGCTCAACCATGAAGATATTTAATGACTGAGTATTTAATTCCCCTGTTAACATCTAAGCAAAACCCTCAGAAAGCCTTAAAGCGACATGGGAAAAAATATATTATCTTTATTTTATGCCTGAAGATCCATAGGATCAGGTAGCACATTTATCCTAAACCAAAAACCAGATCCAGGATCATATTCTGACTATGATCACCGTATAATTGCTGTCCTTTGGATTAGATATGAGCTCTGATCTGGTTTAAAAGACACTTCAAGGTTGAATTTAGAAGACGTTATCATTCATCATAAAACTGTGCTGACATTTTACAGAAGAAAAAAATACATGGGGTGTGTGGTGGAAAGCTGGGATGTGTTTTTGCACATAGTATGATTTATGACTCCTTAGTATGGTCCTGTAAATCAAAGTTGGGCTTTCAATCTGACCTGCATTATATACAGAACCTGATTTTGTTCAACATACACATGCTTATTTATTACATATTATTTATAGCACAGAGAAATTTGATTATTTGCATATCCCATCTTAGTAAGTTGGGGGTCAGAGCGCAGGGTCAGCTATGATACAGCTTCCCTGGAGCAGGAAGAGTTAAGAGTCCCTCTGGATAAGGACGTCTGCCAAATGTAAATGTATTATTGACCGTTTAATCATTAGAATGTTTAAATAAATCTTGGAACATTAGCTCAGTAATGTAAACCTTAAAACATAAAATTAGAAAGTTACTACTAGGTTACTTTTCTTGCTATTCCGAGCTCACTGTCGCCACCATCACTTGACAGTGATATCTTGTCTTCTAGACAAGACCATGGAAAGACCATCTGGACAAGACCATGGGAACCTTGCTGCAGCATGGGTAACCTACTGGTTTATCTGGTCAAAGGAGAAAGGAAAATTCACACCTAAATTTTAAAACCAAGTTTTAATATCTGAAAGTCCAGATGTAATTTAGGAAACTAGTAACAGTTTTATATTGTTGGTAGTTTTTAGGTTAAAAACGGTGTTTATTTGTCACATAAACTCTACAGTGAAATTTGTTTCTTTACATATCACATTATAGAAAGTTGGCTATGACACAGCGCCCCTGGAGCAGGAAGGGTTAAGGGTCTTGTTTAAGGATCCAAGGGTCTTCCTGGTCTTCCAATCAACAACTTAATTATTGGAGCGCCTTAACCATTGGAGCGACCACTACCCCTAGTGAACAAAATGTTAATATCCAGTCTAACCACTTATTTGTTTAAAAGTATAGTTTTAGCCAAAGTTAGTAATAAACCTTGTTTTAGCTGAAGCCAGAATCACACCAGGTTTAGTCCACAGTAAGAACAGAGCTTTAACATCTTATTCTAATAGATGTTTTAGTTTGGTCCACCTTAATGTTCAGCAAACACTGGTTAAAGTGCTCTCAGCCGGAATAAGTATTGGAAACAAACCATTAAAAATGTGAACCTTCCTAAATGCTTTGGAATGGAAAATCTTAGTAAAAATCTTTAAAGAATAAACTTATTTTTTAAGAAAGGCGATTGGCTTATTATTATTATTTTTATTTTCCTGCCATCACATTCCTTTATGGATATGAATAGAGACTAAATATTCTGCTCTTAAAATTTTTTTGATTAGTCTATTGAACCTTCCTGTCTGGACCATTAAAAAACAACAATTATTCACCTAAACTATGAGTGTTTTTTTTTTTTTATTAATTTCAGTTTCATCCTAATAAAAAATATAATATAATGTAACATTTAATGAGTCACTACTTAACTGGAACTGATAGAATATAAGCATTTTCCAAGCATTTATTTCCTTGTTTTTTTATTCTCCTTTCCCTTTTTCAGTCATGTGGAAATTCCCAGGTTTGGACAGGATAGTTAATGTTTATGGAGAAAGATAATAACCTGAACTGATCCTGGCTCAACAGCTACAACATGTAATACCTGAGTCACCAGGCACTCCTATTTATTACGAACCACACATCTGTTTTATCAATTACACCACTGGTTCATTTTCACTTTCCTGTGATTGGGCAGCAGGGGATTGGGTTAAAGCCTGGCTAATAGTTCTGGCCGGTCCCTGTAGTGTATTGGGTTGAGGGTCCCGGTGCCCACATGAACCCTGATCTTCCAATCAACAAACCTGTAACCAGCACCACCACCACCACTGCCTCACTTAAGCTACTAAAAGGTGGTAAAGGGGCTTATTTTGTCACAAAGACTTTACAGCACAGTGAAATTTATTTCTTCGCATATCCTATCTTATGAAGTTGGGGTCAGAGCACAGGGTCAGCTATGATACAGTGCCCCCTGGATCAGAAAAGGTCTTGCTCAAGGACCCAACAGTGGCAGACTGGCAGTGATGGGGCTTGAACCAGGTTCCACCTATTGTACTAATTATGTTTTACTAGTCTACTTATAAGTTTTGTTTTGATGTTAATAAGTTTTGTTTTGATGTTAATTTTGTATCTTTGTTAAGAGGGTCTAAGCGTACCAAATAAACTGCATACTTAAGTATAAAATAAATGGCAAGTATAGACCAGATAGACTTCGAAGTAAAGTCTGATATATAAATCTATATAATTGGACACACCCTCTGGTCTTTAATTTCAAAACTAGGTACCACTATTTCTGTTTGCCAGTCCAAAGGCACTGCTCCAAGTCTCCAAGACACATGAAGAATCGTGTTAATTACAGCAGCCCAACCTTATCATCCAAAATCTTATCCATCCATCATAAGGGATTTTAACCACTACAGTATGTAGTGGTTCAACAGAAATAGAATCTTAAACACCAGATACATTATATTGGCGAAGATTTGACCATCAGATCCATACGTAGATCCATGTGTGTGACAAATATTTTATTATAGCGAGTAAAAAATAGATTAAAAACTCCTAATTTTTCATTCATTCATCTTTTATACCTGATTATTCCCTAATTCGGGGTCACAGGGATCTGCTGGAGTCTATTCCAGCTGTCTCTGAAAGGACGAAAGGCAGGAGGGGGACACCCTGGACAGGTCACCAGTCCATCACAGGGACACACACACTCACTCCTATGGGCAATTTAGAATCACCAATCAACCCAACATACATGTTTTTGGACTGTAGGAGGAAACCGGAGAACCCGGAGTAAACCCACGCAGGCACGGAAAGAACATGCAAACTCCGCACAAAAAGACCCCTGCAGGGGAATCGAACCAGGGACCTTCTTGCTGTGCTAACCATTAAGCCACCATGCTGCCACTCTTTATTTTATTGCTTGCAATCAAACTCTATCCAAAAAGTTTCAGTTTGACCTCGGTGGCACTCTACACTCATGGTTTTACTTCTACCAGTGAATCCATCAAGCTTCTCAGATTTGCTGATGACACTATCTCTGTCTTCCTACTGCAGAGAAGTTAACGATCTCTTATGGTGTGAACTTAAGAGTCTGAAGATAAATGTAGGAGAAATTGAGGAATTGGTTATGGATTAGAATACCCCAAACTATTCCCCTTAGTCAGCAAAAAAAAGTCATCCAAGAGGATCTGAAATCAGAAGACGCCCATGCCACAATGATCAAGAACGCCTGGCAACCCATGCAAGACCGATGAAAAAATTTGGGTTGCTGGTTGTTCATTTTTATGTAGCTATTAAAGTATCATTTTTCTTCTTTGTCTGCAAAGCGGCAAAAGCTGAGGAGGAATATGAAGTCTATCTGGGTGTCAGGAATGTAAAAAATTATAACTGCTTAGTTATAATTATAAAGAAATGAACTCGCTTCAGATAAGGGCATCTGCTAAATGCCAAAAATGTAAATGCAAATATTGTATAATTAATTGTGGTTTAGAGCAATGGACAGTGGTGAGACAGCTATGATGTATGGTTTAGAGACAATGGTGAGACAGCTATGATGTACGGTTTGGAGGCAGTGGCACTGAGGTGGCAGAGCTGAAAGTAGCAGAGCTGAAGATGTTGAGGTTTTCTTTGGGAGTGACGAGGTTGGACAGGATTAGGAACAAGTTCATCAGGGGGACGGCTCATGTTAGATGTTTTGGGGAGAAAGTCAGGAAAGCCCAGATTGAGGTGGTTTGGACATGTTCAGAGGAGGGATAGTGAATATATTGGTAGGAGGAATTTCAGAAATGAAGCTACCAGGCAGAAGGTAAAGAGGAAGACCAAAGAGGAGGTATTTGGATGCCATAAACGAGGACATGAAGTTAGTGTGTGTGAGTGAAGAGGATGTATAGAATATGGTTAGGTGGAGACAGATGATTTGCTGTGGCAACCCCTGAAAAGGAACAGCCAAAAGAAGAAGAAGAAGGTAGACCCCCTTATCCAGAGCGACTTACATTCATCTATTTTTTATACAACTGAGCAATTGTGGGTTAAGGGCCTTGCTCAGGGGCCCAGAAAGGTGGTTTGGTGGTGCTGGGAATTCGAACTACCTTAATCACTAAGCCACCACTTCCCCTTTTTTTAGATTATTTTAATTTGTCGGTTCTTTAGTTTATTCTTAGGGACCATTGAACTTTACAAAATGAGGCAATGGCTGAAAAGCATAGTGACCTTCTTCATCACAAACAACCAAACAATTTCTCTGGGTCTTTCTACCAAACAACCCACTGTAACCTTCCCAGTGTGAATCAGGGCTTCATTTTTTTCTGTAATCTGACATTTCTTCTGTCCCGCCTCGAAGGAGCGTCAGGAAAGGTCACGGCCTCAGCTAAAAAGCCAATGCATTGTAGTAGTGCCCGAGAAAGAGCACAAAACCAGCTTTTGTGTACCTCCACAAGGTTCTCTTCGCCAAAGCCCACCAACAGCATAAGTATGTGAGTTTATTATATAACACTTAATCCACAGCCACATTCAACAACTCCAATTGTGTTAGAAGACGACCCACGAATTTTTTATTTTATGTTGTGTTCAGAAACATTTTTGTCCCAGAATATGATTTCATTGGTAAACATGGTGGAACTTAGACATTGATGCCTCTTTGTCTGGGGGCAAATAGCAAATCTACCAGATCTGTAACTAATGCAAAAAGTCTACCGATAATTTTACTGTGTCTCACACAGCATTTTTTCTCAAAAGTCTTTCAATTGATTCTTTTCGACTGATTTGATTGTTAAAATTTATTAATAAAAAAAATAATTTCAAATGCATACAAGATGGTATACAACAAAAGTACTGTTGGGGGAAGTGTTTAAAGTGTTAAACTGTTAACGGGAAGATTGTGGGTTTAAACTGCCACTGTTTGGCCCCTGAGCAAGGCCCTTAAGCTTCAGGTGCTCAGTTGTGTATATGAGTCTTAGGAGTATCTTATTTGTATTTTTTTAAAAATGGATATAAACTGCAAGCAAACTTTTTTATTGCTTGTTTTATGTGGATTTATTTTTTAGATGCTGTTGTGAAGGTGGGTTCCACAAGATAAGTCAAAGTTGCAAGGGTTACCAGATTGGGGGGGTTCCTGCCCAGGGTTTGCCAGATTGGATGGGTTCCTGCCCAGGATTGCTGGATTGGGCAGGTTCCCGCCCAGGATTGCCAGGATTATATAAAATTATAATATAAGAATTATCAGAATCTGACATAATTTATTGGTGAGTTTGACAGCCCTTTAGAGGAATAAAGAAGGGCTGTCAAACTCAGTTCCTGGTGGGCCGCCGCCATGCAGAATTTAGGTTCGACCCTATTCCAAACCACAAAATATGGATTGTTTTTAAACAAGCGTAAAGGACATAATTAGCTGGATCAGGTGCAATTAATTAGGGTTAAAGCTGTACTCTGCAGGGCGATGGTCCTCCAGGAACCGAGTTTGACAATTGTGCTCTAAAGGATCCAGCAAAATATTGACTCTGGCACCAGCATTGTTTACTACACTCTAAGGAAATGTGTGAAAAATTCATCACGGCCTGTTAAGCATTCGAATGTGTGTTTACAAGAAATTAGTGACAGCTTGCCATGCTTTTAGGCATGTGGTTGAAAAGGCAACAATTGAAGTGAAACTTTCACTGTGCATGTAATCAGTCACTGCAAATGCAATGTGATTAGTTTGATTAACACAACCTCCATTATCAAAAGCCCCGGTTTCTTCGCCGGCTCTTGGTTGACTGAGATGACGTGCTGTGGTGCCAAGCTGAAAAGGTTACACACACTCTGATGGACAGAAGCCGCTCCAGCCCTGCAAGCCATAATAGCATCTAAGTGCTGGCTGTAGAATGTTTTCAGCTGTAAGCATCAATTGTGTTCCATCGGATTTATTTTTTTGGGGTTTGTAACATGGCTTCACACTGCTTGTATACATAATGAGTGGACTGTGTGTTTTGGGAAATCAACACTACAGTCAATCTCAGTTTTTGCTTCACGTAATATTGGTCAAGTTATTGTGGTCAAAGGTTGGATAGAGTTGGATCTCTAATTCGGGGTCACAGGGATCTGCTGGAGTCTATCCCAGCCGTCTGTGAAAGGACAAAAGGAAGGAGGGGGACACCCTGAACAGGTCACCAGTCCATCACAGGGCAAAACACACACTCACACACACTCCTATAGGCAATTTAGAATCACCAATCAATCTAACATACATGTTTTTGGACTGTAGGAGGAAACCGGAGAACCCGGAGTAAACACATACAAGGGTGGGACCTGAGGGGACCCAGACTGAGGTCATGAGTGCTGGCACCTTAACCCACTGCACCATAGCGCCGGGCCCATTTTTAAATATTTTGTTACTGAAAAATGACAATTTTACTAATAGTTTATATTTTTAAATAATGTCTTTAGTTAAAAAATCGTTTAATAATAAGTAAGTAAATAAAATAAAATGTTATGTAGGTAACATTTCAAGCTCACCAGATCAATTGGATATTAATTAAATCAATGTAATGCAATAGAAATAAAAAAAATCTGTGGCTTGCTTGCTTAACTGCATAACTCTAGATGCGTTGATCATATTAAAAAATAGTCATCAGAAAGAGAGAGAGAGAAACGATAAAGTCCAGCTTTTTACTTTGCATAAACAAGTGAAAGTGCTCCATCAGGTGAGCTTTCAGATCAGCAGAAGTGCTGGCACCTGCAAGCAAACTGACTCTGACCCAGACTTTTAGCGCCAAATTCATAAATAGTCATCCTGAGGCTCAGCTGGTAGGTGGATGAAGATCTACTACAAATCCAGAGCAAATCCTTTACCACAACAAAACCGGAACAAAAGGCCGGCTTTTGATTTAAAATCGGAACCTAAACTCCGAAAAGTGCAGGAATGTGTATGTTATATTTAAGGACATCGGCTTCTATGGGGCAACAAGTGGTCTGAAAGACAGGAGATGGAAGTCAAGGTTTAAGATGTGGAACTGTTGCACTTCCAGATTGTCCTATTTCTCTAAACACTTATTGGCTGCTTGTATCTTGGCGTTATTAGCCATTGATTTGTAGTAATTGACTAATATTGGTGTGTTAAGTATTTGTCTTAGCTTATATTATGGAAAAAAAGATAAAGTAGTTAAGCTATTTATACTAATTGTAATTCAATAATAATAATTTCAGTGTTGGACTGAAATCGACATTGTTCATCTTTCACTTCACCACCAAGTTGGCCCCTGAACAAGGCCCTTAACCCCAATTGTTTGGTTGTATAAAAGAGATAAATGTAAGTTGCTTTGGATTAGAATGCCTTAAATGTAATTCGATCGCGACCCTTTTGTCTCGATGTATAAGAAGATTACAAGATTTACATTTTCAACACCTGTATAACTCTTCTTCTTCTTCTCCTTCTCCTTAGTCTCGTTTTTCCCCTCTGTGGATACAGTGGGTGAGAGCTCTATCTTCTGTTTCACCCCTTAGCAAATCAGCACTTTAAAGCTATTACCCTTTTAATCTTGATCTCATTTCCACCTCTACAGCAGAACCACACGGTATCTGATTCTTCCTACTGGTGCATGTGGCTGGAAGATAGACCAGCTAGATTTCAGCAGATCCCCAGGAGTCAGGATTTAGATCACAATAAAATAAAGAAGAATAGATACTGGAGAAGGGCTGAAGGGTAAACACCTATTTGGATCTCAGTTCAGGAAAATAGGAGTCTTGCAATTTAATAGAAATAGGATCTGTTTTACAACAGCAAGGCAAGGACATTCACCTGTTAGCTAAGTCTCGACGTTAAGGTTCTTTTATAATACAATACATATCCAGTACGTGGCGATGGCTGATATCGCATGTTATTACTTACAGCAATTAATAACCAAATAAAACATGTAGAAGTGATTCCCTGGCTTTATACAGTATATTAGTTAGTGGTAGCCCTGTGGTTTAGGCGTTGGACTGCTAACCGGAAGATTGTGGGTTTGATTCCTGGTGCAACCAAATTATCACTGTTGGGCCCCAAAGCAAGGCCCTTAAACACCATTTGCTTAGTTGTATAAAAGGAGATGAATGTAAGTCACTCTGTATAATAATGGTTGATTAATCGGCTATCAGAATAATCGCTTGTTGCAGCCCGAACATGCTTTTACATCATGTGACCTCAAAACCCAGCCCATGTTGCAATGTGCTCTTCAAAGCTGTTTGTGTCTAAAGCTCTTAAAGATCCTGATGAACATGGAGCAATCCCACAATCCATCAAAGGGTTTTTGACCACCAAACTTCACTGTCTGACCTGTACACAACATAGCAGCTCGAACAAAGGGCACTTTATTTTTAACAGACAAGCCACTAAAATTACAGGTGCCATGTTGCCCAGGGCAGACCACTCGCTTCATTTTCAGAGAAATGAGATTTTCCAAAAGTCCAGAGTAGGAAAACATTCTTAGCTGTACTGTCAGCCTGGGGCGGAGGGATATTCATTTTCAGCTGAACTCACTGAGTTGTTTTGACCTTTTTAGTGACTAAAATGTGGTGCCAGTATTAAGTACAAAAGTTAACAGAATGTTGAGGAAAGCTGTTGTTGGAGGGATTCTCAGCACCACCAGGTTACCACTGTTGGGCCCCTGGGCAAGGCCCTTAACCCCCATGTGCTCAGCTGTTTAAATCAAGTGAATTTAAGTCGCTCTGGATGAGGGTGTCTGCCAAATGCCATAAATGTAGTAGTATAGGGCAATAATGGTAGTTTAGGGTGGTAGTTTTAATTAGTATCGGGTAGTGTAGGGCAGTAATAATAGTAGTAGTCTTGGGCAGTAGTAATGGTAGTGGTAGTAGTAGTATGGGGTGGTAGTGGTAGTATTATGGGGTAGTATAGGGCAGTAGTAATAGTAGTATTAGTAGTAGAAAGGGGCAATAGTAATAGTAGTGGACCAGGGCAGTTATAATAGTAGTATGGGGCTGTAGTAGTATCAGTTGTAGTAAACCAGGTTACTAGTATATCTAGATCAGCGAGTGTATTACAGCAGTGTAACATTTACATTTACAGCATTTGGCAGACGTCCTTATCCAAAGCGACTTACATTTGTCTCATTTATACAACTGAGCAAATGGTGGTTAAGAGCCTTGCTCAGGGGCCCAAAGTGGTGGCCTACAGTCCTACACCTTAACCTCTAAGCCACCACTTCCTATTTAAAAACTTTCACTAAAAATGTGATGTTGATCTTCAGTCTGTGACTCTGGAGGGAAATCATCTGTAATTTTAAATATACATATTTAAATATTAAATATGAAGAGCATTTTTTTCTAAAAGTTTAGCATTTGCAGTCACTCTTCTCATCTCTCAGCATGAAAATCTCTGTATATCAGCGGTCCAACGCTGATATCCAAACCAACGTGGTCAGATTCGCAAAAAAAAAATTGCCTTTTGACAAAATCATGTAATCTGCATAAAGGATTTCCAGGAAAAACTCCACTTCCCAAATTCCAAGGACTTGGCACCCTTGCTGGGATTGATTTGAATCCTAGAGGGCCGAAGCTGCGTATTTCTTTCCTTCCATAGCCTTTTAAGGACACGTCTGAACCTGTGCCAGTTGAGAGGCTTTTTAAGGTCATCTACGCTACATAAATTAAATATCTTGCTTAACAATTCTCACTGTTAGATTTCTCCAGGGAAATGAAACGAAACAAAAAAAAATCCAGGCATAAGCAGCTGGGTTATGGCAAGACATGAGGTGGAGGAGGACATGGTACTGCACAGTTTAGCAAAATTCTGAGAAATGTTTGTGGAAAAATCGGTACTCAATCATGCGAGTGTAAAATATCAAAGATGCGATCTGAGAAAATAACCTGCCTGCAATTGGCAATCCTGTGCTAGGTAATAATTTCGAAATGAAAAATACATCAGAGAACACCAACAGCCAATAAGATAGCCAGATACCAGGCATCAGAGTTACAGACCACAATACCATTAAGCATGGCCTCGTTTCCGAAAAAAGGCTTTTTCTTGCTTTATTTGGACCGGAAATCAAGAAAATCGGTACACAAACCATTTTTTAAAAGATTTTTTTAGCATTTTTCCCCTTATTGATGGGACCGGGGATGAAACAAGGGAGACTCAAACCCAGGTCGGCAGAGTGCAACCACATTTGTGGGTGGCAGCACCTTAACCCACTACACCACCCAGTAGACTTTCCCAGTACCACCAAATCTCCACTGGTGGGCTTGGTACTGGGTTTACCCAGAGTAAACCCACGCAAGCACGGGGGAACAAGCAAAGTCGACACAGAAAGATCCCTGCCCAGGAAACGAATGTGGGCATTCTTGCTGTGAGGCAACAGTGCTAATCACTAAGCCACTGTGCTGCCCACATTTAGAACAATTAACCCAATTAGTGCTTGAGATGTAAAGAGACTTTTAACCAGCAAAATAAAAATAAAAAAATCAGCTATTATATATTTACTGTCTACTGTTATTATGTGTCTAATATAGAGCAATTTTGTAAATCATAAAATGTTATTTCTGTAAAGATGGAGACGTAATAGGATAGAATAGTTGTTGCAGAAAGTAGTTTTATTAAGCAAAGGGTTAGGCAGAAAAGTAAACAAAACCGAGCTAACAAATCCAAAAAGTATACGCTTGGTATGTTGCATCGCAAAACAATACCTCACAAAGTGCTAGCCAAAGCGGCTGGCTTATAAAAAAGAACAACACATGAAGAAGTGTACCGGTGATGGCGTCCTCTGGTGGAGGGAGGGTGGAATTCAGGCTAATTGCTGCTAAATAGTTTTATAGCACATTAGCTAGCCGGCCAGAATTTGCACAATTCTCTTAAATTCTCTTAAATGTTCAGCTGAACTTTCACGGATAAAGTGGAAATATCTAAATCTACTAACAGGAACAGGAAGTGCAAATTTATACATTACAAATTTAGACATTTTTCTTTATTTCCTTTATTATTTTTATTAATATTGACAATAACTAAAAATTCTACTCTGTTTCCTGAACCTGTAAGAATGAGACTTCTTTTCCCACCAAGCTTATAGTAAATGTGTTATCGGATTCGGAAACGGTTCTGTACAGTGGGTTGTTGAACATGTCGCTTAATCTTCTTTCTCTTAAAAAGGACACTTTTAATGTCCCAGGATAAACCTGCAATTCTGGGCTGGAAGATTGATTTTCCTGCTCACTTACCGAAACTGCTAGCAAGCGATTGTGTTTAAGATAATGTGCTGCTTCCTCAATCCTGCTAGACTACCAGTATTACAGCGCGAGCTAGACTTGATCTCAGATCATTAACACATCCTGTGCTTGTTAGAATGCCGATATTTGTATCACAAGGGTTAACATGGCTAAAATGTGGGCCAGAAGTCACGCAGTGTTGAAATTGCACGGCTAAATATTGAAACATAGTTCACCTTCTGTTTTGCTTACATCCTTGCTATTGTGTAATTTGCATAATTTTGTGTACATTCTCTAACAAAATGTTGTGACATCACTAGGTATAAATTATCTGTAGTGTGAATATGCTGATAATTTATAAATACTAAAACACTCTCTTGTTTCCCAGTGGTAGTGCAGTGGTTAAGGTGTTGGAACACAAATTGGAAAATCAGGGATTGATTCCCATTACAAGCAAGTGGTCACCACTGGGCCCCTGAGCAAGGCCCTTAACCCCTTAACTGCTCAGTTGTATAAAAGAAATAAATGCAAGTCAGATAAGGACGTCTGCCAAATGGTTTACACATAAACCTTAATGGTGAAGCATAAAGGTCTTTTTTTTTTTTCGAAAGACACTCATGTGGGTGTGCTAGTAAGTTGTCCAAAAATTTTTGGTCATATAGTGTCTTACATAAATTTGGAAAATGTCATTTTTGCGATAGAAAATAGAGCTTTTATGTATAGTCATATTATATATAATATGTTAATTGTTTTTTTCCTCTTTCTCTTGCCCATTTTCTGTCCATCTTTTTCCTCTCTCTCACTTTTTCCCATTACTATTAGTTTTATTTGTTCTCTTGTAAAACCAATGACTTTCTGTTGATCAAGTAACGTCCACACAAGCTAAAGTTTTGGATCCCAGGGTAAGTAAATGACTTTACTGCCGTTCACGGTACTGTGTGGGCCATATGTGTGTACCGAATGCAGGAACATACATCGTTTAATACAGTTACAGTTCCCACACAAACATGTGTGGTAGCCTATCACAGCCACCTCTGAAAGGGCAAAAGACAGGTCACTAGTCCATCACAGGGCCACACACACACACACACCCACACCAATTAATCTAACATTGAGAGTACAAGCACAGGTAGAACATTCAAACAGGAAGAACCCCTGCCTGGGAACCGAACCCTGGCTATGAGTTAACAGTGCTAACCACCAAGCCACCATGTTGCCTGAAATTTTCAGTCAAAGTATATTATAGACTTTTTCATGAAGACCCAAAAGAATCATATCAACTATGATTAGGGTGGTATAATATCTACCAAGCTGTGGTAGATGCTGGCTTTATTTTAGCCAAACAGAAGTCACAACTGAGTTTAATAAATATAACAACCTAATAAACTTGAGGAATTGTGTGTATCATCTCCTTGATAAGAATAAAAATTTCCTCCAGCGCTGGACGAGACTAGACAACGCTGTATTAGACGGATCGGCTATGAAGAATTGTGTGGGGTTTCCCTGCCATGACCTGGTCATCCATCAGAGATTGACTTTCTGATCTCGCTATAGCACAGAATCTGGAGCAGCCGTCATTTCCAGAAGAAAATGAGTCGAGTTGTTGGATAAACGTGGCCTATGAAGTATAGTCTTAAGCTAAAGCTTGAGCCCACTGGTCTCACGGGAACGTGACTATATTCTCGCTCTGTTGGCATGAGGGAGAAGCAAGGGTAGATGTGTGTTGATTCCCAGGTGGAAATAAGTAACTAAAAAGTAACTATAGCAGTAAAGCTAATTCGACTTATTCGACTGTCTTCTTTAGCATGATAGCTTTACCCCGACTGAGATAATTTAAATGTTAACTTTTTGTTCTATTGTTCTTCTAAATAATTATTTATGGCCCTCAGGAGTAAAATATGCCCAGCAGAATCCACCATGCCATCAATCAGCACCAGCTCTTCTGTACCTCTGAGTGTATAAAGATAAATGTGTCCCATATTTTTACTAAATATCGTGAAGTCTTTGGTCTCATCGGAGCAATGATAACTCCGTAGATGTTGGATGGGACTCAGCTGCTACCATTTGTATCTTGTAGGCTTTTGCCAACCCTCATTTTGAATGCTGAGTGTGAAGCGATTTCAGCCTCATGAATTATTTTCATGGGCACCTGCAGCTGGTCAGCTCTCAATGTGATGGATTAAATCCACTGGATTGTGGATCCCCTTAGATCTCAGTTGTATCTTAAAGCACTGTTTGTCTTTGGAAACAAAATCCTATCTGAGGTCCCAGATGGAATCTGTAACGATTCAGTGATTCTTCAGCAGTGCATTGCATTTACTCATTTGCTAGAATTCTTTAGTCTTTATTCACGGAGACTTACAAGTGAAGCAGAGATAGAATCTAAACACACCACTGAGCATTCGATGGACCCGGGACTCGTCTAAGGAAATGATAATTGCAGAATGTTAATAGAATTTTAGCCACTTAGCATTTATTGCTAATAAAATCATTCTAAATACTTTTATGAACCTTTTAGGCAGAGTTGGGATATTATTGTGTGTTTTTTTACATACTTGATGTTTTGGTTAAAGGTTGCATTACTACCACTACTACTATTACTACTGATACTTTTACTATTACTACTAATACTACTTTCACTTCTACCACTACTATCACTACTATTACTACCACGACTACTATTACTACTGATACTATTTCCACTTCTAGTACTACTACTACTACCACCACTATTATTACTACTACTATTACTACCACTAATTACTATTTATACTTTTACTACCACTATTAGTTACTATTACTACTACTACTATTGCTGCTACTACAATTATTACTATTAATACTACTATTACTACTACTACTATTATCACTATTACTGTTACTACCACTACTATTATTACTATTTCTAATATTATTACTATTACTAGTTATTACTATTACTACTAATACCAAAAATAATAAAAATTTCTCTTATATATTATTGTCCTCTGTGTTTTTCTTGGTAATTGTGTTGTGCTGAACTTTTCCTAATATGAAAATATATCTTATTTTCTTATTAGTATAAACACAGCGATAGAACATTATTAAACGATATTAACAATATCCCCGGTAACGTCTCTGAAAACAGATTCCGATCATTCGTCTTCCAGTCGATCCTGTGAGATGAGGTGACTAATTTCTATTTTTTTCTTTGACCCTTTTTTTAAAATTGACTTATGACTGAGGGTTATGTAAGTGTTGTACTCCCCCTGGTGGTATAAAGTCTGCTGCCTTCCCAGGGCATGGTGTTGGACACATTCCTGCTCATGTCAGCTCACTCAATCAGTTGACACCGTATTGCCCCGGAGCGTTGTGCAAAGTTAAATGGAATGTTCTGACTCAGCACTGTGTCGCGGAGCCTAAATGAAACCGTCACATTCGACTGATGACGTTTGAGTAGTAGAGGGCCTCATTAGTAACAATGACAAGTCAGCATGCAGGACTGTTACTCAAACTTTTTCTGCCACTCCACAGTTTGGTGCTTCGAGCCCCTAATTTCCTAAATTGTTTTGACAAAATAGTAATAATCTATCTTTACGCTAACTTAGAATTAATTTTATTACCATAGCATATCAAATAACAGCATTGAAATCTCTCTTATCTGCCCCTAACCATGTCTTGGATAAAGATATGCCCCATCATATGTACTTTTCAGTGAGCCTTTTGGACCACTGTCTGCCTTGGCTTTCTCTGCTGGTTTTATAGATACCAACACTGACCTGGACCCTCACCAACACCCACATGAACCCCTATCAATACTCACATAGACCTTTATCAACACCCACCTGGACCCTCAACAACACCCACATGGACCCTCAACAACACCCACCTGGACCCTACACAACACCCACCTGGACCGTTACCAACACCCACTTGGACCCTTACCAACACCCACCTAGACCCTTCCAAACACCCACCTGGACCCTCACCAACACCTCTCTGAACCCTTACCATCACTCACCTGGACCCTCACCAACACCCACCTGGACCGTTACCAACACCCACCTGAAACCTTAACAACCATAACCTGGATAACCCACCTGGAACCTTAACAAGACTCACCTGGCACCTGGACCTTTACCAACACCCACCTGGACCGTTACCAACACCCACCTGGTTGCTCACCAACACCAGACAGATCTAAATATCCACCATCATATAGACATTTGCAGACATAAAGGCAGTGTTTTGTAACCGATGCTATTATGCTGCTCTAAGAAGATAAGATTTATGGAGCTACTTAGTATCAACCATCTTGTGTATTTATTGCCCTTCTTTGCACTCGCCTCACCATGTGGATTGACATTAATGTACTCTAATTTACCAGGCTACCATGTGTCTAGCACCATGGACAAAGAAAAAACATAAAAAGAGAGAAAAATGTATTTATTTATTTACGTTTGTTTAAAAGCTGAAGTCAGAGCACAGTGTCAGCCAATGATCTCTGGAGAAATGGAAGAGAATACACAGAGCGATGCATTACACTTCACTTTCAGCTGTAGCTCAACAGTTAAAGCTCTGAGTTACTGACCAGAGGGGTTGCAGGTTCGAGCTCCAGAACTGTTGGGCTTTTAAAAGCTTGCAAGGCTTTTAACCCTGTGCGTTCTATTAGGGTTCTCAAGTTTCCTCTTCCAACTCAAATATGCAAAAAGATGGACCACCTACACGTCAGTTGCCCTGATTATCAAGCGTGTGCCATGTTAGTAAAGGCTAAATTACAGCTCAAACAATATTTTTCCTATCATTAAGCTTTTTTATGTAATCGGTTATCGGATTTGTAATATCGGATCCACCGATGTCACCATCTTGCATGAACTATATGCAGGATCGCAATTAAAGCATTGCATCATAAGGATTATCACGCACAGCGAAGAATGCACTGCGCTACAAGTATACACTAACTATACACACTTTATCGGATATAATAAGCAATAATATAATTACAAATCTTTTGCTTTGATAGATTTGTTTTTTTATTTGGTAAAATTATTTTGTTATTTATTGGTAACTAGTTTCTTTAATTAATCAAATCTAATTTAACAACATTAATCATGCTGGGATGTGGTAGCGCAGTGGTTCAGGTGTTGGACTGACACCTGGAGGATCGAGGGTTTAATTCCCTGCACCAACAAGCTGCCACTGTTGGGCCCCTGATCAAGGCCCTTAACCCTCAGTTGTATAAAAGAGATAAATGTAAATCGCTCTGCACTTTTAGTGTTGAATTGATTTCTTTCAGTTTTAGGCATGTTATGTTATTAATGTAGACGAAAGTTGTGTAAAGAAAATAAATAAATGTGTTTTTATTCATGAGTATTGAAATGTTATTATGGAGTTTAAAACAGTAAGTAAATATCAGTTCTGCTACTGGTTATCAGTCCCATAATCCCAATCTGTATTAGTAGCAGTTTTACAAAAATCAGTTAATTAAAATAAATGTAATAAAAATAAATAATAAAATCACTAAAAATGACCTGATGCACAATGATAAAATCATACAGCTTCGAAGGAGCTGAAAGACGTCACCAAACGGGTCTCAGGCGCATTTTCGTTTTGTCACTTGTGGCGTACCATACACCATTACTACACACACACACACACACACACACACACACACACTCTCTCTCTCTCTAACTGTCCCATTCTCTGTCTCTGTCTCTCTCTCTCTGTCTCTTTCTCTCTCTTCTCTCTCTCTCTCCCCCCCTCTAACTCTCTCTCTGTCTCTGTCTCTCTCTCTCTCTTTTCTCTCTGTCACATTCTCTGTCTGTGTCTCTGTCTCTTTCTCCCTTTCTGTGTGTGTGTGTGTGTGTGTGTGTGTGTGTGTATGTGAGAGAGCCCCCCCCCAGACAGATAGTGGGTTGGCTTGCTGAGGAGACGAAAGGCGCTTTGCAACCGGGCTCAGTAAACACACACACACACACATACACACACACATGCGCGCGCTGATAGTTTGGAAGGATTTCATTATTTCTGGTAAGATAATAATTAATTGTATGTCATTTTACGCTTTTAGGAATAGAATAATATTTATTTGCGAAAGTGACAAAACGCGACAGTTTTTGGTGTGAAACTTGTGCAGATGGAAATGCAGATGTGTGTGTGTGTGTGTGTGTGTGTGTGTATGTTCACTGAGCCTGTGTGTAATAAGTGCCCAGAGTTTAAGTTAGTTTAAAACAGTGAACAGATATTTAAACCACTGCAGTGTTGAGGTGTGTGTGCGCGCGCGTGCGTGCGTATGTGTGTGTGTTTGAATTGTGTAATAAGTGCCCAGAGTTTAAATTAGTTTAAAACAGTGAACTGATATTTGAACCCCTGCAGTGTTGAGGTGTCTGTCGGTCTGTGTGTCTGTCCGTCTGTCTGTGTGTCTGCCTGTGTGTCTGTCGCTAACTGTGTCTGTCGGTATGTCTGGTGTGTAATAAGTGCCCAGAGTTTATGTTACTTTAAAACAGTGAACAGGTATTTAAACCACTGCAGTGTTGAGGTGTGTGTGTATGTGTGTGTGTTTTCTCACAGCAGCAGGTTCATTTTCATCAGGGATGCTGGCAGCAGTGCTGGAATGTTACATTCTGTTACATTTTAACATTTTTGGAAAATGAAAGTGAAAATTTCACACTGTTGTGGATTTTCTGTGGGTTTCCCTGCTCATCCTTAGACTTTAACCTAAACTTCCAAAACCTTTCACACTGGCTTAGTGTTTATCACTGTTGCCTCACAGCAAGAAGGTCCCGGGTTCGATTCCCCTACAGGGGTCTTTCTGTGTGGAGTTTGTATGTTCTCCCTGTGTGTGTGTGTGTGTGTGTTTATTCTTGGTTCTCCGGTTTCCACCTACAGTCTAAAAACATGTGTTTTAGATTGATTGGTGATTCTGAATTGCCCATAGGAGTGTGTGTGAGTGTGAGTGTGTGGCCCTGTGATAGACTGGTGACCTGTCCAGGGTGTCCCGCTCCTGTCTTTCACCCTTTCAGAGACGTCTGGGATAGACTCCAGCAGATCCCTGTGACCCCGAATTAGGGAATAAGCGGGTTTAGAAGATGAATGAATGAATAAATTCAGTATTTAAAAAATGGATTATATTGGAGTAATTTATCAGATTTAACAATTATCAGTAATTAATTTTATTAACCGAACACTTTTGATTTTTAAAAACTTTTACTTACGTTTACTTTATTGGCTTTTATGTCCTTGTCTAGGGTGACGGCAGTCTTTATTAATGAATACATCAATACTGAATCACAGACTAAAAATACCAGGCGCCCAAACTCTATTGTTAGAGGACAGACTTTTAAGTAGATATTTATGGACGAGGTCTTCAGCTAGCGTTTGAGGACAGCCAGGGACTCGAAAGTGATGTCCGTGTTCTGAAAGTGATGAGATCCTTTCCACCACCTGGATGCCAGAGAGAATTTTTATTGGAACTTTGTCTTTGTGAAATCCTCAACATGAAATCCAACTTTATTATTATTATTATTATTATTATTATTATTGTTATTAACACAGTCTTTTTATTTATTACTCCAGTGAATTACCCAAATCGCCATTTAGCATTTTAACATTTTTTGTTTACTTAAGTGCAATTTTTAAACAATTAATTAAATATTTATTAAATATATACATTAATAGCATTTGGCATATGTTCTTATCCAGAGCGATTTACATTCATCTTTTTTACACAACTAAGCAGTTGGGGTTTAAGGGCCTTGCTCAGGGGCCCAGCAGGAGGTTGTGCTGGGAATGAAGTTGTGGCTCATTATTGTTAAGGTTTAAATAGCAACCCGATTCGACTGTTGGGCCCCTGTGAAAGGCCCTTAACCCCCAATTGCTCAGTTGTATAAAATGCGATAAATGTAAGTCGCTCTGGATAAGGACGTCTGTTAAATGCCGTAATTGTGAAAGTAAACCTCGATTTTGTTTCTATTTTCTTTTCTCTGTCTTTCTATATTTCTTTTTGGTTTTTTTTCTTTCTTTCTGTCTTTGTCTTTTTCCTGTTTTCTCTTTCTTACTTTGTTTTTTTCTATGTCTTCTATCTTTCTTTGTCTTTTTCTTTCTTTTATTCCTACCTACCTACCTACCTAACTAAACCTCAATCTTCCAAATAGCAGTCCAACACCTTAACCATTGTGCTACGACCAATTATTCTAATGATATACCAATCGCATCAATAAATAAACAAATAATATAAAATAAGAGATTCTCTGTATCCCTTCCTGAAAAGTTACAACAATTTTGGTACAAATAAAATTAAATCAACTTAAAAAAATACAAGCTGGTGGGACCAGGAAGTAAAATAACTGTAAGATTAAGAATGTAAAATAAAAGCTCGAATCAGGTGTGCACATTAAACAAACCAGCGTAAACAGGAAATAAAGAGACTAGCATCTCTCGGTGTAACCAGGACGTTCCTGCATCCTGATGTTTATCTCATCCAATCAGGACTGGACGATATCTTTGTCAGCACTGTGATCATCATCATCATGCACAGAACCCCCAAACACTTTCTTCTACTTATCTTTACACATCCCTCACATAATAAATCGTCTGCAGTGGAAAATAAAACCACCTGTTGCTTTTTCTCCAGGACTTCAAAGATAACAAACGTCTGTGGTGGCATTTACAGTGCGACGCTCTCGGCTGGAGTCGTTCCTCTGTAGTTGTGCTGATAACCGATGCTGCACTATTACTTTGCACTGCAGGTGAAGTTGGATTCTCCAGTCTGATGTTCTGCAGCAGGATCTATCACAGTAGTATTGTTTTAGAAAAAAGTTTCCACCTTCGCTTGGACTGTTCTCGGTTTCTATAGTAACAGTTGATTCACTTTTTTTTGTAATCTGATAAACTGTTATTGTCTTTTTTTTGTTGTATTGTGAGGGAGGGAGTGTGTGTGTGTGTGTGTACACTATAATGAGTAATGAGTCAAACAGTCTTTAGTGCAATAGTTTACCTGTATTCAGGTGTCCAGTACATCCAGTTCTGACTGTTGTGAGTGAGAATTAACAGAGTGACTGGACTGTGACGAGATCACTCCCTCTTCAGTGGACTGCTAGTGCTGCAGAAGCTCTGCTGCTAAAGCGACGCTTCACTGCGATGATATGGATTTAAATATGAGAAACTTGGTTATTGGTAACAGGAACATTTCTGCATGAGCTGGAAGCAATGAAGTAAATTTACCACCAATAAAATGCAAATAATCCTCCAACTGTTTGTTGCTTTTCTCTCTTGAGAACCATAGGGTTACAGTCAGATCATTGCAATGCCTTGCTGTGTGACTAAAAATAAAAAGCGATGTGGAAACACTTCTTTATATAAGTTGCTGTTTATATATTTGATGCCTCCAGGACGATGCTGTGTCTTTAAATTCTCGGATGTGGCTCGAGAAGTTACGGGAAAATAAACGATTAGAATCTGGATAAAATGTTTGACTTCTTACTAAAGTTTGTTGGTTAGGACGGCGCCGTGGTGTAGTGGTTGTTTGATTGCGGGTTCGATTCCAGCTGGGGTCCTTTTCAATCCCACCCATCACTCTCTCCCCTATTTCATCTCTGTCCCATCAGTAAAGGCAAAAATGGCCAAAGAATATCTTCAAAAAAATCTTTAAATAATCGTTAGTTAGAATCTCAAACTAATTGTATAATCCTAGCTTGTTGGTTAAGATGATTGACTTCAGATTGCAAAAATGAGTGATGTTGTTGAATTAGCGATTGAAAGGTTGTGAGTTCAAATCTTGCCAAACTGTAATTGAACAAGGCCCTTGGTTGTATTAATAAGAAATATTATATATCTAAATGCATTAATGGTAGAAATTGAAGCTATACAATTCAATTATATAACCAGTCGTTGGTGCTGTCGAAGGTAGGCCTAGGAGCAACCATCAACTGCCTAGTTGTATTAATGAGAAACATTATATGTAAATGCAATAATGGTAAAAAAAAAAATATAGCTATAAAATCTATTTATACAGTATATCCAGTCATTGGTGCATATGTTCATGACAACCCAAAGATAAGGGGTTCAATCCCTAAAAGCAACCATCAACTGCTTAGTTATCTTAACAAAAACAGAAGTAGGGTTGGCACCCTGGTGTAGTGGGCCAAGGCGCCGGCACCCACATGTGCAGCTGCGTTCCGGTGACCCAGGTTCGATTCCGGCCCCACCCCTCCCCTTCTCCATCTCCAACATTTCATCTCTGTCTGTCCTATAAATAAAGACAGAAATGGCAAGAAAATATCTTTATAAAAAGTTGCACAGGATAAAGACGTCTTAGCTTCATTCAGACCCGCCATTTTTTTCCATTGGCTGTATAACATGAAGTGTTCTCTCTTCCCTTCAGTTAGACAATCTGGAAAATTGGCCTCTTTTCACCCTTCCAGTCTACGTCGGGCAATCAAATTGGCTGCTCATTTTTAATTCTAAATGGTTGCTGAAGGCAAGTGAACAGACTAGCACTTCCCAGAATTCATCTACATTTCATGAGCAATGTGTGAAGAGCCATCTGTTTAGTGCTAGACGTTGCTGTAGGCGTAGTTTAAGTAAAATATTTATACTGGCAAAATGGGTCAGTTCGCCCATCTGCTTTCCTGTTAAAAGGATTTGTGGGTAGGCTGTTTAATTCACAGCCTCCATCCATATCAGCCCGAGTTAAAAGGATTATACGTTCATTGCAAAAGCAACGTATGAATTCTCCTACGAACGCAAGCTTAAGATCCGTGCCGAATAATGTCGTACAGCAGAAAAGCTGCTTGTTGCTGTACTATGATTGAATAAAGTAGTACTAGCTTTTATGTTTAGCAAACTGGAACCGGGGTTTATTTGTACAGTACGTTAATATTGTATAGAGATGTCACATGTATAAATTCTTCCTTTCAAATAAACCTTTAAACATGGTGGCTTTCGAAAGAATTCAGATTACAATGGCTGAAATTCGAGAATTTTACAAACCGGAAGCGACATTTTAAGAAATTGTCCAAAGAAACAAAACAACATAAGAATATCTAGCAAAGGATATTTTTATAATTGTGACTTGTTAGCATTGGTGTTAGCGTTATTTATTATTCCCCGAATTAAAATTACTACTAGCAATAAATTGCAAGGACAATATCCTAGTTAGCTAATTGTTGAGGAGTGAGAATTATATTTTGGCATTGTACAGCAGCATTAGCACTAGCAGCTAAATGTAGCCCATGCTCAATGCAGATTTTTAAAATAATAAAGTATAAGTGAAATCATTTTTTGCTTCCGTCTATCTGTCCTTTCTTTGTGATCTGCCGTGGCACCAGTGTCTTTATCCCCCCTGTCAGATAGATAATGAGACTCCAGAATAAGAATCCAATGCAACTCATCGTTATTCATGCGGCGGCCGCAGAGTCGGCATGTTCGCTTTGATCGAGCTGAACCCATGAACTGATATAATCTCATACGGCTCTTCGAGTCATCTTTCAAACCCTTGTTTTATCCTGTCACTAAGGATTGGTGGTGTGCTTTTGTCAACTGTTCTGAAAGCCGAGCAGAAAGTTCAGAGGAGGTCACAGCCAGTTGGTGCCATCGAGTCTGAAAACTCAGTTTAATAATAATAAAAAAAAAAACCAAGACCTATGTTTACCATGGACCCTTTTTATAAAAGAAATAGTTTCGAAAGGTCATAACATAATAAACAAATTGACAGCATGGGTGACCAATGATACGAAACACACTTTATCGACTGTCAGAGCACATTGCACAGTTTAAATATCATCCTAGTGCAGGAGTGTCCAAACTCTAGAACAGGAGTGTCCAATCTCGGTCCTGGAGGGTCGGGGTGTCCCACAGAGTTTATCTCCAATCCTAATCAAACACATCTCAACCAACTTATCAAGATCTTGCGAGGTTTACCTAAAACTTACAGGTAGGGTTAGGGTTAGGAAAGTTCTGCAAAACGACCCTCCAGGACTGAAATTGGACAGTCCTGTTTTAGGGTTTGTAATATTTACATACACGTGGATAAAATATTTTTGTTCATGTTCGTATGTTGTCATGTAACTTTGCATAAAGTGAAGGGGAAGTGGTGGGTTAGTAAAAGGGAAGTATTGGCTTAGTGGTTAAATTGTTGGACTGCTACCAGAAAGACCAGGGTTCAATTCCCAGCAGTCGATGCGGGTAGTGAAATATCTGGAATGCGGATGTTAGTTGGGATATTCGTATGCGTGCTTTGATGCAAGATAATCAACAAGCCAGCAAACTTTTATAGCGAGCTATAAAAGCGAAGTGGTGGTGCAAAGGTTAGGTTGTTGGACTACAAGGGGTAGTAGAGTTTTATTAAAATATTTTAATAAAGTTTAGTTTTTGAACTGTTTCCTTTAGAACAATGTTAAATTAAGCAGCATAATCATGGGTCGGTTTAAGAATTGAGACTTCCTGACTACATGTAGACACTGTCTGTGAGATAAGTGCACATGCTTATGCACGGGGAATGAAACCTAATTGCCTTTGCTCGTTATGCTGATTTGGCCTCATTACCGCGAACCTGCGTGTCTGGGTGACACAAATGGAGGTTTGGTGTGGAGGTTGTGGTTTTGCAGCATAAATCAGTGTGTCAGCGGCTTCGTGGCTTTGACTTTCAAACACAAGTTGAAGGACATGAGACGTGATTCATGTCAGAGAAATCTTATTATAGCCGTGGCACCTAGGTACAGTCATTATTTAGGGTTGTAGAATTTATACCCGTTGGCGATTGCTGCCTTCCGGAGGCTGTCCGTTCCGGAGACCTTAATGGCCTGTTAAAATATCATAAGTCCTGCGTCATTGATTTTCTGATTGCCGAGTTTGAGATTATAGCAAAAATTATTTTCCTGTCCGTTTGTGGAAAGAGCTGAAAGGACTGAAAAACGCTAATCTGTATTCTGAAGACGTCCAAGCGCCTGATTGGACTAATGTAAAAATATTCCAGGGGATTTTATTCAGGATGAAATTGGGTAATATTGCATGAAATTGGGTAAAGAGGTGATATTGCTGTCTACTGCTTTTTTACCCCTTACCTCGAGGTTCGATTTAGAAAGTATTATTTCAAATATATAATACATTTATTAAAAAAAGAAAGTTTTTCTTTCTCTATTTAAAAGAATAAAGTTGGGTAATCTGGCATTCTGGACATTCTAGTTGCTTTGTTGTCATTTCTTATTAAGATTAAGAGATTACAGACGGTCCCTGCTTGCATTTTACTCTTTACTTATTTTACATTTACAGCATCTGGCAGACGCTCTTATTCAGAGCGACTTACATCCTTCATACAACTGAGCAATTCGGGGTTAAGGGCCTTGCTTAGGGGCCCAAAGTGGTGTCTTGGTCGTGCTGGGAATTGAACCCCAGTCTTTCTGGTATCAGTCCAACACCCTTGAAAGCTAGAGGCTAACATTTTTGGGAAGCAAAATCATAACTAATCACATGATTAGGACCGAATATAATTTCCCCCCTTAATTTTTCGAGGGAATGGTAGGGGCAGGATTGTGTATCAACTACCAGCTCGGATGGGGTGTTCTCATAATGTAGGACAAATCAATTTGCTGCCTAATTTAAATCTATAATTTATATTTTATTGATTTTCTTGACGTTCGAATAGAGAAATTTCCTCAAATATTTGGGTTGTTGTGGTTGTGTAGTAGGGCTACAAATTGGAGGAACACCAAATGACCACCACTTGGCCTTAAAGAAAGGCTCTTAACTGCCCAGGTGTACAATCAAGATGACGGACTGGGTCTGCCAAATTGTGTAAATATAAATAACAGCTTGTCTGCATTGGGCAGACATTTATCTCTTTTATACAACTGAGCAATTGGGGTTAAGGGCCTTGCTCAGGGGCCCAGCAATGGTAGCAGTACAACACCTTAACCACTGGGCTACCACTTCCCACTATCATTTTATTTAATTATAGCACAACTGATAATATAAAGAGATTATCAAACCCAGGACACTAAAACTTAAATGTACTATGCTAAGTGTGTGTAGCTGTGTGTGTGTGTGTGTGTAGGTGTGTGTAGGTGTGTGTAGGTGTGTGTAGCTGTGTGTGTGTGTGTGTGTGTGTGTGTAGGTGTGTGTAGGTGTGTGTAGGTGTGTGTCAGCTCTGAGAACAAAGGAATAGCAGAAAACGATGCTCTGAACAGCAGGAATACGAGACCAAAAAAAATGAAATAAATGACTAAAGAAATGATGAAGAGAGAAGGAAAGACTGATGGTATGAAAGGATAATGGAATAAAGAAAGGATGCCCAGAATGAGCTATGAAAGTAAAAAAAAGGATGGATGAACAGAATGATGTAATAAAGCATGGAAAAAGGACAAACAATAAGCAAAGAAGTAATGGAAGAAGTGATGATATAAAGGAAAGAGTGAAATAGTGATTCATTCTTTAAGGCATAGAACGATGAACGAATGGTGGCAGATCAAAGGAGGAAGAAACGATAGAATTTATAATACAAGAAATAAAGAATAAATAAAACAATGAAAAATAGATGACAGGTTGTTTAGGGGAAAGTATAATGAAAGGAAAAAAGGGGTAAAAATAATGGAGAGAATGAATAAGGGATGGAGTAAAGAAATCATTTACATAAAGAGTGACAAAATGATTGACTGAATAATGTAAGAACAGAAATAAATGAAATAAAGAAATAAATGACGGAAAGAATGAATCAATGAAAATTGTAAGGACTGCGTGAGATAAAATTATGACATGCCGGAATGCAAGGAATGAGGGATTCAAATAAATGACGGAATAAAGAAAGGAATAAATAAGGAGAGGAATAAATACAGCAGTTAATAAGTGAATTGTTTTGGAAGAACACATTCGCTCTTCTGGGCGGAACTCTGAACGCGAGTCACGCTCAACAAGTTCAATACAGAGATTTTTTTAATGAAGTCACTTTGTTTATGTGGCTCGGCTTCCTGTGCTGCTGTTTGCTCAGTTTTATGGCAAAGTCCTCTAAAGTCGTTTGTTTCTGTCGTCACTGATCCCAGTGGAAATAGTTCAGATTTGCTGTTTCAGCCTAATAAATTCTTCATGAAATTCCGAAATAATGACATTCTGTGAAATAAGCAATACAACCAAAAGTTTGGGGATACCTACGGTGGCCTAACAAAGCAAACATAAGTTTACAACACCATGAAATCAAGCAAGAACGCAACGGAATCAAGCCGGAACGCAATAGAATCAAGCCGGAACGCAACAGAATCCAGTCGGAATGCAATGGAATCAAGCCAGAATGCAACAGAAACAATACGAAACGCAATGGAAACAAGCCGAAACGCAAGGGATACAAGCTGAAACAACAAGCCGAAACGCAAGGGATACAAGCTGAAATGCAACGAAAACGACATGAAACAATAAAATCGAGCCAAAACGCAAGGGAAACAAGTCGAAACCCAACGGAATTGAACTGAACTGAACTAATTTGAGAAACTACTGGTGACCTGTCGAATCACCCTCGACAGGTCACCAGTAGGGAAACATACAGACAAACAACCACACTCACTCATATGGGCAATTTAGAATCACCAATCAACCCAACATACCAGTCTTTGGACTGTAGGAGGAAACCGGAGAACCCGGAGTAAACCCACACACAAGCACAGGGAAAACATACAAACTCCACACAGAAAGACCCCTGCAGTGGTAATACAGCTATGCTAACCACTAAGCCGCTGCGCTGCCCCTACAATCAAAATGATCTAATAATAAATGGACTATGCCATTTTTTTAATTTAACAAGAACATTTACACAACTATGTAAGGAATGACATATAATGGAGTGAAAATAAATAAATGATTCTAGATTTTTTCCTATATTATGAAATGAAAAGACAGAAAGAATGATAACTGAAAAGATGGCAGAAATAAGAAGGGTAAAAAGAAAGAAAAAAGGACAGAGAATGTAGTGGGAAAATAAATGGAGAAATAAAGAAGGCAGTGATGAAGTAAATGACTGGGGGCAAAGAAGGAAAACGAAACAGAAGGAATGCTGAAACAAAAAGTAAAAGAAAAGAAAAAAAAATGGAGGAACGAATTACAACAGGAATCAGAAATGGAAAGAACCCTAAAAAAAAGAACGTATGACAGAAGAATTAACAAAGCGACAAAAGAATAAGTGATTGATAAAAAGAATAAGAGATTGGAATTGATCATGAAGTAAAAGAACGGACAGAAAGAAGAATGGACATAATTAGGGAAGCAGTGATTAAATTGACTAGCAGAAAGAAAGAGGAAATAAAAGACAGACAGACTGATAAAGGTTGGAATAATAGACAAGAAAGAAATAAGGAAAAAAGAACAGATATTGGAAGAGTATGGTGGAAGAATGCATAGTACTTTAGGAAAGCTGGAATGATATGGATGACATGCAGGTATACATACAGATGGTAGGAAAGACAGAAAGATTGAGGACTGGACAATGAATGACAGTTGAAGAATGATGAGATAAATTATGAAAGGAAGGACACAGAATATAATGCAGAACTAATGAACAGAAGGACATAATGAAACAAACCAAAGAATGAGGGATGAAAGAAGTGAAAGACAGAGCGACTTACATTTCTTCAATTTATATAACTAAGCAATTGGAGGTTAGGGGCCTTGCTCAGGGGCCCAGCAGTAGTAGCTTGGTTGTGCTGGCACTCGAACCCTGATCTTCTAATTAGCAGTCCAACAACTTAACCACTGGGCTTCGACTCAACCCGTTATTTTTCCTTCTTCCTTCACATCCGACATTCTTTTTCTGGACTTTTCCCATAACGTGTTTAAAGAAACATTTTCTTTTAATTAATCATTTAAAATCCATTGACTAACCTTTCAAGACTAAATCATTTGATGCCCTTCAAACCACCTGGCGGTGCAAATCCGTGGTCAGAATTTTTGGAGAAGTTGTATAAACGGGTGGCGGGTTTGTGGCTTTATTAAGCACGATTTATAATTTATTTAAGGAGCCCCGTCGGCTGTGCTTTAACAACTGTCCAGTTCCTGTATAGTCCCATACCGGCGGTGTTGATCAAACCTCTTCATTCGTGGTCTCCGTCCTAAGCACATCTGTTAAATCATAAGAATTCTCCTCTCTCTCATTTTCAGTTTCACTTGTTATATTATTACATGGTAGTAAACTAGGAATTTTAACTTTCCATCACTTTACATAAAGTTAAAGTGGTGGGTGGGGTCAGTAATAGAGAGAGGGGGAGTGCAGTAAAAGGTGGATGTGGTAGTGCAGTGGTTAAGGTGTTGGACTGCTGATTGAAAGATCATGTGTTCAATTCTTACCACCACCACCAAGCTGCCACTGCTGGGCCCCTGAGCAAGGCTCCTAAACCTTAACCTTATTAAAGATAAATGTAAGCCGCTCTGGATGGCAGTGTCGAAAGTTCTTATTGTGTAAATATGTACCCGTATCAGTCTTTCCAGGATTTCTGGAGTCTTTTTTGTGATTGGTTGCATAAAATTCCTGATGTCATGGTAGCTTTAGGTGTTTTGTTGCAATAAAATTGCAGTACGTGCAGGAAGGAAAAAACCCTATAATATGTTAAAGTATAGAATCAGTAACGAAATATTACACGTCAGATTACGAAAAAATATTTTAATTCGAAAAGAACGTTTTTTACGCTCGATTTTTGACTTGTGCGTAAAGCAATGCGTTGTGGGTAAGCTTTTTGATCTACAAGGATTCTAACCCACGTGACTAATCGTCGGTTTCCGTTTCATTATTCTGGCCTTGTTTTATTGACTGTTGGTTACGCAGTTAGCAATACTACAGTCAGCTACTTAAACAACTTGCCCAAAAACGCACCTGAATCGCCATGTTTTTTAGGATGATTTACTTAACATTAGGATAAAAACCGGGCTTAAAAGAAAAAGAATAAAGATTTGTAATTGCTGATGTAGCCGTTACCGTCAAACAACATACTTGGCTAATAGTGTAATAACTGTAACTTGGAATTTACGAATGCAAAAGTTGAAACGTTATCTTAGTGACTTTAATTATATTATATACAAATAAATTAATTTAATTAAAGATGCAAAACCCTTCACGATTAAATGTTATGGTTATGCTGGAAACGGATCTTTGATAGTTATTATACGTTTTTGCTTATAATACGGAGAGGAGTCACTAAATTTCTCCCAACCAAACTTGAACACGCGACATTGTTTAGAAGTTTGCTGTGTTAGTAATTATAAACTTCCTGAAATGGTACGTACCGGTCCGTTTACTCCTCTTAGCTGCTGTGTTTTACTCACGATAACGGTTTCTTGCATGTTCTCAAAAGTCTTTAAAGTAAAGGACGATCAAGCTTCCACAGTCCATCAGCATTCTGTGGCTTATCTCAGTCCAGCAGTGCTGCTTCACAGATGGAGAAACATTTTCAACAGGTATACGTTGCCTGAAAAAAAGTTATTCATGAGGTTGCTGTAATCAACGAGAGCCAAGTCTGTCTTCACAAAGGACCAAAAAAGATCACTCGCATTAAAACATGCATGATTTATGTTGGTTCCCCGGAGCACGGCTATCGATTGACAATAACATTAGGATGCAAAAGACATTTCGAACGATTTGAACCTACGATTCACACACTTTTTTGATTCCTTTTACAATTTTATACGACTCCGATGTCTGGAGAGGATTTCTGAAGTGCTGGTCCTGAATTCAGATCCAGGATCGGTCCGGATTCGCACACTTCCCTACTACATACTAGACGGAACTAAGTATGCAATGTAAGAAGTATGTCTGAATCCTTAGTATGTGACAGATTTTGAAGTATGCATATTTTAGACACTTTACGATCCCATGAGTTTGCGGCAAAAGTTTTGTAAAGCAGTGACGCAGCTTTAAGGACAAAACATTGTTGCTTGTGGATAAATTGTGAATAAATTGAACTCACTTAACATCGCATCTCAATATCAAAATGGCAGATGTAGTAATTTCATTCATACTACTTGTAACCATACTATATAGAATGTACCATTTTGATGGTCTGACAAGAGGTACAAGAGGTAAAACGTGTTTGCTCTATTGTGTCCTTTATGTAGACACATTTCTTTCTGAAGTGCTTGATTAACTTGCATGCATCTCAATCAGGACATCAATCTAGGAATCGGACAATTTAATGGCTTAATCATATAATCTATCTTGTCCTTCGGAAAGTTTGCTTCCTAGAAACAAACTCAATGCACTATAAAAATTAGGGAGCATTAATCCTAGAAACTGACCGATATATCAGTTTGCCGATTTTATTTGGTGATTTTTCACCTAATTTGACTTTCTATAAAAACCGTTTACATGTTTGTATGCTTACATTTACACACTTGATAAAAACCGACAGATTTTGGCTTTTGGAAAGTAAGACAGTAAGGCTTGTTGAAATTAAACCTGGAGGTAAAAAACAAACTTATAACGATAAATTGCCAATTGTCACTAAAACGAATGTAAGTGTAGGTAATTCTAAGCTAATCAAAAGCGAGCAATAGAAGAAAACTCCACCACTTACCACCCCCACCGTGACACCGGCATTACTGGTGTTGTCACATGTCAAAATTTCCTTACCGTCACCTCCGAGAAGAGAAATAAATACATTGTCTAAAAATCATTTACTGGTACTTTTACATTAAAATCTACCAATTTTAGTCAAATTCATCATTTAAAATAGGTCACAGAATCATGATGCACCCTAATTTTTCTTGCCTGCAGTCTTGAGCCTGCATGTATACTTCACTTGGCTCAAATCAAAAGATTGCTTCAGCTCTGTGTCGTGACTCAAAAATTGCAGGTCATCATCATCATCATATTTCACGATTCTAACTCGCTTAACATCATACAGGACTGCAGGCAGTGAATAAAAGCCTGTCAAGTTTCTCCTCATATTTCCAAGCTGCTGCTTTTACTACACAACGTCTGGTCCTCTGAGGATTGCAGTAAATGTTGTCGCCGTGAGGTTGGATTTTGCATTTCCTTCATCTGCCTGGCAGTCTATTGTCTTTGGTGGCAGCTCGCCTGTGGTAACACCCAAGAGTTTCTTTTGTCAACGCTTTGTATTTACAGCAGCATTGATATTTGAATACACAAGGTACTCAACCACACAGGCACCAGAGCTGCCGTAAAAGCATGAGTGCTTTTATTTAAAACCTCTTGATTGACAGATGCTTTAACAGTTTATATCTGAATTAACAGTAACTTAAGTTGTGGAACCTTCTATATTAGTGGTTTGGTAAGAACCCTAAATTGGTGCATGTTTTCCACACGCGTACAGGGTTATGGCCTTCGAATTACCGGCTTGAGTGACTGAATTGTCTTCCAATGATTTCCTGTTTCCTCCTCAGTCTAAAGACATCTATGGTAGGCTGGCATTTCTAAATGTCTCTGTGAGAGTTTTCTAATGAAAGTGGTAGCTCAGTGTTTAAATTCATGACATGTTAATCATAAGATGCTACGTTCAATTTCCCAGCACCACCATACTGAAGGCCCTCAACCCATAAATGCCTCAATTAGGGGTCAACAGACTCGATTCTGGAGGGTCGGTGTCCTTATGAGTTTAGCTCCAATTCGTCTCAACACACCTGCTTGTAACTTTCAACTATACTTAGGAAGACCTTGATTAGTTGGTTTGGGTGTTCTTAGGGTTGGGTTGGAGGGTTGGATATTTTATGACTGAACTTTCCATTTAATCATCATGTGGATGTATATATCATTTTACTTCTACCATCTGAAAACTTTCAAAGAGCTTCAAAAATCTAGGTAGATGCCCTTACTAAGGAAGATTTTATTCATACAACTTTAGTTCTTCCACTCCAACCATAGCACGCCATGCTTTCAGTGGCTTTGTGCACAGGGGCATTGTCATGCCGGAACAGTGTTTTGGTCTATTAGTTTTGGTGAAGGAATAATGAAATGATGCAACATACAAAGACATTTTAGACAAAACTGTACACTTATGGGACACTTAAATGGACGTGCTGGTGAGGTTTGGCCTTAAAGTTAGCAGTTGAGGCACATGGAAATGGCATTGTGAGGTAAAGTCAGTCCCTTTTTACTTGACTGCTATGGCAGAGTTACATATTTACAACATAGGAAACAATAGAAACAGTTTTATAAAATCTTGTATTCAAGTTTATTATCCATAACCTGGCATTACAGTTGGAGTTATAAAGTGAAGCAATATGTTTGCATAATTTAACCACTGGTCGATCTTTAGAACCATTACTGCTGGATAACGAAATCACTTTTGGGTAAAATAACATGCATTTCATATTAAACGTTAATAATGTTGTTGAGAAGTACAGGACTGGAGGGAAAAACTCAGCAGCTGAAAGTGTAAAGCTTATTATGGCCATGGCAATGAAACTGACTGAATTTTGGCCAAGCTTCAAACTGGCACCGTCATATTTCAATGGCTGGGTTTTAGAGCCCCAGACTGGCACCAGAACTTATGAGCTGACAGCTGATTGCCTCAGGCTTAAACTCTGAAACATGTAGATGCTGACACTTTGGAGAGCAAAAGCAACAGTGGTGGCTTTGGAAACTGGATGACAGAGAAAAGCAAATCATACAGTTTGTAAAAAAACGCCAGATCTTTGCAAATTTTTAAATGAAAATGTAAATTATAAGACTTGAACTTATCACAAGCTTAAAGCTGAATTGAATTATTATAAAATTTGAGGCTGCAGTTAAAAAGACAGCACAGGTTCCTCTTTCGGCCAGCACCGCTAGGTGGGTTTAGGATATAACACTGAGACAGTTCTGGGGAGGATTAACAAGTCACTGTGGTATGCAATTCAGGTAGATGAATTGTCAAACAGGAGGATGTGCATGAGGACATGAGAACAAAAGAACCAAAGCCACAACTGGCAGCACATTTCAGTGATGCAGAACGCTTACTTGTTCTAAATATTCAATCTGCTTAATGAACTTAATCTGTCACTTCTTGAGAAAATGACAACTGTCTTGGGAGATAAAGTAGCTTGGCAGATAAAGTAGCTGCAGAATAAGGAAGTGGTAGCACAGCGGTAAAGGTGTCGGACTGCTAATTGGAAGATTGGGTTCAATTTCCCACTGCTGGGCCCCTGAGCAAGGCTCTTAAACTCCAATTGGTCAGGTGTATAAAAAAAGAGATAAATGTAAGTCGCTCTGGATGAGGGCGTCTGCCAAAAGCTGTAAATGTAAATGCATTAAAAGCCAAACTAAAACTGGGAGAATTGTAGAACTGAGAAGATTTTCAGTTTTGTTTGCCAGATGCATTCGATGCTCAGTCAAAGGTATGTGGGCGTCATTTCTTTTAACTTCTCTTTTAACTTCTCTTTTAAAAAATGGAAAATCTCGGGTGTTTTAGTCATTTCAAGATGGCTAAAATTCAATTATCTGTTCTTTTGATTTCCTTTGGTTTCGGCTTTGGTCTTTGGCACAGTGATGCTGTGATTGTTCACACCTACTGTTTTTGGTTCTGGTATTTGGTAGATGCCCTTACCAAGGGAGACTGACATTTATACAACTTGAGTTCTTCCACTCCAACCATAGCACACCATGCGGCGACACCAGTGGCTTTGTGCACAGGGGCATTGTCATGCCGGATAAATGAAAGTAAATGAATGTAAGTTGCTTTGAAAGAGGTCGTCTGCCAAATGCTTTAAAAGTAAATGCATTGAAAGCCAAAACTGTGGAGTTGTGGGGACGCGGCGTGATAGCCAACAGAGGGATATTTAACATGTTTCAAACATGAGCAGGTGTTTTGAAAGAGACTGAGCTTGACTCAAAATTTTTCCATTAGCCCCAGATGGGACCGGCTGGTTAGGGGAAACAAGCTCAGAGCTCCCATTAATTCATCAGGTTGATGAGTTGTATTTTTATGCACTTTGTTTTAAGCTGTTTTTAAGGGCAATTACAAAATTTGTCTATTAAATTTGGTCAACCGAAGGATCATGGATAAATTAGCTAATGCAATATGATCGTTTTCCTTCATGCTTACTGCTCAACACTTTACAAAAAATGATGTGACCCCCCCACAGAGCTCGCTGAGGCCCCCTTGTGGGTTGGGAGCCCCCCTCTGTTGGGAACTGCTGGTTTAGAGTACTATAATTATAAACAATTAAAACAATTATTGAACAAAAACGAGTGCTGTTTTGTTGCCGGTACTCGAGCTGCTGAACCACCTGGTTATGAGGTTTTGCCGTTTTTTGATGATGTAATTTATTAATCTAACATAATGACCTTGGAGATAGACAACTTTGATAGACACAAATAAAAGCAGTATTTATGAGACACTTTATGTATCCTCATGTGAATGGAATAAATAATCGAAAAAGGAGCTTTTATATGTAAACCCGCTTGTCAAAGAAAAAAAAAAGAAAGCAAGGAGCAGAGTCTGATCATTTTACACATCAAACGCGGGTCTGAAGCTTTGTCTTTCTCTCATTAAACGCAGTAAAACGTTCTACAAACCTCATGCAGCCGTGTTCAGGTTATGACTCAAGGTTGCGTCTGCTATTCTGACTGTTTTACACAGCGGATGACAAATTAGCACTGGCTTTTGTGGCTTTCATTTTTAATGCCCTTTCGAGCGCCCTTCCAGTCTACTTTATTTTCAGAACATAGAGTCTTTCGTCCCTGGACACTTCACCATATTAAGTTAGAAGCGAAGTGACAGGCTGGCTTTAATGGCAAAGCGGAAAATTTCTTTCAATTGGGCCTCGAGTGAGCCCTTAACTCAGCCAATCTTGGTGGCATGATACGAAGCGTGACTGATTATGATCAGAAAAACCCTTTCTACTTTAACAGCTTGTCGCCTGTTGACAAGAAACAGCAAGATAAAACAGGAAATGATGTGACTATAGGGGCCGGGATATTGACCGACTATAAAATCCAGGGCCAGCCCAGCCTTTAGAGGGCCCTAAGTAGAATTTTTATTTAAAGGGGGCCCTCGGTGGTACCAATATGACTGATTATTGTCAAGCCTTGATTATTCGTACACTATAACTCGAACACACCCATTATCAAATTTATTGGTTGTAGATGTATTACTTACATCTTACCAGTGTTTTTACCCTTCCATGCACCCCGGAACACCCCATTGTTTTTTTGATTCAGTATTGCATTTTTGGATAATTATCATTGACATAATATATATTAAAAAAACAAACAAACAAACAAACAAAAATGTCTGTCATTTTATGTACTCTTGGCAGCCCCCTGGTGGCCACATTGGCTAAAAGCAGCCACTGTGTAAAAATGTCAATACAGCTAACTATTGCAATGTTGACACATACGGAAACTGTGTTTATTGTTCAGCAGAAGCTTCGCTACATGTAGCAACGCTACTACAGGGTGTCCCATAAGTTTCTATGCATAGAAAAAATAAATAAACATTATTTTGGTAAAAATCATTTTTATTTGGATGCGTGTCCTCCACTGCTGAAGAACACGTATAAGCACAGCTGGAGTTACGCTTGTAATGGCGTTGGTTATACGTTTTTCTCGAGATGATTGATGTTCTGTATCTTTTCCTCATACACCCTAGCCCTTAAATGCTTCCAACGATAAAAATCAAGTGGGGTGAAAATCTTGGAAAATGGTTTTCATTAAAAATTTATGAAATCTTATGGGACACCCTGTATTTAATTACATTTCTCAGCAATGTGGTGGTGGTGGTAGCATCGTTATATCGAGATATATTGTATCATGACCCACGTATCCTATCATAAGGCTCTTACCAATTCACAGCCCTACTTCCTAGTGCAGCCATTAAAGTGTTTCACCCAAATGTTGCCATGAAGTTTAAAGCTTGTCCAGGATGTCTTTATATGATGTACTGTAGCAATAACCCCAAACCCCAGCTGAGTGTGTAAAATGCTGTAGCTAGAAATCCAGAATGAGCTCAGACTTGCTAATTAACTTGATTGTCCATGACTTATTTTCTGTCTGGCTCCGAAAGCATATTTAAAAGTATACAGTTTGTTTAATCAAACTGGTCCATAATATATGATTCACATTTTCTTCTCGAAGCTTTTGTAAATGTGGGTGGAGTCTTTTTAACAGAGACCACACCCATTAAGATAAAAATGTTACAACATAGCTGATCAGACTGAAGAAATTATTGATTAACGGTTCTGGCATTTTGGCAGACGCACATATTCAGATCATCTTGCATTGATAATTGATCATTTTGTATCCATCCGAGCAGGTAGAGGTTAAGGGCCTTGCTCAGGAGCCCAGCAGTGACAGCTTTTCCTCTAATTAGCAGTCCAACACCTCGACCACTGAGCTTATGCTTCTAATTTAGTGTGCGATTTTGTCTTAATTGGTTCAAATGGAGCTGCTGTGTGGGGCATTTCATTTTTTCCCCTTACAACAGAGCAATTTTTTTTTCTCTCATGTTGTCATCTCTCTGCACATGCTAATGAGTTTAGTCCAGGTGAAGCCGATACAAACGCTGTAATTGCTTTCGTTTGCATTTTGGAATTTCTTCCTCCACAATCTTGAGTTGGTTTGATATTATAAAACATCTCCAGCTTCCTTTAAATTGCTGTAACGAGAAAAAAAATCCCATCTGTTCATTTTCTGCTTTTCTTTTCTCCGCTGGTCTCCATCTGTTTTAAATGCCAACAAATTCTAACAACCTTGGCTGTCCTCTGTATTCAGACGAATCGGGAGTGTAAACTTTTTAAAATGATTGAAATAATTACTTTCATTCAGTACAAGTTCGTGTGTGTGTGTTTTCCCCTCTCTCTTTAGTTGTTAGTTAAGAAGGCATGCCATAAATCACTGTTTGACATTATTATATTATCATAATAATCATCATTATTATTATTTACATCGCAGTGTGTGTATCACACACATTTACATTTACACCATTCAGTAGACACCCTCATCCAGAGCGACTTGAGCAATTGTCGGTTAAGGGCCTTGCTCAAGGGCCCAAAAGTGGCGACTTAGTGGTGCTGGGAATTGAACCCTGATCCTCCAATTAGCAGTCCAACCACTTAACCACTGTGCTACCATTTCCACATACATGAATCACTTAGTAAATAATATCATAGAAATAATTCATCATTAAGTATTAAATATTTATTAAAAACAGACCCCATCCACCCGTATTTATTCTAATTATTATCGTTTGAACTTTAGTACATGATCTCCATCTTGAGTCTTTTGATGTCACAGGTAAATATTTGCCCAAGAGATTCCAGGAGATGGTAAAAAAGGAGTGAGATGAGAAGAAACCCGCCTGTCTGGTTAAACAAGATTACTTTTCCTGGAACGTCGGAGATAAGAAGCGAATCCGATCCGTGAAACTGGGATTTGTGAGGGGTTTTTTTCCCTTTTTTTTTTATTATCTCTCCTTTATGATATGAAAACACATATATGACATCAGAGCTATATTTTCAGAACATGTTGCTTTTTTTAGAGAGAAAAATAAGCTTATGAAACAGGCGGAGATGCGTTCTGTTTTTTTTTTTTTTATTTTAGGCCATGAGAAAGTATAATTAATATTTATACTGTATTTCTCAGCTATTTGATGAAAAATTGACTAGCACGAGGAAGTGCTAGCTTAATGATTTAAGGTCTTGTACTGCTATTTGAATAATAGTGGGATTTCTTCCCAGCACCAGCGGTCTGCCTTTGATTGGGCATTTGAGCAGGAGTCGTAACCCTTAACTACTCAGCTGGATCTAAAAATATAGATTACTATAATTGTGCCGGATATGAAAATGTAAATGCTTTAATAATAATCAAAACTTTCCACCTTAAGTCCTGCTGCGCTAAACTGCTAAAACTCCAGAAAATAACATTAGAATAAAGTTTGGATGACGGAATTATTCATTCTTTAGTGCAGCTCTAAATTACTGAGCAGTTCCATTTTTTCCCCCTTGTTGTCAACAACTGATGGCGTTTAATCATCAAGGAATACCTACTGGAGCAGAGCAGTTCCATTTTTTCTTGAGGTACAGCAGATAGTGCATGTAGGAGTGCCGGGTGCTGCTGTGTACTCTATACAGCACTGAGTTTTATGTTTTAGATGATTCATTGTCTTACTTTTGTTGTAGGAAGATGCAATAATCCCCTTTATTCATCTGCCGGAAAATTCCATTCCATCCCAATCCTATAAATAATCTTGATCATATTTCCCATCATGTGGGATTCCCAAACAAAAGCCTCTAGATTAATTCTGACTCCATTTTGATTGTGATTTTTCACGACTACGAAGTGCATAGGGAAGCCTACTTATTTTCTTGTTCAATTATTAGCATTGGGATACCAACGTAGTGCATTACCGCTAACAACTGTTACGGCAATCAAACTTTAATCTCGCTAACATGTAGTGCTACAAGAAAAATGTTTAGCTCTTTCATATCTTCCCCCTCTGTGAATGTATCCATTAATTCTGCCTAAACGGCCTGTCAGCTGCCTCTAAAAGATAACCAGAATCTCACAGCGCTTATCATCTTGCCTCTGGGTGAATCTGTGGTGAATCAGCCGAGTTTTGACCTTCCTCGCTTGTTTGGAATCGAAGCAGGCGATTGATATCCTCTGAACTACAGGAACTACAGTACTTTTATCCCCGATGGACTTTGAACGTTATTATCGTCTTCCTCGCGCCCCCAACACATCCCACCCCCTACCCCCCGTTCCGGGGCTTTATGCCGTAATCAAGTGTTTTATCGGCCACGGCTCTCCTGTTACCAAGGGGAAAAGAGTGTGATTGATGCCCATCACACCACCCAAAGGGACAGAAAGCTGTTGTCGTTTAGGTTCTTTTTCATGGTCAGTCTTCAGCTGACCAGTTTATGGTACTGTATCATGGTTCGGTGCAAGCGACTGTGTGGTACACTGTCTGCACTGCATTTTCACAAGCGTCTGATCGCGAGATTACATGCATCTGCAGAGTTTCCATCATAAAGGTAACATTTCCTCAAGGTGCCAGAACTTATTATATAATAAATAAATCATTTCAGCAGATTGTAGAGTTTGCAATCTCACTCATTTCGACTATATGGGCAAAAGTTTGTGCATCCCTGACCTATTACAGATTTATTCTCAATCCTACCCCAGTAAAAACCTCCACATTTCTGGAAAGGCTTTTAGTGTTGGTGAGATCAGACAATCATGTTAAGGTGAGGAGGTCTAGGGTGCAGTCAGTGTTCCAGTTCATCCCAAAGATGACGGGTCATCAGACCACAGCAGAGGAGTCAGGTTGTACGGATCTTTACCACCTTATAACTTTAGTTTGTTAAAATATCAGTTTGATTTATAGAAAACCTTCAATGCTTAAATTAATGGAACAGCATCTTCGATATCACATTATTTGCGCAATTTATGCAAATTCGAGTATCTCTAATATGGCCTCACATCCAGGTAACTAAAGCGCAACATAGGTAAAACTTAATGTAGTAAGCTAGGTGTTTACAAATATACAGCTAGTTAAGTGTTATCTAAAGTAATATAAAATCATGAGACAGGCTAGTTAAGTGCTAGCTAGGTAAAGATAGTTAGGTGTTAGCTGAAATAATTTCTTTGCTAGCACTGGCTTGTTATTAATTCATTAATAATTTTGCATTTGATCAGAATATTATGTTGAGGTAAGGAGGTCTGACGTGCAGCAACCAGTCCAAAGCATTAATTTCCGGTCTGACTTGATCGAAAGAAGCCCAACTGGGTGGGAACCCGCCCAAACTGGCAACACTAGGCGGAAACCAACGTCATAGTGTCACTTGAATATGATTAAGTTGCTCTGATCGACACTCTATCATAAATGATTGTTCTAATATTGCGTTTTTGATGAAGGGATTGATCCAGTATAAAGCTGTCAGTGATTGATTTCTTGACATTTTGATGCTTGTGGTAGTAAAATGAACCAAATTTCCTGCTGTATGTGATCAGCTGTATGACCTGTTTCAGAAAATTAGTCTGATAGTTAAAACTGAGAAGCTCAAGACAATCTCTACTTACCTTAAGGCTATAGGAATACGAGGTACATTAGGATTTTTTTTTTTAATTTATGTAAGTACTCGTCAGATTTTGGTAGCCCAACTCAAATTTAGTTAGGCTAAATAAAGAAGTAAGGTTTTTAATGTAGTAAATTGTAAAGGATTATATTGCAAAATATTATTTAAAAATAACAGCGTTATAGCAGAAGTAGTGGGAAAAGTGGTAGTGCAGTGGTTAGACTGTTGGACTGCCAAAAGACTGCTAAAAGTTGGACTTCCTCGTTCGTACGTTAACTTATGAAGTTGTATACTGTACCTTGAGTCTTCACCTGTATGACCTGTTTCATGAAATTACTTATAGTCCACATCTACCTATTTATGCACAGATTTCCGAAACCAGAGCTGCTATTTACGATGCATCCAGGGTTAAAAGTATTGTGAGGATTTCCCTAGTAACTAAAATCATCAACTGATGCTTCAACAGACCATCTGTGGGGTTTAATTACTTTTTTGTGCTGATCACTATCTGGATTCTGTGTCTTCGTTTCTGGAACTGGACTTGAGCTCAGCATCGATCCTTGATTGAACCCCCAATCTAAATTTTGTGTGATACATTTGCACGGTATAAGTGAGGCCTGTGATTTTACTCAGATTTCCTGACTAAATCTCCCAGAGACGATGTCAAAGCATTGGATAGGCTATTATTTGGGAATGTCCTGTTGTTAACGGTACAGACGGATAATATACCATGAACAGAAGAACAATCCACACCGGTTACCACTACACAAGTCATTCATCTCCATCTAATCATTCTTTTTGTTTTTGTTCTTCTGGTGGCGTTCAGCTTTCTCTCCCTGCAAATTCTATGGTGTATAGCAGTATATATGCAGCACCCAAAATACATCCAAAACACTCCAACACACTAGGGGTGTCCAAACTAATCAAGCACACCTGAACTGACTAATCAAGATCTTGCCAAGTATACATGAAAAGTACAGGTAGGTGTGTTAAGGCAAGTTGGAGCAAAACTCTGCAGGACACCCTGAGCCTCCAAGGATGGAGATTGGACACCCCTGCTTTACACAGCGGAAACCTTGAAAATATGATGCAGCAAATCCCAGAGATGCAGATTCACACGGGATTAACATTACCACAGGACCTCGTTGTTCGGTGAAAAATGGCCGGTTATTTGTAGGGGGAATTTTTACTTTACAAATCGCAGACAGGGTCGATTCGCATGGGATGAAGAACACAGGCAAACTCTACAATTATAACAAATGACTAGCGGTCCGCCGATGATACTAATCCCGTGCAAATAGGGCCAAAGACGAATTTAGACCTGTTAGGCATATGGGTAATCTATGTACTAAGGTTTTTTCACCCTGTAGTATTTATATACAAAATGTCTAAAATAGATTTGCAGTATGATTGTGGAAATTACATTTGTCAGGTCTGCTTTATTGGGAGCTTTAGAAATTAACAAACGTTTCCTGGGGGATCAGTTAAATTACTTTATATTTGTCATGCCAGACAGAGAGCAAGTTTTTTCCCCGACTTATTAAACGTTAAAGCTGTTTTGTTTTGAGGACTAATTTTCTTTTATAAATAATGAATCGACAGATAATAATGTTACCAGAAAAAATGAACCAAAACATCAGATTATTATGGTACTTTATAAATACAGCTTCTGGAAGTCTGTAAAACACCCCCAGGTCCTACCCACATACCCACACCCCCACACACACACACACACACACACACACACAATGCTGAGTCCCCTGTGAACCTGGAAAGAAGTTTTAATTTATGGCAGGCGTTTGCATTGTGGAGCCTGATCTCATTGGAGCCTCAGTTCTTATTTTAATAATGCGATAAGATTAGCTTGTAATATTTAATACGGGCTCAGCTTTGTTTTTATTTTATTAAGTTATTAAAGTAAAATGATAAATTACGTCGGGCTAAAAAATGAAAATGGTAAATGCCAAAATTGCTGAGATTTATAGCTTTATATAGATTTTGGTGTTTAAATCGATTACTTTTCACCACTGTTACAAAAAAAACACCAGTGTTTCCAACCACCAGTCACTGATTGCCAACGTTTCCATCCACCAGTCACTGATCACCAACGTTTCCACCTGTCAATTACCAATCACTGTTGCTATCAATTACTGATCACCATTTTATCCAACCACAATTACTGATCAATATTATTTCCACAGTAAATTTACAAATTTAAGATTTATTTACAATAATTGAAGCTCTCAAAAAGAGACACACTGATATCTTTATTTATTTATTTATTAATAATAAACACATTGTAATGAACTACAACCTTTTCATCCTCCACCACTCTCGGTAGCACAGTGGCCCTCGCTATATTAATTCTGCCTGGGAATGACTGTGTGTCCCAACGCTTCCTGTGTGACACCTGAAATCAATTTTGGCTAATCGGGATGGGCACTAATGGAACCTCCAGCTTAGGGATCCATCCTCATTTCTTTCATTGCACACTAAAGAAAGGAAGGGAAGAAACCGCTCCACTTTCGTAGCCTGAGAGGAACAGGGGGTTAATGGAATTGGTCCTTAGGGTAAAAGCCTCGCCGGTAAATTTCGAGGCGTGAAAGACGGTAAACTTTGGATTTTATTCCATCTCTATCCGCTCGGGTTTATTTGGACTGTAATCTTAGATATATTCTTTAAAGAATAAGAGAAACTATAAAATGTTTCTAAAACAATATATATAATAAAATATACATTATTTATTGTTTATTTATTAGAACTATAGGACTTTTTATTCCCGAAGTTACCTCCAGCAGAGCATTTGAGATTATTAATTAGCCATTTTATTTATTTATTTATTTACTTACTTACTTATTTTTGCATTGTGGTTGGTTTTAAACAAATTTGTTTAAGTGGCCATTCAAACAAACAAACGCTTATACAATAATAATAGCAGTTTTTTTAACGCGTTAAATAGAATTACATCTATCTGCTGATCAGAATATCATGGGTTCTTTTCCCACCACAAATGAGCTGCCTGTGGTTTCCTAAGAAAGGCCCTGAACCCTCAATTGCTTAGTTTTTAAATTCAAGTCACTTTGAAAGCCGAAAAAAAGCCTGAACTTAGTAATAGGATTCTTGGTTTTGGAGGTCCAAATGGTTTGGATCGTGTGTGTGTGTGTGTGTGTGTTTGATAGATGGAAAAAGGCTACATATGCTGTGGGTGGTTCAGCCTCAAGGTTTCCTTCAAGATCTCGGTGGCAGTGTGTGTGTGTGTGTGTGTGTGTGTGTGTGTGTGTGTGAGACAGAGTGTCTGAGGCACTTATCTGCCCGAAGCAGTATTTTGGCACTGAAGCTGTGACAGATGTCTGGAACCTGAAAGAGGTTTCACTCACAGTTATGTGCCCTGGGACTTACGCATATCAGGAACCAGAGATCACAGGATACAAAGAGTTAACGTGTAAAATTGTTCTACCCTCAGGTTGCATGCGTATGTCGGAATGTTCTGTCTGGCTATGTTCTAGATTCATATAGTCGTTCTGTAAATCACATCTTCATGAACTTTAGAATTGGAAAAGTCAGGTTTTACTGGTGGTCCAAAATAAAACAAAGCACAAAAAAGGGGTAATACAAAGGCTGTAATGTAAACCGGGATATGCACGGTGGTACCATGTGCTGTAGGAGACAACCTGGTAGCAGGTGGTGTGAGTTTAATTGTTCTGAATTTTCATCAATGTGAATTGGAAAAAGGAATAACTCAATGATTGAAAAGTGGTAGCTCGGTGGATAAAGTGTTTAGACTGCTGGTTTGAAAAAGTTGTGGGTTTAATTCTCAGCACCACCAAGCTACCACCCTGAGCAATTTAAATGAATGAATGTAAGTCCCTCTGTATAGGAGCATCTGCCAAATTCTAGAATTGTACATGAAGAAGGATCATCTGGAGGCGTATTTCAATGCATTATGACATCATTAGATTCCACGTCCGTGTCATAATTGACAGGAGATCCCATCGACACCGGAGAGGAGGAGATCCTCGCTGCATTTAATACTAAATCAAATATACCAAAAAAAAATATAGTAAGTAAATGTGGGTATCTTTATTATATTCATTATTTTCTTTTTTTAACAAGTTTTAACTAACTTTTCTCTTTAGTTTATTGAATATTTCTTTGCCCATTGATCAGCAGTTAATCTTTATATTATAAAAAATTGGACCATAGTATAATAATTAAGGTGTTTGAACTGCTTGTTGGTGGTACTGAGATTTGAACCCATGATCTTCCAAACTGTCACTTCCGGATCTCTGAGTGAGGCCCTAAATCCGTCACTGCACAATTGGATTAAGTAAATCAAAGATTCATTGCTTTGGAACAGGGCGGTTGCCAAGTGCCTGAAATTTCAATATATAGCTGCAGTAAAACAACCAGAAATGGATTTTTTTTAGCTTTTCTTAGCCTGAAATGATAAATATGTATATATATTTATGTGATATGCTGTTTTGGGCAATAAGCCATTTTGTAAAAAAAAATACAATTTAGATACCTTCAGATAATCCAATCAGGGAAAATCATGGTAGTGCAGGTGAAAACTATAAAACTGTACATCTCAGGAGTGTGTATATTATATTAGACAGGAAATATAGGGGTTAAAGGCGGAGCTCGGGATCTCTAGCCTGCGTATATCTCCAGCCCGCTAGCTAATTTTCCGATTTAGCCGCTTTACAGCATTTAGCAGACGCGCTTGTCCAGAGCGACGTACAACAGTGCTTTGACTCACAAATGTTACTGCTAAATGTTAATGTAATTAAACGTTTTACATTTTTAATAGATATTTTAGTAAAAAAAAAAATTAGAATAGGTACATGTATCCTTTTTTAGGAAAATGGAAAAGTTTTCCCAGGGTTCATTTTCTTGGTATTTCTTAACTTTTTTCCTTCATTTTGTCACTTTAATCAAAAAATATCTTGTTCAGTTACTCTTGTCTTGTCGGCTCAGTTGGATCCTAGTGGCTGGAGGCGGAGCTTCTTTTGGTAGAATGTTTGAATATAATGTGCCATTGACATTTAAGATTTTCTTCTCATTGTTGGTAGACAGGAAATGATGTGGGAATGTCCCGTGGTTTATTATGGTGGATTACTAGGATTTATTGGTAGATTTGCTTATGTTTTCTTGGAAAACTGTTTGTTAAATATCAGTTATGTTTCTTGAGTTGTTTTTCTCTCAATGTTATTTTTGCCTTTATTTATAGGACCTGCAGAGAGGAAATGGGGGAGATGGAGAGAAAGAGAGGTGGTTGGGGTGGGGTGGGACCGGAAAGGATTTAAGCCAGAATCGAACCCGGGTCACCAGAGCACAACTGTGTGCCATTATTATTTTATTTTTGAGATAGACAGCTAATTTGCGGTGTCCAGCAAACACCCAGACATCAAACCTCCAACATCAGTCTGTTTATTTAAAGGGTTTCAGTCGAGGTGTAATAAGGTGGCAGTGGTAATACGGGGCAATAAGGGGGCAGTGGTGAATCAAATGGTTAAGGCACTGACTTGTTGATTAGAACACCAGAAAGATCTGGGTTCAAGCCCCACCACCGCCAGTCATCAGTGGTTGGGTCTATGAGCAAGACTCTTAACCCTTCCTGCTCCAGGGGGCGCTGTATCTTAACTGACCCTGCTATCTGGCCCCAACATACTAAAATGGGATATGTGAAGTAACAGATTTCACTGTGCTGTAAAGTTGGTGACAAATAAACACCTTTTTTTATAAGCGTAGGGAAAAAATATATATTTCAGCTGAAGTTTGTGTTGGGAGGAAAAACCCCACCACTGACTGTGGAAAGCCTGAGGGAATTTAAGACCGGATTGGGTTTTGGTTTAGAACAAGTCAGCGGCTCGAGTCGTGCTGCTCCAAGCCCCATGTCCTACATCACATTTAGAAGCTGTCAGGCTGAGACGAGGTCCCAAATCCACCAGCCACCATTAGTGATCTCCAGGGAGGAAAAACAAACCCGTGGCCTTACAGGAACCTGGTGGCTTTCAGTGGTGTTCTGCCTTAAACATTTGAACTGAAAGACCTTGAAATGAAAGTTTGCACTGTAATTTATCAACAGTGATCACACACACAGGCACTATTAGTGCTGCTGATGACCTGCTTGGTACGCTGTGCTCTCTAAAATCATGATAAGGGAGAAAATACAGTTCCATTTTGTTCATCATGTTTTGTTTTTAGCCTTTCGCCCTTGCAGAGGTGGCTGGGATGGGCTCCAGCAGATCCCCGTGACCCCGAATTAGGGAATAAACGGGTATAGAAAATGAATGAATGAATGTTTTGTTTTTAGAGATGAAATGTTATGTTGCATAAATTGGTGGGCACTTTTGACTTTTAGAATTTTCTTGAAGTTTTCTGGGTAAACTTTTTTTAAAAAGGTTTTTTAAAGTAACCTTTAGACTTTACATCTTTTATTACTGCTGTTCTGTTTCGTTAGCTCAGTTTAATCTCTCTATTATTGCTATGTTGGCTTTGGACCTGTCTGTCTGTCTGTGTCTATCTATCTCTCTATGTATGACTTTCTCTGTCTGTTTATCTATTAATCTGTCTGTCTGTCTGTCTGTCTATCTATCTATCTCTTTCTCTCATTCTCTCCTTCTCTCAGTCTGTCTCTCAGTCTGGCTGTCTGTCTGTGGTCTTTCTGGTCCTCAGTGTCTCGCAGTAATTGGTAGCATCTGTTCTGCTTTATAAATTAATACTGTTGTTATTGAGGTTGTTTATAGAAATACTCTCATTTCTGTCAATGTAGGATTTTCACTTCTCCCTCAATAATAAACACGATATTAATCCAGTAAAAACTTCGACGATTCGGGAGGATTTCAGAATCCCAGGATTGGTAGGACATCCGATTATTTTATCTCTTATTAATTTAATCATATATGCACATGAAAAGACCCGATTTAGGAAATGTATCACGTGTGCTGTTCTATTACACACCCCAACTTTATCTACCAAAAGCTGCACATCCTGAACTGAGTCCAACACAAGCCGTTCATTTGAATAACAAATGAGACGCTGAACCGTTTTATCTCTTCGTCGTCATGTTCAATGTTCTGAAACGGCCTTGAAAGAAAAAACTCTCCTTTCATCACTTACATTGTAGAAGCTATAAAAAATGTCCTCTCTGTTTATTTTCTTCCTTTTATTCAAAAATCAAATATTCACACGTCCTAAAAACGTCCAAATGAAATTACGATTCTGAGCAACAACATTTCAGATATTAAAAGTCAGTGGTGTAAAAATCTGTAATTCATTCATGTAAAATTAATTTTTCAAATTCTATTTAAAATTTGATTTTACATTCATGATTTAATGATTGTGTTCTTTGCACTAGTTTTAAGCAAATAAACTCATAAAATGGAGCCTAAAAGAAAAAGTTGAAAAAGGAAGAAAATCTGGAATTTTTGAAAATGGGCCATAAAAATATATTCAATGCTTAAATAATATTTAGAATAAATATAAATAGTTTAGATAGCAGAATAAATTCTGTTCTGTTCTATTCTTTTTTTCTTCTTCATTTAATTTTATAAAATTTAGTTTTTATTCTATTATTCTTAATTTTTTTTTCTAAATAAAAATTATTTATTCTGTTTCTATTATTTAATTTAATTTACTTTTTAAAACTCAGCTCTATTTTCTTTTTTTTCTTTTTAAATTTCATTTTATTTATTTTTCGCTAAAATTTATTTAATTCTATTCCATTTTTATTTTAATTGTATTGAGTTTTATTTATTTTAAGGTTGGAAATTTGATGATGTTATTCTATACTATTCCCTTTTTATTAAGTTTTTTTGTTTATTTTATTTTCTGTATTCATTCTATTCTATTTTATTTTATTTTTTATTTTTTCCTTTTGTGTTTAATTTAACTTTATATAATTTTCAATTCTATTCTATTCCTTTTTATTAACTTTTACTACATTTTAATTTTTAAAAATGTTTAAATTTCTATAAGCACTTAGAAATAGTGCTAAATTTGTTGAGTCTTTAGTGGAATGGAAGCGACTGTGTGATGGTAATCATGTTAATATGCTTTGTAGGAAAGGTCAGATTTCCCAGGTGTCTCGTCTGTTTCGCTGTAGTGCGTGTTGAGACGCCACTCAGACCGATTTGATTTAAAACAGATTAGAAGGTTTATAAAGCTGAAGTGCATAAAAAGTGGGGCACCCGATTCTGAGATGGTGTGAGATTGGAGTGCAGATGTTCCACTGAAAAGTTCTTGTTGTGCAATATTAAAATGGTCTAAAAGTATTAGTTTAAAAGTAAAACTGCTGCTGATGCTGCTGCTGCCCTCAGATTTTTGGACGCCACTGTACTAATTGTGCACTTTGTGCACTTTATTGATTGCAGATTTAAAGCAGTTTAGTGTAAAGTGGACAGTTTTAGGGGCAATTCATGTGTCAGAACTTAAAATGAGTGAAAAACTCTTCTTCTTTTCATCTTTTTATCTGTTGTTGCTTAGCAACTATCAGCTGCGTTCTTTATTACAACTAGGAGATTTCAGTAGTTGATTTTTTTACCACCAAAAAAAAACTAATTAATGTGTTACTTTAAATATTTTATGATAGATAGATAGATAGATAGATAGATAGATTTTATTATGGATGTATATATGTTTAGATGGCTGGATATATATGGATGGATGGATGGACGGACCGTTGGATGGATGGATGGATGGATATATGGCTGGATACATGGATGGGTGGATAGATATATGAATGGATGGATAAACAGATAATTGGGTATATGGACAGGTGGATGGATATATGGATGGATAGATAGATATATGAATGAAAGGATGAGCAGATGGACGGATATATAGACGGACAGATGGATATATAGACGAATGGATGGACAGACAGGTGTAGCTCTATGTATTCCCCCCGGCGGGGTAATTTAGGTAGCACAGCAGCCAACATTAATAATAGCAATGCACACACAAGAAACAACATAATTACATACCATATTTACAGCGAATTACACAGACACATAATCGCACAAAAGACACCAATTTAAAGCATTATTTTGAAATTCCACCAACAAGAAAAGAGAGAAAGAAAATATTCCAGACATACCTGTAGTGTGGAGAGAATATAACGAGGCGAGAAATGATACTCAGGACACAAAATAAATGAATAAATAAATAAATAAAAGCGGTAGGTTGAGGATATTGTTGGTCACGGATGAGCACTTGTGTCCACTTTATGAAGGTGAAGTTGATAAATAGGTCTGCAACAATCGATTATTTTATTTATTTTTGATTAATTAGCGATTATTAGAAAGAATAATTGATTAATCAGCCATTTTTCTGGCTCAGGCAGTCAGTTAAAATATATTTTATTTCTTTTTAATTGTTTTAATACATAAAACAAGAAAATTACTTTTACTTTTATTATGTTATTATTACAAAATGTTATTACTAATACTTATTTTTGCTACATATTTATATAAATGGTAAATAGTTTTTTAAAAATGTATATTTATTTAATTACTGTCCTGCGCTACAGCGCCACACTGGTTAAACTGCACTATTGCAGGGGTTATATGAGGTCATATGAGATCAAACGACTATTCTGCAAAACTGAATTTACACCATTTGGTAGACGTTTTTATCCAGAGTTGACTAACATCAATCTCTTATACAACGGGCCTTGCTCAGGGGCCCAGCAGTGGCAACTTGGTGGTGCTGGGAATCGAACTCCGATCTTCCAATTTGCAGTCCATTACCTAAACCAGTGCGCCACCACTTCCTATAAATCTAAGATTAATAAAGACAAAAGACCTCAGAGAGGGTACAAAACACACCTAAGGTTTTTTTGTATAATTTTAGTATGACATCGATATATAACACACAACACAACAAATATACAAAAGCAAACACAAACAAACCCACACACACACACACAGATATCAACATTCCACTTACGATAGTAATTTAGGCTTTGGCGTTTTTAGGAGAAAAACAGTTAAAAGACTGTATTTTACTGTACACACTACTTCCCTTTTTTTAATAAAGAGCTCACACGGGTGAATCTCTCCTCTCTCACTCGTCTCACTTGTTATGCTACATCAGCTTTTCTATTTTTAACATATCTGTAAGGCTGTACACGAGTGATGCACAGCAGGATTCACTGACTGGCACTGAAGGCTTGACAGTTTTCGAAACTTTTTTATAGACGCATCTGATTTCCAGCTGTGCAGCAGAGCAGACAAGATGCTAATCACACTATGGGTCAGGAGATGACTGAGAAATCAACTTGGCTGACATTGGCTGGTGCTACAGACCATTTTGTTATTAGTATTAGTGGTGGTGGTAGCATTGGTGGTAGTAGTAGTAGTAGTGGTAGAAGTAGTGGTGGTAGTAGCAGTGATAGTGATAGTAGTAGTAGGGGTGGTACTAATGGTAGTAGTAATAGTGGTACTAGTGGTAGTAGTAATGGTGGTACTAGTGGTAGTAGTGGTGGTACTAGTGGTAGTAGTAGTGATGGTACTAGTAATGGTAGTAGTAGTGGTGGTGGTAGTAGTAGTAGTGGTGGTAATAGTGGTGGTAGTAACGGTGGTAGTAATGGTAGTAGTGGTGGTAGTGGTGGTGGTAGTAGTGGTGGTAGTAGAAGATCGGGGGAAGATTGATTGCCAACAGCACCACCAAGCTACCATTGATGGATCCCTGAGCAAGACCCCCAATTGCTCAGTTCTATAAAAAAGATAAATGTAAGTTGCTCTGGACAAATGTCAATGTAAATATGGCCAAAAGTTTGTGGACACCTTACCAGCCCACCAGCATAAGCGTGTCTTTTACCAATCAGGTGTCTCGAAGCCTGACAACACTGTTCCAGCATGACAATGTCCCTGTGCACAAAACTCCTGATCTCCATAAAGACATGCTGAGTTCTGATTGAGGTGAAAGAACTTGAGTGTCTCTGACTCAACCCGTTTAAACTGAATGCCTTTAAGGTGAACTGGAACATCCACTGAACCCCAGACCTCCAAACCTCAACATTAGTGTCTGATCTCACTAATCTCACTATTGGAACTGAATGATCAAGTTCACACAGTCACATGACCCGATCTGGTGGAAAGACTTGAAGAAAGAGTGAAATTAAGTCTGGAAAAAAACACCTGGTTGTGATGGTCAGGTGTCCCAATTCTTTTGTCCACAGGGTAATACAGGATTTGTACTGTATTCACACGTCTTTTAATCGGTGTAGTTGTTTAATTAATAAAGGCACGTCTCAGTGTTTAATTACCCCCTTCACCTTCTCCCCCTGTTCTAGGACTTCTTGTCGATTTTCTTCCTGCCAATTTTTTTTTCTTACCCTGTGTCACACTCGTCCATCAGCCTTTATCGATTGGCTCTACAATCACTGTTGGTCTCTGGTGCGCGTCCCAGATTACATCATCGCCCTCGAATACTGATCCGAACAGTATTTATATTCCCTATATAAAAAAAAAAATAAAATCCCATTTTCCCTTCTGGTAATTTTTTTTCCTAGATTTTTAAAAAGCCTTGTTGACTTCATCAGTCAAACAGCACCAAACTGCAGCAAATATAGCAAAATCAATGATGCAGCAAGGATGTGTGTGAACTTGTACTGAGATTCAGCTTTACTGAGCTTTTCTCCTTGTTTATTGTTTGCAGTATCAAATTTTCAGAATGGCACCCATGGTATATTACATCCTGTATGTCTGGAGCTGCCGGTTGCTCGTAAAAAGGTGTAAAAATAGTTGAAGACATAGTTTTTTTAGTGAATTTAAGACTTTAGTATGAGTTTTGCGCTAAAAGCAGCGAAAAGATGTACACACATCCTTTACTTGAGTCGAAGTTGAAGTACTGAAGTGGTGGCTTAATGGCTAAGGTCTTGGACCGATACCAAAAAGAGTTCGATTTCCAGCACCACCAATATACCACCGTTGTGCCCCTAAGTTGTGCCAGCGTTGTGTAGGTCGCTCTGGATAAAAACATCTGCTGAATGCTGTAAATGTAAATGTAAGTACTGACTACACTTTATACTCAAGTTAAATTAAAGAAGTTTGGGCTCTGACATGTACTTAAGTAAAAAGTATATCAACTACCAAAATTTTGTTGCGTTTATGTAATAAATAAACATAACGTACCCAAAGGTGATGTAGTTTCTGGTCTTCTAACGGTGAAGTGATGGTGAATTAAGTTAATTTAATTTCCAATGAAAAAATATCTCGTTAGTAAGTTAACTAATGTAAAGTAACTTTAGCTGCACTATAGTTAATGTGAGAGCAAAATGTGCCGTATGAATTTAAGCTGACATTACTAACACACAGAAAAGTAGACTATTACTACAGAAAGCATTGCATCGGCTCATGACAAAGAGAAAAAAGAGATAACAATAAAACATCTTCTTCTCCTTTCAGCTGTTTCCTTTTAGGGGTCGCCACAGCCAATCATCTGTCTCCACCTCCCCCTATTCTCTACACCCGTCTTCCTCTTTGCCTTCTGCCTGGTAGCTTCATTTCTAACATCCTCCTACCGATATATTCAATATCCCTCCTCTGGACATGTCCAAACCAACTCAATCTGTGCTTCCCTGACTTTCTCCCCAAAACATCTAACATGAGCCGTCCCCCTGATGAACTCATTCCTAATCCTGTCCACTCCCAAAGAAAACCTCTCGTCCACGTTAGCCATTCTTGTTGCCTTCTGCCTGACTGCCTTGCTCAGTGTTAGCTTCATAAACTAGCCTATGTTTACGGTGCGCGATAGCCATTGAAACGGCAATGATAGGTTAAAAATAAGAAAATAACAAAAGTAGAACTTAAAAATTTACTTAAGTAGAGTAACAAAGTATTGGTACCTCGTTTTTAGCCAGAGACTTTACGTCTAGCTAAAAGATTAAAGTAGCTAACATCTAGGAAGGCTTTCTGCTTTTTTTAGGTTTCTGCATATGGGACTCTATGGATGGTTGAAATTAAATATGGTCACACTGGTTTCCCCTGAAAAAAGTTTACTAGTAACATAATTTATCATCGATTAATTAGGTGTAAATGACAGACCTGAACCAGAGAAAACGTATGTCTTTGTATTTTACTGGTTTTTAAAATTACAGAAATACATCATAGCTTATACACAAAGGGGAACAAGTGCACTGTTAATTAAACTAAACAATCTAAGCAAACTGAAGCACAAACACACACACACACACACACAGACACATATTTAATGATTAATGCCTCATTGTTTTTCCAGCCTTTAGGAATTTTCACTCCTTTTCAATAATTCCATCCAACAAGCCGTTGTTGCTATAGCGTCAGAGTGAAATTGCTTCTCTATCTAGTTGGATGTTAACTTTAATCTCCTGCAGCTTTCCTAAATTCAGACTAAATTGTGTTTTCACTGCAGTTGATCAAAAGGGTTTGCTGGGAAATTGCCTTCGACCACTTCACCAGCTTCTTGTACTGTCTTATATCTGTTTCGGAGTATGACCGCTAAAGGCTATCTTAGTGGCTTGGTGGTTAGCACTGTTGCCTCATAGCAAGAAGGTCCCGGGCTCGATTCCCCTGCAGGGGTCTTTCTGTGTGGAGTTTGCATGTTCTCTCCGTGCTTGCATGGGTTATTCCGGGTTCTCCGGTTTCCTCCCACAGTCTAAAAAACGTGTATGTTAGATTGATTAGTGATTCTAAATTGCCAATAGGAGTGAGTGTGTGTGTGTGTAGCCCTGTGATGGACTGGCAACCTGTCCATGGTGTACCTTTTCAGAGCCAGCCTGGTAAGACTCCAGCAGATCCCCGGGACCCCAAATTAGGGGACTTTTGTAGCTTTAACAATATAAATTGTACCTAACGATACAGTGTGAGTTTACATTTAATAATTGAATTTGTGTATCTGAATCTCCAGAAAAACACTTTATTTCATTTACATCTTTATTCTATTGTATTAATCAACTATAATAATGTGTGTATTATATTTTACGAAGGTGCACTAACTCAAGCTAATCACCATAATTCTTCAAAAATAATGAACTCTTTCAATATGGAGCTAATCAAGTCATCTGGTGGAATTTTGTAATATCGCGATATATATAATCGCAGAAAAACCAAATATCGCAATGTCATTTTTTTTCTAATATCGTACAGCCCTACCTGGAAGAATATGTTGCAAAAAAAGCTATGATAGTTTATAACACATGACACATGGTTTTAAAACAAAGAATATTCCTCCAAATTTGGCAAATATTTCCCAAATTTTGTCAGACAGCTTTTCTAGTCAGTAGGTCAAATATCAGTTTATAACCTAATAGTTTTATAGGCGGTCATAAACATTATAGCTAAAGGAGGAATGAGTTTTCAGCTCGGTAGACTGGCACCACCAAGCTTTCACTGCTGGGCCCCTGAGCAAGTTCCTTAACCCTCACCTGCTCAGTTGCAAAAAAAAGTTTTGAATAAATGTAATTTGCTCTAGAGAAGGTCGTCTTCCAAATGTGAAAACATGTAAAATGTACGGATAAAGCAAAAGAAAAAAACCTTAGGGAACTTTCAGTCAGCCCTTCGAGTTAGCATAATATGTAAATTTAATCAAAGACTGATTTCATTTGAGAAGTTGATATGTACGTTAATACAATTCTAATCTGTGACACTTGGACGCTTCATCCAATCTGCCATTTACTGTTGCTTTATAAGACACACAACTTGTAATTTCAGATGAACCTGACTTCCAGAGATTTAACGCAGCGATAACGCAGCGGCTATACGACTAATATTTCTCAATTCAAACCAGAAAACTAATTTATCATCAATTTCTGGTCATCCATCAGATCTAAACCTTCTGTTCTGTAAACGAACAGTCGAATCAGCATTTTCTCTCTCGACTTTTTGGTGGCTTTGCCCTCTATAAAACTCTTGTTAGTCCTTTTATTAAGTCCTTTGAGATTTGTCTGTTTTAAAAATGCGTAATCAATCAATTTTTTTTTTAACACTCGTTTTTTGTTTGACCTTCCTCATGCATAAAGCTTACGCTTGCGTTTTATTTCTGGAGCCGCAGTGAAGCTGCTTTGTACAGCTCACATCAGCAGATCATCTGGTGGACTCAACATTTCAGGTGTCAGTTTACGCAAACCTGCTGTACATTTAAAGTGACTGATGGAATGATGTTCCGCCGATTTAAAAAAAATAAATCTCATTTGACTAAAGATGCTTGTTTTTTTTTGCCTAAATAAATTTCTTTTGACTGATTCTTAATTGTGGTTTGCATGGTGGCTTAGTGTTTAGCACTGTTGTCTCACAGCAAGAAGGTCCCTGGTTTGCATGTTCTCCCCTTAGTTGCGTGTGTTTAATCCGGGTTCTCCAGTTTCTTTCCACAGTCCAAAAACATGTATGTTAGATTGATTGGTGATTCTAAATTTCCTATAGGAGTGTGTGTAAGTGTGTGTGGCACTGTGATTTACTGGCGACCTGTCCATGGTGTCCCCCTTCCTGTCTTTCGCCATTTCAGAGACTGCTGGAATAGACTCCAGCAGATCCTTGTGACCCTAAAGTAGGGAACCCAGAATCTTCTTGCTGTGAGGCAACAGTGCTAACCATTGAGCCACTGTGCTGCCCTATCATTTATTTAAAAATAATTAAACAGAATCTTTTATACCTTCGGTTTATAACCCGAACTGTACTATAGTTATGTGTGTGCAGTCACTGGTGCTGGGTTCAGTGTCGATGCTATCATACCAATGAGGAGTGTATGTATTCAGTCAACACTTTTAGCTTTTTTTTATCACTGCTTGGGATGTGAATGGACTATTAAATTATTTCCGTCTTGGCAAAACTTTATCAGAGACTGATGAAAGAAAGAGTTTATAACCGCAATGATTTAAAGGTGCAGTTGGACATCTTTGCTAATTTTTTGGTCTCAGGGTTTAGAGCCAGGAATTGTTGACTGAACATCTGAAGCATATGGCAAAAAAAACCCTGCAGGATTTCAAATGTTAATCTGATTGATTGGATTTTACCAGATTTTCAGGATTTCTAACTCTTTTAGCACCAAATTGTACTAAGAGTCATGTGTACAGATGTTTTTAATCGACTTTGTTGGTGTTTGGTTGCACGCAGGTTTGTTTTTTAAGCAACGTCCTCTTCAAACGCCCTAAACAGAACTTTGTAATTCTGGCTTTGCGAGACAAGCATCTGCCTCGAAATGTTAAGCCAGGTTTACACTTTATTTGTTTGTCTATGAAATTTTAAAATCCTAAAAGTTTCCTGTAATCCTTCGCTAAAATCTGTTGTCTTTGATTGCTAGTTTGACACGTTCACCGAAAAATCTTTCGAGACTTGAGAATAAAAATGGCAGACGATAGACAGACAGAAATGGTGATGATAATGTTTGAAATAAAAATGGTTTGGATGAAGAAGTTTATCTTGTGCCATGATGGCGTTTTCTATAATTTTGTCTTTTGTCAGCTCGCTTTCTGATTGGATATTGTTTCTTTTCATGTGTTAATCTTCAAGTCGTACGTGTGTGGTTTCTCGGGGGTTCCTCCAACACATCAGGTTTTCTGATATTGGGGGCTCCTTCTATGTTCTCCCAAGCAAATTTACTCACTTTTAACCCACCTCAGGGAACTCTTGTAAAATAATCTTTAGAAACACCAAGATTAACAGCACATACACAGATACCCAAACTGCAGATCCCTCACACAGTTTAAGAATAACAGTAAATAGATTGTAGATTGTTGTAAAAGTCTTGACTGATGAGGCAGTCAGATAAAATGTGCTTCTTCTTAATCATGTCCCCGGCAACCTATGTGTAATTGGCAATTAGTTTGTCCTTGTCACAGTGTTTACAACTTTCTCATTCCTGTCTCATCAAAGCTTCGTCTGCTGTGCATCGGCTCACAAATTCGTTTCATCTCCACACCACCAACATCTTCAACTACTTTAATTCAAGCACTCAGGACAACAACTGTGTACTAAACAGGACTCTCTGCAGAGAGTTTAGTTCATATTACTGTCAGCGGCTAATGAATAGATTAAGTTGTTTGTTGGGCAGAGAGATTTTTTAAGACAGGATCAGGTTAAAAAGATCCACTTGGTGGGCAGAAGGGTGACTAGATCTGGGTGGAAATCTTGAAGAAGATCTGGATTTAGGTCTAGCTGGGAATCTGGGTGCGGCTCTGGAAGATCTGTTATGATCTCTGGTTTTCATTACCAGTGTAGGATCATTTACAAATGTAGTTGTCAAGTCAGTGCCTTTTTTGGCACTAATGGTGCTACGATACAGTGATGGAGGTGTGGCCATGTGTCCCAGCCTAAATAAAATAGGCATTGACTTAAGTCTGTTAGTTATAGGAAGGGAGGTGTGGCTTTGTGTCTCAGTTCAAATAAAAGAGGCGTGGCCTTGAGTCTGTTGGTTACAGTAAAAAAGGCATGGCCTTGAGTCTGTTAGATACACTAAAGGAGGTGTGGCCTTGTGTCTCAGCCTAAGTTGAAGAGGCGTGGCCTTGTGTCTGTTAGTTAAAGTGAAGGAGGTGTGGCTTTGTGTCTCAGTCCCAGTAAGCTTTAACATTTGAGACATTATTTTCTATATTTTAATATATACAATAACTATGTTATTGTAACAAAGTAACAAAGTTACTTTTTAGAGATGCACATTTTCTGGTTTCACCATAGAGGAAATCTGAATTGTTAATATGTAGAAGACACTTTTCTCCAGGCTCATGCCGTATCTTTTTTACCTTATTCAGTAATTGATTTGATGCACTTTCATCTCCAGACTGCTGCACATTTCTCCATTCTCAAGTGCTATTATGAAATGAAATGTGACACAAGGACATATTCAGAAAATTCAGTCTGCTGTGTACGATTTGAAATAATTGGTCTGAATAATAAAAAGAAAACACCCAAATGTAGCCATTATTCTCTCATACAGCAACTTCTACAGATTCAATAGTTAAAAAAGGCTGTGATTTTAATGTGTTTTAAAACTGCACACAGGTAACCAGTGTTATTCTCCTGGCATCATTATTTAAAACATGTGTTTTAAATATGGGATGTGCAGTATATCGGTACTGGAAAAAATCCTGGTGCATTAAATATGATGCAATACTATAATTTTGCTGAATTCTGTATTTTGTATGCTGCTGTTCTGGAACTTACCTGTAGGTGATTCCCAAACCGCTACCGACCCCCGCTACTATAAAGCAGCTGACAGAGGTTTTATAGGGTTTATAGAGGTTTATATTTAATGCTTTTACTTTTTATACTAACACTAAAATCTGAAAACAATCTTAGAGAGAAAGAAAGAAATAATAACATAATTTCAAAAATTCATTATACAGTTAAAATAACACCTAACAATAAAGCATCATTAGCTAACCGGCAGCGTTAAAGCACTTATAAGCCCTGTCCCAGTACCCACCCTTGCACCTTTGCCCTTCATTTTCTTGTTCCCACTGAAGGGTTCAAGTGTGTAGGGTGTCCCAATTCACTGGTGAGGCCTACTTGTACCCTTAATGCACACTTTCTGTAAGGGCGGGTCCAAGTGGACTTTGCTTAAGAATATTACCCAGAATTCATCTGGTAGTTTGACATTTTAAAAAGTCTAGAGGCAAGAGTGAGACTAAATCTAGAATAAGATGTTCAGAATAAGATAATTAGATAATTCCAGGTGGTGAGTTTTTTTTGATGAACAGTGTAGTGGACATTTCTTTTAAATGGATACACTTATACTCTATAGGAGTCTGCCAGTGAGGACAGAGGTTATATACATTCATTAAGTTTTATAATATAGTCAGTTGTTCTATTTCTGAACTGTAGACAAGCCATGCTGGTCTATGAGCTTCGATTTTCTGCTGCTCTCCCACGTTCTTTGCTCATTCTCTTCATCCTCGTCTCTACTCCGTACATCAATCACTCAAAGCAGAGACACTGATTGTTGTTGGCCTTTCAGGGCTGTCATGAGGACTTGAACATCTCTTAATCTTTTGTTTGTTAAAGGAAACAATTCCTTTTCTCAGCTGTGCGGTCCAGCATTTTGTCTGTTCTTAATTGGATTGTTTCGTTCATTGGATCAGCAGAAAATGTCGAGCCCTGACCTATTGGATTATTCCGGTGTTTATTCGCAGTCCTTTTGAGATTAGTTGCCTGCCTCTTGTCGAAACTCAAAGGTTTTCAGTGTAGAACACAAAATCGTTGAGTCTGAAGGGTGAAGACGTAGTAAAATTTATTGGCCATGTCGCTTTAGCTTAGCTTTAATGTAGAGTAACTCATTGCTTAGATCACTACATTTTTCAACTAGCTGTCTGTTGACATGTGTCAGGAACTTGATACCCCCTTGTATAACATAAATCAAAGGAAACAACTATAAAAGTTTGTTAACACCTCCTTTCTAGCTTATATCTCTAGCCTGCCAGCTAGTTTTTTTTCCATAGAATTTTGATTCCTCTGACCACAGAACAGTTTTTAACTTTGCCAAAGACTCATTTTACATTAGCTTTGGCCCAAAAAAGACGAGAACCATATTTGGTTAATACGGTAAACTGTGTTCACTGTGATTTTTGGAAGTTTTTCTGGGATCCATCACAGAATCATGCCATTTTTAATGCAGTGTGTTTTGGCCTTGTCCCTTGCACCCCTTAGGGGATTTTCCCAGATTCTTAATATTTTGATGATATATAGGGAATATATATATATATATATATATATATATATATATATATATATATATATATATATATATATATAGAGAGAGAGAGAGAGAGAGAGAGAGAGAGAGAGAGAGAGACCCAATTCCAATTCTATCAGCTGGGAATTTTTTTTTATACTTTTTATTTTGCTAATTTTGCATTACTGTATTCTAACATCCATCAGAATCTTTAGAAGGAGAGAGATGGAAAGAGAGAGAGAGAAAGGGGAGCTAGAAAAAAACATCAAGACAAAGAGAAAGATACAAAATTCAGGTCCTGGAGTCCAAACTCGGTCCTGGAGGGCTGATTTCCAACTATACCTAGCAAGATCTAGGGGCAGTGGTGGCTCAAATGGTTAAGGTGCTGAGTTGTTAATCTGAAGACCAGAAACACCTGGTCCCACCTCCGGCAAGTCAACCACTGTTGGGTTCTTGAACAAGACCCTTAACCCTTCGTGCTCCAGGGGTGCTGTATCATAGCTGACCCTGCGCTCTGACCCCAACTTACTAAGATGGGATATGTGAAAAATGCATTTCATTGGCTCTGTACCTTGCACAATGAATTGAATATTTATTTTATTATTTTTATTTTATCTTCATTAGGTGGTTCAGGTGTGTTTGGTTAGGGTTGGAGCCAATCTTTGTGGGACACCAACCCTCCGGGACAGAGTTTGGACATCCCTTGTCTAGGAGAAGAAAAAATTAAAAAAATCTCAGTAAAAAAAAACAATTTATATTGTTGTTAGTGTACACCTGAGTTGACGTCATGTGCCATCGTTGCTTAAGTACGTTTGACTCTCATTGGTGGCATACATGGCAGACGCTAATGCATCTATCTGATTCCTGCTTACACGACCGTAGGTCGTATCCCATCTGTTCCACATTGGAGGAAGAAATTGGAATGCGGTGTAAATGGGATCATATTTACATAACTAAAGTTTTTTTCCCTTAAATATATTTGGATGTGCTTTGTTTGCTCTAGCACAAACCACTGCTCCAACAGATTCTTCTCTAATGTCGTCCAGGTGTGTAGGAAGTCATAAAAAAAAAACTTCAGAAAGAATCCTGGTTTTCTGGATTTATATGGTTTTTACAACCACACCGCACCTTGAGGGATGAAAAAAAAGTTTTTGGCACACGTTTAAACACTCCGACCCTCTTCTACCACTCTTGCCCCCCCCTCTTCGTCCCCACAGCTGTTCATACAAGACCGAGTGGTGGCGAAGCGAAAAAAGCGAAAAAAGAAAAAATTATAAAGAAAGCCACACTTAAGAAAAAATAAATAGATCAAAATATGCTGAAGTCTGCATCATTACTGCTATGCCAAGACTAACATGGCACCACCCAGACCACTTAGGGGCCATGCAGAACGCATGCAGGAACTTTAACCCAGCTTCATGTGGTTTGGTTTCGCTCCAACACGTCCTAAAACCGAGTCTGATAATGGTGCAGGTTTTTAAACTATAGTACGTTTTGCAAGATCTGCTCATGTTCCTGCTTAAGTTGTTCTGCAGCTGCAGTGGAAAATTGAATCAGGGAACGTTGGAACATGTTTTCTTCCACGTTTCGGGGGATTTTTTTCATCTTCTTCCCTCCACCTTCTTTCCCCTCACTGACCACAGGCCTTTTGGTATCCTACTGACCGAGTCTCAGCAGAGTCGTGAGAAAGGTTTGAAATGTTTTCCAAGTTTAAGAACAAGGTTGGCAGATCCAGGAGTGAAGAAATGAGTTACAGCTTCTCCCCAGTAATTTAACGTCTTTATCTGGAACCCTATCTGGTTTACTGCACCAAATATTTTTTTTTTCTCTGTCTGATTTGAACCAGAAATTTGTGCGACCACACTTTTTTCCCCTCACCCACTGCCAAAACATCAGCACAAATCTTACTAGGCTCAGCATGTTTTGTACATTTGAAAGTTCTTTAGCTTCAAAATATAACCCTGTAAGTACACAGTCGCGCCAGGATCCCTACAAATAACTACAAATGACTGTGCACTGTTACATTACATTTTAGGAAATAGAGTCAAGTCAAATCACCTATACTATATTGTTATATATGTCAGTTCTTCCCCAGATTCGTATGACAACATCACAACACACTTTCAGTGTCCCTCATAGAAAGATGAGCTGTGGTGGAGGGTGAAGATACCACCGGGTTCAATTCCAGTGTTCAGGCCCTTTCTGATCCTAGAATGAAGGCAATGCCCAAAAAATTATATTTCTAATTTAACTAATATAAAAAAGAATTTCTAAAATTATTAAAAACAAAGTGAAACGAGTCAATTGTTTCAAAGAGCTGTTCAGCTGATCAATTTTTGGGCGGTAAAAACCACAAAAATGAAAGCTCTGCCATTTTCCATAGAGACTCTAATAGTCTACACTAAAGTGCCACCATCCTGACCAGGCAGTTCCCAAAATTTGTCATACGTGCATGTTAACGTGGTTTTTCTTTGTTCTGTAAGTTTCCTGATCAAGTCTTTTGTTGAATCCCAGTCCAGATGCTCACTGCTAATCTCACTAAGTAAAATGTAAAAAAAGCCTTCTGTTTGTGTATGTTTAGAACTAATGACACAATACATGACTTAAATTCTGTCATTGTTTACTTTCATTTTGTTTTAGACATTTTATTTGTTGTAAAAAATAATGCATTTTAAGTTAAAGAAAAATATTAAACTCTGATTAAACTCTAATGGCCCCCTAAAAAAAGAGAGATAAGTGTAGGTAGTTTTGCCAAATTTTAGGAATTGTAGATAGGCTTGTTGCTGTGGTAGTTTTTGGAAAAAAATTATGCGTCAGGATTACACAATGTGTACTATAACTGTAAAACTGGTCTTTAGAATTATATATATTTTTGTTATATTGAGAGGAGAAAAATGACTTGATCCCCTGCGGATTTTGCACATTTGTCCACTGACAAAAAAATGATGAATATAAAATGACTTTGATGAGTTTTGTTGTTTTTTTTGTTTTTTTCTCACTGTTAGAATAAACCCACATACACACATCTCTATACTGAAGTAGCAGCCACTGATCCACAACATGCTATTATAAAAAATTTGTCCTTTTTCCTCCTCGTCCTCTTCCTCCTCAATGACTGCTTATAAATTTGATTATATATGTAGGTATGCGTAAATTCTGCCCTTTATTGTTTTCCGTCTTCATTTTTCCATATGACTGTACACCAAAGTGAGATATAGAAATTATTTCTTTTGTGCATGCAGGTCAGTTTAGAAACATTAACAATTAAAAAATCTGATATAAGCAAAAATTCGGAATTAAGCTCTAATCCTAGCCGATCTCTGTAAGGCACTACTAGGTTCCGCTTGTTGTTGTTTTTTTCAGCTCTCTCAGCACTCCTGTACGCATCCCCATCTGGCCCACAGCTGAAAACTATTAAGCACCGTTGGAACTTCCTCCCCACTATCCTTCCCACTTATTCTCTTTTTCTCCCTCTCTCTCTCTCTCTCACACACACATGGTTCTGCAGGATCCTATAAGCGTCTCCTGGTCGCTTGTCTCGTCTTGGTACTCGTTATTCCCCGCTGTTCTTATTCTACTTGTTGGTAAGAAAGTTTGCGTATTTTCTTGTTGGTCTTTTTCCACACACCGCCATTGGACATTGTTTACGGACGGTCCGGTCCATGTGTGGAATGTAGGGAGTCGCATCTGTAAACAGCTCGCTCTGAAGGGTTAGCCAAATTCCAGGGCGGACAGGGGATTCTTTCAGAGGGAAAGATTAGTGCTGACGTTCAGATTGTTAGTGAGTTCTTGGCAAAGGTCCTGCGTGGACGCTTTTTCTGCTCGATTCTGGCTCACCTTCACATACGGCTCAGGTTTGTGGACTGCTGACTTCATTTTGGTTTTTCTGCGTGCTCGTTTTTTTTTGATTATTTTTAAAAAAGAATTGCTTTATGTCGGGTTCTGACTGATAAACATAGTGACTGGTTCTGACTGATAAACATTTAGTTTGGAATACAGACTCAGAAATCAAGGATCTGAAGATCGGATCGGATAGATTTATGCTTTATCAAGCGAAATGTAAAAAGGAAAGTTTTTTCTTTCTTTCTTTCTTTTCTTTGCAGTTTGTTGATTCCGTTTCAAATAACCTTCTACACTTTATTTCCTAGACTTTCTTGGACTAATAAAGACGTTATAAAGGCTTTTTTGTTTTCAAGACTTTTCTTAGTTTTCCTTTTTTGCTTTCTCTATTAATTCAATTCATTAAACATCTTTCTATTCTAAAGTTTTCACCTTGTAATTTTACTAGACTTAAGAAAGGACATACGCATAAACCAATGACAAACAAGGAGTCCTGCTTTACTCTGCAGATGTGATGTACCTGCACGTTTTTTTTCACTTGTTTCTACATATTAAAAGTCTTTAGCAGTCGTGTGACACGAACGTTGCATTTTGGGTAGCTGTGTATTTTATTATTATTTAAGTGTCTTTCTAGGGGGAACAGTGGGAAGGGGCAGAAAGAAGGTTTGCTGTCTTTTTCAAGGTCAGGGTGAGTCATGAGTCTGGAGGTGATAAAACACAAGCTGATACCGCTGCTGTCAATCAAAGTGACTGGCAGGTTAGAACGCAGGTGGCAAACTGATATTGCAGATTTTTTCCCCCAAGGCCAGTATTGTACAGAGCACACGTTATTTTCTCCCTCTCTTTTATTAAAAAATATCAATCTGTATACAGACAAATAACTTATCTAACACCCATTCTAGAAGGTAAGTCATCTCTTTCGCTCTGTCTTGATCTTTCACCTTCATTCCGCCGCCTTTTTTAGTCTCCTCATGGTTTTCTTGCAATGCCTGGCATAACCGTTGCATCATAAACACACCTGCTGAATGCTCCTGATGTCCATTGTCCTTGTCCTTCTGACTCGCTGACAGAAACTTGGTCTCAGCGGTGATCTTGTTTTTCGTTTTGTTTTACTATAAGGTCCGATAAGGTTTTGGTAAGCGGCACTCTGTATCTCTGTGCACTTCATGTTTGGCTTATTAATTAAAAGATATATCTAGCAATGAAGCTGAGAAATCTGTTTGTTTTGACTTTAAAACACTGGTATTTATATAATTTAAATATAGCCAAACATCCACGGAAATAGATTTTTTTTTAAACTTCTCCTTTTTTTCTTTTCGGCTGTTCCCTTTTAGGGGTAGCCACAGTAAATTATCTTTCTTCGCCTACCCCTATTCTCTACATCCTCTTTACTAACACCCACTAACTTCATGTCCTCATTTATTGCATCCATATACCTCCTCTTTGGTCTTCCTCTTTACCTTCTGCCTGGTAGAACTGATACTCATTATCTGCATGGCTGCATATGAAAAACCGTGTCTGACGCTCCAATTGCCGCTTAAATAACCCTCTGGTTAGGCCAGCGCAACTTATGTTAGCGATCCATAATGCCACTGCAGAGAACATGAATTATTTTATTTGTTGCTGAACAGATAAACACCACTGACAGGACGCAAAAATATGGATTTCCTTAAATACTATTTATTTCTAATAAAATATTTACAGTACAGCATTAATAATACACAAATTGGAGCGATTATAAAATACTTTGAGTTGCATTTTGGAAGGCTTGATTGTTTTTTCACAAACAATTAATTGTCAAATCCTTAAAACAAACAATTAATCGTTAAAACCCCGAAACAGGCAAAATCGTCATAATCGCAATTATTTCTTTAACAATTAATCGTCACCCAGATTTGATAATCGTGACAAGTCTAACACTGACTTTACATTTTAAACTTCGATCGGTTGCTTTGTACATCATTCAGACGCCCTCTTGGCTGCTAAAAGCTGCTCTGGCATCCAGAACTTCTGCCATCAGATCTGGCAATGTGAGACTTATGTAATCTTCCATATTTGTTTATTGGATTGCAGGTCTGTTCGTCTGAATGAACTCTAGCTGGATGAATATGACCTTGTAGTATGTTGCAATCACTCCCAATTATTATTTTTTTAAATGATACCATGATTGTAATCAAGGATGACATTCAAACCTGCTTGTTTAGAATTGAGTCTCTGACCATAATTTAGTTTCCATGTGTGGAAAAAAAAGCTTAGTTTAGATGGTATCCAGTTTCTGTGCATGCTTCTCATCTGGCCACAGCATGGCTACATTTGTCTCTGGATGATCCCCTGGCTTATGGCATGCTGTTCAAATCGTAGTCTAACGATCTTGTTCTGAAGGTGAAGTTTATTGTTGCAAATGCCATGTTTGAGGAACATCGAGCATAAAGCCTGACTTGAGTAAGTTTTGATTCCATCCAGTAGTATGATAAAGATTACCGTTTTGAAGAGCTGCAACTTGGCTTTGATTGACATGTTTGTTTTCTACTGAATGCACCACTTTAACTAGGCAGAGTTAAACAAACATGGCCGTGTCCAGGAAACTGAAAGTGGAATCCACAGTCAAGATTTAGTGCAGACCAGCACTTGAGCAAAGAAAACCCTGACCAATCCTGTTGTAAATCCAGACTGTAGATGCCACTTTGTTCCTTTTGGACCAGTGACCCCATGTATTTGTATGCTTAACCTGTTGGATGCTGTTGGAGGATTTGGAGATGGACACCGTTTCATGTTGTGATCCATCACTTGCCAAGACCTTCAGCTTGTCTTCATTAACATTAATAATCAAACTAAGCGGCTGCTTAAGGCCCGCTGCATCAGGTCTTTATTAATGATCTGTAATAATCCGTTGCCTCAGGCTTGGTTATTAAGGATAAACATTAATTAATAAATGTTTTTTTAAAATATCCTGTGAAGCTACTTTAAGATGATAGCCTTGTTTACGCGTATTTAGTCATTCGGACTGAGATCATCATCGATTGAAATATCTTTGATGTGTGTTTACATGAGACTGTATCTTTTCCGATCTGGTGTTTCCATGTGTCCAAGTTTTCAGGTGGAATATTTTTGTCACATTCCCACAGTCGGTTACATACAAGAGAGGAAATTTTTCATTTGTGTTTGTGTGAAGTTTTTACCCCTTTGTCGCCACCCCTTTGATCCCCTGATCCGATCACATTCCGATTCCGGTTTTTACGTTTTTACACGAAGCAGATCCCATTGCCCATTATATTCCGATTAATTCATCCCTTTTATTCTTTATAGAACATTTGTGTTTGTGTGAAGTTTTATCCCACCCCTTTGAATCCGATTCACATTCCGATTCCGGTTTTTACATGCAGCATTTTTATGCCGTCGGCCCTTTAATTAATTATATTCGAAATACAATTCTCTATGTAAATGGGGCTAATTGCTTTTTGTTAAAAGCACAATATAAATAAATCGGAAATAAATGATCGGTCAGTGCACCTCTGCCATTACTTCTTCGTTCTTCACTGTATATAAGCCCATTTCTCTTCTTTCATATTGGTTCTCTTCTGCCACTTTTCCCACTTTACCTTCCATTTAATGACTTTTTCTTAAAATGATGATTATTTGGTCAGCAAAAGCCTCCTTACTATCGACACCTTTATATTTAGCAGAATGGATGAGGGGTAATTTACTGTACTGTCTCAGGAGCAGACACAACACAGCCTTTAATGTTCCTGGTTCAGAGGAGTGCAGTGATTAGCGCTGATAGCTCATCGTTCCTAGCCTTTATATATGACAAGCTTTCTGTAAGCGTATTGAATACTGAAGGAAATAACAGTTTTAAGGTTGAAGAAGCTAAAATATGGTGTTTAATTAAGACATTTCTCTTTATTTTGTGTCAGTTTCAGCAGCCGCGCCCACAAAACTCCCGTATGAATGTTTGGTGCATTCATCACACTAAACTGGAAATGCCTTTGGAAGATTTGAAAGCCAATCAGATGAATTGGCTTTTACAGGAATTCCGAGAGACATGAGTCATGGAAAAAAAGTTGTTGTGAAACTCACAGTTTACAACTGTGTCAATGAGCGCTCCTGAGAATCAGTTTAGGGCTGGATTTTCCAAATGAGGGGAGTTTAGACTCTATATTTGGCTAGAAATATTTGCTTGCTGGATGGATAATTCGATGGATGGCTGGCTGGATGGATGGATGGCTGGCTGGATGGATGGATGGATGGATGGATGGATGGATGGATGGATGGATGTGTGGGTGAGTGAATGAATATATGGATGGATATTTGGATTAATGGATGGATGGATGGGTAAGGGGCTGGATGGATGGGTAGATAGGTGAATGGATATATGGATTAATGGGTTGGTGGGTGGGTAGATGGATGAATGGATGGATGGATGGATGGATGGATGGATGGATGGATGGATGGGTGGGTGGACGAATGGATGGATCTGTGTTTTTGCCCGTCTTATTATGCTTTGCAAAACGCGAGTCTAAAAGGATTTTCTGAAAGAAGTGGTGATAAAGTAAAGTACAATTTGCAGGGTTAAACAAACAAACGAACGTTTACAGCTTTTGGCAGACACTTTTATCCTGAGCGACCTTAAATATCTTTTTTATTTTAATTTAACTGAGCAGTGGCAAGTTAAAACTGAGCAATTGCAAGCCGTTAAACTTCCTAACCACTGAGCTACCACTTCCCTTTAAATGTACTTCTCCAGTATATTTACAGGCCTGGCAAATAGCCTTATCCAGAGCAACTTAGATTTTTCATCCTATTTATTCAACTGGGCAGTAAAGGGTTTAAGGGCCTTGCTCAGGGAACCAGAAAATGCAGATTTGTGGTGCTGGGAAATAAACCCACGATCCTCCAGTCGGCAACACCGTAACCACTGAGTTCCCACTTCCCTAGAGTGTAAAGCGATTAATGGCGCAGTTTGAGACAGATGCTAGATCAGTGCAGATGTGTTATGATGAAATGATCTATGAAATTATCTTTAAAGCTTGGATGGTTTGGGAGAGCTAATAAATGCAATGCAGTGTTCTCAACTGCCCCTACGCCCCGACCCACACCCCATGCACACAAACGGGATCTTTTCAGTAGTAAAAGCTATCATTTAATTACACCCCAATTTGTAATGAGTGACAATTATTAGATTATCAGAATATAGTATATGTGCTACCGTAGCAAGCACAGATTATCAGAATATAAAAGAATAAGACTTTCTTTAAGATCACAGAATCTAACAAATTTAAGAAAACTTTTTTAGAGATATAATAAAGATACCGAAGTTAATCCACGTTATATAAGTGATATTTCTTTCCTCCGATGTGCTAAATGTCTTCTTTAAACCACTTAACATACCTGTTTCTTCACCCAACATTAGGTATCGATTTATTTCAATGCCCCTGATGTTATCTGAACACCCACTGAGAGGTGCTAGCGCCCCCTGTTGAGAATCACTACCCTAGATGAATGTCACTTCCCCTTTGCCTTGAATTGTTAAAAGTTCCATAGTGTGAATTCAGTGTACGTTATTCTATCTCATATGTCTGTTCTTGTTTTCCAGGTTCAATCAGCTTGAAATTGCACATTTTCCAGCATGAGCCGTCCATTTAACAGAAAAAAGGGTAAGCCATTGCTTTGTCTCTCTTTTCTCTACTTTTTTTCACACCATTGCTTAATGTCACGGGGAGCCTAACACTCCAAAGGTGCTAAAACAACCAGGTAACTACTATAGACAATTATAACACAGAGTGTTTATGTCATTCTCTTCTCTGTTTGTGCCCTTTTGGTCTACGCCATTTGCTTTTTTCTCTACATACCATCATCTCCGCTTAGCCTCGTTTCACATGATCTGATGAAATAATGTGAAATGTGAACACGCAACTGGTCACTGTATGATTTTTAACTTGAAAAAAATCTTAACCTTTTTACACCAATACAAAATTCTTTTATCATTTCAAGCGAATTTTTAGCGATTGTGTAAACTAACGTTGGTTTGATGTGCTAACAGAATGCTCTTACTTTCCACTTCTGAGGTGTTAAATATGTTATGGACTAATTACTAATATATTAATTAGAGCTTTAGGGATCTTAATGTGGCTTAATATAGGATTGTTATAGTTGATTGGTTTAGTTTTTTGTTCGCTTGTGTTATATTATAATATTATATATTATAACGTTTTTGGTTTCTATGTTGGATTGGTCTGTTGTTTTTCTTTTTGATCCTGGGATATTACCCACAATCCCTTACCGTCGCTAGACATTAGGGCTTTAAATGTATGTATGTCATGTTCACAGGCTGTGTTATCAACAAAAACATAAAAGACATGTTTGTTTCTATGTGTTTTTTTTCTTTTTGCCACTGCTGGGCCCCTGAGCAAGGCCCTTAACCCTTAAATAAATAAGAGAAATATAAGATGAAACTGCATACAGAGTTTTTGCATTTATATGTCTTGATTTTAAATATTTTAAAAAATGCAATCATTAACAAAAGATAACAGAATGAGGATGTAAATATCCAGTAATTAAAAATTGTTAATTAGTAGACATACAGATAAATATAAATACAATAGAACAAATAGTCATTTGAGTCTTCAGCAGTCGACAACGCTGTCCTGGTGTCTTGCACAGACATCGTTGTCCTTTCAGATGACTGCACACAGAGCTGTGTTGTCCCTCACACACTCCATGACACCACCCTGGTCAATATGGCATGAAAGCAGCCTTTAGTCACTGAATGACAAAAGTCCAGCCAGCGTGACATTTAGCAAAGAGAAAACTCTCATCGTTATGTGACGATGCATTCATTAGTGCTCGGTTCCATGAGGGAGATAATGAGCAGGACTCGCTATAAGAATGATGCTGAAGGCAAGTAGATCTTCAGATGTTTCATCAGCACACCTAAAAAGGCAGCAGAGTCATCGCATGGCATTTCATCATTACGCCCGGTCAACATCGCTTCGGGCTAAATTTCCCATTAGAGTGGCGTGAATCTGAGAGAAGCAGAGCAACAGGGTTAGCCGGAGAAGATCGGCTTCCTCTTTATGCAGATGTGTAGTAATGAGCTGGTCTGGAGTTTTTAAGGTCAGCGGATTTAAAGACCATATTTTAAATGCTGTTTCCAAATGATGGATTTTCCCAATAATGAACTCATGGATTTTTAATCTGCCGATTATTATTAATAGAACAAAGTTTTAATGGCTGCAAACTACAGGGCACACACTGCAGGTTTTCCTCAACTAACTTTTCTTACCTAATCATAGATATAAAAATGGATCATAATCGAAGTTCATTTATTCATTGATTCATCTTCAATACCCACTTATTCCCTATTTCAGGGTCATGTGGACATGCTGGAGTCTATCCCAGCCGTCTCTAAAAGGTCAAAAGGCAGGAGGGGCAGCCTGATAAATTTCGATGTTCTGCTATGAAACAGGATGATGTCATAGCTCTGCCCGTGACACAACAATTCCTACAAAAGTTATATTGTTATGTTATAGTCATCCACCAGCTTGCAGCAGGAAATGTTATTATGACATATTCCTCCTATATTTACCACATTCATATTGCTCACTGTTTGCTGATTTCATTAAGGCCCCTGGTGGCGCTGAGCCCGTGTGTGAGGGCTTTTTCAAAGCTGCCTGCAGTTTTATTAAATCTGCAGTTTGAAGCAACTTTTTTGGTTCAAACTAGTTAAGTATATTTTTAATAATCGCCCAAATCTGACACACTATAAGAACGAGTCAGGTAGTTTATAGAGTACGGTTCTATTTAAAGCTGTAAGTGGATATGCTGGATTCGTTCTATGAGCCTGTAACCCAACTTCCTTTACTTACAGTCTCAGAGATTCTTAAACAGGATCTAAGTTTCTTTTCTCCGTTGGTTTTCTTAGGTATTTATTTATCTAAATGTCGTCTGCCTAAATGTCTGTCCCTAAAGGTCTGAATGAAATGTCTGTCTGTCTGTCTGTCTGTCTGTCAGTCCATTCCATCCGTCCATCTATCTATCTATCTATCTGTCTGTCTGTCTGTCTGCCTGCCTGCCTGCCTGTCCGTCCGTCCGTCCGTCCGTCGTTCCGTCTGTCTATCTATCTATCTATCTATCTATCTATCTATCTATCTATCTATCCATATGTCTATCTACAATGTCTTAAAAAATTAAAAATTTCTCCCCTGCTCTGATAATGATAAAACGTCCGTCTGTTTTTCTTTCTGTCTGTTTTTCTGTCTGTCTGTCTGTCTATCTATAGTATATAATATATAAAAGCTATAAATAATTTAAAAATATTTCCCCTGCTCGGATACTAATAAAACATATGTCTTTCTGTCTGTCTGTCCATCTGTCTATCTATAGTATATAATCTATAAAAGCTATTTATAATCTAAAAATACTCCCCCCGCTCTGATAATGATGCCTCAATAAGTCAAAGAAACGTCGCATTTTGTTCTGTAATTTCAGTTAAGGGCTTTTATTGTTGTTCATTTTAATCACTGGTCCTTCAGCCTGTGGGGAGCAGAAAAGGAACTGAAAAAGCTGTTAAAATGATCACAAAAGGGGCTAATTGGCCTCAACCTCTTTCAAAAAACCCCCCATAGTCATACAAGAGCTGTGCATCCAATTAGCAGATACAGAATGTTGAATCACCACAGTGCCTGGAATTCAGAGCATAATGAACTCTAAAGCAAACACAACACGGTCCCAATGTGCTCGGTTGTTTCCCCAGTCGAAAAGTGCTCGGATTATTCATGCAGTCTCTGTTTCGTCTTTGATGCCAACAGAGTAAAGTAATGATGGCGAAAGAGTGTAATTACTGACCATCTTGTGTTCCTTTAAAACCATTAGTGCCATAATGGGACAGCTTTTAGAAATGGCTCGGATATTAAGAAGTATTTTTTTTAAAAGGTAATACGCTAGACATTTTTAGCACTGTTGCATTATGAAAATCCTTTCGGGTTGAGATAAATTTTAATGAAAAACAACAACACGTGATCATAACACGCTTTGGAGCTTGAATTTAAGATGTGTTCATTAGGCTACAATATTATTAATAAGACCAGACACTAATGTTGGATGAGAGGGTCTGTGGTGCAGTTTGTGCTCCAATTCATCCCAAAGGTGTTTCTACTCCATTCATAACATGTCTTGAGTTCCATGTCGTTGTGGAACTCGGGGGCTTTGTGCACAGCAGCATTGTCGTGCTGGAATAGTGTTCTAAGCAGGTCTCTTAGTTCCAGTGACCAGGGAATAATTTTATGCTTCATAGATGTTAACTTCCAATGACATTTTTGATAACTTTGTGCTTCCAACTTTTGGGTCCACATATTGGGTCTGATAGTGAGGTGTCCACAAACTTTTGGCAAAATAGTGTACGTTTGCTTATTATTTTCTGCCCTGGCTCAGAGTATCACTCTTTTCCACCAAGCTTATTTTTTCTGTCTATCTTTCTGCAAATAGCATCTTTAAAACCAAGATTGATGCTTAGGGGTAGATGAGCTGCATTATAATAGGTGTTATAAGAGCTTGTTCATAATATATTTCTCACACCATGTGGCAGTAAATCGTTCTGAATCTTGTCGTAAAGCTGCCATAATATCACAGTTTCTCATTTAGAGTCCAACAGATAAACTTGTTGGAAAAGGAAATTAAGCACTGATGCAACAACGGCTCTTTAACTACTTTAGATGTCACTCATGGTGTTGAAGCCAATGTAATCTGCATCTTAATGTTCTGCCCTGGCGCAGAGTATTACTCTTGTCTATTACAGTAAAGAGATTCAGTGATTTCAGGCTACAGTTGTTACATGTTACAGCATGTTACACTACACCTTTACAGACACCTGAAAGCAAAATCATAGCCTGATTTTCTGAAGTTTGCATATAACCCCTTGATGAAACTATTTTTTTAGGACAAGCAACCGTCGCTTCAGGTTATCCTGCTGAACATCTCTGCTTTTACCTGAGGCAAATCGTTCAGGTCGAAAGAGCGCATCTTGGAATAAAGCGTAATTTTGGAGTGCCTTATTCAAACATTGTTGATGCTATGGAGTATGGTTATGCGGTGATGCCACGGGTTCAGGATTTTCGCTGGGGTCCCTAAAATGTAAAACCAACCAAAGCACTGAAAACCACCTTGTCATTGGCGGCAAAATCTACATGTCAGCAGGTCAGGCTGAAGCAAGCCAAAATACTATGGCCTTAATGCAGGCATACCAGCTCGACCTGCTAAAGGACCTAAATGAAGATGGGAAGGTAGATCCGACTACAGATCTGTCTCTTTAGACCACCAAGGAGACTGCTAGAGCACTTGGCTGCTCCATGTCAAGGCAGCAATTACAACCAGGGACTTGGGGAAAGAAGGCAAGTCTGAGGACCTTCAGCCTTCCTAAGGCAAGCATCTGAAAAAAGGTCCTGACACCATGAGAGCCGGGCCTCTAGGGAAAACACGCAAGAAACTCATAAGCAAAACTTCTATATCTCTATATCTGTGGGTCTTGTAATCAGGGAGCAGACAAGGGCTAAGGTCCGGGCAATGTAAACTACAGGTCAATGGTTATAAAAGGGCATCCCCAAAAAGCGTTTCGATGCAGCAACTCCTTCCCTCAGGGAACCTTGATGACATTATCTAGAGACATTTTGGCAAAAGTAATAGTTTATTTTAACTTTACCAAAAAAAAAGAATTTGAAGTTCAACAGTTTATTTTTTTATCAGTTTATAGAGGAAAAAACCTTTGTTTTTCTACCTTCTTGATTTATGAATTCTGGGGGTCCTACAAGGGCAAAAACATATATATATATTTTTTTTAATCAACATGTAGAATATAATTTGTGTAGTAACTTTATTAATGGTTTTATTTGTTAGCTTTGTTTTGCAAATCGTAGGTCTCTCTCTCTCTGTTTCTCTCTCTCTCTCTCTTTAAGCTCTTGCTCTAGCTCTCTTTTCCTCTTTCTCTCCCTCTCTTTTTCTCTTCCACGTGCACACACATACTGTATTACTCTGTGTGAGGTATTCTCAGGTGTTCTTCCTTTCCCCCTGTGTGTATATAATCAACATTTCGAACACTTTATCACTATCAAATTCATCACTCTAACCGTGAGCTGTGTTTATATAATGAATTGTTCTGTCCTGCTGACGTGACTTTGAAAATTGCAACCCGTTGTTCACTAAGGAGAAAAAAAAAGAAATCCACCGAGCCTTTGATTGTTTTACAGTTACTCGCTCGCTAGGCAGTTTAAAGGAAATCGAACACAGCGTGCTTGAAATATTGGCAGATGTGTATTTAGCATTTCAGGCTTCAGGGATTTAGCATCGTCCCTCTGAGCTTTGTGAGTCATGAATTCTAAAGTGTGTAGAGATTTTAATTAAGACTGATTCCATCAAGTGTCACTGTGAATTTTTGAATTTGAAAATAGTCTAAAATATAAAACCTTTCATCCAAACATCCATGCATCCATCTATCCATCTGTTTGTCTGTCTGTCTATCTATCTATCTGAAAAAGCTGTAAATAATCTGTAAATCTGTAAATAATCTAATGTATGTATGTATGTATGTCCATCTCTCTGTCTGTCTGTCTGTCTATCTATAGTATATAATCTATAAAAGCTATTAAAAAAACAAGCTACTTATATTATATATATATATATATATATATATATATATATATATATATATATATATATATATAAAGTAGCCTGTTTCTTTAAGAAAAATACAGTAACTGTAATAATTATATTTACCCACTAGAGATGACAATTCCGCAGGGAGCTGTGTATCGTTCAGCAAAACACACCATGTCCTCTTACTCCTCTTAGTGGGATGCTTTCATTCAGCTTTTTATCAGCATTCATTCACCTCTGATTACAATCTGATTTTCCTTTCCAACATCCGATCACTGTATGTGCTACAGATATGTTGGTTTTTACCTGAAAAAAGACTTGTTTGTTTTCTGGAATGAAATAAAAAAAAAGCTTTTATTTAGATCGGTTTGATGCATACCAGTAATGTCCCTTTTTTACTTAAGGAGTTTTAAACTAAAGTGTTTCCTTTAATAGTAAATTGCAGGAACAGTTTTTAAACCCCTCATATCCATCTAATAATCCTAATACCCCTGTTAGACATTGATTTTGGCTTTAAGTCATGTTAACTGAATTAGTGGCCATTTTCCAGCTTCCTGACCTTTTGTTATAAATAAATGTAACTTCTGAACTATAGAATGATTAATGAATCATTTGCATTATATTTTTTTAACTATTTTGAGCTCATCTGTTTAACAGTTTGTCTTTATTTTTTTAGATAAGTCATGGATGCATACGCCCGAAGCCCTGGCCAAGCATTTCATAGCCTACAATGCTAAGGTATGTCTAAAGGAATTTCTCCATCATGGGTATCACACAGTGAGGTGTAATAGGGATCTTTTAAGAACTGTTATAACTAGATTATAGATTATGCAATTTATTTGTGCAGTGTTTTAAACAATACACAGTGTCTTAAATAAGTTTTACAGAAATATAAAAATCATATGTTTAAAATATATAGATTTCTTCCCAGTAGCCATGATTCCAGCCATGCTGGTTTTGGACTATCGCATCTAAAAATGAATGGAAACTGCAAGATGCGCATAAATTAAAAAAAAAATTTTACAACTGAGTAAAATAAAATTTTTATCCAATAAAAAAATGTAAATAAATTACAAAGGAAACGCATTCAATATTAAATAAATTGCTGCATGTGCATCAAGAAAGTCATGTGATTTTGGCATTAACGGACCATGAACCAATCTTATTGCACAACATGTGAAACATTGTTTTGATCTTTCTAAAATGCCTTAAATAGTTTCTGTTGGGTAAATGCTGTTGGGTAGGTTATGTTGGGTAGGTTCTGTTGGGTAGATTCTGTTTGGGTAGATTCTGTTGAGTAAGTTCTGTTGAGTAAGTTCTGTTGGGTAAGTTCTGTTGGGTGGGTTCTGTTTGATAAGTTCTGTTAGGTAGGTTCTGTTGGTTAGGTTCTGTTGTGCAATATAAGTCACACAAGCCAGGGGGCCCTAAATTAATGTTAAAAGAAAATCAAACCCACAATCTCTCTTTCTCTCTCTCTCCTCTCTTTGTGTATAGTCAATTATCTTACAATGAATAAGATAGATAAAACAGATTGACTGGTAGATTTTCCACCTCTCTTACACTCGGCTCTGTTATCGGTTATGAGTCTCGAACCCTTTGCTGCTAGACAACGTTACAGTTTTTATTGAGAAACTGTTTATTGATGCTTCTTGGATATGTGGTTCTTATGAGGTTCTTATCAGCACTTATTAATTTTTTTTTTATATTTTAAACCTCTTTTGTGACATGTAACTGTACAACCCAATCGATGGCTCGACACACACCAGCTTTCCAACTATACCTGCTGTTAGGCGTTAAAAGCTTTTCACTGCTTTGTAGCTCCTCTATTATTGAAGCCAGGAACAAAACAAAAACATCCAGTTGTATTTCAGCTGCCAAATCTTCTCTCTCACCAGGAGACTGGAATTGCTGTTCTGCCAGATTCTCCCAATGATAGATGAACAGGAATAGTTTTTTCCATCAGATGTTATGTTGGGAGGTGGAGGAATGTGTTGATAGCTGCACGGTTGAATGGTTGCTTGCCTCGACCGACAGTCTTTCAGGCCCAGTAGTGATCATTGATGTGGAACATGATGTGGTCCACCCTGAGCACCACAATGGATTTATCACTGCTGTTCTTTCAATCGGCATGACTTTTAGCGTAAATTGTAATCCTCATCATGGTATTATCAGTAAGAACTATTAATGGTAGTATTCCAAATATCTGCATCCAAAAAAACTCATTTGAAATCCATTACACGATGTATAAAGTTGTAGATTGTTGTGGAAGATTGATCAGTTTTTCTCAGTACCAATTATACTCATCATGATCATCATTATTACAGCACATAGGCTGCAGACAAAATATGACTCACTCCATTAATTGGTTTGCTCTCCTGATATTTGCACCTAGACTATTTTTTCAGTTGAAGTGCCAAAACACAAAGTAAACAAATTAAAGCCACAGTCACAAAGACAGTGTTTTGTTACAGCTGTTGCAAAATCACTGTGCTGCCGTAACTCTGCTGTTCGGACCATGATGGGATGTTCATTCCACCATCTTAGTGCCAGAACAGAAAAAAGTCTAGATGCAGACCCACCTTGTGTCCTAGGGGATGGTGGGACTAGCCAAGTGAGTACTATGTATTATAGAACATTATAGATTTTTTTTTGCTTTGGAGCTTCTAAATGTAGGTACTTTGGTTTGTACTACCCAAAACATTTGAGTCAAACATCCTACTGTAACCCATATCCTGTTATCACTGTTGCCAGATAAAACCGCTCTATGGTTAAATGCTAGAGCCATTTTTGCAAGCCATTTTGTCTTGTGGTTTAGTGGCCAGAACGGTTTAGGTTACGCCTTCTCTGGGCTAAAGAAGTGGTTTGAGTGGTTTGCTGAAGAGCACAACAGCAGCTCACAGTGGCCATCCAAGTGAACTGTTTCTACTCACACACACCGTTATTATGTACAATATTTTTGTATTAGTATTATTTTGAGATCTTGTACTTCGGATTCCATCACTGGGCATTAAATGATTTTGACATAAAATATAGTGCTATAAAATTAAAAGAAACTTCATAAAAAGCCGAAAAGCTCCTGTTTATATTGGGTTTAAAATATACAGGACATTATCTATAAACACACACACCGGCGTCACCCAGATGGTTTCCCTTTGGAGTATGGTTCCTTTCTTTCTTTCTTTCTTTCTTTCTTTCTTTCTTTCTTTCTTTCTTCTTTATTTTTGTCTGTCTGTATGTCTTTCTGTCTTTCTTTCTTTTCTTCTATCTTTTTTCTGTATATCTATCTTTTTGTCTGTCCTATAATAAATGATCTGACACTATGTTAGGAAAGCTGAGGGATGGGAGTGTAGAATCACATTAGTTATTCTTTACAGAAGGTGGCAGCTCAGTGAAAGGTTCACAGGGCAGCCAATGGGCTAAAAGTACACAAGTTAGACATCACATTAAGTTTTCTCATTAAATAGGTACCAAAAGCTTAGGATGGGCCAGAACTAGTTGAGCTGGAAATCTTCTGTAAATAATAAAAATGCTTTTCTGTGTGTCTGGTGTATTGTTTATCATTTATTTAAGTAACTATTTGAATAGTAAAATTGTATGACTTTATTAACTTCACATTTTCCTTCTCTCATGCTGTGTATCTGGTTTGTCGTTCTCTTTTCACATTTCCCTTTTTGTTGTTGTTCTTTTTAGTTTCTGGGGAACACTGAGGTCGATCAGCCCAAAGGGACAGAGGTGGTGAGGGATGCAGTTCGAAAACTCAAGGTTAGTGAGTGTTTAATGACTAAGGACAAACTGCCACTGAGCATGTGCAGACACAGCCAAGGGGTTGTGGGTTGGATTAGATGGATGAATGGATGGATGGTCATTCAGGTGGGTCGGTTAGTTGGAGGGATGAATAGGTTTGATGAATGGATGGCTACCTGGGTGGTGAGTAGGTTCGATGGATGGATGGCTACCTGATTGGGTGGGTAGGTTTGATAGGTGGATGGCTGAAAAAAAAGATGGCTGCCTACGTGGTGAGTAAGTTGGATGAATGGATGGGTGGATGGATGGACATGTTAATTTAAGTCAATGGATGGGTGCATTAGGGATTAGATAGATGGGTTAAACAAAGTGTTAATTTTGTTCATTTGTTTAATTTGTGCAGTTTCAAAGACACATCAAAAAGTCAGAGGGTCTGAAGATTCCCAAAGTGGAGTTACAAATCTCAATCTACGGCGTGAAGATACTAGATCCCAAAACAAAGGTGAGGTTATATCAGTCTTTAAGGCTGTGTTTACACCGCATGTATGAAGTAACTCAATTCTGATGGGATATGACCCACGAAATAAATGGGATGTGAATTGAATACGTGCATTAGCGTCTGCCATGTAAGCAAACCGATTAGCTTTTCACCTGTCAATGTGAGTCGTAAGTCATTGAATAAGCATTGAATAAGCATAAGTATGAGTTGATGTCATGTTAACCCGGTTGGGACACTAATAGCGATATAAATAACTTAGCAATCAATGCTACAACAAGGGCGCTCCTCCATTGCGTTTATTGATTATGGCGCTGTTTTTACTTTTTTTTCTGGTCAGTACGTCTCCATTGGGTTGTTTTGTCGTGTTAAGGGTAAATGCAGATATTGGATATGGGTGAGTTTTAAAACTAAGATTTAGCTGTGTTGTAAAAAACATTGGATATAGTCACAAAATCAGAATTAGGCATCAAGACCTGCAGTGTAAAATGTGTAAAAAAGTGTAAATGTGGCCTAAATCTCTCTCTCGCTTTCTCTTTCACCACCAAATTGTTTACTGCTCCTTGGTGATAATTATCTGCAGGTCTCATCTGAATGCTGCTTCACTTGGAGACCACACTTGTCAGTATCTTATCTTTAAGATTTATCTCTCCGATATCTAAAAGTATTTATTTTAAATGAAAGAAAAAGGAAGGAAAATGCAATTCCGTTGCTTTTTTTTTTTATCACCCCGCTGAACCTAGAGCAGCGTTCAGTTCATACACAATTATTGTCTCTATGATTCACAGCAGTTTTAAACAGATCAGTGTGCAGATGCTTAGTGTGTTCTATCTGATACAGGAACAGCTGGCTGGTGTGGTCCTTTTAATAGAATTTGTGATGCTCTTGTATTGATGTTGGTTGTTGGGGTAATTTATTTTCTGCCCCACACTTTTCCATCTTTCTGAATCGTCGCTTGTCTGAAATACAGCTGTGTGCCTCATGCTGCAAAATCCTTGTTTTAGTTATAGCTAGTTAACGAAAGAACAATGGTGATGATCGTGATGTGGTGGGTCATGTGATATTGTAAAAAGTGTTGATCAGTGAGCAGCATTAATGAGAATGGTCATATTGCATTAGCTAATTTTATCCACGATCTCCTGGTTGACCAAAAAATGAACAAATTTGTCATTCGGGCAGTGGTGTACCAATAACACGCTCATCTGGAAGTGTTTCAACTTCCTAAGAAAGTAAAGTCTCTGTTGTGCCTGCTCCACCTGCTGGGAGATGTGTTTAGACCAAGTGAGGTCAGCAAAGATTTGCAGTCCAAGGAATTTAACGTTCTCTACTCTCTCTACCGAGTGCTCGGTACGCCTGGTTCTCCTCAAGTCGAATTTTTTTTTTTTTTTTTTTTTTTTTATGTTAAGGTTCAAATTGTTGTAGGGGCACCATTCTGTAATGTGCTGAATCTCCACTCTGTAGGCTGTTTTGGTGTTCAGCCCAACTATGGTGGTATCATCAGCAAATTTAACGATGGTTTTTAATACTTTCTAACTTTGAATTCTGTTACGTAAGTGATTATTTTCATAAGTAGATTTACTCAAGTAATATTTTTGGCAACCCAATATAATAAAATATTACGTTGTGCATTCTCTGCAGAATAAATTAGTTCCTGTTAACATTTGCACAATAGCAGCTGCTTACCCATCACACTCTTCTGTCTTTGTTCTCTTTAGGTTAATCCGATAAAAGAAAAGCAGCTAGCCAAGCTACTAAGAAAACTACAGACATCGACTTGCTCTTACTTTTTGTCTGGTTTACACTGTGTGATTTGTTTGTCTAAGGCGAATTTGGAAATCCAAAAACAATCCAATAATTCTATGCTAAAAATTTGTTTTCACAGACAGATGATTAATGACCGTTGAAATCAGTTTTTTCATACAAACTTTAGACACGTTCCTGCAGTGTGACTTCTCCTGAGATGGTCATCAAACCAAGAACCAATAAGAGCGTCAAACCTGATGACGCAATTAACAGGACGACTTCAAACTACCTTGAAAACATGTGGAATCGAGCAAAAAGAAAAACTTGACGTTGACGATGCTGCTGTTTCTTTGCTGCTAGCTACCATTTTGCACACTAAAACGCTTTATTGGACGTGTCACGGATTGATGATGTAAAACTCTGGACGTGTTTTACGTCGTCTTTGTGTGTGTCCGTTTTTGACGCGTCTTAATTGTCGTACAATCAGCAATGTATAACAAATGAGATCCTGCTTTACACGCACACTTTCTCTTACAAACTTTTCATATGGGAAAACTTTGCATTGTCCTGCGTCTCAATAACAAGGCATTTCAGGTGGACATTTGCATTATATTATCCGTATATTAACCAACTACTACTTCTCTTTACAGGAAGTGCAGCACAATTGCCAGTTACACCGGATATCATTTTGCGCTGACGATAAAACAGACAAAAGGATATTTACTTTCATCTGCAAAGACTCTGAATCCAACAAACATCTCTGCTACGTGTTCGACAGTGAGAAATGCGTAAGATATATTTATCGCTCATTATCCTGATTATTATTTTAATGAGGATTTTATTATAAAATTGTTATAAAAGTGTGTAACACGCTTTCAGAAAGTTCGGTTAGGGTTAGTTTATGGACCTGGAATTTTATTCATATTTCTGGCATTTGACCTTTTTTAGGGTTAGGGCCTTGCTCAGTGGCCCAGTTGTGGCCCCTGGAAATTGAACCCACAGTCTTCTGATTAGCATCTAAACTAATAAGCTGAAACATTGACAGAACAAAACATTAATATTAGCTTAGCAGTTAACGGGTTGGACAGCTTTGCTAAAGGTTTAATACCAGATCCACCAAGCTGCCAATACTGCTGAATTATTGTCTTTCTTTCTTTCTTTCTTTCTTTCTTTCTTTCTTTCTTTCGTTAACTCTGAATATATAAATGTATAGGTAAAATAAATAAGAAAATATATATATTAAAAAAAAATTAAAATATAAAAATCACACATTTGTGATTCTGCAATTCCAATATTGTGGCAATATAACCTATATTAAAAAAAGTACAATTAAAAATCCCTGTGTTTTTTTTAGGCAGAAGAGATCACCTTAACTATCGGCCAGGCGTTCGATTTGGCATACAAAAAGTTTTTGGAGTCAGGAGGGAAGGACGTAGAAACGAGGAAACAAATCGCAAGTCTGCAGAAAAGAGTAAGCTTTAAGATCTCTCCTCGAACACATCCCCTGTAATGACAGCAGCTCAGACATCAAACAGAACCCATCCTGAAAACTGTTTTCCTTCCACCAAAAAAAAAAAACACCTCTCAGTTCACATCTTGTGGAAAATTGACTTCACTCTTCTCCCACACAGATTCAGGAACTTGAGAGCGAGAACTCGGAATTGAAAAAACAGTTACAGACGTTGGAGGAACAACTTCTCATCGCTCAAGTTCCTCCTGTAAGGACTGCATGGAAGTGTGTGTGTGTGTGTGTGTGTGTGTGTGTGGGTGAGATAGATCTTTCTGCTTCAAATCTCTAAAGCTTTCTGATCTCTTTTCCTGCAGTTGCTTCATATTAACTCTACTAACGAGGCCTACATGCTACAGAGACCCTCGTCTCTCTTCTGGTGTCACAATCTGACCTCCTTCTCCTGTCTAGAAATCTCTTCTGTCACACTAACGCCAATGAGCTCTCCTGACTCCAGTTTATCTGCTGGTGTTTTGACTCCTCCTCCCACAAAACCTGCTCTGCCAAAGCCTTTGACGGAAACAGGGCTCCCTCGGCCGAGAGTAATAGACAAAACAAAGCCAGATTATTTTTCTTTCTGTGTTTATTTCCATTTTATCTATGTCTGTGTTTATTTCTTTTCTGTAGAAACTATTATATTATGTATTTATAGATATATTACACGTTCTCTATAGGCAGTATAAACACTATTTGGCCAGATAATTGTGGACAACTTACCGACACCCGTCCTTTCCGAACTATTGCCACAAAATTGGAAGCAAAAGGGTTTTTTTTGTATTTTATAGCAATACACAAGACTGTCCCGGCATGACAATAAATGTTTTTTCCCTGTGCACACCTAAACTTAATGAAGACATACTGTGTTCTGATTGGAGTAGAAAAACTCTCATGTCCTGTCCAGAGTCCTGATTCCCCTGAACACCTTTGGGATAAACTGGTACCCCGACTGAACCCCGGACCTCATCACCTCAACATTAGTGTCTGATCTCATTAATACTATTTTGGGTTGATAATGCAAATCCGTTCGGAGTTAAACCACAAATGGATCTGATAGTGTGGTGTCCACAAACTTCTGGCAATATAGTTTAGGATGTTAAAAAACATGGATGTGGTGGTTAGGTGTCCCAATAGATTTGTCTGGATAATGTATTTGTGTAGTATATTTAAACATATTTATTCAGGTAAGGACATATGCCTTAAATTTATAGAAAACTGCTTGTTTTGTCCATCATTTTATAAGACATGTAACCTCCTGGTGAGAAATATTGTGCTAATTAAGCAGAATTGTAAAATAATTTTATCAGCAGTGTCTGCAGTGCTCAAAAACACTTTATATTAAACTACAGCATTATTAGCTGTTTAATAAGATGTTGAGGAAGTGACGAGGTTGGACAGGATTAGCAACGAGTTCATTGGGACGGCTCATGTTAGATGTTTTAAGGAGAAAGTCAGGGAAGCACAGATTGAGGTGGTTTGGACATGTACAGAGGAGGGATAGTGAATATATCAGTAGGAGGATGTTAAAAATGAAGCTACCAGGCAGAAGATAAAGAGGAAGAACAAAGAGGAGGTATATGGATGCAATAAACGAGGACAAGTTAGTGTGTGTGAGTGAAGAGGATGTATAGAATAGGGTTAGGTGGAGACAGATGATGTGATTCGCTGTGGCAACCCCTCAAAGGGAACAGCCGGATGGAAAGATTATTATTAGCTGTTTGATACTATAAAAATATTATTTTTGGCTTACTTTTGGCTCATTTGGTTATCAGAATATTTTGATTAATTTACGATGGGGGTTGATATGCATTGGCTTTAATTCTGTAAATATACAGTCAAAGTTACTGATCTTGTCACTACTCCTTATTTCCGGCAGGGTGGAAACAACTCCAAAGGTCCCACGGATATTTTTGACATGGTTCCGTTTTCTCCTGTGGCGCCCTTGGTTCCTCTACCGGCCAGCAATTCCTCTCCTCCTCCACCTCCAGCACGACCAACAGAGATGAGTCAGTTTCATTTTTTACTGAGAAAATGGTTTTACTGTTACATTTTACTGTTACTCTTACATTTATCTCTTTTTACAACCAAGCATTTGGGGGTAAAGGGCCTTGATCAGGGGCCCACCAGTGGCAACTTGGTGATGCTGTGAATCGAACCCCAATCTTCTAATTAGAAGTCCAACACCTTAACCACTGCGCTACCACTTCCCAAGTTGAATTGTTTTGCTTTTAAATGCAATATTCTCTTGAGCCCCTGAAAACACTTAAACAATAAAAATATAAACTGTATAACTATACATCAGGATCAGCTGATCTCTCGATAACCAATCGATCTTGATCCTATAAAGGAGGAAAATAAATGCTGCTAATGGTAAACGATAATCAAGTCACTGTAAAAACTATATTTATTAAAATGCAATTGTGAATCAAATGAAATTAGAAGATACTTCATGACTGAAGTGTTTAAGGTGTTGGACTGCTAACCATACGATTGTAAGTTTGATTCCCAGCACCACCAAGTTACCACTGCTGGGCCCCTGAGAAAGGCCCTTAACCCCCTATTGCTTAGTTGTATAAGTAAGTTAGATAAAATGTAAGTCTGGAAAACGCTGAAAACAATTAATTTGCAGTCCGCAAATAATTATGCCACTATGTTCAATTAAATGTTATCTTTTTAAGGTATAATGGTAAAGTATACAGATGTTTGGTTGCTGTTTGGTTTAAAAAATTCTTGAGTTTATGTTTTCAAATTAAATGTTAAAGCATGTTTTGATTTCTTTTGACCTGAAAGTGACCTGTGCCATTTTTCAGCAATAATTAACATCATATTGATACAATTTCCAGCACAGAAATAGTGACATCATTGCTATAATTAGTAAACTCTGGCTGAAACAATTGAGGTGATTTACAGCAGAGACATGGTTCAGCTGGTTAATGATCTTAGAAGGAAAAAAAAAAAAAAATCCCACAATGACATTATTGCCGTTATTGATATTAGTAATAAATTTGGATGAAAAGGTGGGAGAGCAGAAGTGAATAAAGGAATAAAGCACTGCTTCATCACTCTTTACTGCTGATGGTGGCATCCGTGGGATTTCTACTTCATTTCATTTTGACCTAATGTCAAACGCCGGTGTGGGTAAAGTAGGAAACTGTTAACGAAAATTGTATGTATAAAAAATATATAAATTATATAAATTGTCACAAACAATTGTTACACCGTATGACTGTGAATGTGAAATGCTTTAACGACTGGCTATGCTAAAAGCGTTTAATACGAAATTAACAGTAAAATAATAAAAATAAAGTATAATTCAGATTTATTTCAATTCAGGTTTATTTCTATAGCATTTTTAACAATGGACATTGTCTTGAAACAGCTTTACACAACATAAGTAACAATACAAAAGTCCACGATTAATATCAGAAAGAAAATCAAACAATGTTATCAAAAACATCCCTAGCTTAAGTGAACAAACTAATAAACTAGAGAAATGGAAAAATTACAGGCAGGAAAAAAAATACGGTTCCATCAGTATAAGTGACGAAATGGAAAGAATATGATTAGATCGTTTTATTAAATAAAAATATTAATTTTAATTAAAATTTTGATAATCTGTGTTTCTATATTTCTATTTTATAACCTTGGTATTAGTTAAATTGATTAGTATTGGTGTCAACCTTCTCAGTGTTTTTCATAGCATTATTTCTGTGTTTTATCCTTTAGGAACTGGACCTAAGGACCTGTTTGGAGCCGAACCCTTCGACCCTTTCATTTGTGGTGGAGCCGATTTTCCCCCAGACGTCCAGTCACGATTGGATGAGATGCAGGTGACTGCATGTCTCTGAATTATAGAAGAATACTTGTTCAATAATGGCTAAATCAATAATTTTAGCATATGAACTGCTGCATTGTGGTAGCAGATGGTACACCCTGGCATTGGCACAGAGTTCAGACTCCCATCGCTGAGTTTTATTCATATCAAGCCGAGGAATTTCTCTCAGTCTGTATAGTTGAGTCATGGATCATTATGAGGACATGACATTTGCACTCTCACTGTAATTAATCTGAAGTTGTTACCTCCCGTTGTGACCCTGCTGTGATGTACGAATTCAGTCCTGATCTTTGCTCAAACACTATTTGTATCATTACAACACTCATGTCTATACATTAAAGGACCTGCACTCTATGGTCTTGTGTGCACAAAGTCTGAAGCTCATCGTTGTCTTGAATGTCATTGAATGTTGTAGCATTACATAAAATTTTCACTGGAACTAAGGTTCCAGCATGAGGTGTTCTGGTTGGGGTGGAGGAACCCGAGGCCTAGCAATAGGGCTGGCAGGTACCTGAAGCCCTTCATTTTGAAAGCTGACCATTTGAACAATCAAAATCATGCATTTAAACATAAAGATGACCTATCCATCTGGCAGCCAGAATGGGGAAAAAGCCGGAAGACGAGGAAAAGAGGAAACATGACAGTGGTAAGTAATGGAGATAAGATTGACTTGAGGATAGTGCGGGTTGCTCTTAGCAGCAACAGTGTGTATTATGTAGTGTTAATCAGTTGACAATTAATTACTGTAAATATAAGGGTTGTTCTGTATTTTCAAGATTGTATTCTACAATATTGTATCCTCTGCCATAAAGATGACGACTGATAATTTGGTAAAGAATAAACTCTTTGCTTTGAAAAATAAACAATTTATGTTCTATTATATGTTTTGACTACGTTTTGAATGTTCTATAAATATATAACTGGGTAATAAAGATATAAAAAAAATATTCAACTTGGTTCACCTCTGGAAACTCTAGTGTGCTGCACAGAGCCCTGACTCTCACCCTCAAGATTTTAAGGTACACAGTCCCGCCTAAGGTTCCTTTGATGCGGTGAAGTTGTCCTGTCTTCTTAGCAGCAAAACTCCCCAAAAGTATAATGTTTGAAATCGGGGATAGTGTTCTTGGGGTCATAGGCAGCATTTCTCCTCCTTCAAACACGATGAGTTAAGTTGACGCCAAAGAGCTCCATTTGACATCATCTGTTTTCCTCTAAATCATTCAGATGTTCATTGGCAAACTTCAGAAGGGCCTGTACATGTGCATACATGACCAGGAGGACCTTGTGGGTGCTGCAGGATTTCAGTCTTTCTCGGCGTGGTGTGTTATCAATTGTTTTATCAGTGACTGCTTCCTCAGCTGCGCTGAGATCATTGACAAGATCCTCCTGTGTAGTTCTGGGCTGATTTCTTACCATTCTCATGATCATTGAAACTCCAGATCTTGCATGAAGATCCCAGAATTCCAGATCGAGGGAGATTTACAGTTATTTTGTGTTTCTTCTATTTCCGAATAACACCAACTGTTGTCACCTTCTTACCAAGCAGCTTGGCGATGGTCTTGTTGCCCATTCTAGTCTTATAGATCCCTGAGCAAGGACAATAAATCCTTCTTTGCTACATCACAACTGACCCTGCGGGCCGATGACAACCTTTCAAATTAAGATGTGCAAAAAAATTATATTCTTGTGCTGTAATCTCTTTATAACAAATATTTTCTTTTCCTTACTATTAATATGCCACTTTTTGTAGACTTGAACGCAGATTTGTATACTTGCTAATCAAAAGTTAAACCTGACTAAAGAAACAGATATCAGTTTATCTCTGAAGTGGGAAAGTTGTATAATAGAACTTGCATTTAATTTGAGTTTTACATAAATAAACCACCAGAAGGGGGTGCTGTGTTACCCCACTGATGGGTTTTAAATCACATTAGGTTAGTGATGGCTGAGAGGAGTAAAAGAGAAACGGTCAGCGTCTTCCAATTAGTAAATGGCTTCTCTAAAAGGTCTGTTCTGTAAGATTTTGCCATGTGAGGACTGGCATCCCACCAGGGTGACCTCTGGGATCGGCTCCAGATTTTCTGCCATGCTGTGTAGTCTAAGCAGTACAAAAACAAATGATTATGTTGTATATATGTTGTAATATTTCTGAATATTAAATGGTTAAAAAATGATTATTCTTGGACCACACACACAAATATTATTTATTTGTGTGTGTGTGTGTGTGTGTGTGTGTGTGTTTAAGGACTGTAATATCCTGTTTGAACTGCTCATAAAAAATCTACAGTAACAGAATACAACAGGTTAATGCATTGTTTTCTGTCTCTTTCCTCTTTTTGATCGCTAACAGCGGCAGAGATGGTTTGTATGTTTGTTTGTTTGTTTTTTTTCATTTGTGCATTTATATGTGATTTCATTCACTGATATCAAACCGTCCTAATCATTTTCTTTAGATGTCCTTTTTAGTGTTTGTTCTGTTTGTGTGAAGATTTTCATGTACACCTGTGCAGTTTGTGCTGATATACAGACGCTCCCCTAATTACAAACATCCGAATAATCGACACTCGTAGATACGAACACAAAAACTCGGCCATCAAAAATGTTTTTGTTTTGGCGTCCGAACTATCAAATTTTGTACTGCGCACCAAATCCACCCAGTGCAACATTTGGCCGCTACCCACGCCGCTGCAACACCACCATAGGTCTATTCAGAAGGCCTGGGTTCGATTCCCAGCACCACCAAGCCACCTCTGCTGGGTCCCTGATCAAGGCCCTTAACCTCTAATTGCTCAGTTGCATACATTTAAATGTAAGTCACTTTGGATATGGACGTCTGCCAAATGCTGTAAATGTCCACAATCGGGACGATATATAAAAGCAAAGACAAAATTATGCCTATTATAACAGTATCGTATGCTTTAAAATGAGTTGAATAACGAGTTACGAACACACTCTCGGAACGGAACTCGTTTATAACTGGGGGGTGTGTCTGTATGAAAAAAACCCCAAAAACAACAACATATTTTTATTTTGTTTGTCTTTGCTGAAAACGTCTCTATTATGTATGGAAGTGGTGGCTTAGTGGTTAAGTTGTTGGACTAATACCAGAAAGACCGGCGTTCGATTGCCAGAACCACCGAGCCACCACTGTGGGCCCCTTAGAAAGGCCCTTAACCCCTAATTGCTCAGTAATAAAAATGAGATAAATGTAAGTCGCTCTGAATAAGAACGTCTGCTAAATGCTGTAAATGTAAATGTAAAATGTAACCCTCGTTGTGTCAAGTGTGCGACATCAGGGCTCCCAAACGTGACCCCTTTAGGGCTGTACACTCGACATAATGTTGGCGAAAACGACAAGCCCCAGTATTAAGTTAATTTATTCATGTTTTTTGATGTTTTCTTCTTCTTCTTTTTTATTTTTAATAATGTCCTGTTTGATTAAATGTAAAAATGTTAAAATTAGATTTTCTTTATTTATTTTATCATCACACTATTTTTTATCATAAATAAAAAAATCACCATTGTATCTAATTTAATAGACTTATTGTAACACACTTATTGTATTATAATATTTCTGTATTGTTTGTTTTTCTTTTTCCAGGAGGGGTTCAAAATGGGACTAACAGTAGAGGGCACTGTTTTTTCCCTTGATCCACTCGACGGTCGCTGCTGATGCCATGATACCATTTGCTTTCTCGGTTAACTGTTCGCCCATTCGTATCAAAGTGCCAGAATTTCGGGTCTACGGTCGAATTGTCAGTATTTTCACCATGAGATTAGATTTTTTTTTTTTAATATTTGATTTACAAAAAGAAAGTATAATAAAAAGCAGAATGCCAGATCACTATTTTTGTATAGACTGTAACATGATTATGGAAGACTGAGTGTGTGTGTGTGTGTGTGAGAGAGAGAGCGTGTGTGTGTGGGTGGGGGGGCACTGATAGATAAAACCGACGGTACTACCTGATGAAGGGTTAAGAAAACATCATATTCTGTCATGGTGTCCAAACAGATGTTGATCTCATTTTATACAGATGTTAATCTTTTTTTATTAGTTCTTACACCAGATTCCGAAGTTCCATCAAAAAGCATAATTTTAGTTTAAAAATAACTTTAACGCTATAGAATACATTCCATTTAATGTTTTTTTTTTCCATGTTATTCATATTAAAAACATTGTAATATTTTCTTAACTGGACATAAATATTTTTGATGGATTTTATAACTCTGTAGCTGGATTGTTTGTGTAATAATGTGTTCTTGTACTGCATATTCATTTGGTATGATCTATTTTAGTAGATTCTTGCACCAAGAAGCACTTTAAAGAGAAAAAAAAAAGGAAAAAAGAATTCTGTCCATATATTGACCTGCTTTCTTTTCTTTTCTTCTGGTCAGGTTGTATTTTTTTGTTTTACTTTGTATGCAATATTTTAGCCTTTGCTGTTGTAGTCATTAAATACAGTGTTATATGAGATCCTGATGAATCTTTTTGCATATTTTGTTACTAAAACTGTTTTTGCAGATGTTGTATGAGGTTGAATGATTTATTTTATCTGTGACATGACAGAAATGTTTCACAAAGCTACACAGAAATCCTGAGGTTCTGCTTTCTTTTGTACCTTAGCACAACTTCAAATGTGTGTATTGTGTTTTTACCTGAAAAAGATTATAAATTATGAGTTAGAATCTTTTTTTTCTTACGATGAACATCAAGCAGGAGTCGGGCGTCCGGGGAATTCTTCATTGTACCTTCGTCGGTGATGACGTATCTTGGATTCAACATCATAATGGAATAATCTGGGTAAGAACTTTCTGTAAAAATCTTCTTTAAGGCTATAAATCTATAAATCATTTATTTATATTAAGTGTATACAAAACATATTTAATAACATCAGAGTTGATAGTATTCACAAAATAGTTAATTAGCTAATTTTAATTTTATACAGTACAGCACAGAAATCGGTGAATAGTTTTAGAAGTATGTTATACTATTAAAGAGTATTTTGAAGAGAGAAAGTGATTTAAATGAAAAGATCATTTAAAAAAAAAACAAATTAAAAAAAGTGATAAATAAGAAGATATAGCATCGTAATAGTTCTCAAATATGTATCTATTGTCTCAATATACAATTCAGTTTATTGTGGCAAAATTATATCATGCATTAAAATAAAGAAAAAAATTGCATTCAAAATTTATGAAAAAAAAAATCTTAATAACAAATAGAAATGTCGGTCTACCCTAGTGTTCGTTTTAATTTGCAAAATTAAATATACATAAAGAAGAAATAAAAGATCTATATGTAAATTTATTGAACACAGCCAGATATTTCTATATATTTATTGTTGGGGACATTTAAAAACCTTTAAAAGAAAGAAAAAAGTGGAAAGTGCAAGACTTATAACATGACACATGCTTAAGAAACGATGTCTAAATTAATTGCTAAAATATCACGGGTTATTCAAAATCACCTACAGTATTGTATATACAAAACATAATGACGTTCTGCAGTAGTGGATCCCTGAAGAATCCAGTGTGGTTAAACCCCAGAACATATAAAATACGGCACAAGAACATCCCATAAAGCTTTTTCAATGAAGCTGATCGCTATGAGATCCTTTTAATAAGACGCTGAGTGTGTCATTGTTGAAGAGATTTTATTCAGCACCCCCATCACCCTGCTTTTTCCCTGGGAGAAGTGTTGAGACATTGCATCACACCACTGACATGTCCCAGATTGTAAAGACGAGGTAGCTTACGCTAAGGATTCAACGTATTCGGTATTTAATAGTCAATTGCATTCAAACGTCATACAATGAATAGAGATATTTAAGAAAGTTTTAAGAAAAAAAATCGTTTAAGAGAAACCACTCATAATGCTGTAAAGCATTTTTTTTTTTTATCAAAACAACAAAGTTTTTCTCTATAGCACCATGTGATTTGTTTAAAAAATAAAAGTTATCACACAAAATATTTCAATGTGATTCATTTCTAAACTTTGTAACTGCTGGAACAGATGTCGCAGAGGCAAACAGCAGTTGATGGACTGCAGTTTACTAATCTATATCGATTAAGCCAAACAAAAGCGTTTTTTTATGTTTTAAAAGTTTAATTAAAAACTTACTAATAAGGGACAGTTATTGGAAAGGAACAATAAATATCCTGCTACAGGGCCGGAACAGTCCACAGTACGTTATGTACAAAGCTGAGCTCGTCAGCAGTCAGTTCAAGAGTCTCAGGATTCTCTTCAATGCATCTTTGCTCGATTTATTTATTTTATTTATTACAAAAAACAAACAGGCCCAATATCGATGCCAAATTCCTGATCCGGGCGACCAACGTCCACTGTGGCAATATCCACGATGGGTAACCTTGCTGTTTTTTGTGTCCTGTACTCAAAAACTGTCTTTCCCCACTTACTGTTGGCTCTCTGTCAAAAAAAAAGGGAAAAAGAGCATTTAATCAATGAGAAACTATTCGAAAATTTTTCTTAAACATTTTGGTTGATTCAGAGTTTCTATGTTCTATATTAAAAGTTGCATCATTGCTACCAATGACTGTTAAGAAGTGTCAAGACCACTACCCATGACAGAATTGAGAAGATGAACACACATACGGTAGTATGTGGAAAGTGGTAGTTTAGTAGTTAAAAGTGTTGAACTGCTGTTTGGAAGAATGTTTGTTCAATTCCCAGCGCCGTCGAGCCAAAGGCATACGAAACTTATCGCAATACTGTAATACGCAAATGAGCAATGCCTCCGAATTAGATATCTAACGGTAGCAAAAATATTCTGAATATTTTCAAAGTTGACCATCAAATTATTTTTATTGTATTTATTTTTTTGTAAATATTTCAACAATTTTAAAATTTTGGAAACAACCTAAGTCAAGTCGCCTTTATTTATATAGTGATTTTAACAATCGGGATTCAAAGCAAAGACATCAATAATACACTTGATTTTATTGATATCTAGAAATTTAGAGTCCCCAATTAAGCAAACCAGAGGCAACAGCAGCAAGGAACCAAAACTCCATCTGGACACAATAGAGAAAAAGACTGGGAGAAACCAGGCTCAGTCAGGTGGTCAGTTCTACTCTTTATAAACTTGATTCTAATTAAAATAAGCAACCAGACCAAATGTCTTATTTTACAGGATAATACTTTCTAGATATACTGTTAATGAGGGACTCTATAACTATTAAAAATGCTGCTTCAATTACAGCTCAAGTGAAGCAAAAATTGGAAATCCTATAATCTGATGTCACCCAGACATAAACAAAATCCAAAATCTAAATATAAAAAGTATTTGTCAATTTTATTTTATTTTATTTACCATTTATATTTTTGGTAATTTTTACATTTTACTACTTCCACTTGCATTTATAGTATCTGGCAGAGGCTCTTATCTTATCTGACTTACTGATCATTTAGCCTATTTATACAACTGGGCGGTTGAGAGTTGGGGGCCCAGTGGTGGCAGCTTGGTGGTCCTGGCATTTAAACTCTCAATTTGCTAAATGGTAGTCCCACACACTAACCACTAAGCTACCATTTTCTCCAACCTAAATCTAAAGAAGTGTATCATCCCACAATCTATCAGTAGGACAAATTTTGGAATATGACCTAAATATAGTATTTGTCTTGTATATAGTATTTATTATTAATTTACTTGTACATGCTTTGGTACACATTTCAAAATATAACCATTTAAAACTCCAACGAAAAAAAAAGTGTTGTGAATTTGGGTTGGAAAAAAAACCCCAAAACACTGATTTGCATTAAAATGTGCTTGTTCTTATGGCGGCCAAGTAAATGGGCGGAGCCTCTAGAGGATATAAGATGACTCAAAATATTTATAGTTCAAGTTATGAAATTTTTGGTTTCTGGTTCCTAAAAGTTTTATGTCAACTCTATCTTTCCGATCTGTATCTGAAATTCTATGTCCATTTCAAAGTGCCTCATGACGGTTGTTGAAAGCACTTAACAAATAAAATAAGAGTGTTATTACTAATAGCCACTAATAGTCAGTCAGTGCCTCTATACTGATAATTCTATTTGAGGTAGCACATTTCTGAGAGGTCTCTGCATGCAACTATATAAGTAGGCCATGTATCTGTACATAATTCCAAATGCAAATATATGCATTTCTATTGTTACCTGCTCACTAATTATACTTTTAACCTGATTTATAAACTGTACGCTCATAATAAGTCTGAAATAAAAGACCAAAGCTAAACTTACAGAGCAGCTGTCCTCCAGCACAGTGTATCTGAAGCGATTGTTTCCTTCAGCTTTCAGCTCCAAGTCATTGGAGGCTTTGAGAATGACTGCTTTCTTTAGGTTGCCAGTGGCTTCATCTTTGTAGCCCACAGTGTTCTTGCAGTGGTATGTGATGGTCTGTGAAGCTTCCTTGGAAAGCAACCGAATGAAGGTCATCTGGACTGTGACTGAATTAGCTGGCTGGTCTTTGTTTCCATATGTAAACTAAAGAGAAGGAAAAGGTTTTTAGATAACAGTCTTTGGAAAAATTCTCATATTTTCCCCTTATAGTGTAAATAGATTAGTTATATTTTATTATTTGCAATTTATAGTAAATGAAACTGGTATAAACAATAAATATCATCTGTAAAAACCATAAAAAAATATTGCAATAATAAAGTATTCCGTGTAAATCCAACATTGACAATTGTTTTTTGCATTGTTTGGAAATGTGTATATATATGTATATATATATCATGTAAGCATAGTTAGCATAACCATTATATAAACGTATGCTTACATAATTTCCACCATTCATGTTTGCGAACCACACAGGTTTGTTTCCTGAAGTAGTCCACCATGATTTGCGAGGTATGCTGGAAGGTTCGGCTGAGATGCAGGTTTCTCCAGTCTCCATATTACAATGTACTTTAATAGCGTCCTCTGAACTTCCTTGGTTAGGATCTACCCAGTATTCACCTGTACATCACACAGTAGAGCAGATTTTGAATTATATTGTAAATAGCATATACCTTTACAAAAAGAATAAAACTGTAAAACTTTCAGCAGTTTGGCAGTACAGTGTCTGGACCTGTGGTTGACTTACCACTCTTTTTAAGCGGGTAGCACTGCTTAAGGTCTTCACATGTGCGTGCAGGGTGTTTCTTACTACCATCAGGGCTGCGCATGCTGTCAATTTGGCTGCTGAGAGCCTTAAGGGTAGCCTGGACTCCTGGATCAGCTTGAAACATGTCTGTTGAATTAGATTTAGGCAGAGCCTCATCTTCTGGAAATTCAGGAGGAGGAGGACCAGCATCGTAATCCTGAGGGCCTCCAAACATATCCTCCATGGCAGCAATTGGTGGACCAGGGGATCCGGGTAGACCTGGTGGCCCTGGCTCTCCAGGAGGTCCCTAAGTTATAAAAATAATTAAATAGACTTTTTTTAAAATAAATTATAATAAAGAAACAGATAAACAGTAACAATGAAAAATACGTTGCCTAGAAGAAAGTAGTTTTTATAAATGTTCTGGAATGAATGACCTAATTCTGCTTTGAATTACCAAAGTTCAATATATATATTGAACTTTATATATATATATATATATATATATATATATATATACTATATATATATATATATATATATATATATATATATACATATATATATATATATATATATATATATATATATATATATATATATATATATATATATATTTCTTTTTGTAAGATTTTTGTTATATGAGTCAGGTCAAGAACAAGAACCCTCTTAATTTACCATTAAAAGCAAATGCGGACAATTGGTATTATAAAAGGGCACCTAAAATACTGTGAAATCTGATGTACATACCTCTGGTCCAATATCTCCACCGATTCCTCTTGATCCAGGTGGTCCCATTGGTCCAGGCTGTCCAATGTAACCCTCCTTACCTGGTGGTCCTATTGGTCCAGGTGGTCCCTGTAGTATATTTTAGTTAAATAGTTTTTAGAGTGTATTATTAGCATAATTAACCTACCAACTTGCAGTCAATAGTACAAAAAGCACATACTCTTTGACCACTTGGCCCGACAATTCCAGATAGTCCCTGGTCACCAGTGGTACCCTGAACATATAGAACATTTGCTTAAAAACCTTTACAGCATGTATTTATAATATTTTTGCCTCATGATATAGGGATAAAAATATTTACAGGGGATCCAGGAAGCCCTTGAAGTCCAGTGTATCCTCTGTGTCCCTTCTGTCCTCTATCTCCATGGTCACCCAACTCTCCTTTATCGCCTCTTGGTCCTTGAGGTCCCTGTCAAAGAAAATGTTCGATTTAATGCAAAACAGTCCTTAATAATAATAAAACAAAACAGCCAACAGATATAACAAGATATTAGTAAGTCATTAGTAAGACAAATATGTCTTACCTGGTGTCCTCTTTTCCCAGCTGGACCTGGAGGGCCAACAGGTCCTCTTGAACCCTGTCAGGAAAGTTTACATAAATATAAAAGGGTAAGTATTTAGAATTTTATTGATTTTTTGTAATTCTATATATATAAAAAACTACTTACCACATCTCCTCTCTTTCCAGGGCCTCCAGTAGCGCCAACAGGGCCAGCAGGACCAGGAGCTCCCCTTGGCCCAGCCATTCCCTCTGGTCCTGAATCACCACGGTCTCCCTAAGAAAACATTTATAGTAACATATAGATTATGTCATACTTCTTCAAATCATCATACAATATATAAATATTACAGAACTACGTTAAAGCTGTAGAAACTTACTCGTTCGCCAATGACACCTTCCTTTCCTGGTGGGCCATCAGCTCCAGCAGGTCCCTATTGGTCATAGTTTATAGTTGCATTCTTTTTTGCATTTTTAATGATGCCACTTGTAAAATCATTATGTTAGGTTTTAGGTTGTAAAAGAACAGAACAGATAGAAAACTTATAATAAATCCATTACATTTTTCTAAATGTGTAGCTAATCTAAGCAGTAGACAAAATAAAATATTTTCTCCAATTCTATATAGGTGTGTAAAACATAAGAAAAACAGTCTACTAAAGCCATGTCTGAAATTCTGCTGTTTTGTTATGTAGTTGGGATTACCAATACTGAAAATAGTTCTCAATATTAAAAACTAATCCTAAACCTAGCACAGTGTGGGGGAAGTGGTAGCATAGTGATTAGGGTGTTTAGCGGTTAGGGTGTTAAATCTTTGCCATTGTTTAAGATTATAAAAAAATTGCTTTAATTTTATCACTGCTTAAACATGCTACTGTACTATTCTATTTAGCCCTGTTGGCATTTCGTAATATTTCGAATAAAGATTAAACTTGCATCAGGTCCAGGATCACCCCGAGGCCCATTAGCACCCGGTGGTCCAACTGGCCCAGAAGGTCCTTTGTCCCCTGTAGGTCCTGGATTTCCTGGTTTACCTGGAGGTCCCTGTAAGATTTTATAAGATAGTACTTTAATATAACAAACAAGCCCAATTAGAGCATGTGACCCTATTCTTTATAATTATATAATGTGAATACTATAAACTTATATATCAGTCATAACATGTTAAAGATGTGCTTATAATTGATGATTAATTTCAGATGTATGCTATCATTGTTAATTGCAATTGTATGATTATCATTGTTCTTTAAATAACTGTTCAAATGATTTGAAATGTAATTTTAATTAGCTATATATAAAAATAACTGAGTAAATAAATAAATGAAAAGATAAATGATCAATAATGATCTAAAAATATCAATTTTCAATTATCAAATATAATAGCTTTTTGAATGTGCAATATTATATTTTAAATAATTTATTGAAGGTATCATTAATTTTATTTTATAATTTAAACATTTATGAGTATAATAAACATGTACTCTATGTCATATAGTGCCTAGAACCTTTTTAATGAATCTGCAATCCTTATGTCAAATTATTGGAATTTATTAGCTTTACTTCACTACGGAAATGAATCCCTACGGACAGTTGGGATAACAATTTGAAAAACCGATCGGAAGCTGAAAAATCGTAAGTCGATATAGGTGTAATGTGCTCTAAAGTAGCTAATGGTAGCTTAGGGGAATTGAATAAGTGTACTGTATTTAAGGGTATAAAGTAAATAATGTTACTTTAAGTCACAGCAGCAATACATAATGCTAATACAGCAATACAGTTAAAATAGCAAAACATGCTATAAAAAACAAATCGTTATTACTAACCAAACAAGTGTGTGGACTGGGCAGAATCATAAGTGGCTGTAGACGTGTGTTTCAAAAATATCATGCTGTTGTAACATTTTCTTTAGCAACGCAAAATTTACAAAATTATTATTTAACATATTTTTGGGGGCGCACAGTTGTATAGTAACTTTGAAATATCATAAATCAGTATATCAGTGTAGAGGATTGTAATCGAATGACCACTTTGCTTGCTGATATATTTGTAGCATCCTCAGCAGTGCCTTTGTTTTAGTATGAAAAGTGAAAAATTTACATATCTGTTCTTCTATAGGCTACTTACCGTTGGTCCAGGTAGTCCTAACAATCCACGCTCTCCTCTCAGTCCAGGAAGACCAACAATTCCTCTTTGTCCTGTTGTTCCAGCAGGACCTGGTGGACCATCAGGACCCTTAACAGAAGATATTGTGGTACTGTTTTGTAAAATACCTGTTTGTAAATAGACTACCTAACATCGCAACCTTTGCTTTCTCATTAGCATTAGGTTATTGTTAGCTTGATCAAAAACTTACAGTTGGCCCATCCTCCCCAGGTTCCCCCTTGTCTCCAAGGCTTCCAGCAGGCCCAGGTTGGCCTCTCTCTCCCTGGCGACCTGGTGGTCCATGATCTCCACGGAGTCCAGATGGACCCTCTTTTCCAGGAGGACCAATGGGGCCAGGTTGACCAAGAGAACCCTAAACAATGAAAATAAATTTTAGTTCCTCATACTTGTTTTGTATATATTTTTAAGGTATCACAATTTATTACTGGTGTACTTACAGGTGGACCTGGTGGACCAACTTTTCCATCAGATCCAGGAAAACCAGTTGGTCCCTAAAAAAAATATACAATTGTTGAAACTTTGTTGCACACAAAAAAGTCATGAAAGTCTATCTTTAGTTAACTTCATGCTCAAAAATAAAAAGAAAAATTATAAACGTGTGGTTCTTTTATGCATATATATACTTACAGGAGCTCCTTGTGTACCTCTACCACCTTTAGGTCCAGCCACACCAACTGGACCCTGTAAACATACATTTAAGCATGGTCACATATGGAGAAGATTCTCGGGCTTTAGTACATCTGTCTAATAAAAAATTACCATAGGGCCTGGAGGTCCAGACAATCCCTGGTGTCCAGGAGATCCAGCATCTCCTTTTTGTCCTGGTTCACCTGGTTCTCCTTTCACTCCAGGCTGACCATCAGGACCCTAAAAATTGTTGACAAAAGCAAAAGGGTTTTGAAATTCTATTATTAGCCAATTTTTTTTACTAGTATATTACTTAATGTGTGTGAAATCAATACTGCCTGTGTTTCTGCATATGTTTTTAGCATAAAATTATTTAAAAAAATCAACTTACAGGTGGTCCAGGAAAGCCTACAGGACCTGTGGGCCCAGGTTCACCACGTGATCCCTAAAAATCAAGCACAATATTTACTATGAATTATATTTCTAAAATGTATGTAACTGGAGCATCAATTCAACTAATTAAGGTTTAAAAGGTGACATACCGGCATTGCTCTTGAACCTTGAGGTCCAGGGGGTCCTTTAGGGCCAGGTTCTCCCTGTAAAAAGCAATTGTTAGGTATTAGTGGGTAAAAAATGTATATATGTGATCTGCAATAATTTGAATTTGTATACCTTTTCACCGCTTGGACCAGGGGGTCCAATAGGGCCAAGTGGTCCTGGCAATCCCTGTTAAAGAAAGCTACATTATGTAATCCTTTCATGCATAGAGATAAATGACACCGCAGTCTATCTGCAGTTGGGCAAGCTGATACAATCCTCCTAAAGAATTTTTTTTACCATTCAGTCAGTCAGTGCATCTAATTAGTCTTTGTTTATTTATTTATTATGCATATTAAAATACAGTATATTTAACAATTTACTGCTATATACAAAGCAACAAAGTAATGTATAAGGAAAAACTACAATGACAGAATTATTTGGGAAAATTAAAGAGGTTAATCTTACTCTTGCACCATCATTTCCAGGGGTACCTTCCGAACCTTTCTCTCCTACTAAACCCTATTAAGTTGGGGTAAAAAAAGATGACATATACATGTGTGTATATATATATAAGCACATTACACATTCACTTAACTTATCTTGTTTTTCTACTCACTCGATCACCCTTAGGACCTGGTGGGCCAGATGTTCCCCTTTCTCCAGGCATTCCTTGAAGACCTGGTGGACCCAGATCACCAACAGTACCAGTAGGCCCTGGACTTCCCTGTAAACAATGCATTGTTATTAAAAAATATAAATCATCATTTTCTTATGGAAAAATTAGAGAAAATCATGCTGTATATTGTGCTTTACAATGATTTTTTTTGTCATTTTCTTAATTGTTAGCATTAAATAAATTAGTAAAATATTTACAATTCTTAATAATATTATATTATTTAAAAAAATATATATATTTTATTTAATAATATAATTAGAAATGCAAAATTCTTTTTTACACCATGCACTGTAATGTGTCGAAAGTAAGTTCTGGTTGCTAGGCAACATGGACGTTGATAAGTAGTTTCTATGGAAAAACCAATATTTTATGTGTAACAATTGTACTGGTTTAAATCCAGTGTATTAAATATTATTTTCTTATTGTAATGTAGTTACAAAAATTCCCATATATTGTCATTTAGTCAGATTTTTATCTCAAATTTACCTTTGGCCCATCTGGTCCTGGTGCTCCAGGAATACCCTTGGGTCCTTGCAATCCAGGAAGCCCAAGCTCTCCTCTTTCACCTGGAGTTCCACGCTCTCCCTGTCAGATATATACATGTGTCATTAATACTGTAAATTTGCTCATTCTGATCTATACATTTGTTTACCCAAGAAGTGCAAAATTATTATTGTCACTGTCTATTGACGTATGTTAAGCTACTAATTTATTCCAGTACACAACTTAAAATATAGTCAAGAAGCAGAAATACATATACATTTTTATGTTATATTTAGAGTCTGATAAAAAAAAAAAAACTCTCACTCTTGATCCAAGTGGTCCCACGGGGCCTTCCTCACCAGGAATTCCCTAAAGAGGAAATAAAATTATGTTTCTTACTGAATCTTTAATTGGTTCTTAAAAAACAAATAAATTTAATTTTGTAAATTAAATGTAAGCACCAAGCCTTACCTGGTCACCTGGTTTTCCTGCTTCTCCAGCTGGGCCTGCTGGGCCAGGCAGTCCCTAAATTTTAAAATTAAAGTGGATTTTTAACAATAAATATATTTATAAAAGCACCGTCTTCAAGTTCAGTGTTCTAAACTGTATTATGAAGTATTTAATATCACTTGCTTACCTGGAAGCCATGCGTTCCAGGAGGTCCTTGTTCTCCTCTGTCACCTGCTGGTCCCTGTAAAATTGGAGTAAATCATCCAGAACAGTTATTGCTAGTATTGACATTATATAAGATAGAAATGCAAAAATGACAAACTTACTGGAGGACCAGGGGGACCAAGTGGGCCAACCTCTCCTTCTTTTCCAGGAAGACCCTAGACGAAATCCAAGACTACATGAAAAGTGCATCAAACATGATTTTTCATGCTTGATGGTATAATGGAATAATGCTATGGTTATTATAGATGGTTCTTACTCGCTGTCCTGGAGGTCCGGATGAACCTTGTTCACCTGGTTTGCCAGGATCCCCCTGAATTATGCAAGAGAGAATAGTCACAAAATGTAGCTTATAAGGCAAGTATATATAAATTTTAAAATGAATTTGAAAAGTTGACTTACATTAAAGCCCCTGGGGCCAGGGAGTCCCATAGACCCTTCTGGTCCTTTAGTTCCAATAGACCCTGGAGGTCCTGGTCGTCCATCCTCACCTGTTGGACCCTAAAAGGAGCATAGCATTATCTAAAGACAAGTTTGGAACTTTTTGTGAAATTTGGAAATTTTTACCCATATACTATAAAATCATTCAGTTTACATCTATAAAATTTTGCCCAAACTTACTGATGGTCCTGGCTTTCCCTCAGCTCCCTGAACTCCAGGTGTTCCAGTCAAACCCTACAGGTAAACCAAAACAGCAATATTTTATCAATTAACCCATCAAAGAAGAGGAAATAAGAAGTTATCAACAATAAGATTGTTTGATGGTTTTACCCTTGCTCCTGGGAGGCCTGGTTCGCCTGTTCTGCCTGGATCTCCAGTAGAACCTTTGGGCCCAGGAATTCCTGATATTCCACGCTCACCTACTGCACCCTTTGGTCAAAATTGATTATAGTTGTAATCAGTATAGATTGCAGTTACAGATAGTATTACAGTTTTTGATTGATAACTATCGTTTAATTGCATAATGCTTATAATAATCTACTCACTTTGGCTCCCGGTAATCCATCTTGACCAGGAAAACCACGATTTCCAGGAGCCCCCTGAAATAATAATGACACAACTCACAAATTAGAATTCTTCCTGGCCAGTGGTTTTTCTTACAATGTAATAAAGATAAAAGTTGACTCACTCTCTCGCCAACAGGACCAGGTGGACCTACAGATCCAGGATCTCCTCTATGCCCTCGCTTTCCCTCTTCTCCTTGTGGCCCGATCACTCCCTGTGCTCCTATAGGCCCCTAAAATATGAAGTGTATACTTTCATATCTCTATAAATTCTGGATGTTATATGTTTGGTAGATTTATTCAGATACTAAATTTAGAACTTAAATTTATCTAAATTCAAATCATTTTTTTTTATGTATGACTTACTTGTTCTCCTTTAGGTCCAGCTTCTCCTTTAAATCCAGGAACTCCAACATCTCCCTGTAAAGAGATAAAAGTAATATACGTTTAGTAAATTACTTTAAATAAATTAATAATTTTAAATATCTGCAATAAAACACTTAAATCCTGTCGATGGCCAATAAGATTCTAAAACAGTTAGGCATTCATTGTGATTCTAAATTTGTTGTGATTCAGCAGCTGTGATTCTAAACAGATGCAGGACTTTAGGTTAATATATGAATTTCAAGTTTCTATTAAAACATCATTTCTGTATTACAGTTTTAAATGTAAAAGTACCACTTACAATCTGACCTTTGATACCAGGCTGTCCAGTGCTTCCCTGAGGTCCTTGAGGACCAGCTGGACCAGGCAAACCAATAGGCCCCTGTGTTCCAACAGTTCCCTAGAGAAAACCACTAAACCTTTAGGGTTTTTTTGTAGATTTTAAGTCATAGATTTTTTTCAGACATATCACATGATTGTAATCATAAATGCTCCTAAACATACCACAGGGCCTTTGCTGCCTGGACCTCCATCTGTACCCATTGGACCCTAAACAAAAAATTTGTTAATGTATTAAAAACAACATGTAATTTGTAAGAAAAAAAGTCAAAATCTGACTAAATACAAACCTGTAAACCCATTGGTCCAGGTCTGCCCTGTGTACCAGTTTCTCCTCTTGATCCCTGTGGTCCTTCAGGACCTCTAACTCCTGTAGGGCCTGGTTGACCCTATAAAACAAAACAAAACAATGACTACTTATATCACAGATTTTAAAGTAGTAAATGTATGAAGTAAAGTAATTAATGTTTGATTCTTAGTCTATACTAGGGTTTTGTTCGGTGGTAGTGGTGTATGTAATTCGGTTGTTTATAGTGGCATTGAACTTATATTCGTAGTATATAACATTTGATGTAGTGAAGGCAAGATAAGATATAGTAACATATAAATGTTTGGGATTGGCTTGTTATAATTCTCTCTTTACAACAAAAATATATATCGTTAGTTGTCATTACTTACCTTCATACCCGGTGCTCCTGGGTAACCTGGAGATCCACTTAATCCCAAAGGACCCTAAAGTTTAAAAGATCATTTAAAATTTATTTATTTATTTTTTTTTCGTTTGCAGTCACTAATTTTTTTTTATATCTAAAATGTTTTACCATTGGACCTGGTTTTCCAACATTTCCTTGAGCTCCACGCATACCCTTGCAAAGATAAATTAATTATTATTAAAAGTAATATAAATTGTTCAAATCTATACATCAATATGCACATAGTGGCACAAGATGCTAAATCTTGCATAATTAATAATAACTCGTTATAGGTATGTTATGCTAACTGATTAATTTTTATGCAATTAACTCATTGTTTTACTTGTTATACTCACAGGTGCACCACTTGGTCCTGGGCGACCTCTCTCTCCTGGCATTCCCCTTGGACCCTGCATACAACAAATGAAAGATGTCGTTTTTAGTCTTAAGTTAAAACGACTTCTAATAGATTTCCTTAACCTGTGGAAAGATTATGCTATAGTTCAAACTTGACCTACCATAGGGCCGGGAACACCCATTGGACCTGTTCCACCATTTTCTCCCTGAGGGGGCAAACATATAAAATGTTAATAAAGGAAATGCAACAAATATATCTGGTTGTAAAATTAAACATAATCAAGCTGTTTTTTTTCTCAGCCAAACTTAATAAATGGCAGAAACTTGACAAATCAAATAATAATAAAAAAAAAATTAATACCTTTGATCCAACCGTTCCACGTTCTCCCTTTACACCCTCTGGACCTTGATGTCCCTGTAAAAAAGAATACACATCATAGAGATCATAGAGTAAACGATTTTACATGTGATTTATATTAAATATGTTTTCATGATTGCAATGACATCACTTTTTGCAAACCCTTTCAACCCATTCAACAATGAGTCAGAGAAATAATAAAGTAATAAAGAATAAAGTCTTTTATTATTTTCATAATATTATTAGGTATAAATAAATATAGGATTCCAATGATTACTGGTAGCGCAGTGGTTATGGTGTTGGACTGCTAATTGGAAGATCTATTTCCATCACCGCTAGGCCCCTGAGTAAGGCCCTTAACCCCCAATTAATGTAAGCTGTCTGGATAGGGACATCTGCCAAATGTCGTAAATGTAAATCTTTTAAAATTAAAAAAAAAAAAATCATATGGTCAGATTTCCTGTTAAACATGTGACTTGTGAAATATTTCAAATATTTTATAGTGGTGAAATATATATAAGGATAGCTATATGTATAAAAGTGTACAACGTAATTGTTTAATATACATTTTTAATCAATATAAATTGATTTTTGATATTTGTATATTGTAATAATAATGTTAATTAATCTAATTGCAATATTATTATTTTATAGTATATTATTATTAATTATGTTGTTATAATTGGGATGCCTTAACAGGAAAAAGAATGAGACAATGGCTTGAGTGATTTGATGGTATCCAAACATTTAACTCACCCGGTGACCTTTCAGGCCTGGAGGACCCGGTGTTCCCGGAAAACCTCTGGCTCCCTAAACCCAGTGGCAATAAAAAACAGATCAGGGTCTGTATGAATCTCTCCAACAGCAGTGCTTGAATGTACATATAAAAGATGGTTCAAACCGTACAGCAGATCCTGGGAATCCGGTCTCTCCTGAATTTCCTGGTGTCCCTGGTTCTCCCTAAGGTGATCATGTTTAATCAATACATTCTTTAGTTTGTAATGTTACACGCCAATGAAGTCATAACCATACACAAGCACATAAGTAGAACACAAAATCTCAAGTTAAATGTTTTACTTACATCTTCCCCAGGCTTTCCTGAAGGACCTTCAGGTCCCCTTGAACCAGGAGGACCCTAGAGATAAAGAAGTTTTTAGATATGTGGCTCACAGATCTGTGGATTTTAAATACTACATAAATGGCTTGAGCTGTTATAACGTGATATATATATTTAGTTTAATAAACTAAAACAAATCATGTGTGATCATTTTAGAACATTTCTATAAATTGACATTATTTAAAAGACACAAATTAAAACATATTAACTTCTAAAATTAAAGCAATCAAAGATAGCCTGAAAACTTAACGATGGGTTTAATAGACTACCTGAATGCAGTTAGTTAATAGTGAAAGATTTTCTTTACTGTTTTTTATACACTAATTACTTGAGTGAGCAATAATTCAACAGCAGGAGACATCGTTAGTTTTTACACAAATGTATTTAATACTCTTTATAGGCCATGTATAATTAATAAGACAAATATTATATTTTTAATTAGGGTTGTGTATTTGCAAGAGCTTCACGATAAAATACATCACAATATTTTGCAATACAATACATATAGCAATACCTAGAAAAAAGTTTAAATATAGGGAAAAAAATAAAGCAAACACAAATCTGGAGGTGCCCTTATTTTTTTCCGCTATGTTTGTTTCTGAGATGATGGCCGTATGTGTCAGCGATAACAGAAGCAGAGAAGGAAGTCTTTTGAGATAACGAAGGGTTAAAATTCAACATAAATGTAAATCAGTTGAAATATGTATCAATGCTCAATGTTGGAATATCGATACACTATCATAAAAAAATCGTAATAGTATCAAGCTGTATCGATATTTTCATACAGCCTCAATATTGATCCAAATGATGAAGCCAGAAAAACCAAGCTGGACCTGTATCTTTACTTACAATGTAATCGGTCTAATTGAAAAAAAAAACTAAGCATTAGTACTCAAGCAGTTTTAAGAGTTTTTACTTTTCAATTACAGCGGAATAAAATCCATCTAATAGCTTTGTGAAGACAAAATATGTTGTTTAAACAAGTGGGTTTAACTGTAAATTCTCTACAGCTGGAATGAAAACCTGCAGCCACAACATGAAGATTGTTTCCAATGTAAGAACTAATCATAAGGGTTTGTTTTTAAAATAAAAAAAATGCTCTGTTTCTTTCTTTTCATGGATTAATAAAAACACATTTTATTACTGTGAGGTGAAATACCAAATTGATATTTGTTTCTTACCACTGTCCCTGTTTCTCCAACTTCACCAGGGGGTCCTTGATTTCCTGGTGTGCCCTAAACAAAATTACAAGAATTAATAGAAAATCTTTAACATTTAAAGCTTAACCATTTATTGATATTTTATGTTATCAAATACTGAAGACTTCTGACCAGAAGTCAAAGACTTACTGGTAGACCATTGGGCCCAGGTGGTCCCCTTGCACCTGCCTCTCCCTAAAAACAATAATTAAAAACATACAATAACAAAATGATAATAATATATTAATAATATATAATAATAATAAAAACTCAGCATGTAGCTTTTTACTTAGATGCAATCCTATATACTAAAATATGTATAGTAACAAGACAAAATTTCTTAAGATGACACACTAGGGTCACATCGTTCAGATCCACTCACGATATTCTTGTCGGTTATATTTGCTAGCCTGTACTCATCATTTATGGCAAATTTTATGTTGTTTAAGGATTAAATTACTGCCTTTTACCCTTTGTCCAAGCATCATAGCATGCTGGCCTGCTGCTTTGTCACCTCCAAATCCTTCTGCCATCTGGGAGGAAAGTTGGCCCTAAAAAATAAATAAATAAATGAACAAACAAGCAGGCAAACCAAAAATAAATAAATAAAAAGTAGGCGTTATTGATGTTCGCATGCTTTTTTGTAATGTGAAAGAATATGCAGTGCACAATTAATGCAATGGTAAACAAATTTAAATAAAGGTTTGTACTCTATTACTTACATTTTCTATTTTATGTAGGATTTATTAAATTAGTGAAGTCATTGACATAGAAGCTACACATGAGCAAAAAAGCATGCCTTTTATTTTATATATATATATATCAATATCCCATAAATCCCATAACTAAATCCCATAATTCTTATTTTAACTTTAGATGTGGATTGTTTTTTATATATAATTTGTTATTATTTTTAGTACTCACTCCAGGAGGATGGCCTGGTGGACCAGAATCTCCTGGTTGTCCAGGAATGCCAGGCTCTCCATCGTATCCCGGTGGACCTCTTACACCCTAAAACCAGATAATGTTTTTTAAAGTATATTACATGTGTCCATATTGATTATTCTAGGTGTTAAAAGCCCTCTGCTGTTACTTACAGGTCTTCCTTTGGGCCCCTGATCTCCCCTGTATCCTGGGGCACCTGGTGGTCCCTAATAATGACATTAGGGTAAATTTAAAATTAATTTTATCATCAATGTTTTATAATTCAATTGTATTTGTTTGTTATTCTTAAATGATCAATAAAATAAGCAAAAAATCACACTATTGTTTGGGGGATAAAATTGCCATGTGCTCTACTGCCATCTGGTGTTCCAGATGACTGAAGCTTGGTTCTAAGCTTACCATTGGTCCTGGTCGTCCTGGATGTCCCCTTATCTGTAAGAGATCGAGACGTATTATCACATTGTGTGACATTAACTAATAAATGCAGTTGAGGTTATATAAAATAATATGACGTTATACATACAATTGGCACATCTCCAGGTTCACCTTTCTGACCCTGAAAATAAGGATAATCATAGAATTAATCTACAAAATAGAGCAAAATGTCTTTAGGATTTTTGTTGATTTAAATGGACAAGTAGATATGAGGAAATCTTACCTTATAGATCCTGTCTGAAATAAAAGCATGACACAAAGTAGGTCATTTCTTTATGTATGTTTATTAGTCAAATAAAATCATTACCATAGAATCATTTTTTTAAGCTATGGAACTTTTAAAGTAAAAGCTAAGACAAAGAAAGTTAAGCTAAACGATTTTAAATTACTGATATTTGGATTGAGTTTATTTAGTTTAAGAGACCAAACAAACAAAATAAAAATAACAAATATTAACTAGTTTGTTAATAATTGGTGGTGTAACTCTGTAATAAAACCCCTTTGGGTACTGTAATAGATGCCTGCTTATTACTAATCTCAAGTTTTACTACTGTGCATACTGTTTGGGCTGCTACCGCCGTCACCATCACTGCCTGAAGAGGAACTCTGGCACACCGGACAGCATTCACCATCAGGAACCATGACCTTCTCACAGTTGATTAACTCATCACACTGCACATCATCGCACAGGATGGTGCCGCTGTCACAAACGCAGATCCTGCACGGCTCAGGTTTCCACACGTCTCGGTCGGTGTAGACCTGCCCATCCTCGTAGCACCTGAGATCATCTCCTGCAGTAGGAAATGAGAGTCTGAGGTCAGCAGATTTTTTGCTTTAAGAGTGTCTGAGACGTTGGTTTATATTGAACAGAAGGGGAACATATTCGTTCTGCAGTGGTAAGAAAAGGTAATTAGTGGAAAAAGTTTGTGGGTAAATGGTAATGACTTGATGTACTATAATTTCTGCATTCTTATTTATAAGATTGTGATACAAATTGTTTTAAATAGTTTATAAAACTTTTAAATAAAGATAATTTAATTTTAATTTTTTGTTACACTTTGGTAGCTTAGTGGTTAAGGAGTTGGAGTGCTAATCGGAAGATCATGGGGTAAATTCCCGGCCCTTCCGATCTGCCACTGCTGAGCCCCTGAGCAAGGCCCTTAAACCGCAGTTGCTTAGTTAGATATAAAAAAGCCTAATACCATAAATGTTTTTAAATCCTAATAAAACATAGTACTATATTATACATACTTATTTCTATGAGTTTAGCCCAATAGTGGCAACCGGGTGATGTTGGGGTTTGAACCCTTTCCCTTATGATCAGTAACCTAGAGCAGTAACCGAGCTTTCAAGTAGCTATTAATATATGCTACTGTTAATAAAATTGATTTACTGAATATGGTGTGCTGTATAAACATCTCAACCAACTTAAAAAGCTGACCACAGCTAATGGACGAACAGCAGGTGGCATCCATGAGCTTCCTGTTCTACCTGGTACCTTTACCACAGAAATGTGCATCACATCTGCACCTCCAGGCTTATTGGATACGAGACAGCAGCAATGAACAAATGTTTCCAATAGCGCTTGTTAAAAAGTTTAGCTATTTCAGTGAAAAATATAGGATGTGGAAGACTACTTTCGCTTTCTTGCGTAGGGTAGCACATAGTAGCAGGTTCGTTTTAAACTATACAATTGTACGTATGTAGATAAATATACAGTGAGGTCATCAGTTTATCAATTAACATAATATAACTGCTGTTCAAAAATATTTTTGGTCGGTGCCAAAGAAAATAAAATCCAAACAACTTCTAGTGATGCCATTTTTAAAGCCTTCCCTTAATTCAAATACCAAAGCAGGAGATACTGTATGTGAAACGAAGAAAAGAGCTGTATATGGATGTGAGATTTTGCAGGTAAAGTTTATTCACAAGGGGCAGCACGGTGGCTTGGTGTGTCTAGGTTTGTATCCCCAGCAGGGGTCTTTCTGTGTGGAGTTTGCATGTTCTCCCCTTGGTTTTGTGGGTTTACTCCGGGTTCTCCAATTTGTCTGGATGTGGCCCTGTGATAGTCTGGCAACCTATCCAGGATGTACCTCTGCCTTTCACCCAATCACAGCTGGGATAAACTCCAGCAGATCCTCGTGATCCTAATTAGTAATAAGGAGTTATAGACAATGGATGAAATTTTCACAAGTATGAAGGTGGTGGAATTATTTTAGATTAGATTAGATTCAACTTTATTGTCATTGTGCAAGGTACGTGTACAGAGCCAATGAAATGCAGTTAGCATCTAACCAGAAGTGCATAAGTGGCTTATTTACAATAAATATCAGTGTAATAAATAGGGTATGGGGTTGATAGTTACAGAGGTGGGGGTAAATAATGTACAGAGGTATATGGATAGAGAATAGAGGTGTAACAATAGATAGTTATAGATTGTACAAAGATGCATAATGATAAGGTAGTGCAAAGTACAGAAGTGGCAGTGCAGTAATACTGTAATAATATTAAAATTCTTTCTTGCCCTAAAACAAGTTGGGATGATGCAAGTATGAGTCATGCCTATAGGAAGAGCTGCGCTATATGAGAAGGACCATGTGGTGTGACTGTACCTCCTGTGCACATATACACACAAATGGTAGGACCCTATCGTGCTAGTTTTATATTAAAATCTGATCTAAACGATTTATAATGTTTTCACATGTAAGTCAGTGACTTTGTGACTAAATCCCGTCTTTTCCTTTTCTAAATTTTTTTTTTTATTAAAGGTCAGATTTTTATTTTTTACCAAGATTAGACTAAGGACTTCTAAATGCTGGTATATTTTCATTTCCTGTTCTTGTGGGAAAAGAAAAAAAAGTTTCCAGTCTAAATGGAAAGCGTGAGCTAAAATATGCAATGATTTTTAGAATATAATGCAAAATGTGAAGGAGACAACTTACGAAAATAAGGAAAAGTTGAAACATGCTGTCTTTCTCTATATTAAGAGTTTTGAGAGAGGTTTGAGGAGCAATAAAAATTTATGTGCAGAGAAGTGCAATTCACAATCCAGTTCTGAAAACCACACCAGTGGACTTCTGAGAATTTTTTGTTTTCTTTTTTTCCCCTTAATTCATTGCAGACACTGCAGTTTTAACCGACGTGTCTAAAGGCACAGACGATAGTGGGCGCATGACCCTTTAAGCGCTTCTCCTGATGTTGATTTTCCAGCCCTATGATATGCCTATTTAGCTTTTGCTTATGCTGAGAATTAGTCTTTTTTTTCATCTAAAAAAAATTTAGCCGTCGCTCACATCCATCAAAAGTTTAGTGTTTTTTACTCTTAATTTAAGACAGTCCCAGTTAATTGAAATTTAATGTCTAAAAAATTGATGTGAAAAATTTCATACAGTTTACATTTTGGCTAGGCTAAGCTAAAAGAGAATACGCTTTGGATTTGATTTAGAGTGGCATGGAAAATCACACAATTTCGCACTCTAGTTTCCTGAAATTACACAATGCAGAGCTATTCCATCCCCATGCATTACCACAGCATGCAGAACCTAAGGGGAGTAAACTGTGAATCATACTGTATTAGGCCATTGCAGTAAGCTAAGTGGAGTGAAAAAAATGGGAACAAAAGTATTGCTGTATGTGTTTTTCCCATCTAGTATGGGAATGCGAATGTACTGTGTTCAGGGATTTCTTTTTGGGCCCAGTTTGGAAAATGACCCTATGGAAAGAATGATTCGTTTAACAGATTTTGGTTTTCCATCTACAGCTATAGACATATTTCCAATAGGACAATGGAGCCTTGCACAAATTATAGCAGATGTTTAACTTCAATTTAATTTGATTATGTGAATGTTATGGTGGCTTTTGAAATTTTATACCTTTGGAGAAAAGTAAGATAATAAAAAAGGATTTAAAAAAAAAATTAGTGATGCTCTGGACTCAAGACACTAAATATTATTTAATTAGTAAGAGATTTACTTAGAAACCATTTACATTATTTGTGTGTATTTTTGAGAACCCCTTAAATGGTCCTTGGTGGAATACTGTCATTTACACGCTTCCTACATTCTTTACCAATGTTAACGTACACATTTTAGACCTGTTCCTGACCCCTGCATGCCTCTTCATGTTCTGGTATTCATATCCAAAACCGAACTTGTATAAATAAGATGCTCAGTCATCCACACTTCCAGCACAGCCAATGTTCTTCTAAGTGGTTTTTAAACTTATAATTATACCAAATCCTGCAGCAATTTGGTCAAGTCAGGCTGGTTTCTTAGTGGTTAACCCACTGGTACAGACATAGATGTTGGGCAACTTTGAGGGTTTTAAAAGCCCCAGAATTTTACTTTGGTTCGGACTCAGGACACATGTTGAGGTATAGTAGGAAATTCTAAGTCGTGGGCAAGTGGTAGCTCAGTGGTTAAGGTGTTGGGCTTAGATTCCATGTTGCCACTGCTGGGCCGTTAAACAAAGCCTTTTATATTGAAAATGTAAATAAAAATAGTTCTTAGTCCTAAGCATAGTGCCCTAGTGGTTCGCACTGTTGCCTCACAGCAAGAAGGTCCCAGGTTCGATTTCCCTGCAGGGGTCTTTCTGTGTGGGGTTTGCATGTTCTCCTTGTGCTTGCGTGTGTTTACTCCGGGTTCTCTGGTTTGCTCCCACAGTCCAAAAACATGTATGTTAGATTAATTAGTGATTATAAATTGCCCATGGGAGTGTGTGTAAGTGTGTGTGTGTGGTCCTGTGATGGACTGGTGACCTGTCCAGGGTGTCCCCCTCCTGTCTTTCACCCTTTCAGAGAAGGCTGGGATAGACTCCAGCAGATCCCTGTGACCCCAAATTAGGGGTCATTTCAGTTAAGCATTTTGGTGAGTGTTTTAGAACATGGTAGGTGGTAAGAAACTCTGTGGTTGGCACTGTGTAAAGAAAATCAAAGCATGGAAAAAAATAGGCTGTTGGAAACCAGGCATTAACCTTACAGATGGTAACTGGGAATATTAAGCTTGCACACAATAACCTTATGTTACCCCAGTCTTAATTTACTCCCTTTAAGATTTTAATGCATTTAAAAATACTTGGTTTGTTAAAAGTCCAGTCAATCTGGAATTTTATAATTTTCCAATTCACATATACTACCTTATGCTACAGTGTTAAAGCATGACAGGGCAAATTTTATGCTCACCAATGTCATAAAATGGTTATCATCAGCTAGTATCATTCCTCTTTGCTTTTATTATTTGGTTCGCCTCATTCGGTTCACAAAACGTAATGTCCACTGTTGTCAGTTGTTGAATGCATGAACCATGTATTACAAAAATGTACTTTATTTCATATACATAAAAAATTATAAAGTGCTATGATAAATTCAGTTCTGAGAAAAAGCCAGTAAAAATGCAATATTGGGTTTTTCAATCAATAATATCATATACTTTTGACACCTTTCCTCAACTAAATAAACATAATTTTTAGAAGCTGACACACATTCTTTGTTTAATATATTTTAGCTATTTATGAGCCTTTATTGTTGCCACATATGCATTCACGTATCCCAGCTTTGGAAATTGGGGTCAAAGTGCGGGGGCGGATGTGATACAGTGCCCTTGAAGCCCCGCTCAAAGGCCCAACAGTGGCTCTTTTTGGCACTGGGTCTGAAACCTGATCAAACACCCAGAGTCTTAACCACTTGAGCCTGTAATATATCAAAGGTCCATATGGATAGTCCATGTCCCCATCTCAGTGTGGACATCTTGCAGGCATTTCATCTTTATTTGCAATTTCAAAAGTCTCTCTGAATCTGATCCGAATCTCCCTGAAGGCAAACATTTTTGAGTTAAATCTGACAGACTGCTTTTCACTGTCCGACCTCCCCATCCCACTCCTGTCAGCCGATAGCTTTATACTCTGGAAGGAATCGGTTTAGGATCTGCTGCGCTTGGAAGTTTACAATAAACATGAGAGACTTTGCTCTGAAATAAAGCACATGTGGTGACTGGCCATTAGAGACACAGATTAAAGGGCTATAAGGCACACAGATCCATCTGGAACCTGAAAGTGTTCAAGGTCGGCTGAAGTTTGATTGGGTAAAATACACAAAAGAGTCTCCTTGAAACTCAGGTCTGCTTTCAGATTTTGTTTTGAGATTTAAGAAATAGAAAAAGAAATAAAGTGAAAAAGTCTCAGTCTAATCATGTAGTGCACTGTGTAATTTGCATAGTACAATCGTAGAAGCCCTGTATCCCAGCAACGGGTGCATTTTTTTCCTCCAAACTTATTATAGTTATTTAAGCACAGAGTCAAGACAACTTGTAATCCATGGTATCATTACTCGTTTTAAAATAAACACCAGGACGATAAAACACACCATAGTTGGTTGTGTATAATTGGTTTTAATCACAATGATTTCAGAACTTTCTTCAGAACTTTAGAAATCGAACATAATTACATATCGTTTTTTCCGTTTTAACTCTGGTATTTTCACTTGTAAGCATCCAAAACGATCTCATTTGCAGTCGTATTAAGCTTAAGAAGTGATACCTCAGGTTTTTTTTCTGTATCTTCTCGTGTAGCACAGCCACACTCATGTTTGAAGACCATATATACAATCTGCAGCATTTACTCATCCTATAACAACAGCGGTTCTCAGTGTAAGCTGTTTATGCTTCTGCTTAAGACCCTGGCATTTGTTTATATGCTCAAAGAATGTTTATTACTCCCAGCATATTAGCTTAGGTCCATGTATGCTAAGAAGGAATGTTTGCAGTCACAGTAAGGGTTCATCCATCCATTGTTTATACATGCTTATTTCTAATCAGGGTCTTAGGGATCTGCTGGATCTGCCTATCCCAGCTGTCATTGGCCGAAAGGCAGGCATACAAACTGGACAGGTCGACAGAGTCATAAGGAATAAAAAGAATTCAAGGGAATTTGAAATTTTGTATGCTGTCTAAGAAGCATTTACTCAAAATACAGTAGCAACATACTGTTTTTTGAGGTTTCAAAATATTTACGAGTTTTAATATGTATGTATTTGAGTCACAAACATTATGCTACAATACTCTCACCTTGATGCTCTGTTGATGCTGAAAATAAACAAAACCCCACATAACTCCACAATATTTAATTCTGGGTTCACTCGCTTCTAATAATATTTACAGCATCTGCACTGTTGTCCTTTATACATATAAGGTTCCAGATGTTGGAGGATAAATTATCTTGTAAGTGTAAACGATATGACAGAATTTCCATTTTCAAACGCTTTGAACTGTAAAAAGACTTTACAACATCATCACAGACATTACCTGTAAACAATCAATAAACCAGTTAACCCAATGAACCCGATACACCTGATTAATTCTGTAGCTATTTTAACAGAAGATTATTGTAAAACAGAAGATTAACAATAATCCAGATGGTAAATTCAGATTCCTTAATTAGTAAAATATCCCATGACAACATTAGCATAAGTGAATCCAGAGAGGATCAAAACCGGTCCTCTCCAGGAGAAGGAATAGTAAATAAATACAGTACCGAGTATGTGAGTGGCGCAGAGTGATTTTGCCTGGCAGATGTTTGGAAAGTTGGCGCGCCAAGCCCGCTCCACCAATGCTCCATCTCGAGCTCAACACATGTTACTGACCAATAAGGCAACTACATAAAACTAATTCATATGTTAATAAACACCACTGACAAAACGTATCTATTATACAATAATAAACAATCTAAGATCTATCTATCTCTCTGTCTGTCCGTCCGTGCATCCGTCGATCTATCCATAAAAATAATTTATAGTGGTGTGGACTGAACATCGAGTCGCGAGGAGATCAGGGAAAGTTTTGGTTTATAAAATGCTTTTAATGCAGAAATTTCTGCCACTCCACTCGGCACACATACCCTGTTACAGTGTAGGCAAGTAAAGATAAATAATACTTGAGAAAGTTAAAGTGTTAAAGTGGTACTTTGGTGAGATGAGAACAGATCTTAATGATATTATGGCTACAGGAGCAGTTTATAAAATTTTAAAAAATCAATAAAAACGAGCACATTTCCTACAATGTGTCTTTTAGCTGTTCCTAAGATATAGGTGTCATATTTCTTTTTTTATTCCAGGATATAAACCAAATCATACAGTCCGCACAGCTGCTTTACCACAACTCTGGATTACGATCCTATTCTTCTGCAGACTCAGGACCAAAGTGGAGGTGTTTTTTTTTAATAAATGTTCACCCCAAGGAACCAAAAAATTCTCCTTTATTTCATTAACACATTTTTGTCCTTTTTTTCTCTAGTACCCGTTGGTGTTTGTCCCCGGAATGCAGAGACATAAAGGAAAACCTTTTAAACAAGGTCAGGCTGTGCTCTCTGGGTTTTACATTTTAAACACAAGATGTTTGCACTAAAGGCTTAGAAAATGCAAGGTACTACCGAGGGGGCTTTTAAGAGGCCTAAGACATGCCGTAAAGCTCTGCTTTGGGTCAGCGATGTCAACATTCTGGGTGGTGGAGGTAGTAGTAGGTAGGGATTTTAGGGGGGAGATGTACAATTTTTACATTTTAAAAAAGTCAGAGTCAAGCAGATTTTATGCAAAAATTGAACTAGTGCAAACCATCATATGGCACTTGGATATGATTTCATAATTCACATCAATGTTTTTCACAAGAAGAATGTTGTGGATGTTGCAACTTAGTTAAGGTACAACTGTACACAACTGGAGTAATAATATATACAGTATAATTAGATTTAAATAATTAGAAGTGGGTCAGCATGGTGGCTTAGTGGTTAGCACTGTTGCCTCACAATAAGAAGGTCCCGGGTCTGATTAGGGGTCTTTCTATGTGGAGTTTATATGTTCTCCCCGTGCTTGCTTGTGTTTACTCCAGGTTTCTTCAGTTTCCTCCAACAGTCCAAAAAAATGTCTAAAATGCCCATAGGAGTGAGTGTGTGTGGCCCTGTGATGGACTGGCCACCTGTCCAGGGTGTCCCCGTCCTGCCTTTCAATAAGTTGGTATGATGAATGAATTATTAAAAGTTTTATAAATAACTTTTGAAGCAAGTTTTCTGTATTTTAATCGAGTAAAAATGCATTTTGCACAACATTCCACAGTGAACATTTCATCTTTTGATCCTATGATTCAACAAATTTAAAAAAAAAGAGATTTTTATGCTGGGAATTTTGTAGGCAGCCATGTTCACTCGATTTTGTAGGCGGCCATGTTCACTTGTTTTTTAAAAGCTAAGTCACTGAAGGAGGAAAGGAGGGGAAAATGTAACGACATGCCTCTTTATCCAAATGGAAAACCTTAATGTTTGTAGTAATTCGTCAAACTATTCCGTGTAGTCTGCTACGCATGGGAACAGTGTTTAAAAATGTAAAAATACTGCTGCTGAGAATCATGCTTGATTTTTTTTTTCTTTTGAATAATCTGGCGATTCCCCTCCTTCAAGTTTATGCATATTTTTCCTAATAGTCATAAGCAGCTGGTAAGTCATTCTGTTGTGTGAGAATTTTTTTTTTCCTGATGGAAGGGATTTTACCATTTTTGCTTCACGTTATCAGTTTTCCCCTTTTTTTGCCAACAGTCGACCCAAATAAACATACTTTTTAATTAAAGAAAATATTTAAAGAGAATTTTTTTTTTATCAAATGCATATGCAGATTTAGATAAAAAGAATATTGGTATAAGACAATAAGTTCATGTAACACATTTATTGTATTCTGTTGTATGTACTATATGAATAAAACACATGGGATTTTATCCCTGCTCAGACCCAGACATTAAACAACCCAATACCCACAGGAAATACCGGTCTAAGGGCAACTTCCTGCAGGGCAGATTACACGAGAACAAGCTCCCAAACTTGTTTTCTTCTATTTCTAGCATTGTTTTATGCTTCACAGTACACAAACGATACAAGATTACCAGAACAGTTCAAAATAATGCAGATTACTATACTTAAAATCTAATTTTATAATAATTGCACTGATTTTAGTGACTAAATCACACCCTAAACAGTTAAAATCAATAAAAGGTATTTCTCCCTATTAGATAAGAAACATATTCATATTTAAACTTTAATGTATTTTAATAAAAGTCATTATACATAAATAAAACAGAGAATAGTTTTAACTGCATTTCTAAATGTTTTCCCTGAATACCATAGCGGAAAATCATCGTAAAGCATCATTTTTTTTTCAGATGATGTATTGATCAAAAACATGTGTCTTTTTTTGACAAAAAACAAAGAAAACAGAAGGCAAAGCAATTTATGTTTTAAAATGTAAGTTACAACTTTAAATACAAGAATGTTTTAACAGAGCGGAAAACTCGAGCCAAACCGCATGGCAGCACACACACTGTTTTCCATATGGTAACACCATCAAACCTGTCTTGGCTCCAAACCTACTAAACCATGCAGACATTTCCACATAAACCGGTCGGGTGCAGAGGGAATGGAGATGATAAGTCCATGATTTCAACACAGACTAGCTGCTTTTCCAAAAAGCACAGTGTGTTAAAATGTTTAGATGACTTAATTTACTGCGGTTCCAAGCATTGTTTAAGCTTTTACCAGCCTTTTTTTGCAAATGTTTTGGCTTGACAATTGAGACCCAGTTAAAGTTACAGTTATCATAAAAAAAAGTCCATAAAAAAAAGGCAAAAGGAAAACTTAGCTTGGTAAAATCTGAAATTTGTGGTAAATCTGTAAAATTATTTCTTGGAAGGTTGTACATTTATATTGATATTTAAATTTACGGTATTTGGCAGACTTATCCAGAGCGACTTACATTTTCTTTTTTATACCAATGATCAATTAAGGGCCTTGCTTAGGGGCCCAGGAGTAGCAACGTGGTTGTGCTTGGAATCGAACCCCAATCTTCCAAATAGCAAACTGTCACTTTAACTGTAACGCCACACCACCAGAGGGAACCCTGACCAAAATACTGACTGTTCATGCTCCTATTACTTCCGGGTCATGGACTATAATATCGCCACACACACTCACGCTGCGAAGTATTGCCAGTTTTCCTGCATTACCAAGCAGTATTGTTTTTGTATGTTATTTTCTGTATATGGACTCTAGCCTGTTTTTTGACTACCGACTATCATTTTTAGGTTGTTTATCTCTGCATTTATTTCAATAAAACTTCTGCATATAGATTCTACCTTAAGTTCGACTCCAACAATTCCAGGACCAACAAGCTGCCATTGCTGGGCCCTTGAACAAGGCCCTCAAAAGATCAATTGTATAACTAAATAAATGTACAAAAAAAGTCAAAGTAAATGTAAATCACTCCAATAAAATACTAAAATACCATGAATGTAACTGAAAGCCGACTGAATGATAACCTGTGATCACCAATTTGTTGAAAGATGCAAACAGTGTCACTTAATTCCGAACCCAAAGACTCACTGATTTGGATTTTTGGCCTGTTATAAAACTTATTTATGATTATTTTTATGATGTTTATAATGTTATTGTTTCTAAAGTAAAAAAATACACATGAACACACTTCAGATAAACAGGGAACTGTTTGTGGCGATATTTCCAAACAAGTCTCCAGCAAAAGCACTATAAATAAAGCTAGCTATAAGTAGCTATAAATAAAAAACGAGAAATACAGAAAATACCAAGAGCGAATGGCAAATGTGAAGGGGGTCCTAAAACATTTTCTATGGGAAAAGGGGGTCTTAGATAAAAACAGGATAAGAAACACTGATATAAGCAACATTGGGGTTCTAACAGTAACTTGTCCTGTGACAGCACACACTATCGTGTTTAGATGTCTGTCAGTAATAAAAAGCGACCTTGCACAAGTTATGACCTCACAAATATTTAAATCATTATTGTATCATTTTGTTTTTTTGTTAATTTCAAGAAAAACATCCTTATGCATGAAAGTAAACCAATTACAGCCTTCAACATCCCATAGTGTCCACAAGAATCCAGTCTACACTATAAAACCCCATAAAACTGTATGCACTCCATACTGTGCAGATTTAATGTTAACTGACAATAGAAAGAATGAGGTGCAACCAAAAAGTGCTGCTTGTAAATGCTTTTATATTTTAGGGAACATTATAATTCTGGATGCAATGTTTGCCTGCAAAAATTCTACTATAACGAATGCTGAATCATGTATAGGATATGCCACATATTGGGTGATGTGTTACAGGAAATTTCTTCTCTGTCCCCAAAACTGGAAATGAGGGATTGGGATAATTGCTGGTTCTATCCCATGTCCACGTAAGCAGGGGAAATCATCATTATTCCATAAACCAAAATGACTAAGTACAGAGTTCTGCAGGAGGAAATAAGCAGTGACGCCTGTACTGCTGACTCATGTGTCATGGTGATGCAATTAGCACTAGTACTTTTTTCAGTTATAAAGGTGTAAAGTAAATTCTTGGTTGGTTTAATCAAGTTGATTTTAGATTAAAGGTTTGTCTTGTAAAGTTATCATTCTAACTGGCATTTTAGAGACTATAAAAATTGCCCCTCAGATCCTGGTGAGACCAATAATTAAATAAATTGTGTTCATTTGTTACTATCTTGAATTAATGAATGCCGTTTTCTTGATGATGGTTGGAAGTGGTAGTGCAGTGGTTAAGGTGTTGGACTGCTAATTGGAAGATCAGTGTTCGATTCCCAGCATTACTAAGTTGCCACCACTGATCCCCTGAACAAGGCCCTCAACCCTTAATTGCTCAGTTGTATAAAAGAGATAAATGTAAGTCGCTCTGGATAAGGACATCTGCCAAATGCTGTAAATGTGAAAGAATAAAAGACATTTAGATTTGTTTAATCTAATCTATTAGACAATCCAACATGATCTTCAGATAAGTGGAAACAGCTGTGTAAACACAGAGCTTGTGAATCAGTCCAGCAGGGACATAACACCCCATTTGCCTTTTGCCCACCATGATATGTTCTGTATAGGTTTGCTGGCCATTTGTTTTTTTTTTGCAAACTTTTAGCCCAAATGGTTACCTGTGGATAGTGAAAAATCAGATATTTATCAACCGCCTTTAATATTCCAGCTAACTATGCCACTTTTCTCATGTTCTCCCAACGTCTGTTCTTCTCTTACACTGTGTTATAACATCAGCAGTGTTTCTTACCTTACTAAAACGTATATATAAAATTTATTTTATTAAGTAAACTTAAGTGCACTACCAAGCTGACTTTCTCTATTGACTAATGAGAATACTAAAATCAATGCTAGTAAGTGTACTAATAGGTGTACAATTGTAATACTTCTTCAGATGAAATTGGCCACTTTTTAGTTTATAATTGTACACTTTTAAGTTGACTACATTCGTACTGCATCTAGACTGAGAACTAATTTGCAAGTAAACCTAAAGATGCTAAGTCTATACCTACTCCATAAAACTAGACTAGTAGGTTAGTGCACTTACAACATACAAGTTCACTTTTTCAGCTGATCAAAGTCTAAGTTGCTTTTTTTATGTTTGCGTGCAGTAAAAAACTTTTATTTTGTATGTGTAAAATCCATACAAAATAAAGGATCTTAATGTTTGCTAAAAGCATATTTAACTAAAGATGATGATGATGAAAGATTTACAAAATAAATTTAAAGAGACTTGGCACATACTTTTTATATCCACTTACGTATTTTATTTTGTATATTTTTCATCATCTTTTTAAGTTTAAAAAAAAAAGCCTACTCTTTTTTTCGTCAGGGTTCTTCCCTAATTGAGTATTTTTTTCTCATCATTTGTTTTATAATTACTGCCAAAGCACCCGGTCGAACATCTGGATTTCATCACTTTAGCTCTGCTATTTATTTACTTTAAAATTTGTTCACATAGAGCAGCCTCGAAAAGCAGGATCGACATCTCTTATCCATGCTGTTCACACATCAAGGGGACAATGCACCAGGTTTGGATAGCTCTAATGGTGGGTTTACACGTGAAATCTTTTCCAGCTCCGTCTGAGCTACAGATCACGTTTTCCAATATGGTGAGGGTTTTTTTTCTCTTTCTTAGAGGCAAGTCATCAAGTCATCGCACAAAAATGCAGCACATGTTTTCCATCAGCGAGTTGTTGCCGACCTGGTTGAGTTTGCATAGTTGAACCCTGAGCTATGTTAGAAAACAGCTTATTATTTTTTTTGTATAAAGTAACAATGACTGCAACCAATTTTGAGGAAAAAAAAACAGCTATGAAATTAGGAATTTGATATCTTATTTATATAAGGATTGTTGACAAATTTTGGGACAAAAAACGTATATATTTACGCATGCGACTAACATTAGACAGACTTCATGGTTTAGTGGCAAAATGGAGTAAGCAATGAGCTAAAGATGAGAAAGAGCCAGTAAAGAAGACATTTAGAGCTGTAATCCAAAGTGTTTAGGGAGTGTCTGAGCCGGTTCTAAAGGGGTTTTATTACAGTCGTAAAGTGGCCCACATCACCAGATAGACAGTTTATAACATTTTCACTGTTTTTTTTTTTTATATTCTTAATTATTCAAATCCAAACATACTTCAAAAAACCTTTTACAATTGTTCTACATGTTAAATGTCTTTCCTGTGGGAGGAGTTAAAGATGTGTGCTTAGCTACCGGAAAGGTTGTCAGATAAATTCCGAGATCTGCCAGCTGGCCACTGACAGGCTCTGTGTCTAATTTGGGTTCTCTCAATACAATCACAATAATAAAGCTTTTTTAGCTGGACATAATCGGATTTCAGCCACCATGAGACTTATATCACGACTCAACATAAAGTTTGAACGGAAAATATAATGTGTAAATATTATTTAGTGAAAATGCTGTGTAAAGTGTGGAAAAAAATAATCTACATAGTTGTTTTTCAATAAGCTTTCTGGTTGCATGGCACATCACATGCCTATAATTTTATATAATTATAGTAGTATTACAGTATATGCTCGCCTTTTGTTACTAGTCCACCTACGCCTCATCCACAAAAAAGCACTCAGCATTTATAAAGAACCCAGAACTACAATTTAAATGTATTTTTTTATTTCTTAAAAACACCACAGCAGCTGTGGTCATTACTTTAGTTTCATTGGATATTTATTTCTTTAGTTGTAACATGCAATTATACTTGATTCCTATCCACTATTTTCCATGTAGTTACTAGTAAAATAACATATTAGGGCAGCACAGTGGTTTAGTGTTTAGCACTGTTGCCTCACAGCAAGAAGGTCCAGGGTTCAATTCCCCTGCAGGGGTCTTTCTGTGTGGAGTTTGCATGTTCTCCCCGTGCTTGCGTGAGTTTACTCCGGGTTCTCTGGTTTCCTCCCACAGTCCAAAAGCATGTATGTTAAATTGATTGGTGACTCTTAATTGCCCATAGAAGTGTGTGTAAGTGTTTGTGTGTGGCCCTGTGATGGACTGGTTACTTATTCAGGGTGAACCCCTCCTACCTTTCTCCCTTTTAGAGACGGCTGGGATAGACTCCAGCGGATCCCCGTGACCCAGAATTAGGGAATAAGCGGGTATAGAAGATAAATAAATGAATGAATGGCCTTTAAAACCATAATTCAGTATCAGGTTCAAGGATAGATAATTAAAATGATCATCTTCTGTGTTTAATCTGATTAAATCTGATGATTAAACCAAATATTTTAGAAAGCGTGTTGAAAAATATTTATGCTTTGGATATGACATCTTGTCTAAAGAAAATACTATAAGCAGTAGCTCAGTGGTTAAGGAGGTGTTGGACTGCTAATTGGAAGAGCATGCGTCCAATTCTCCGGAACTACAAACTTCCACAGGCCTCTGAGCAAGGCCCCTGAACCTCCAAGTGCTTAGTTGAGATAAAAGATGTAAGTTACATTGGATAAAGGTGTCTGGCAAATGCCAGAATAATAAATGTCATCTAATTAAATGTTATTATTAACAGGAAACTTGACAGATTGGCAGTTCAAAGTATCCTGATGTTCAGAAAACCCTCTGCTAACCTACAATTAAGATTCCTTATTGACACACGGCTTAGAAAGTATTTATTATAGTTAGAGGCTTAACTAAAGAATTAAAGTAAAATACATGTCTAAAACAATTGTGATTGAACTTACTGACAAATTTGGAATTTACTCACCACAGACACAAGTAATAGTTTGATTATATTTCAACTTCTCTTTATACTAATAACAATATAACATTTCTATTATATGGTATTGAATAATGATTATAAAATGATTATAAATCCTTATAAAATATACACTGTCAACTGCCTGTTCTCCAACAAAGTCTATTACAGTCATTCACCACCAGGTGGCACATTTTCTTCAGGACATTGCTGTATTTATCTCTGGTTCTCAAAATTGTAATTAGCTATAAAACATATCTAACATTTGCTTTAAATCTATATACCTTATGACATTTGACCTTCCATACAAAAAAAAGGCTGGGGTCGACTTAATGACATCATCAGAGCGGAAAAAGTGACGTCATATGTTTCACATCTACTAAAACACCCAGCGTGACAAAAATAATAGTGCTCAGGTGTTCTGGGTCCAGACATGTTTTTTCCCCCTCTTTGCTTTTCTTTCTTTCCTTCCCTTGCTTGTTCTCCTCCTGCACCTCCCTCGCAACATCTGCCCCAGATTAGGATGGAAGATGTGCTCCTTTCTAAATTTGAAAGCCCACACTAAATCATTTAAGCATTTTAATTAAGAATTATTTAACACACGTAATCCTCGATGGTTTATTCCACCAGGTTGTCATTTGTTGAATTTGGAACTAAAACACAAAAGACTAATCTGGGTTTCTCAAGTAGTTCCACACCACTGATGATACATGATGCAGATGTAAGAGAAGGAGGGTCTGGAAGATATAATAATCCTGACGTGGGCAGCAAAAAAAAAAGGCGCGTCAAAGAAGAGAGCTGTAAAGAAGACTTCGACATTATAGTCTGCACATTTACATCATATATCAACCGTCAACCTCAAATGATGAAATTCTCAATTAATTTGTCTTTCGGGAAATTCACTAAAATCCTTTACAGCCAACAAGATTTCTAACCTACCCAAGTCGGTCTTAAATTTTGCTTGACAAGATTTTACTTCAAAATCACGAAATCCAACATAAAATGACACAAAGCGGTAAACAATCTGAACATCTTTTCTATTTAGAAGAATATTTGTGTTGAGAAAGATTTAAGAAACTCCTTATGTGGTGTTCAAGTGTATGTTACATAAAAGTCTGTCCCATCACATGTCTTCTCATGCAAAAAGCTTTAACTAGGATAACAACACAATTTCATTTTTTTAAGTATATCTATTAGCTTATCTTAACTTACCACTGTTTCCGTCTTGGCATTTCACAAACAATACATGTGCCAGTGATAAAGCCAGAAATAAAAAGATCCTGGAATGCAGCAAGCTCATCATGTCTATATCCAAGACATGAGCTTCCTTTTGTGCAAAAAAAAAAAATTGGGGAGAGAAGGTTAGGAAGTCCAAGTTATCGCTGCACCATGAAGACAGACTGAAGCTTTTCCTGCGCTGAGGAGCAATCAGACCCAGCCCAACTTTCTGCTGTCTCTCTCTCTCTCTCTCTCTCTCTCTTTTTTTACAGCTTCCAATAAGAAGAATGCTGACCACCCTAATTTTCCACCCCCTTTTGTCAGTGCTCTCTCATAAGCATCCACTTACAGACATGTGTGGTCACATTCAACTTACAGCCACATTCACAAAACGGTTCTATTGCAAATAGATATTCTGTTCTGTTGAGAGTTTAGATTAAAAAAAAAAAAAGTTAAATACAAAATAATAGTTTTAACATTTCTTTATATTATGGTGCTAGGCGCACACACACTGCAAAAAATAACCATCTAAATATGAGAAATAAATGCGTGATTTCAGAAGATACAGACTAAAAACAAGTCAAATGATCTGCTGGTGCAGTGAGATGGTAAGATTGGTAAGATTTATTGAAATAAGAAAACTTATCTAGGTTTTAGTAAAAAAAAACAAAAACAAAAAAAAATGTCTTAAATAAGCATTAAAACTCTTATTTCAAGCATCGTAAACAGTTTACTTTTCTTAATTTGCGTAAAAAGTTACATTTAGAGTTACTTAACATTCAATTCGATTTAACAACTAGCTTTATATATTCTGTCTTCAACTGAGCCAAACTTAAAACAAGTTATTATAGATAAAGTCTTAAAAAATACAAAAGCCTCCAAGAATGTCTCTAATTGTAATTATGCTCAATTCGCCGGTAAAATAACTAACTTTAAGATTTACTAACTAAGACAAAAAGAAAATTAATCTTAAAACATTCATAATAATCCTACACAATCTGCTCTTGCGCAGTATTTTATTCTTAAAACAAGATCATTAAGATTTTTGGGCTAGAAATAAGATTGTACCTCTTGACTAGATAAAGAGTTTTTTTAGTGCAATGGTATAAAGTAGATTTATGCCCATTTTAGTTGACTTAGTTGTTGCTGGCAGACTTTTTTTATTAAAAGAACAAAAATAGAGCTTAAATCTCAATATGGCTTTTTTGTAAAAGAAAAGAAAGAAAAGAACCGAAAAGTAATTTTATTGACTAAAAGTGAAATGTCTGCATGTATTTCCCGTAGCTTCTTTTAAGGTGTCTGTTATGTTTGATTTGTTCCACAAAATGTTCAACGTGACCAGTAAAACCACAGCGTTGGATTGTTGAGTCTAGCTTTATGTTTTTTTTTCAAGAATCAGAAAAATTCAATAAAACTCCTAATCCAGTCAGTATGGTAAATAAAATAGGCGAAATGTGTGGAATCCAGATTTTCTTTAACCATACTTCATAAGTTGGACAGATGTGCAGATGTTGATGTGCAAAGCTGTAAGGAATCCCACTGAGGCGTAGTAAACCCAAAGGTGCAGTTTATTTACAAAGTGACAGGAACAAAGCAAAGGAAACTCTTGACCAAAACAAATAACATTAACTAAACAAGATTTCATTTAGCTTAGCTTAGCATAGCATAGCACAAACATAAACAAAACTACAAACATAAACTTGACTGACTAGCTAAATTTAACTTAACTTAACTTAACTTAACTTAACTTGACTTGACTTGACTTGACTTGACTTGACTTGACTTGACTTGACTTGGCTGGACATAAACTCTTGACAGAGACAAAAGTCACAAGGGTTATAAATACACAAGACTGACCAATAGGAACATGACACATAGACAATGGAATCACATTACAAGGAGCACATGAGGAACAAAGATCATCGTGACACAGGACAAGACAGGAAGTAGACAAAAGACAGAAACAAACGTAAACTCAAAACATGACCTAATAAACATGAACATAAGAAACATAAACATTAAAAATATACAATAAACATAAACATTAAACATAAACAATAAACATAAACATGAACATTAAACAGGAACCTAACAAAACAAGAACCGCAATTGTTACAATGGCATAGATTAATATCAAGCATGCAGCTTTTACTTTAGATTTTACTCATCTAATCCCTTAGTGAGTGAATCGAAATTGAAATGGGTTTTATTGCTTGTACATACAAATAAAGTGTTTTGTTTGTCAGAGGCTTCTAGCTACATATGATCTGCATTTAATTTTACTTATAATGTACAGAGTAAGTAGTATGTCAACATTACATTGCACTATATAGTCAAGAATCAAATATTTGGAGGTGTTACATGATAGGAAAATAATCAGTGACAGGCAATAATGTGATATAAGGTAGCGTCAATGCTAATTTCTCTATTGTCTAATAAGGTGCCTATAAATTACAGACAACATAATAACCCAACGATATTAGTAAGAGAATGAAAAAGCCTTGAAATATATTTTCCCTGAGATTCTGTATCCTGATGGGCAGATTCTGTATCCTGATGGGCTACTTTTTGGTAGCCTGACTCGTAAACACGTGCCGATTTTGTAAGCCCAAATTTAAAATGTGTTTAGTTTTTTTTTCATTTTTTGTCGCAAAAAAAAGACATTAGCAGCATGCTGCAAAAATAAATATGTAATATATCTTTGCACCAATGAGAATTTTTTTTTGTACCTTTGATGGTCTCGGCAAAATATGTTGGGTGTTTTGAATTTTATGGCCTTCAAATGTTCATAATCTGCAAAATTCTTTAATATATTTTTGGCCAGTTCTCATCCAGCAGCCAACAATCCTATGAGAGATAGCTAGCAGAAACAAAACATAACTAGTAGACTAGTATTAACTTCAGACGCCACAGATTATTGGAAATGCTTTTAGAATTTTTGAAGGTCACTCTAAATCATTGGATTCTTCTGGATTTCTAGAAGTTGAACTAGAAATTTTTATGCATCAAAACAAGTGGTAGGTTGTTGGACTGCTGAACAAAAGGTCATGAGCTCAATTCCCAGGATCACTATGGGCTGCCACTGCTTTGCTCTTGAACAAGGCCCTGAAGCCTCAGCTGTTAAGTGGTATAGAGAAGGACAATGAAGGTCACTCTGGATAGAGGCATCTGCCAAATGTTGTAAATGTAATTGTAAAGATGAAGCTGAACAAAACACAGTGATTGGTTGCTTTACATGCTTTGCATCTTCTTCGTCTATTAAATCTTCTACATTAGATGCAAGAGTGGGTGGAGAATAACATTCTTTCTCTGAGGCACTTGAAGCCAGTTGACTGCCTGTTTTTGGGGGTGGGGTTACACAATCAGAGGAAGGCTTCATCTGACGCTTGTTTTCTATAAACTCATAGATGCCCACTGCTAAAGTTTAAAAAAAATATATGTAACCATACGTTTAGGAAATCTAATGTAATTTATTTCCTAATCTATAAACAGATTGTTATGAAACTCTCATGAAGCATGAACCAAGATAGATAGATAGATAGATAGATAGATAGATAGATAGATAGATAGATAGATAGATAGAGGTCCAGACGTAAAGCGTTCTTCTTCTTGTTGCTGCTTCCACAGCACACCAACCCATATTAGTGGGTACTGGCCACAACAGTCTGATAGAACATTCACAGCAGCTTTTCGCAGATGTTGAAGAATCCTCTCCTGCACCCAGTGTCCATATTAGCAGTCCAGCACAGTTTATTATCCAGTGTAAATACTTTGGTGTAAATTTTGTTGTAAAATAGTCAGCACATTATGGTTGTTGCTCAGTATGAGTAAAAGGTATGTCATTACTTACTCTCCTTAAACCCCCCCTAAGGGTGGCTTGCACTGCTTTGTCATGCAGTTAGGGCAGAATTCAAAAAAAAGGTATGGCTGGTTGGCTGGATTCATGTAGGGACCATATGTTAGTAATCACTCTCCATAGTTCGTAGCTGTCATATGATAGGGGAAATCTGGCTGATGGGAGTAACCAAATGGAAATAAAAACATGATGACTGTGTGGGAGGAGCAGTGTTAAAACTGCATTTACATTTATCTACATTTATGGCATTTGGCAGATGCCATCATGCAGAGCGACTTACATTTATCTCTTTTATACAAATAAGATGTGGGGACCCGAGGTAGAATAGGTCCCTAGCACTCCCCTTGTCCCCTTGTTTAAGTAATATTAAATAAAAAGTGATTTAAAGTGAAAAGTGAAGTAGTGAAAAGTAAAGCGATGTAAAGTAAAAAATTATGTGATGTAAAGTAAAAAGTGAAGTGATGTGTGGGAAGTGGGCACTGTGGGCCCTTGAGCAAGGCCCTTAAACCAATTGCTCAGTATAAAAGAGATAAAAGTAAGTCGCTCTGGATAAGGGGGTCTGCTGTAAACGTAAATTATGTAAAGTGAAAAGTAAAGTGATGTAAAAAGTGGAATTATGTAAAACTTTGTATCATTTATTTTGAAATTGCCATAAAAATAGCCTCGATGCTATTTGAGGAAAGGAACTGGAATGATAAATCTGTATTAATGCAAAACTGCACAAAAAGAAGGAATTACAGATAAAGATTACATTACTGGTTTATTGAAAAAAAAAACATTTAGTAGTCGTTTGTTCGCCATGTCTATGCCACCCCTTCTAAGGTTGCCTCAGTTGTTTATCTAAGTAAATCAAAGAGAATAGCAAGGATGTTTTTAGCCTTCCCCCCATTTTCCATCCATTCTTTAAGCGAATGCTTTGTAAGGCTCGAAATTTAACTCATACGTTCTTTTCAAATAAACTTATAGGTAGGAGTGCAGCATAAAATCTGCTGATAGTGGTTTGCTAAAACATCTGTGTAAAACATGTGGCTGTGATTATTGCTGCCGGAAAACTTTTCAGCTCTTTTCTTTTTCTTTTTCATATTATAGTGTCTGGTTACTACACACACGTTTCAACCAGCCGAATTGAAACTGTCCTTTAAGACAATGGGTTGTGAGGGCATTTTGATTGATAACATGTCTTTCTAAGACGTAGACTAAAGTTATAAAAGGACAGGTAAGGGCCACTGTTATTAAAAACTATTCTGTTAATACATACTTTGGTGTAAATCTTTAATTAGAATTTTACAATAAAATAAGTCCTGATTGACTCCACAGAACATTTTCAAAATCTCAGAGGTAAGAGGAGAGGAAACAGCTGTGCGCCATGTTTTTTTTTCTGTGTCTTGAGAATAAGGTGATTTACTTCCCACCAGAATGCTTGTAACACATACAGGGGGAGAGGAAAAATCAGAGAGAGAGAGAGAGAGAGAGAGGAGTGAACAAGGGAAGGAGGGGGGACAGAGCAGTGAATGGAAAGCCAGCTGTGCTCTTGCAAACTCTGGCCATAAATGGTGTGGCCTATAGCCAGGCCGAGGCTTTCTACATCATGGTCTGCAAGGAACTGCCTTATTTTCTCTCCTTCAAGCAGATTGGCAGACGTTTAGAATGCTGCTTAACAGAACCGCCAAGCAGTTGGTCATCAAAAAAACATAGCCATAGGGAAGTTGAAAAAAAACCACCAAGGCAGACATTAGAATGGACTTATAAAAGTTTCTTTTGTTTAAGTTTTTGGGACAATGTGATGTTAAACATGCAGTTTTTACTTTAAAGTTGTCCTGTTGAACTTATTATGAAAAACACAGTGCAAACAGATCATGTGGAGACTTGATCAAGCATATAATAAAGTTCAGTGATGTTTGACTACAGAACTTTAAAAGCAAAAGGAAAACAAAGCAGACATCCACAACAGATTTCAGGACTCTTAACAACTTCTAAATGCTGCATTTGCACCATCCACTGGAACACAATGAGTGATTTATGCAAAGGAATGTCTTATCTGGAGAGAAGCCCAACTTACTCAAGTACTGACTAGTTTTCCACAGTAAACAGAAAGACTACAAGAACAGAAGCCAAGAAAGTGATATTATGGGGATTATGATACTCAAGTCCATGTCTCATTTGGAGTGGTTTGAAATACACACTGTGAGAACAACAACAACAAAAAAAAAAGATCTCACCCTTGCACCCTCGAGTTATCCACTGGATGCTTAAACATCGAAAGAATGTTAAGGCTGGAAAAGCTGTGTTCCATTTTTCCAGGTAAAGGAGCATATAGAGATTTTATTTCTTTTTAATTTTATTTTCCTACAATGGTTTCTAGTGAGATGAATGGAGGCAATTAAAGGTGGGATCAATCCAAAATCCTTCTAGTGATTTCCTGATTTTCCTATTCTAACTGTAAGATATGATCAAGGGAGCAACAACTCAACTTTGTGGCTCCTTACCCCACTTTACAGTGTAACAAAATTTCTGCCACCTTTGGTTCTTTAGTCACGACCCACATTGTCATGGTCATTATTAGGACTATTAAACAGAAGGTTCCGAACTGATCTACAAAGTTAGGGTTATTCTCATGGAGTCTCCAATCTTCAAAAACCTCTTGTTCTGTAGGACATCTTTGTTTTTATCCCCCTCTAGCTTTAAGACAAACAAAGGACATGGGAATGATATAAAATTATAACTTAGCTTGCATTTTATTTATACAGCTCCATCATCATCATCATCACTAATTAGAGATGATCTTAGTGAGAGGTTTATAAAACACAGAAGTGGAGAGTACACAAGCGTTTTATTTCTGTTTCCCAAAAGAACTAAAAATAATAAGAAAAGAAATAAAACCATATGAAGACATTTGGGAAAGAAATCTTTGCTAGTTGTTTGTTTACTTTGTCTCAATGAGTCTCTGCGTTAAACACGCCAGTATAGTTTGGTCGGTTACCAGGAGTGACTGTGGACTTAAAAAATCTTAAAACCCTTAACAGCTCTTTGGTTGTGTGTCTAAAAGTTAAAGATTTTGAAACTACCTTATAGTAACTTTAAGTTTTACAAGCTAGAAAATTTTAGAAAAGCTAGTAACCTTAAACCTAAGCAACCTTAAAAACAAAAAACAAAAAAATAATAATAATTGCATTTTTCTTACAGTGTAAATTCTTTAATGTACAATGGATTGAGATTAATTGAGAACTTTTTAATTGTTCTTTAACTATATATTTGGCTATACATGTCCATTACAGATTCCCATTAACAAATTTATTGTAACTCACTGATAAACTGGTTCATAATTGTATGTTAGCTAGGCTCCTATTACTTTCTGCTCCAGGAGTGCCGTACGATGGCTGACTCCGAACCCTGACCCTAATTTCCCAATTAGAAAGAAATTAATTCCACTGTGCAGTTATGTAAATGGTAACAATGATTCACTCCATACATGCCCCCACTGCTGGGCCCCTGAGCAAGGCCCTTAAACCCAAATAGATCAGTTGTATAAAAGTGATGTATTTTGCCCAGTTTTTACATTATGTATCATTAACCAAGCATTGACTAATCAACACACTAGTAATGTAGACTAAAATAATTGAATTTAATAGTTTAAGATGTTAAACTAATAAATTTTAAAAATAATAAACTAATATAAAGTGAATCTGTAACTTCTGTAATACAGATTTATTTTCTTTATATTCTTACAATTGCATGAGATGCATCAATCACCAGTTTTTATTTAGCGGTGGTCCTATAAAATTACTTATAATAAGTAATCAAGTACAAGTCCCTCACCAGATGCTTTTCCAACTAACTTTACAGTGAATGGAAACAATTAGTAAAGTCTGTCTCCATGGAAACAGCTGCCAAATGTTGCTATACACAATTACAGCAACCAAACCCTACAATCTATTATAGACTGAAAACCCCAGAATTACAGTAATTGTGTTGTAAGAAACTTCTAATACTTTTAAATCAAATAACTGTGATGGCTTGAAAGCTGTTGCCTTTTTCTGATTTCTTCTAAATATAATTTGCACGCAAGTAAGAGCAGTTAAAGACATTTTATCATTACATCATTACTAGGCTACTGTAAATATCACATTCTATTCTTATTATTAAGTTTAGCTGGAACTTCAAAAATGAGTATTTTTGTCAAAATATATTCTGAGTTATATTCAGTACATTTTGAACATATTCTTCTTCAATGTTCAAACCACCTACATATCTTGCTCGTTGTTCTAATCAAGTCTACTTCAGTGCTAATCATTTCTGCATATGGTGGGGCTACCCTGCCAAAAATAGAGTTATTCTTGTGCTGAAATCTCTGGTTGACTCTACTGGTTAAGTCATATTTACCAGTTGTGGATTCAGAATATATGAGCCAAATATAACACAAAGCAAAGAAATATTAACAAATGTTAATATATATATATATATATATATATATATATATATATATATATATATATATATATATATATATATATATATATATATATTGACTTTTTCTTATAATTTTTGTCATAAATTTTGCATAAAATTGTAAATACTCCCTATAAAGTGAAAGGTTTATCACAGGAACACGTTAATTAAATATTTACATTTACTTTTTACAGCTTTGGCAGATGTCTTTGTCCAGGCGACTTGCATTTATCTTATTTATACTACTGAGCAATCAGGGGTTAGGGGCCTTGCTCAAGGGTCCAGTCGTAGTAACATGGTGGTGCTGGGAACAGAACCCACAATCTTTCAGTTAGCAGTCTAACACCTAAAACAATACACCAAAAAATTGGCGAAAGAGATCGCTAAGGGTGAGGGACTTCCATCATGACCAGGGTTCGAATCCTGGTCATTAAGTAAAACAGCCACTAAGTGCCCATCCCAAGCAGTGATAAAATAAAGGGATTGTGTAAAAAAATATCAGTTTTATTTTCACAAAATGTCTTATTAAGCCTATTTGGTATATCCAAATAAATTTGGATAAACTTTTACCGGTCTTGATAAAATACTAACTAGCCCAAAACCCTGTGGGGACCTAATCAGATATTCTTTGTACTGCTATAGTCTTTGTTTCGTACTGTTTTATTTGAGACTTAAATCTGCTTCGCTTGTGTGATATTAGGTGTTGTGCAATAATTAAAAAAAATAATTAGTTATAGTTACTAGTTACTTCTCACTAATAATAACTGAGTTAAGTTACATCATTACAAAAGTAAATAATTACCAGGTAAAGTAACTTTTGCGTTAAAAAGCTTTACTTTGTTCATCATAAAAAGGATCTTTCCCAAATGAATAACATTAAAATGTATAAATATATAAAAAAAGAAATATAATAATTATTTTAAAAAATTGTTGTTTTAAAATGCTTTAAAGATCTTTCTGAAAACTAAAAATAAAACATGCATGTTTACGGACATGATTTATAGACTCATTTAAAGACCAGCAGAAGCCCTGAGCCTAGCATAACCTCACAAGGTTAAAGCTCCTAGGGGTGAAATCCTTAGAAAACAATAAATACCTTCTATGTTCAGGGTTTAAGTTACATTTGTGCCTCGAACTATTTTTATTGACCTTAGTAACACACAGTTTCTGTAATGATAGCCTTTTACCCTATTGTTTTTGACCTTGCTCCAAGCTAACAATTTTTGATTCCCAAATTGTTTTTACATTTTCTTTGTAGAAGTGAATTTCTTTTTTAATTAGTTTCCAGTTCCAAAAATGTTCCTAGAACATACACTATTAGATGTTTTAACAGAAACAGACTATGTTTTTAATTCTCTAACAACAATGCAAAAGGTATAGTTACAAAAGTTAAAACTTATAATTAACAATTAGAGAATGTTCTATATCGATTTATGTTTGTTCGCTGCAACATACTGTAGTTTCTGGAAAAAGAACCTATAGAAAACTTTCCTTGTTTGGTTCATTAAAGGAAACTATATGCTTTCTTATATAACATTAAGGGAACCTATTTTTTGTTAGGTTACTAGGTAAATGTTTGTATACAGTTATGATATTGATTACCTCTGACCACGAATTAGAGAATAAGTGGGTATAGAAGATAAATAAATAAACGAATAAATATATATATATAATATGATATGAGTTTAGGGTGTAAAAATAACTGAAAACATAACAGTTTTACTTAAACTTATTTTGTTTAATAATGTAGTTAAAATGTCTTAATATAAAAGTGTGACTCCATTTAGTTTTGCACTCTTACACGTTTTTGTTGTTTATTAGCTTAATTAAATAGTGTATGTATTTATGTGAAACTAAAGTTTAGTTAAACTGTCTTTCTATTCATAATGGAATATCATGAATTGAACACTATGGGGGGTGAAAACTTAAGGTAAGTGAAAATTTGTTCTACATGGTCAGTAATAATTTACACCTACTGGAAATTATCTGGAGACTCAAGATGGGTAGGCAATGACTCATTCCTAAGAAATCTCTGGTGGGGGGGGGGGTTGGTGGTCTTTTGCTTGGACGCTGTGCTGAGGCATTTGTTTAGTTTCCAGACAGTGTGGCCGGGAGGCTCTGAAGGGGAACATGATTTTCCAGAGCTTTTGGAAAAGTTGGAGAGGTGAGGTCAGGTTTGACATTTAAATACAGTTGCAGTTCAGCAGGCACCCTGCAGGAGGTTACAAAAATAAGTCTCAAACCAAAAGAATTTGCAAAGATAAGCAAGATGAAAGCTTTGTATGATCACACTTTTTGGTTTTGGAGTTATTCTTCTCATTAACGAAAAGCCTATCATTTTCTGTTCTTGTTTAGAAGCACAGTTTTGGTTGAAAGAAAAATGTGGTAAATGTGTGCATGTTCCCCACAAGGAGTAGCAACGAGTGTCATGAATTGAGACTCAACTGTGGAATGATGACTAATACATCTGTCTCAGGATACCAGCCGCATATTCACTCAGATGTCTATAGCTCTCGCAATTGTGGGTTAGGAAAATATGATGGAGCAAGTCTATTTCATTTTCATTCCACGTTCAGTAGAATCTTATAACGGCACATGCGTCCGGTATAATAGTTTCAGAATGTGTGTCATTTTTCAATACTTGTTACCTGCTGATCTGACTTTGAAGCACAATTGTTTAACCATTTAAGAAACAGGGTGTTTAATTAAAGATAAGTTTATTAATTTATGTCCCTGAAGCTTTTGCTATGTACCTGGACGTTAAGTGGGGACTTACCCGACTGATACACCTCTTAATACCACCGTTATTACATCGCAATTATAGAAAACATCAATACTAAACAAACACACAATATAACGCAGCGTGGAATTACAGACAGAGAGACATTTCACTTATTGAGGATAAAAAACATTTTTATTAAAGCAAGAAAGCCCATTAACACAACTCCAAACCTCTACACTACAACCACAACTGTACCACATACAACATCGGGAAAAAAAACACAATATGTTGTATTATACTGTATTATACTTCAGTACTGGTAACCACTCTATTGTCATTGGTCAAAATATGTTGATTAGTTTACAGTAACAGCAGTTTATTAGGTTAGCTAAAGATACTTATAGTAAAAGCCTAAACCCTTTATTTCCTAAACCCTACATTTCGTCTTACTCCCTAAATCCATTATTCCATATATCATGCATTCCTTATTTTTCTGTAAAACCTTTATTCCCTAAACCCTACATTCCTTCTTTTTCCCTAAACCCTTTATTTCCGTAACCCTGCATTCCTTCTTTTTCCCTAAACCCTTTATTTCCGTAACCCTGCATTCCTTCTTTTTCCCTAAACCCTTTATTTCCGTAACCCTGCATTCCTTCTTTTTCCCTAAACTCTTTATTCCCTAAACCCGACATTTCTTTTTATTTCCTAAATCCTTTATTCCTTAAACCCTACATTTCTTTTTATTCCTTAAACCCTACATCCTTTCTTAGTCCATAGACCCTACATTCCTTCTTTTTTCCTAAACTCTTTATATACTCTACATTTTGACTTATTCCCCAAACCCTACATTTCTTCTTATTCCCTAAACCCTATATTCCTTCTTATTCCTTAAACCCTTTATTCCCTAACCCCTACATTCTTCTTTTTCCCTAAACTCTTTATTCCCTAAACCCTACATTCCTTTTTATTCCCTAAACCCTTTATTTCCTAAACCCTATTTTTAAAACCCTTTATTTCCCTAACCCCCAGATTCCTTGGAAAATGCTAACCGAGCCTGATAACACTGACTGCATTTGTCCCATCTTTAACATCCAAAGCCACGCCTCCTGAATGCATGAGCGTGCACAGACTAGTCAATCAGAGACGACATCACTATAATACAATATGCCTCATCCACAGGTACAAAAAACTTTATAATACAGTTAGTAACAGTAGTTAAATTACAAACTTATAGAATATAACCCAACTACACGCTGCTGCTGTTGTTGAGCCATTTCATAAAAGTACACAAACTCCATAAGCCATAAGTTCCTATTAAAACACACCAGAATCTAATCACACTTCCTCACACATCTCACACATATTCCTACTTGTCTAAAAGAAATACTGTAACCATGACATTATATTTCAGACCCTTTTGACCTCAGACTAAAAACACAACACCGATATTAATTCAGGTTTTCCCTCTGTTTTGATTCAGCTTTTGTTCTGCTGTATGTGAACACATGGATGACAGTGTTGCCTAGTAATTGAGTAATTGCCTATTCATTAACCTTAAAAGAAACAAAAATTCCCTTTCTATTGCTAGTGTCAACTTTTACAATTTGGTGAAAATAATTAGCCTACAAAATGTACATGTTTCAAAAATGCTAAACCGATCCCAAATTTTATACACCCGCCCAAACCAATTTTTCTCCCCTGCACACATAGATTTTTAAATCCATACAACTAAGTGGGAAACCACCCAATCTGGCAACCCTGGCCGATGACGTATCCTGTCTGCACAAACAGTGCACTAAGAGGTACGCAAATAAATATTGTGACAGGCAGGTATGAAAAGTCACCAACATTCATTGGTCTTCCACAGAATATATAAGGCTACTTTTTTTAAATTCATCTTTTTTAAAACATAGGAAAAAATTGAAAAGAATAGATTTATTATGTAGTAAAATAATACCCGTAGTTCCTTAGCATTAATTCATAAGTACTTACCGATTAAACAGAGAGCATAATTAGATATTACAGTATGTTTTCGACAGCATTTAAAGAGTTTATGCTGTAATATAACACTATAAAGTCTTCTTGTGATTTTCCATTTAAAAATACAACCTCTAATGTTAACTGAGTCAGTGTTTAGTTCCACAGCATTATTATAACACTTATATAACTTTTCCAGTTGCATAAAAGCCAATATGGAAACTTTGGTGCTGGGATACTTAAGAGTGCAAGCGTTACTATTTACAAACTTTATAATAAATCGCTATGTCACACTCTTTGTTGGTGTAGATGAATTTTATACCACCTAGTTAAATAATTTATTCATTGGGCATTATTTGTATATTCATTCATACCTACAACTCATTTAAATTAGCCATTATATGTACGGTGCCTCTGTTTAAGTAGGCAACTGTAAGCTGGAGAACCTGAAGAAAACCCACATTCATATGAAAGCCATGTTAAACTCCAAACAGAAACTAACCTGAACTCATGAGCCTAACTTGCAATTAATTGAAATATGAAAATTAATTATTTGTAGTTACAAAGGATTTAACGAATATTTGCCCATTTTAAACAGGGTTTCAGGTTACATACACAAACACAGCTAGAGAGAGAGAGAGAGAGAGAGAGAGAGAGAAAGAGAAAGAGATAAAGAGAATGCCTGCGGGTCAACATGCATTGCACGATTCTCAACTTGCAGGAAAGAGAAATCATCCCCTAGGCAAAGGAAAAAAAATCTCTTTCAATAATCCATGATAATCAAGGGGTATAAAACGCTGATGTCATGCTTTTTCGTGGAAGATTCAAACCACTGGGTTTTCTTTTCACCCCCTTCCTATTAGAAAAAAAAATGTAGACTGGTTTATTCCAGATGTTCCGTCTTTCCTCATATGCCTTGTGTGTGAGTCCTATTTGAGTTGGGGTACAGTTAATCATGCAAAGCATGAATGATGGCAGTGTGGCGCCATAGCTTTACTGCTCATTTTCCCACAGTGTTTTTTGGTCACCTAAATAGGCTATATGCACACAAAGGCATTGGCTTTAGGAAAATTTTATGTGTTATGTGTTAATACAGGGTACACATTTGAATGCGTGTCCCCCACTGCTGAAGAGCACGTATACGCACAGCTGGAGTTCTGCTTGTAATAGCTTTGGTGATACCTTCCTTAAAGTGATTTTTGTTTTGTATCTTTTACATTTACATTTACGACATTTGGTGGGCACACATATCCAGAGCGACTTACATTTAGCTCATTTATACAACTAAGCAATTGCAGGTTAGGGGCCTTGCTCAGGGGCTCAACGGTGGTAGCTGGTTGGTGCTGGGAGTCCAACACCTTAACCACTGCGCTACCACTTCACACTTTTCCTGATACACCATGCTTTAAATGCTTCCAATAATAAATATCAAGTGGGATGAGATCTGGGAATCTGGGAAAATGGTTTTTATTAAAAAAAAATCTAGCACAGCTTTAATCCTCCTGGCCATGGATTTCACCAGAGCTGGGTTCCTCTTCCATTCCTCCATAATATTATGGAGATGCTGGATGTTAGACACATGGCGTTTCCCCACCTTCTGCTTGAGGATGCCCCAAGGTGCTTAATAGGGTTTAGGTCTAAAGACATACTTGGCCACTTCATCACCTTGTGTTTCATTTTTATATTATTGTCCTTTGAAAAGATATACTAAAATTTTTTGCTGAAATAAAAGGGGTGTGTGCACAGTTTTGTAAAATACTGTATATGTTTATTTGTTTATTAAAAATCCTTCATATACGATTCCAGAATATACATAAAGTTAAAGCAGGGGTTTTAGACGGAACCATATTTTTCTGATTGTCTTCTTTTTTTACCTCACATGCCTGGACAGATGCAGTTAATGCATGCAGAAATGTCTTGAGCGGAACGTTATTTTATACTTTGTAAGGTTGATTGGCAGGAAAAAAAAAAAAGATGACCTCAATAGGTTATCTCATAAATAATTGATACTTGAGTAATGACAGCCTAATCTAGTGTTATATATACATTCTGCCTAGTCGCTGTTTCTACATGTTAAACATGTTTCATTTTCTTTTTTTTACTCACCGTAGAAGACTAATTTTCCATTGCAGTCCCTTTATTCCTTAGAAGAGGGTTAGGGCTTTTTATAAATAAAACTAAGAATGCATTCTTGCTTTTTGTTTGCTCATTTTAATTCTCTGTATGTAACTAGGTGTAAGACTTGTTGTGTAATCCTCGTTCATTAATGCTGTGTGTGTGGCAGGGCTTTTCATCCACAAATTCCTGCACGGTCACTGAAGGTACTGCTATATTGGTTTTCAACAGTTTTTGGTTAGCTCAAGTTTGTTTGAGTGGCCCATAGCCTTGATGCTCATATGGTGCTTATTTCCTTTACTTTCGAGAAAAAAGGGGAGGGCAAAGTATATAGGCATGCCATTTGTCTTCCACTAGGAGACGGTTACAAATAATCCTATAAGATAAAAGTAAAAAAAAATTGCCCAGCCTTTTGGGTGCATATAATAAACTTTAATATATAGCATTAACTTTAAAAATATATTTAAATCCTAATGTTTATTGCTTTATTCCTTATATTTACATTTACAGCAGTTGGTAGACTACTTACATTTATCTCTGTTATACAACTGAGCAATTCAGAGTTAAGGGCCTTGCTCAGGGGCCCAGCAGCGGGCATTGAACCCCGATTTTCCGATTATCAGTCCAACACCTTAACCACCGCGCTACCACTTGCCACATTATATAAATCTATTTTCTATTTTCTAACTCCATTCTTATGGTTAAATGTATAATTTTATACATGTATTATTTAAACATTTGTAACACAAACTCTTTTCATTGCAGCCTGAATGCCGTGAATTTGTCAAATCGCGCCATATGACGTTTTTAAGAATAAGTATGGTATAATTTTCAGTTTTATGTACAAAATACAAAAGCGAAGGATAGTTTCCTACTGTGGTGAGCATGTTAATTGTCTGCCTAATGCAAACACAGACTGTCTTTGCATAGGATCATGTCCTTGCTTTCCCCACAGTGAAGAACCCGAAAGTGTCATTTATAGTTTAAGGTTTCTTGTTACAAATACCCCCAAAATGATGAAAGTAACAACAAAGATTTTACTGTTGTGCAAACCCTAGTATTTATTCAGATTCACGACATTTTAATTGAATCTCACCCCTTCCCATGTAAACATGGACGTGTTTACGCACTCTTCTTTTACTGTACCAATAAAAGCAGGACCTGTCACACCCAAATGCACAGACTTGATATACAGTTTACATGTGTTAAAATAAACCAGTTGGAATCTAACAGACACTAACATGCAGCTGTTGCTTAATGAAGCATCAAGATGATTTAGTGGACAATTTACTCATTTACAGGGTTCGACCTAATGCTTTTCCTGCTGCGGCTGACAGAGAGCTCATTGTCATTATATAGTTTGTCTACAATACTTAGTTCGGATAAATGTATCTAATATTAATGTCCACCAAAACCTTCAAGAAATACCTGCTAGACACCTTATAATTACATTAAAAATTGGATTTTCATTCTTGTTCACATAAAGTTTAAACTTAAAATGTAGTTCATTTATTTATTCATCTTCTATACCTGGTTATTCCCTAATTCGGGGTCACAGAGTCTGATGGAGTCTATCCCAGCCGTCTCTAAAAGGATGAAAGACAGGAGGGGGACACCCTGGACAAGTCGCCAGTCCATAACAGGGTCACACACACACTCACACACTATGGGCAATTTGGAATCACCAATCAATCTAACATACATGTTTTTAGACTGTGGAAGGAAACCGGAGAACCTGGAGTAAACCCACGCAAGCACGAGGAGAACATGCAAACTCCACACAGAAAGACCCCTGAGGAAGCAAATTCAAATAAATCGCAGTCAGTCAGTCAACATTTTGAAACCATGGCGTTACCTAACTGAAGAAATGTACTCTGCAAGAGTAAAAAGGTCATGGGAATTTGGGTGTCTAAGATGCGGTGTGAAACAAATTATCTTCTTTAACCTAGACCTCCTAAGTGGCATTTACTCTGTAAGACCTGTAATCAAGGCGACCACTGGACATCCACACGTTCCACAGAACGACTAACTTGTGTGCTAAATGGCCGGCACTGTGGCTTAACGGCTGGGAAGGGGAAAATCTTAGTTTTATTGAAACACATTATGTCCTTCTTGTAAATGGAATTTCAAGTTGATAGTTCCATTGTAACACACCTCCTGTTTGTGAAGGAGAAAAAAAACCAGTGTATGTTACGAAAATGTTTGGATTTGTTTTCAAAGTAAAGTAAGCTTACTAATTTCCGTACTTCTTCTTTCTTCTTTTTGACAAAACCCCTCCCCCTCCCGTCTGGATCTGCTCTGGATCTGTTGGCTCACACATGACTTATGTCATATCTCTGCTGCTTCTGGTGGGTGCAAGGGGAAAGAAGGGAGGAGAAGGAAAGGAGCTGACAGACTTTAAGTTATATGCAGTTATAGAGAAAGAATTTAGTTCAGCTTGCTTGGATTTGTCTATAGTCTTTAGAGATTGCTACTTAAACTATATAATGAGAGAAAATTTACATAGCTCTCTTTTACGTCTTTACATTTTCCCGTTTTAATTTCAACACATCTTTTCATATACATATACATTTACCCTTGTTTAGTTCTCAGCATTGTGTTTTAGTTCAACAATAACAACAGGATGGGAAAAAAGTCCTATTTTGATAACTTTTTAGTTGAGCCTTATGAGATTTGGGAGATTCTTTTCTTTTCTATTGTCTTTCTTAGCCTCTCTTTCTATCATTCAGATACACACCCCCTGGAAAAGCAGCTGGAAACCACTAAAATGAACAATGTGGTCCTGCAGACAGACGTGTGTTCGACGTACCTAATTTTGTCTATTGCATTAGAGAGCCCCCTAGTGAAATCTTTATGTATTACAATATGCTCATGCCACCAATACCGTAAAAAAAAACAAAGTTTTTGGTACAAATGCAACAAAATACACTAGTAAAAAAACACAAACGTTTTGGGACAAATGATCATTACTTCCAGAAGTGTGTTTTTTTAGCAATCCGAATAATACAAGGCTAAGGCTCTATAACCTCCACGCTTCTGTATAAACGTGAGTATAGGGTATAGAGTTCAGGGCAGCAGGGTGGCCTAGTGTTTAGCACTTTGGACAGGGGTCTTTCTGTGTGCAGTTTACATGTTCTTCCCATGCTTGTGTGTGTTTACTCCGGGTTCTCCGGTTTCCCCCCACAGTCCAGAAATATGTATGTTGGATTGATTAGTGATTCTAAATTGCCCATAGGATTGCCCTGCCTTTTGCCCTTTTAGAGGGGGAAGGTGTTCAATTTAAAAGGGTTGAGTCAGATTCAGGGTTCTGTAAAGGACTTAAAAGTTCTTCTACCCCAACCAGAACACAGCATGTCTTCATGGAGCTTAGGGGCTTTGTGGTGTGTTCATGCTGGAACAGTGTCCGGGACTCTTAGTTCCAGTAAAGGAATGGTGTGACGCTACTACATACAAACACATTCTAGACAACTGTGTGCATTTAACTTTGTGGTAACATTTTGGGCAAAACACACTTATTTAGATGTGCTGATAAGTTCTGCCCAAACGTTTGGACAAACAATGTATGTACATACTAGTACAGGTTTTAGCATGTATAATTAATTAGGAGGCATTCATTTTTGCTAGATTTGGCCTTTGTCAATAAAAATAAAATTTAGAAATGAATAATTATTTATACTATGTATAAATATCTGAGAGCTACTTGATATTATCAGATTGTAAAATATGCTGTTGTAGATTTTTTTATTTTGCCACTTGGGGAAGTGGTAGTGCAGTGGTTAAGGTGTTGGACTGCTAAGCGGAAGATTGTTGGCTTAATTCCCAGCTCCACTGCTGGGCCCCCAGAGTGAGGCCCTTAACCCTTATTTTCTCAATTATATAGATAAAACAACAAAAATGTAAGTTGCTCTGGATAAGAGTATATACCAAGTGTCAGAAATGTAAATTTTAAGGCTATACATGAATACTTGAATACTTATGTTTGAAGTTACTTATTCTTACTTTTTGGGGAAGAAAAAACTTTTGATAAGAACACATCAGAAAAAAATACATTTTTACATTTTATGCATATCATTTTCTTGAGTTAGGTATGTTTTTATTTAGTTTTGTTGTTTGTTTAGGGCTTTCTAGAACTTAAAACTAAGGCTGCACAGATAAACTCAATCTTATATCCCCGAAGAACAACATATCAGTAAGTACCAGGGAAAAATATACTGGTACTTATACTTGTTTTTGAAAAAAAAAGGTATCAGTGCATTTCTTTCTAAAAACTTAAAACCTTTGGTGAGTCAAAATACATTTATAACTGCTAGTATTTTATCTTATTATTGGTTTTTATGTTTTTAATACCTTTTAACACAATGTTAAAGTAAATAAAAAGTATATAATACGATTGGATACTGACTGTTTTAGTTTGCCTTTTAATTAATACACTTATCAAAAAATTTAGATCACAACACTGATCTAAATAAATATAATAGCGTTCGATTCATACAAAATAATAAAATATATAATGTGTGTTTGCTGCACAAAACATGCTTAAACAGTTATCCAAAAATCTTTAGTTTTAGTGGTATTTAATTAACCCCTCCAAAATATTTCACATCTCACCCTACATAAAACATGTTTATAAGAAAGTGCATTATCAATTGGCAGCTAAAGCTCATCGTGCTCGTAGACGTTGTACTCTTTTATGGACAAAGTTCCATCTGCATCCTGGTCGTTCCTGCGGAAGACATCGGTCACCACATCGTTGAAATAGGACTCTTCTTTTTGCACATTTAACTTCTTTGCTTCCATTTTTAAGTGTTGTTTCACCTAATAACAAAAAGTAAAAGCAAGTTAAAGAGGGTTTATAGGAACAAGGACCAAAAAAAAATGCACAGTGATCTCCATCATTCACCTCTTCTTTCGTAAGGATTTTGTCATTGTCAAGGTCCATTTCCTTAAAGGCTTCAATGCTGCGTGGACCTCGTCGCACATGCAAAAGCTCAACATCAAAGATCAGGGTTGCATTAGGTGGCACCGGATCTGTGACATTAAACAGAAAAGTGTAGTAAAATAATATAAGTTGTAACTGTTTTTCAGTCATCCATTCATTTATCTTCTATACCCGCTTTTTCCCTAATTCGGGATCTGCTGGAGCCTGTGCCAGCCATCTCTGAAAGGTCGAAAGGCAGGACAGGTACAAACTGGACAGGTCACCAGTCCATTACAGGGCCATACACACACAAACTTACACTAACTTCTATGGGCAATTTAGAATCACTATCATACATCAAACATACATGTTTTTGGACTGTGGGAGGAAACCGGAGAACCCGGAGTAAACCCACGCAAGCACGGGGAGAACATACAAACTCCACACAGAAAGGATCATAACCTATTTGTAGCACATTGGAAAAGAAAATCAGAATTGGGTCACTTGATACATGCAGTGTAAATGCAGCCTTAACGGAACACATGTTTAAAGTATTGTTTTTTTGTAACATCTTTTAGGCTATCGTGTCTTTGAGGGGTTTGCTGGCTTTCAGCTTCCTTTCTAAAGATATAAAAGTAGTTGGGTTGTTGACTCTAAAATCGCCTTTAAGTGTAAATGAGAGTGTGAATGTGTGTGAATAAAGCTCTGTAATGGACTGTTTAGCGTGTATTCAACACCTCACAAAGACCACTTCTGGGTCAGTCTCAGAATCCATTGTGACTCTGATTAAAATAAATAAATAGATAAACTGATAAACTTTTCATTGGTTTTTCTTTAATGCATCTATTTTCCCACCTATGCAGCTTCTAGTTTACACAATGAGATCACCAAATGCATGGACAGTGCAACCCGAGTTAGGGTTAAGACTAAAGCTGTGATGGTTTTCTATGCTTTTGCTTTGGAGTAACTTACCTTTCCCTTTCTCGCCGAATGCTAACGAGGGAGGGACTGTGATCTTCCTCTTCTCACCAGGACACATATCTTTAAGACCTATGTCCAGGCCCTTGATGACCTCCCCAACCCCATGAACAAACCAGTGAGGCTTTCCAGCTTGAGCTGAGCGACTGAAGGAAGTAAATAAAACAGAAAGATAAAACAGTGGATCACAACTTAACAGAGTACACACACGTCTGAATGTGAAAAGATAACAAATAAAATAAACTTTTAAAATGATAATTCTGTAAAAAAAAAAAGGTGAAAAAAGTCCTAACCGACCTATGAAGTCTATTTAAAATCTGCGCATAAAATAATAATCTGGACAAAGATGGGGGGCGGGGGTCTATTGCGCCACTAGGGGGCCCTATGGAGTAATAATATGTAGTATGTATAATATTATATGTACTGTGGTTATAATACATACAGTGTCTTCAGGAAAGATCCAAACGTGGCATATAATCACAATTTATAAGTGTATAAACATTTATGGGACAGCTAACATTTACATCTATCTATCTATCATATATTATCTATATTTTTTCATTTATCTATCTATCTATCTTCTATCTAGATAAATAGATATGTATTTTTTCATATATATTTTATCTATCTATCTATCTAGCCAGACAGTTAGTCTGACAGATAGATAGATATAGATAGATAGACATATAGATAGATATAGATATCTAGATATCTATAGATAGATAGAGACAGATAGATAGATAGATGGATGGATGGATAGATAGATAGATAGATAGATAGATAGATAGATAGATAGATAGATAGATAGATAGATAGATAGATAGATAGATAGATATGTGTCTGTGTACTTTTACCTGCAGTAGAACTGAGTTCCGTCCTTGGCCAGGTATCCATCATAATGCGCGTGTAATAAGTCTCCCTTTCTCACTTTTTGAGTGCAGTTTTCTGGTAAGAATAAAACCTCTATTTTAACCTCATCGGTTGATTCTGTTGCCCAAATCAAACTGACAAAGGCACTGAGAACTTGAAGACAGAGAATAAAACAGAGAAAAGAACGTTCAGACATCTTGCATATCTGTCTGCGTGGCAAAAGCGCCGGAATTCACAGTGGGTTGCCAGATTGATAGTAAGTCTTCTGTGTTCTTTAAGAAACTTAGAGTAACTGCTTGATAACATATAAATAAAAGAAGATAGAAAGACTAAGGAATACATCAGGTATTATGATGAAAAAAAAAAAAAATCAACGGCAAATAGAAACAAACACTTTAAATAAATCTTAAAAATATGTTGTCTTAGAACTGAAAATCATAAGTATAACATAAAAATAAAAAATGAAAACATTTTATACAGGCTACAAGATTCAGCATTACTATTTCAATATTACTACTAACAAAAACATTATCATCACTATTTTGGTTATTTTATTATTATATTTTGGTATTATTATTATTATTATTAGTAGTAGTAAATTAGAGTAGTAAATATAAAATTATAAGAATAAATATATGATATTATTGTTATTATTATTATTATTATTACTATTACTACCCTGAGATGGAATGGCGTACCATATTTACATATGTAGAGAATTGATGCTGATAATTGTAATTATTATTAGTATTATTATTATTATACACTACAAGTTGAAATAGCTTACATGGTTCTTCTTTTTCATTTTATTAGTTTTTTCTTATTTTATTTTTTTTTTTTTTTTTTCTGCCTTTCTTATTTTTGTATTTTTCAAGTCTGTGTCTGCGCCCGACATTAAGCCAAAATTCCTCATGCTGCGGGTACTTAAGCTGTAAAGAGCTCTTTACTGTAGCTGGCAATAAAATCTTTTCTATTATTATTATTATTATATATTATTATTATTATTTGCTGCATTGCAGGGTAAAAAAAAAAAGCTTAAAATCACATTTTCACCTAAACCCCTAACTTTAACTTTACTTAAAAAAAAATTAATAATAATAAGGATCTGGCAACCTAAATCCTAGCCGGATGACGAGTTTAGCTTGGATTTGCCGCCTCCAAAAAACTTTTCTTCTAACCTCCGTTGGACCCGATTTTTCCAAAAAAAACCCCCAAAAAGCACTGCTGAAGACAATTAACGTACACTTCGTACGTCGATTTAATAGTCATATCAATTATACTGACTGCAATACACCACCGTTTAATTAGGCTCTTGGTGTAGAATACAACAAAATTATCAAAAAAAAAAACCCCAAAATAGCATCTGAAGCAAAAAAAAAACCCCACAATCTAATACAACAAAATAAAAACCCCACATCTATACAATATTTTTCAAGATGGCGCCCAGGATGAGTCACAATTGCATCTTGATGGCGTTTTGTAGCCTAGCATAATTTAGCTCGCTTATATTAACTATAAAATCCACATGAGTAAATCTGGGCATGTGAACGAAAAATAAATCAGTTTGTAGTTTTTATATTATTTATATTTTTCTCTGAAATTATAATAACGACTAATGACTTTGTTTACAGCCTTGCAATACACTGTGAGGTAGCTAGTATTGAATAATGATAACATCAGATTTAGATTTTTTTAAAAGTTAGGATTAGACCTACATTTACATTTACAGCATTTTGGCAGACACCCTTTTCCAGAGCGACTCACATTTATCTCATTTACACAACTGCAAATTGGTGGTTAAGGGCCTTGCTTAGGGGCCCAGCAGTGGTGGCTTGGTGGAGCTGGGAATCAAAGTGTTTTAGTAGATAAAACGAATGAAATGCAACACAAAGTTTATAGTGCTGAATCATGCTTTATTAAGTCAAAAGTCAAATTCATAAAACTCAAGGAGGCAGAATATATAGGTAATGCTACATATATTAATTGCTATTGAATCAAAATGCAGGGTATTACAGTCGTGTGTTTATATATATATATATATATATTTTTTTTTTATGCACAGCAGATGTCTTTACTGTGGTGGATGATTACCCTTACAAAGTGAGATCCTAACACTAACACACACACCAACACAAAAACACACAAAATAACCTAGTATTCCTCCAAGAGGTGGCGTAGGTTCTGCAAAGGAGTATTTGAATTGACTTAGAAATGTATGGCCAGGTGATGTTGTGTTCATAAGCTCAAATACAAACAGTCCTTTGGCAGAACATGAGCGCATATCATCATCGGCTCATCGTGCAGGCCGCTCGCACTTTGAGCTTGTCATTAAAATGGTGATATGATATATATAGTCAGTCTGACCACAAGACCTATTCATGCTGCTTATGTGAGGGTGGGACACAAACAGCATTCAAGGTCTTATGTTCAAGTTTTAACTTTTTAATAATGCAATACTTTATGCACAGATGTACAGTGCATAGCTTTGTCCCTTTTGCTTCAGTAGAACTTCAACAGGGAGCCTCTCTACCTGTTGAGGCAATCTTAAGACTTCAACGTATTGTTGAGGCACATAATTTTGTTTCAGGTTTCACAGGGTATTCGTTCCATGAGAAACTTTCTCCTGTTAAACATTTCGTTCTATTTGTTTAAGTTATTGTCATAAATAACAATTCATACATTTCCATAACCGTTAAATTCGGCTATATACATTATGTACATGTCACAGAAAAATGGTTCAAAAGTCATAATTACCCAATATGGCACATTTTATAACAACTTTAGACTTGAGTCTAGTTTGGCATAAATTAATGTCAGGTTTGGTATAAAAATAGTTTATATTTACAGAACAGAGATTCAGGTCTTTATCTAGAACAGTAAATTTTTTACTCATTCAATAAATAAAATATACTGAAAAAAAAGGGATATGGGCTAAATTAATATATATTTTTCACATAGATCGAATGCTAACATTAACGGTAGCAGTATCGGAGCCAAGCTCATTTGAGAGTTTGAGAGTGTATGCTCCAGCTTCATTTTCTTTTATGCCATGAATTTTAAGTGTGGTGGTGTCTGCAGTGGTCTCAATCTGGAACCTTTCACTCTCTTCGGACAGTATCCTTCCTGAACGGGACCACTCAACACTTGGTACTGGGTCTCCAGAGAAAGCACAGGCCACAGTCAATACCTGTCCTGACTCTATGCTAATATCCTCAGGAGCAGCTTCAATTTTAGGTGGTACACCTGTTTAATGAAAATGAGAAACAAATTCCGTAAAGGATGTTAGTGTCATATCTCTAGTACTGCCACAACACTGTCTGTGGTTTTAAAAAACTAAATCAACCACTTGACCCCTCACCTTTGCACTTGTGAGAAATAGATCTGAGGGAGGACCCCACAACATTTGTGTGACTAGACATTTCCATCATGCTGTGTGAACCCATGGCCATCATTTTTTCAGACGTCATTGAAGTCATGCTAGTTGCTGACATGCTTTGAAATTTAAACTGAGCCATGCTGGAGCAGCTGCTTGTTGTTTCCTGTATTGTTGAAGCCATGTGCAAGGCAGAGCTTTGGATGCTCGTAGCATCTGAACTTTCCTTCAATACTATCATTTTGACAGGTTCTTCAACCAGAGCTGTGAGAGTATAGCAAATATTGATCAGCTCATTCACCCAGCTTCCAGTTTGGGTGAAAACCTTTTTTTGTAGTTACTTAGTCTTTTGTACAGTATTAAGCATGCAAAAGGTAATACTGTACTAAAAGTTACATTTAATTTAATAACTTCACAATATAAAGGCATGACAGTAATACATAAATAGATGCAGTTAAATCTCTAGGAATAACTTTAGGAAGAGCATTTCTTCTGACTTTACTGTATACATTTCTTTCACAAATTCACATTTCAAGTGCAATGCATGGTGCTGTGAGTGTCACGAAAAGCAAAAATTACCAAGGACATTGAGAGATGCAGTTGCAGAACACTGTCCATATTGGTTCTTTGCCATCACTGTGTATTTGCCGCTGTCCTCAACAATGGTATTCTGAATCTCCAGTTTGTATACATTTTTAGAGCGGCTCAGTTTCATATTTGATGCAATGGATAGCTAGAGAAATAAAAAAAATTAGTTTGATTTTATTTTTGTTATTTTACATGCAAATCAAAATTTAATACATTACATTTCCAATATGAACAACTACTGTTGATTTAGCTTTTTTCTTGAGTCAGGCCACTCACCACTTCATTGTTCTTGAGCCATTCAATTTCAGGGGTAGGCTCACCCATCACTTCACAGGAGAATATGACATCCTGTCCTTCATTGACATTCTGGGATCGTGGTTGCACTATAAAGCTTGGTGCATGGGATAAATTTTCACTGACTGTTGTGCAAAACTGACACTTGACCACTCCCTGTTCAGTTTTTGCCTCACATGTGACAATTCCTCTGTCTTTGGAGCTTACACTTTTAATGGATAAGGTGTGATAATTACCAGAAATACCATATCTATACTGCTCAGAGTTTATCAGTTCCACTCCATTTAGAATCCATTTAACATCAGAAGCCCCAGGGATATTTGCTTTTAGTGTGACAGACTGGCCTTCAATCATTTTAAGATGTGTTTCCAAAGCTTTTGTTTCTGAACAGGACTGGAGCTTTTCATAAATTATTTCCTTTCTGACAAGTGCCTCAGTGAGTTCCTCTTTCGTTTCAAATGCTGTTGATTCTCTCGATTCTGAAAGAACAAAAGATTTTTATTACCATAATAAATGTTCCTAATACCTAATTATAATTTTTTTTATGCATTTTAGTATTTTTATTAGAATGAACTTTATTGTCATTGTGCAAGGTACATGTACAGCATCAATGAAATGCAGTATAAATGAGACTATACCTTTTACAGTTACAGTGCATCTTGTAGTAACCGATCCATCAATATTTTTTGCAGTGCATTCATAAACACCACTATCAGAAAGATCAGCATCATAGATTTCTAGATGTGCAGAATCATATTCCTCAAAGATTTCATATTTTCCACCCTGTGACACAATCTAAAACGATAATATTTGTGATTGTTATTTATTGTGTTATTTTTGTGGTTGGTTTTAAATTAACATTAATTAATAAATTTAATCACAAATAAAAATGTACTGTTGTTATACTGTATAATTACCTTTCCATCTTTCATCCAGGAAATCACTGGTTTAGGCATACCTCTAACTTTTACTGTCAGCTTGATAATTGTATCAGATAAAGCACAAAAATCATTTAGTTCTGCTGAAAAGCTAGGCTTGGTTGTTTTCTCTTTTGGAACTGGTGACTTTGCTGTAACTGGTGACGTGACTCTTTGTGGTGACTTAATTGGTTCAGGTGACTTGATTCTTGGTGGGGATTTAATCCCTGCAGGTGATTTTAAGCGAGGAGACTCTGGAGACTTCACTCTTGGAGGAGAAGCAAGAACTTTCTGCACAGGTGTTGGTTTGCGCACAGTCAGGGTAAATTCTGCTTCTTGTTTACCCTCGGAGTTCTCCACAACCAATGTATAGTTTCCTTCATCTGAAATCTCAACTTGCAAGATCTCAAATGTAGACTTGTATTCTGTTGTTGTTACCAAATAGCGATGAGATGATACAATAGCTTGACCCTTCCGCAACCAGGTAACGCTAGGTGCTGGCTCACCATCCACATCACATGTAAATTTAGCTGAATCTCCCTCAGAAACTGTTAGTGACTGTGGCTTAGTTAGTATTTTGGCAGAAAGTGTTGTTTTCTTTGTCTCGAGTAGAGCTTCTTCTAATTTTACCATTTCTGTGCTTTCAAGTTTTACTTCACTGGATACATATTCTTCATAAATAAGGGTTTCTCTTTTCTCTGTTTTGATACCTGATGTTTTAATTTCAACAACTTCTTTTAAATCATGTGTTTCAGTGGTGGATTCTGCTTTTGATGATGACATATGGTAAACATCTGTCCTTGTCATTTCAGGTATAAAAGGAGTTGGAGGCTCTTCATCTTTGCGCTGAGATGAAAATGCAGAAAATCCACTTCCAGAAACATCTAAAGTGGCATAGTCTGAAGCTTCTCCCTTCGCATTTGTGCACATTACACGGTATGTCCCACTGTCTTTTTCTTGGCAGTCAAAAATTTGCAGAGAAAGAACCCCACTCATGTTATACATACGATACTTATTGCCCTCTTGAATGGGCTGGCCATTGTGATACCACTGGATTTTTGCTTCTGGCTTGGATTGAACATTCAAGGTAAATTTTGTATTTTGACCTAATGCCACGCGGTGAGAGCGCATTCTTACGGTAACTCTTGGTGTATGGTCAAGACTAAATGGCTGCTGAGAAACTGTTTCAAATTTTGTCTCAGTTTTCAGGGCTTTCTTCATTGCTTCATAACGTTGCATGTAGTCAACCTTTACAGACAGGTCTTGTGTAGACAATGCTTTCTCACTGGACACAGAACCCACAGACTGTGGCTGTTTCTCTAACTGGCTTGCTTTTTTGTCCTCATCCATTAAATAAGGTTGATCAGGTTTTGATAGGGCCACCTTACTATATCCAGCTGAAAAAGATCTCAAAGGTACCTCATATATTTCAGATGTGTCTGCCTCAGTTACTGCAGGTACTAATATTTTAGTTTTCTCTTTTTTTGTGCTTTTTGTTTTTTCCTCAAATTCCATGTGTTTCAGCTGACTCTTGTAAGAAGTTATCCTTGTTGTTGTAGTAACTGGTCTAAGAAGCTCTTGGTCTTCCTTCTCTTCATACATTCTTTGCTTTTGTTTAGGAGGTCTGTGAGTGGCTTTATCATGTCTCTGACGCAGATCAATGTAGCTTGGGCCAGCCTCATACTTTGATGGAATGCGATAGGAGTCATATGTTGGAACTTTAGCTTCTTCATCTTTATCTTCATATACAGTTCTCTTTGGTGATAAGGGCCGCAAAGCAGAGAGTTCAAAGCGTACCGGACTTAGACTTGGTGGAGAAGCAGAGTAGCCCAATCTTAGTTCCTCTTCAAGTTTAAGTCTTTCTTCCTCGGTACTCTTCATTGATAGGTATTCTTTAACAGGAAGGAGCAGTTCCTCATCAGAAAGATCACCAAGTGAGTGCCTTCTTATTCTGTAAAATGCTTCCATTTCTGGAGAAGGTGTTCTTTGTCTTGCTGGTCTCACAATTTCTAAGTCATCTTGTGAAACAGTTGGTATACGCCATTTTGGTTTGTACTGGTCTTTAATCCTGGGCAGAGGTACCTCATAATATTGTTCCCATCTTGATAGTCGAATACGCTTCAGTCTTTTCTGAGAAATCTTTTCCATTGGCTCAGGGAACTCATATTGATCTCGTAGTTTCTTGTACCACTTCATGTCAGATAATGGTTTAAAGTGCTTGATCTCCATGTCCTCCTCAAGAGCAGTAGGACCATAAAGACGAGGTGTAGGGACAACATATGGCATTCTTAATCTCTTTTCCTCTGCCCTTTTTCTTTTTTCTTCTTTTTCCTTTGCATCCTCAGCCTCAGTCTTTACTTTCTTAGTGATTACTGCTGGCTTGAACATAGTTGCAGCCTCTCTTAATGCCTGTTGTGCTACAGAAGTAAGTGGTGTAACATCTGTTCCAGACAGAATTTGAGTTAATCTTACTTTCTTGTCAATTTGCTGTTGGTCTAGAGAATGCTTTTTCCTCTTATCCTCCTCACTCTCATATTCCTTTTTGATGTGTGTTACTCGTTCAACCCTAAGTGTCGATTGACAACTGGCAGAACCAGCGGAATTAGTTGCAGTTACTCTGTATGTACCAGAGTCTTCTGGGAGAGTGTCTCTGATGTGTAATACAAAGTAGTCCAAACCCTCGTGAACAACTTCAATTTGCGGGCCAAATGCCAAAGGTGTACCATCCTTCTCCCATTTTAGTGACGGCGTTCCTGACACCCTTATCTCAAAGCGCACACTCTGGCCCTCTTTGCACTCTAAGTTTGCCAGTAAACGCTTGAACATGGGTCTTATTGTATTATCAGCAGGTGCGGGGCGAGGAATCACTGTGAGACGAGCCTTACAGCTATCATCACCATTCCTGTTGCGTGCCACCACTGAGTATTCAGCATCATCATCAGAGACAAGGTTGTGAATTATTAACTGATAAAGCCCTTTGTCACTTATAAATGTATATTTTTTGTCATCATCTCCTGGGGAAATCTTCTGCCCAGATTTGAGCCAGATAACACGTGGCTCAGGGTGTACTGTAATGGTGACACCAAATCGAACCGTTTCACCAAAATAAGCAGTACGATTACACAGTGGAAGGGTAAATTCAGGAGGTCTTTGGAGAAGGCGGGCTGTGTCTATCCTGCGTTTGACTTTTCTAACCACACGTGCTGTGTAGAAGCTGCGATAGTCTCGGACACCTTTGACAAAGAGCTCAGCGTATGCGCTGTCTTCACCATATTCATTGACCGCTTTGCATCGGTATGTTCCATCATCTGATCTAGTGATACCCTTGAGGGTTATTGTAGCAAGCCCCTCATCATAGGTAATTTCACATTTAGCACTTTCCTCTAGTTGTCTAACTCCACAGTACCATGTAACCTCAGTACTGCTATCATAGTTGTCAATGTTGCAAATAAATTTGACATCATCGCCTTCTTCTGCAACACTATGTTTAATCTGCCCACCAACTGGACCATGTTCAAATGGTGCGATCTTTGCTTTGGCAACTGTTACACCTCTCTGACTTCTGATAGCACCACCACTAGCAATACGAGCAGATGAGACAACAGTATTCCATTCTTTTCTCATCATAGCTTGATAGTATCTCTTGTGTCTTGTGATCTTAATTGACCTACTGCTTATGTCCTCTGAGTTCATTGTCAGCCAAGGATGATTTAAAGCTTCAGCAGCCGTCATACGATGTTTGCGGTCTTTAGTAAGAAGACGATCTATAAAGTCTAATGCCTCTACACTTGCCTCTTTGAAGGACTCATCATCAAAGCTGTACTCAGCATTAGAGATGTTGTCAATCATTTGTTGATTTGTTTCAGCAATAAACGGATTGAGTCCACTTAGGAGAACATATACTAGGACACCAACAGACCACATGTCCGTGACAGAGCTTACCAACTCATTTTGATGGATTTCAGGTGCTGAATATTCAGCTGTTGTGTACTGAATCTTAATTTGTTCCCCAGGCGTGAGGTATCTAACTTGTCCCAATTCAATAATCTTGATAGTAGTTCCCCTTCTTGTGGTGTAAACTATATTCTCAGGCCTGATATCAAAATGGCCATAACTCTTGCTGTGTAGAAACTCAAGTGCTTCACATACCTGTCTGATATAATTAACAATTACACGTTCATTGAGCTCAAAATTAGTTGTGCCAATACGCTCAAATATATCGACACCAGATATGAACTCGTATATCATAACTAGTTCTTCAGGACTTTCGAATGATTCATGGAGCTGCAGAAAGTTCTTATGACGTGCCACATTTAGAGTGGTGATCTCTTTTTTTATCATTGCTTGATCTGCACCTTTTACTTTAGCAAATTTGGCTAAGAATGTTTTCTCAGAACTTATTTCAACACATCGATGAACAATGCCAAACTGCCCACGGCCAAGCTCTTCAGCGATCATGTATTTGTTGTGTAAATTCGTTACCTCTGAATGAGGAACTTTACCCTTAGAGACTCCTCTGCTTTCATCAACCTCATCATCATAGTTAAGAACTCTTGATTTATCTTCCTTTGTAACAACTGGTCCACTCGGTTCAGATGGTGCACTCTGGCCAAATTTGTTCTCTGCTATAACACGGAATTGGTAGCTTGTTTTTCCAAACAGGTTAGTGACAGTGTAATGAGTGTCACGTGACTGGGCAACACGAATCCATCTCTCTGCTGTAGTAGCACACTTCTCAATAATGTAGTTTCTAACTCTACTTCCCCCGTCATTCGCAGGTGCCACCCAATTAAGTGTAACAGAATCCCTTGACACATCACTTGCTTTGATGCTGCGAGGTCTATCAGGTACATCTGCAACATCGAGTTCGACTGTCTGTTGGTCAATACCAAATCTGTTTTTCGCACAGACAATATAGAAACCAGCATCCTTCTGATCAACTCCATTTGGAAACACAAGAGATGTAAATGATCTTGTGACAATGACTTGATAATACCCATTGTTATCAATTAGATCTTGTCCCTTCTGCCATGTAATAACTGGATCTGGTTTTCCACTGAATGGAATCTTGATATTTACGACCTCACCACGAAGAGCACAGATGGCCTCTTTATCTTGAAGGTTCTTAGGTAAATGAATCTTTGCTGGAACTGAAAAAAGAAAAACATTGTGTTTTACAAAAAGTCCTTAAAACTAAAGTAAACTTGTGATTACATTATCACATAATTTATTATTCCTTTTAACTTACTTTCAACATCAAGCGAAACAGTTGCAGAAATTGAGCCTCCCTGGTTTGTTGCTCTGATTTGATAGACAGTTGAATCGTCCTCATCAGCATTAGCAACGACAAGTTGATGATAACCTCCCTTGAATTCCTGTATCTTGATTTTACTTCCATCTGTCTGAATTTCTTTGCCACGTTTAAACCATTTGATCACAGGTTTGGGTTGTCCTGTTATCTTGCAAACAAATGTTGCATTGCTCTTATATTTTACACTCATATTTCTTAAGTCTTCTTTAAAGGCAGGAGCATGTATGTCAACATCAGTTCTTGGAATAACAGGGTCAGACTCCTCACTGTATTCACTCTCTCCACCAAGATTTTCACATTTAACACGGAAAATATACTCCAGGCCTTCTGTAAGCCCCTTTACAGAATAAACAGTCTGATGAATCTCGTCAGTGGTTATAGCTTCCCATTCACCTCTCTTTTTATCCTTCTTTTCAAGAATATAGCTTTTAATCTTGGACCCACCATCACTAAGAGGTGGTTTCCAAGAAACAACACAAGAGGTCTTGGTTACTCCTGATACAAAAGGTTTGAGTGGTGCACCTGGCTTATCTGTAAAACATAGCATTTAATAACATTTAACATTTAATATAGCAAAAGAAATTATGTAATATGTCTTCCACTTTGAATTTGTATATTTATACACTTTTATTGTTTTTTTTTTGCTTACCTAATTGACTCTTGATAAGTATGGCGGATGGTGTTTCCAGTGGTTCACTAATGCCATAACGGTTTTGTGCTGAAATGCGGAAGAAGTAACCTTCATTTTCCACAAGATTGGGAATGCGGCATGAGGTGCCTGAAATAGATGATGAGACAAGTTGCCACTCTGCGCCCTCTTTGTCTTCATGCTTCTCTACAATATAGTTTGTTATCATCGATCCACCATCATCTTTTGGTGCTTTCCAACTTATTATCACAGAATTCTTCAGTAACGCCTCAAGAACAATAGGCCCTTCTGGCATGTAAGGTTTTTCTGTGAATAAAAAAAGGTTATTCACATTTTTATAATCAAATGGCCTAATACTGTAAATTATAATTAATAAGTTAAATTCTTACCTAAGATTTCAAGTTGCGTTACAGTATCTGCAGCGCCAAAATGGTTGTTGATCCTAATTCTGTACTTTCCCCCATGTACCTTGCGTTGAACATTCTTTAAAATCAGATGGCTGTAATGCTCTGTGTTTTCAATTATTACATTATCAGAGTTCTCCACAGGTTTGGCCCCACGAAGCCACATAATTTTGGGTACAGGGCGACCTATATACATAGCATGAATTCGTACAGTTGTACCACATCCTGCAAAGACTTTGTCTATCAATGGGACAGGGAATTGAGGCGCTGCTTCCAAAACCAAGGTTCCAGTGGTCTCACATTCTCCAGCTTCATTCACAGCCCTGCATGTGTACAAGCCTTCATCTTCTTGCTGGTCTGTTGAGATGGTTAACGTATGGTTCCGCCCATCAGAAGTTGCAGCATATTTTTGTCCCTCTTTAATTTCTTTTCCACCCTTGTACCATTTAATTTCTGGTAAAGGCCTTCCAATAATTTGACATTTTAGAGTGGCAGTCTGTCCAAGCTTAGCAGTTACTTCATCCATCTCTTTTCTAAGGGCTGGTTTGGTTCCAGCTGTTTAAAAATGTTTATTTATATATTTTTAAATTTTATTTAACTTTTAAAATAAAACAATCATTTGAATAAAATAAAATTATAATTTTAAATAAAACAATTATTATATTTAAATTTGAACTGCAAATATACTTACCACCTAGTTTAGTTTTAATTCCTGCGGGGGTCCTGCGAGGCCTGCTAATTCCAGTTTCATTTTCAGCAAAAACTCTAAATTCATATTCTGTGGCCTCTTGCAAGCCACCTTGAGTAAATTGTTTTTCTTTTAATAGTTCCCTGTTACACTTTTTCCAAGTGCTCTCCCCTGATTTTCTGTACTCAACCCAGTAACCAAGAACTGGCTTTCCACCATCACATTGAGGAGCTTCCCAGCGAACAGTTATGTAATCTTTAGTTACAGTCAATGTGTCAACCTCTCCTGGTTGACTTGGTTTATCTAAATCAGAAAAACAGTAGTAAAGTAAGTTAAAAAATTTCCATGTACTTATGTCTAATGTGTTAATTTAAAACACAATTCCTTACCAAATGGATCTTTGCATATAACAGAATCCGATGGAGGTCCAGGCTCACTTTCTCCAATGTCATTTACAGCAATCACATGGAACTGATATTCTGCATCAGGAGTGAGTCCACTAAGAGTGTACATGGTGGAAGTAACTCTCGTCTCATGGCGAACCCACTTGTCAGATGACACCTCTTTATACTCAATGAAGTATCCAATGATCTGTGATCCACCATCATCTTTAGGTTTAATCCAAGCCAAATCAGCAGAGGACTTAGTAACATCCATGATCTCTGGTGGTGTACTTGAAGGTTCTGGTACACCTGTTTTAAAAACACACAAGTCATCTGTAAATTGCTAATTGATTAAACCTGATAAAAACATTTGGTAATAAGAGATCAAAAAGTACTTACAAATTGGAGTCTTTGGTATAACAGGTTGTTCGGATTTAAGGGAGCAACTGATGCCGAATTTATTTTCTGCTGTTACCTTAAAGTGGTACTCAACATTTTCTTGTAGTCCTTTAACTACCAAAGATGTGTCAACTACTCTAGAGTCCACAATATACCAGGCTGCCTTTGTTACCTCACGTCGCTCCACAATATATCCAAGGATTTCTGTGCCACCATCATCTTTTGGTGGCTTCCAACTAACTCTTACAGAATGAGCTTGGATATCCTCAAATCGTAGAGGACCCTCAGGAGCTGCTGAACGACAGATTACTTTGACCTTGATTTGTACCATCTTTTTGCCACATTTGTTTTCAAGATGAAGAATGTATACACCAGAGTCAGCTCGTTCAGCATCCTTGATAACAAGTTCAGAAACATCCTCATTGAATACAATCATTGCGCGGTTAGAGACATCTAAACCATCCTTTGTCCATTTGCAAACAGGTGTTGGCTTGCCCTTGATAGGGACTGAAAGTTTGACAACTGCTCCCTGGCGGACTACAAATATATCTTTGTACTTGGCTTCTAGATCATGACTTGGAGGTTCTGAAATAAACCAAATTAATTTTAAGTCAATTATGATTTAGGACACAGCAGTTAGTAATTTTCATAGTTCTAAAAACTAAGTGAAATCTTACCAAGCATCTCTGTAACTTTGACTGATCTTGGCACTTCAGCAGGTTCTCCTGGTCCACCAGCATTACAAGCCAAGACTCTGAATCTAAATTCCTCACCTTGTGGCATTTTTGTCAGGGTGTATTCACAAATCATTGTAGGTGTTGTATTGCACTTAATCCAAGCTACTGAACCAACCTTTTGCATCTCAATCAGATAACCAGTTACTTTAGATCCACCCTCCTCATCAGGTGGATTCCAGGCCAAAGACACAGATGTCTTCGTAGTGTCTACAACTCTTGGGTTCTGAGGTGAGCCAGGTGGATCTGTAAAGATTTTTTTACCATTAATTATGTCACCACACAAAGATACACTTGGTTTATAAAAGAAAATACACTGACCGACTGGATCTGTTGCCACGGCTGGTTTTGAAAGAAGACTGGGTTTGCCAACACCTCTAGCATTAATGGCTGTGACTCTGTGCTCATACTCCAAGCCTTCAATTAGACCAGTGGATCTGTATCTTGTCATTGTCACTGGGTTTTTATTAGCACGGATCCATCTGTCAGCTCTGACCTCCTTTCGCTCAATGATGTAGCCAGATATCTCCAAACCACCGTCCTCATCTGGTGGTTCCCAAGCAATTGTCATTCCGTCCCGGGACACATCAAACACTATTGGCCGGCCTGGTGGTCCAGGAATAGCTGTTACCAGAAAAAAAGGTAGTTTGTTTAGACGTTCCAGATGTTTACATATAGGTATGTATGTATATATATATATATATATATATATATATATATATATATATATATATATATATATTTATATATATACATATATGTATATATAAGTGTATGTTGTTGTGCTTACATTTAAGACTCCTGCATTCAACGATTTCTGATTGCAAGAAGTCTCCAGCACCATAGCGATTGACTGCTGCGACACGGAAGACATATTCGTCTCCTTCTGTCAACCTGTCAAATTTAAAGGTTGGCCGGCTGACTGATTCAGAAACAGGTACCCATCCTGGACGATGAGCATCGCGTTGTTCAACTACATAGTTAGTTACAGGAGCACCTCCATCTCTCTCTGGTGGGTCCCAGCTTATTGTAACTGAGGTCGCATCTATCTCATCAAAACGAATAGGCTCTTTAGGCTGATCAGGTTTGTCTGAAAGACAAAAAAACATATATAAAAGAAGGAATACCATGTCAGAAGCTAGCAGCTTGACAGATCAGTGTCTGACTTACCAAGAATAATAACTTTAATCTTCTCTCTTGTAATTCCTGCAATATTCTTTAGTTCAAGGATATATTCTCCAGTATCATCAATCGTCGTGTCAGAAACAGTTAACCTAGAGAATTTTGCAGTAGACTGAATCTTTACACGTTCTCGTATCTTTAGTTTATTGTCGTTAAAGTACCAGGAGACGATTGGAGGTGGCCTTCCAATGATTGGCAAATCAAGTTCAAGGGGTTTTCCTGCCAGAACACTGATCATCTTTTGGGGAATGCTTGATAAATCGACCTTTGGCATAACTAAAAGAAGAAAATGTATTAGCTAAATACATAGCATTGATCTATTATTTTTAATTTTGAAATGATTAAATATGTATACCTCTTTGTTCTTGTACTGTTACAGGGGTAACAATTTCTTTGGGTTCACCAATACCTCTGCTGTTGAGTGCACGTACCCTGAATAGGTACTGCTCATTTTCATTCAATTTTTCAATAGTGTATTCAAAGTCTGTTAATTTTAATGTAGCAACCTTCATCCATTTGTCTGTACCAGCCTTGCAGGCTTCAACAATGTAGCCAATGATTCTGCTGCCTCCATCATGTTTAGGTTTTTCCCATCCAAGAGTAACAGACGACTTTGTGATATCTACAATGTCAAGTTTAGCTGGAGGCTGTGGCACTTCACACACTAACACAGCATCTGGTGTCTCACGAGGTTCACCTATGCCATAAATGTTTTCTGGTAATACTCTGAAGTAATATAGCATTCCCTCTGTCAGTCCTGTAATTTTATATGATGTCTTGCTGCATTTGGAGGTAATTGTCTTGAAAGCTCTCATTGATGTCTCTCTTCTCTCGATTATATAATTGTTGACAGGTGCTCCACCATCAACCTCAGGAGCATCCCATGAAATGTAAGCTGACTCAATTGTGAGCTCCTTTATTTTAATGGGGCCTGGTGGACCAGGAGTATCTACAATTGAAAAGCGTAAAATTAATCAACAATGAGCAGTGTCTATCTACATGCACACACTCTCCGGCATTTAAAGTTAGCCAGCTCAAGCACTTTTGGCACGCATGTGGCCCATAGAAACTATGCAGTTTTTCTCTCTGTTGCTGCAAGATCTGCTTAGAAATATGATCAATGATGTAGGTCAAATGATCCAAACACATCCACACACTCATAAAATAAAAAACCAAGAAGGTTAATGTCTTTAAGCTATATGTTTTAAGCTACATCCACAATTATGCACACCCACACAAGATTTGGGCTTGTAGTGTCTTTACATGCCCTTATCATGTGTGCTATCCTACAGTAGTGCAGAAGTATAATGTTAGTGATAAGATAAAGTGTATTTGTCTCGGTCTGTGTTATATGTCAATGATTACATTTTCTTAACTTCATTGTTAATTTTAGTTTTAAACACCTTGAATGTATAGGAAATTTATCCTGGTTTATAAGACATTTAAATCCATAAATTTAAACACACATTTTCTTCATATGCTGTTTAAAATAACACTGGTGTGTTGTGATACATTTACATCATTTGGCAGACTCCCTTATTCAGAGCGACTTACGTTTTTCTTTTATTTATACAATTGAGCAATTTGGGGTTGAGGGCCTTGCTTAGTGACCCACAGTGGTGGCTTGGTAGCACTGGGAATCTAACCCCGGTTCTTCTGGTATCAGTCCAACACCTTAATCACTAAGCCACCAACATGTTTTAAGTTATGGGAATTCACAGGAACTGTGTTCTGTCTTCTATTTTTATACAAATGTAAGCTATTTATAAACTAAAATAATCAATGATAATTATAAATAAAACATTGGCTACATTTTTTTTATCTTTATATGCGATAAAACATTTTTTAGACTTTCTCTCTGTGCTCGTACAATAAACCAATAAAAGTGTTTTTTAATAGGAATGTAACAGTTTTTTTGTAGTTTTAAAGATTGTTCTAAGGGATGTCGATCCTGTGAAGCTACAAAGCTGCTAATGTACCTGTGCAATATGACCCTGGAAGCAACTAAGCTGGTTAAGATTTAAGTACATCATTGCTCATTTTTTGAAAAAATGTAATATATGAAATATAAAAATAAATATAACACTATATTAATTTAGAATTTTTTTTTTAAATCGTAGCTCACATACCATAAATCTTGACAAGAATGCTAGCATCTTTCTTGCCAGCTGAATTAGAGGCTTCAATGGTGTATTTTCCTGCATCATAGCGATGCACCTTGTCAATGATGAGAGTTGTGGCAGTATCTGTCACTTCGATAAATCCCCGATTTTGGAGATCTACGTCAGGCTTGCTCCAGGTTATAGCTGGAACTGGTCTTCCGGTAAGAGTTACATGAAGACGCAGTGAGCTTCCAGCTCTGAGGCATATTGTCTTCTTCAGATCATCTGGAAGCTCGAGATCAGGTATTTCTGACAAAAGTAATACAGTTTTGTAATTTTAAAATTCTTTAAATCTATCACAAAAATAACTTAAGTGTTTTTAACTAAAAAGCCTTACCAATTCTTTCAACTGGCTCCGCTTCAATGCACGGGTCACTAAAATCACCTGCTCCATTCACATTGGCTGCAGCGACTCTGAAGCTGTACTTTTTGCCAGTTGTCAGACCTTTCACAGTATGTTCTGTGACTCTAAGAGTCTTGTCATGGGTCTTGACCCATTCCTCTTTGCCTAATTCTTGCATTTCAAGAATGTAACCAATCACATCAGCACCTCCATCTTCCACTGGTCTTGTCCAGGCCAAACTAATACTATCCTTGTGAGTGTCTATTACACGTGGAATTGAAGGAGCATCTGGTTTGTCTGTAATCAAATATGTGAAAAATATGCATAAAATAAAATGAGATATATTTATTTCTATGATATTTTTGATACATAAATACAGTTTGTGAATAATGTACCTGTTGGTAATCGGCAAACTGCATACATAGACACTTCGCTAGGTTCACTGTCTCCGGCAGCATTAACAGCTGTAACACGGAACTGATAAATGCTGCCCTCTTGTAGACTAGTAACCTTGAAGGTTGTGTCCTTAAGTACAGAGTCTTTATTGACCTTTATCCATCTGATGCTTTTTCTCTCTTTCTTTTCAATCAAGTATTTTAAGATTTCACTACCGCCATCACTTTCAGGCTTTAGCCACTCAATTGTTGCAAAGTCTTTTCCAACTGCAATAATTTCTGGGGCTCCCGGGGGTGATGGAATAGCTGCAATTAAATACAAGATCAAATCAACATATCCCTTTTTTTTAAATCAAATTTAATGAAGAAGAAGAGCATAAACCTTTTACTTACTGAAGGAATTTCTTGCAAAAATAGGTGATGACTGCAGTGGTACACCAGCCCCATATTTGTTTACACCTCTGACACGGAAAATATATTGATTATTCTTAAAAAGTCTAGTGATGACACATGAAAGGACCTTGCATTCAGCATCCACGATGACCCAGTTCAGTCTGTTGGTATCCCTTCTCTCAACAGTATAATGAGTGATGGTATCACCACCATCCTCTAGTGGCTCTTTCCAGGACAATGTGCATTTATCCTCAGATACATTGCTTACTTGTATGTCCTGACATGGGCCCGGTGTGTCTTAAAATAGAAAGGCATCAAAGAATAACATAACTATAAGGACTAAGCTAAATTTCATAATTTAAGCTCCTTCTAAATATAATTTTACTTCCATATATAGATTTTATATGTGAATTTTTTACTTACCAAGGACTTTCACATTGACTTCAGCTGTTTTTGTTCCACTGGCATTCTTTACTGTCAGAACATACTTCCCAGTATCATCTCTGTCACAGAATTTAATAATTGCCAGAGCACGAGTGCTGGAATACTGTATAGCATATTTTTCACAGAAGTCTAGCTCCTTCTGTCCCTTGGCCCAGCTGACTTTTGGATCAGGCTTTCCCCCAACAGCAGCATCAAGAACTAGGTCTGAACCAGCCCTGACAGTAACTGTGTCCATAAGAAGTTTGCTGTCTAGTTCCGCTTTTGGGGGTGCTATAAGATAAAGTAAGATTTTTTACAACTTTTAGAATTATTTTAAAACAATTATTTTACCTTACATATAAAACGTAATGAGTCTTACTGTATTCAGCCTTGCAAGTCACTGGCCCTGTGGAAACTGATCCTATGCTGAACACGCCATTGGCATTCTTTGCAATTACACGGAACTCATATTCTTCTCCTTCTCCCAGTGCAGTAATGGTAAAATTTGTATCAGTTACATTGGTGTAGTTACACTTCAGCCATCTACCATCTCCAGAGACATTATATGGCTTACGCTCAACAATGTAACCAACAATTGGGCTTCCACCATCATTCAGAGGACTAGACCATTTAATTGACACTGTTGATCTTGACACTTCAGTTACTTCTGGCTTGCCTGGGGGATCTTGATGAGTGAATATATGAAATAAATTAGTATAAATTATTTTGTGAAATAAGTTTTTTGCTTGCATGTGCTAAAAGGTACATGTGAACAAAAACAGTTCAACTGTTATTTTGTTAAACTTACCAACTGGATTTTGAGCTACAGCTCTTTTTGAGGCTTCACTTGCTTTGCTGAGGCCAGCACTATTCATAGCATACACTCTGAATTGGTACTCAAGGCCTTCGATAAGGTTGTCTACCTTATAGTAACACTCAAAACAGGGGATGGTGTTTTCTCTGACCCAGATAATAGTGTTGCGTTCCTTTTTCTCAATCCAGTAGCCAGTGACCTTACTGCCACCATCATGGTATGGTTCCTCCCAACGAATGCTCATGCTGTTAGCAGTAACAGCAAACACCTCTGGTCTAGTTGGGGGCCCTGGTGGAACTGTAATAGAAAAGCAATTAAAAAAAAATTAATAACATTTCTCATCTGAAATAAACGAAGTAACTATGTCATACCACTGGCATATTTAATTTCTCACCAAATGGATGCTCTGCAACAATGGTTTCAGATTCAGTTGGTTTGCTTACTCCAAATCTGTTTTCTGCAGAGACACGGAATGTGTACTGCATGTATTTTGTTAGATGTGAAACATGGAATGAGGTTCGTTTTACACTAGAGTTGATGAGTTGCCAGGCAGTTGAGCCAGATTCACGTTTTTCAACAATGTAATTTGTTATATCTGATCCGCCATCATCCTCAGGTGCATTCCACGACAAATCACAGGATTCAGCTGTAATTGCAGAAATCTCTATAGGCCCCTCTGGAGGACTGGGTCTCCCAATGACATTGACAGTGACAATAAATGTCTTAACCCCAGCCACATTCTCAAGGGTAAGAAAGTATCTTCCACCATCACCACGCATACTTTCTTTAACTGTCAAAGTGGTCCTATTTTTAGTCAACTTGATTGAGACTCGGTCAGTTTCCTTTAATCTCATTTCCTCAAGCTTCCAGATAACTTTTGGTGCTGGCCTGCCGCTAATTGGAACATCAATTTCAAATGTACTACCAGACTTGCAGATGATAAGCTGGTTGCTTATACCACTGAGATCTGCAGTTGGCTCGATACGGGGCTCTTTAACAACAGCAGAAGAAAGAGCCTCTCTAGGTACACTAAAACCTGCATCATTCTTAGCTTTAACCCTAAATTCATACTCTGAACCTTCAGTTAAGCCCTCTATAACAAGACTTAGATTTTTTGTCGACCCTCCAACCACCCATTTATCTGTTTCCTTTGCTTTAACTTCCACACAATAACCTGTAATGCGGCTTCCACCATCATGTTCAGGTTTCATCCAGGCCAAAGAAACGGTTGTATTGGTGGTATCAGTAATGTCTAGTCTTCTGGGTGGAGCTGGTTCAGCAGTTGCAATAACTGGATCAGGCATTTCATAACCCTCACCGAGACCATATTGATTTTCTGCCATTACCCTGAAGAAATAGGGCACTCCTTCTAGGAGCTCAGAAATTCTCAAATTTGTTTGTGTGCACTTAGGGGCTGCTTCTGTCCATGTACGCCGGCTAGCCTCACGCTTCTCCACAACATAGTGATAAACTCTTGCACCACCATCATTTACTGGAGGCTCCCACATAAGTGTAAGAGCCCCTCTTGTAACATCTTTCATTAGAAGAGGACCTGGTGCTCCAGGAGTGTCCAGCACTTTAACTGAAAAAGTAATAGATTTGCTTCCACTGCTGTTCTCAAGATTGAGACTATATTTGCCACTGTCGTTTCGTGTACAATTACCCAGTGACAAATAAGTGAAGGTCTCTGTGGTGGTTACATCAGCCATTACCCCAAGTTCTCCATCCACCTTTACCCATGATGCTGTAGGTGCTGGTTTTCCTTTAAAAGCTACACGGAGACATGCATTGCCACCCCGTTTTACAATATGTGTTTGTTGGAAGCTTGCATCAATATAAATCTCTGGTGCAGACAGTCTATCTACTGCTTGTACTGGTTCAGAGATCTCCTTTGGTTCACCTTTTCCAACTGAATTAACTGTGCTTATGCGGAACTTGTACTCTGCACCTGTTTCCAAACCTGTGGCAGTGAACTTTGTGACAGTGCAAAGATCTTCATTAAATCTATGCCATTCATTTTCAGCACCCTTGCAGACCTCAATGATGTATCCCTGAACTTCCATGCCACCATCATAACCAGGTCTGGTCCATTCAAGACTGACAGATGTGTTAGTGGTATCAGTAACATTTACAATTGAAGGACCATCTGGTTCTTCAGTTGGCTCTGCACATTTAATAGGCATTGAAATGTTACTTGGAGCTCCAACCCCAGCATCATTAACAGCATAGACACGGAATTCATATTCCACATTCTCAGTGAGATGAGTCACTCTATGGGCAGGCTCAGTAATTGGTTTCCTAGTCAAGACCTTTACCCAACGCCCAGTCTTTTTCTCACGTCTTTCAATGACAAAATGTTTAATTGTGTTTCCTCCGTCATTTGTTGGTGCAGTCCAGCTGATTGTAATACTCTCTCTATCAACACTTGTAGCATCAGGAGTACCAGGAGATTCTGGAATGGCTGCAAAAACAAGTTAATAAAAAATATTAAATTACTGTTACCAATAAAGTATAATAAATTAGAGTATAATCTACAAATATACTTACTATATTGCATTTGAGCAATAACAGGAGCAGAGTCCAGTGGTCTACTGACCCCAAACCTGTTTACAGCAGACACACGGAACTGGTATTCATTGGTCTTTATCAGTTTGGTAGCATTGTAGATACAATCCTCACAGTGATCTGTAACCAGTGTCCAGGAAATTTTAGAAGTCTCTCGCTTCTCAATAATGTAATGGGTGACTTCAGAGCAGCCATCATTTTCTGGTGGATTCCATGAAAGTGTGACTTTGCCCTCTGAGATGCTTGTGAACATAATGGGTCCAACAGGTTCTCCAGGTGTATCTAAATGTATTATGATAATTAATTAATAAACAAAACATAAAGAAACATAAAAAGTGACAGAAGAAAATATATCATACCAAAGACTTCAACTTTAATTTGCTCTTTCTTGGTTCCACAGTGGTTCTTGGCTTCTACAGTGTAGACCCCACGATGAGAGCGGTCAGCATCTCTAATAAAAAGTGTGCTTATGCCAGAGGTTGTTGTAATGTCTACCATCTTTTTAGTCAGTTCAACATCATCCCTGAACCATTTGATTGTGGGTGTTGGTCTTCCTGTAATTGTCACTTTAAGCTTGATATTTTCCCCTGCTTTGATAGCAACCCCTTCAAAGTACTCTTGTCCAAATTCAAGATTTGGAGCAGCTATAAAAGGAGAGGGAAGATGTAATTATATTGCAATGGATGGTATAGTGTGAAAGTGAAAAATATGAATTGTATTAACTTACAGCTTTCATCTCTGATTAGAACATAGCCAGAAGACTGAGATGGCGGGCTAATGGTGCCAATGGCATTCCTTGCTATAACTCTGAATTCATATCGTTCACCACAAGTTAGGCCAGTCACTATGAACTCTGTCTCAGTAACATCTGTGAAGTTTGTCTTTAACCAGCGACCCTGGCCCTGACGTTTTTCAATATTGTAAGCAACAATTTTGCTTCCTCCATCTCTTTTAGGTGCATCCCATTTAAGTTTCACAGATTCGCTTGTTACATCAACATAGTCAGGAGTTCCAGGAGGATCTATGATGAAAATATTATTAGGAGGCCAATATGACTTGCCATAACATATCAAGGTGTTTTACACATTATATTTTTTTGGAATTAGAAATTAATTAATTAAATTAACTCACCAACAGGAGAAACAGCCATAGTTGGTTTGCTCTCATCACTCATACGACTGTATCCAGCATCATTTTGAGCATACACCCTGAACTGGTATTTCAAGCCTTCAATAAGTCCAGTAATTCGATATTCCCTTGCAGTCACCAAGACTAGGTTGACCTTTTGCCACATAATGCTGTTTGTTTCTTTCTTTTCAACATGATAACCAAGTATTGGGCAACCACCGTCAAAAAGAGGTGCCTCCCACTGAATAGTCATACCATCATTAGTGACATTATAGACAAACGGAATGCCTGGGGCACCTGGCGGTCTAAACTCATGCTTGGCGATGACATTTTGTGAAATTAGAGGCTCGCTTACACCATACCTGTTCTCAGCACATACTCTGAATTGATACTGAGTTCCTTTGATTAAATTTGCAACATTGAATGTAGTTCCTATAACACTTGAACAAGCCATCTTCCAATCGGCCTGAGAAGTGTCACGTTTTTCAACACTATAGCAGGCGATTTCTCCGCCGCCGTCATCGTTTGGTTCATCCCAGGATATTCTTATACTTTCTGCTCTGATTTCATCCAAACGAATTGGTCCAATTGGTCTGGATGGTGCCCCAAGGGTAATAACCTGTACATGGAATGATTTTCTACAGATTGTGTTGTCAAGTGTAAGTGTATATTTACCGCCATTCTCTTTTTCAACATTTTTAATCATAAGTGTTGCCTTGTTTTCTGTCTTCTTAAAGCGAACTTTTTCACTTTCTTTTAGTGGCAAATTGTCCTTTAGCCAAGTAACGGATGGCTTTGGTTTTCCTTTGTATGGAAGCTCAATATGTACATTGTGACCCATGCGAACACTGATCTTTCCGTTAGGATACTCCTCAAGGTTGGCCTCTGGTGGAATGATAAACTCCTTTACTTTAATTGGACCAATCTCTGTAAAGTCACTGTTGCCTTTTTCATTCATTGAGCATACTCTAAAGAACATGTCTGTGAGTTCCTTAAGTTTTGTGACCTCATGCTCACAATGCTTGTTTGTTCCAGCAGGAGCCCATTCTTCTTGACCTTGAAGTTTCTTTTCAATTATGTAATCAGTAATAATGCTACCACCATCATAATCTGGTTTGTTCCACTGTAGTGTCACTGATGTTTTTGTAGAGTCTTTCATAGCAAGATCTTTGACAGGACCAGGTTTTTCAGTAGCTTTAACTGGCTCTGCTGTCTCACAAGGTTCACCAACTCCATTCTCATTTTCTGCTGACACACGGAAAAAGTATGATATTTTCTCAGAGAGCTCGTCAATTTCATATGTTGTTTGCATGCATTTGTTGGTTACAGCAGCATATGTGCGCTTTGAAGAGTCTCTTTTCTCAACAACATAGTTAGTCATTTCAGCACCGCCATCAAGAAGTGGAGGTTCCCAGCATAAGATCACTTTACCACGAGTGACTTCTTTTAGTACAAGATTTCTACATGCTGAAGGAGTGTCCTGTACTTTGACAGATAATGTCAGTGATTTTGGTTTTCCTACTCCATTTGATATCTCAATGGTGTATTTGCCACTATCGTTACGGGTTACATGGGAAGTACAAGGCATGATGAAGTATCTGTGTTATGTATTTCATATTTGGGGTCATTATCGATGGTTTGGTCTTCTTTCCTCCAGGAAACACTTGGAGCAGGTCTGCCTTTTAAAGGAACCACAATCTCAACATCTTTTTCAGCTTTGACAATGTAATGGGTTCTCATTGCAACATCTTTATCAACCTCAGCTTCCTCTGCAAAAACAAACAAACAAACAAAATAAATAAATTCCACAAAAAAGAAAAATGAAAAAAAAATGAATGACTGATAGATACGAACAAAATGTTACAAACATGCATATACCTAGGATGTCTTTAGCCTGGACTGGGTTCTCCATCTCTATTGGGTCTCCACGACCAGCACAATTCATAGCCGATACACGGAAGTAGTAGTCAGCATCTGGTACAAGATCTGAAGCAACATACTCAGTAGTTCTGACTTCACCTTTTTTACTTATTACTGCCCATTCTCCTTCCTCACCAACCCTTTTTTCCACAATGTAGTTAGTAATTTCACTGCCACCATCATTCTCTGGCCTGGACCATCCAAGAGTAACCGATGTTTTAGTTGAATCAACAACTTTAAGCTTAGTAGGCTCAGAAGGTATATCTATAGGATAAATAAAAAAAAAAGTTTAGGAAATACATTAAGGAACTAGCCATAGAGAACTAGCTGACACAAAACACTTACCAACAGGATCAGCTGCTTTGTAAAAATCAGAAGCATCTGAGAAGGGACCCTCTCCGGCTTTGTTGATTGCACATACACGATACTGATATTCATTGCCTTCTGTTAGGTGACAGACATTTGCTGTGGTTTCACAAATGGGGTCTGTGTAGATTTTAATCCACCGCAGATTCTTCTTATCACGTCTTTGTAAATAATAGCCTGTAATAATGCTACCACCATCCACTCCTGGTTTATCCCATACAATTTTCATGGATGTTCTAGTGATTTCTGTTGCCTCCGGTGTGATAGGTTGTCCAGGAGTGACTAAAATGTAATTAAATATAATTATTATTTCATTTTAAATAATATGAAACATAAAACATATTTCCTTGCTATAATCCTGTAATATATATAAGACTACCATATATATCATATATTTTAAACAAATTCAAAATATAAATTGAATGTTACTTTATAAATGCAATATAAAATTATTTTTTCCATACCAAATGCATTCTTGGCAATAATTGGTTCAGACTCTAAAGAATCTCCAGCTCCAAATTTGTTGACTCCTCTGACACGGAAGACATATTCACTTCCTCTGATCAACTTTTGGACAGAGACTGCGCATTCCTTTATACAGTCAGACACGGTAGACCACACAACTTTACCGGTCTCTCGTTTTTCCACAACATAATGGGTAACTTTGTAACCTCCATCATCTGCTACTGGCTCCCAAGCTATTATTATAGTGTCAGCAGTAACTGATTTGAATTCAATATTTCCAGATGGAGGGCCTGGTTTGTCTAGTAATTGAAACAAAAATAGATAAGGAATATGAATAACTAAGGGTAAAAAAAAAAAAAAATAGAACATGCGTTTTTTTTAGAATATAAATGTAATGTTAACACACCTAAAATCAATAGTCTAATAGAGGCAGAAGCTGTGCCAAACACATTCTTGGTTTTTATGTGGTAGGTTCCAGTGTTAAGACGAGTGGCATCCTTGATAATAATTGCGGATGAATCAGTGGTGTTCTCAATTGCTAGCTGTGCACTTGACACTAATTCTTTTCCATCCTTAAGCCATTCAATTGTTGGTAGTGGCTTAGCTATAATTACTAATTTTATTTTAACAGATGCTCCAGCTTTATACTGTACAACATCTAGGTACTCAGGTGGAAGGTCGATTACTGGGGCACCTAAGATTGGAGGTAAAAAAACATGCTACAATTACGATATTAGTAAATATAAATAAAAAAGTAATATATTTTTTTAAATGGTGCCTACCAGAAATATCCACGCAAGTTGCTGGTCCAGCAATAAGAGATGGATTACTCACAGATCCAGCTGCATTTTTGGCAAAAACTCTAAACTCATATGCCTGGCTTTGTGTCAAGCCTGAGACAGTGAAGTTTGTCTCGACAACATTAGTAAAGTTAGCCTTTGTCCATCTGCCATTTGGGGCATCTCTTCTTTCAACCATGTAGCCAGTGATCTTACATCCACCATCAAAGGGAGGCTTTTGCCAGACAAGGCTTACTGAGTTCTTCGTAGTCTCAGAGATTCTCACATTTGCTGGAGGTTCTTTAAAGAAAACAGTAAATTAGCACATATTAGGGATTCTACATATGTTACACATTGTCTGAATGAAAAAGGTTTATAATCTCATGAACCTACCACAAGCATCAATGGCCAGTACTTCCTCTGATGTCTTGCTGAATTTACCAACACCAGCAGCATTTTCTGCGGCAACCTTAAATTCATAAATCATACCCGGGCATATTTTTGCCACCCTAATCTGATTAGCAGGGATTGCTGTCTTATTTACTTTCTGCCACAGAATGCTGCTTCTCTCTTTTATTTGGACATGGTATCCAAATACTGGGTTTCCTCCATCCACTACAGGTTCATGCCAGCAAACTGTTAGGCTTTCTCTTGAAACAAAGCTCACCCATGGTGTTGATGGTGGTCCAGGAATTGCTAAAATTGTGAATTTAAGGCAAAGATTAGACTTATCGTATTATTTTACAAATAGATATAAAATACAGTAAATAAATACTTACTGTATGGAAGTTTCACAGTAACAGTTTGAGAGTCAATATGATCACTGATACCAAACCGATTCTCTGCTTTAATTCGGAATTGGTATTCTTCACCCTTTGTTAATTTGGTGACTTTAACTGCATTTCTTGCAACTGTGGATGACACCTCTACCCAAGCAGGTGTGCTTGTTTCACGTCTGAGCACCACATAGTTGGTCACTGGGCTACCGCCATCATACACAGGTGGTAGCCATTTTAGGCACAGTGAGGTTTCTCCGACCTCACTGATTTCAACTGGACCGACTGGAGGCCCTGGTCTATCTAACACAAGTATATTGATAAACATCTTGGTTGTTCCACTGGAATTGGAGGCAACAATATCGTATCTTCCAGCATCACTTGCAATACTTTCTTTGAGATTGATATTAAGACTCTCAGGTGTTACATCAAAGCTAAATCTTTTTCCACCCCTCACTGGAACATTATTTCTTGTCATTGTCACCTTTGGCATGGGCTTGCCAGTAAGAGGCAGCTCAAACTTCAGATTTGATCCTGCCCTTACATAAACTGTGTTGTGTGGAAAATTCTTCATATCAAATTCAGGAGCATCTGTGAAAAATAATTTTAGTCAGAGCTGTCATTTAACAGTATTTTAATAGTAAACAATCATTATTTGTAATAATAATAATGATAAAATAATACTTACTAAGTTGATCTTTTACAATCACTGGAATGACCATTTCCTTAGGATCACTGAGTCCTGCATAATTTTCAGCACGCACTCTGAAGAAATACTCTGTATTTTCTCGCAAACCTTTGACTGTGTGCATATTGGTTTTTACAGTAGCACACTTAACCCACTTTTGCTGTCCCTTCTCTAGAGCATCAATGAGGAAGCCTGTAATTCTGCTTCCACCATCATACTCTGGTCTTGACCACACTATCGTAACACTGTCTTTTGTTACGTCAGCTACTCCAAGTCTGGCAGGTGGGCTTGGTATTTCTGTTGTAATAAAAATTATGTATTTGTAATGTAATATAATGAGTAAAAACCATTAATACTTAAACAGAGCATAAATAATTATGGTCAAAGCAAAATCTTACCTGTTATTTTAGTTGCATCTTTTGTTTCAGCTGGCACACCCATTCCAAATTCATTCTCTCCAATGACTCTAAAATAATAGCTTGCACCCTCTTGCAAATCCTCTACTTTGTAGTCCAGATTGTGACAGTTATTTGTTACAGACACCCAGGCCTTTTTGCTAGCTTCACGCTTTTCCACATGGTAGGCTTTCACAGCATCACCCCCATCATTCTCTGGGACCTCCCAGGTAACTGTGGCAGAATCTTTTGTCACATCCTTAATTTTCACATTAACAGGTGGTCCTGGGGAATCAAGAACTTTTACAACAATTGGCAAAGTTGCAGTCCCAACACCATTATCCAATGTAACAGTATATTGTCCTGAGTCATTTCTTGTTGCCTTTTCAATAGTTAGAGATGTGTTGTTTACAGTTGTTTCAATTGTAGCTCTTGATCTGAGGTCAACATCTTCTTTATGCCATGTAACTGAAGGCACTGGTACTCCTTTAAATGGGGTTGTCATTGTAAATGAGTTGCCATGTTTAACAATTAGAATTTTTCTCATTTCAAGGTCAACATCAAATACTGGTTCTTCTTTTCTGTCTGTTGTTGCCTGTGGTTCAGAAACTGGAGATTGCTCACTTATGCCTATTTTGTTTATTGATTTTACTGCAAAGACATATTCCTGATCAGCTGTAAGACCAGAAACAGTAAACTCAGTGTTCTTTGTCATCTGACTGGAGACCAACCATTCCTCATCCTCTTTTTTCTTATATTCCACTCTGTATCCATGAATTGGTGTTCCACCATCTGACACTGGTTTGTTCCAAGTAATTGTAATTGAACCCTTTGTGTAATCAAGAACCTTTGGTTTAGATGGTGGAGATGGCACGAGTAAAGCATCCTTTGCCACAGTTAAGGCAGATGGCTCACTTGGAGGACTTAGACCTGCAGCATTCTCTGCAAATACTCTAAATTCATATTCATTTCCTTTTCTTAGTTTAGAAACTATGGTTATTTCATCTTTCACAAGCTGCTTGTTGACTCTGACCCATCGAAGACTTGATTTTTCACGCCGTTCAATCACATAGCCACTTATTTCACTGCCTCCATTAGAAGCAGGCTTAGCCCAAGTTATTGTCATCTCCTCACTGGACACATTTGTTATTTCAACACTTGTTGGTGGTGTTGCAAAGGTGAACGGATCAGTGACTTTGACAGCTTCACTTGCGAGAGGTTCACCAAGTCCAAATTTATTCACAGCCAAAACTCTAAATATATATTCATTGCCTTTAAGAAGACTTTTGACCTTGCATGTTTTAGTTTTCACTTCACCTTGTACAATTGTCCATGCCAAACTGCTAGTCTCTCTTTTTTCCACAACATAATGTGTAATTTCTGCACCACCAGTTTCTTGTGGTGGTCCCCATGACAGTGTACAATCCTCTGCAGTGAGTTCAGTTACCGACAAAGGTCCGGCTGCAGGTCCAGGTTTATCAAGGATTACACATTTCACTGGCATTGTTACTGTACCAGCAATATTCTGTAACGTTAATGCATACTGTCCAGAGTCACTTCTTATGCATTCTTTCACCACTATCATAGTGCTAGTATCTGCTGCAGATATCTGAATTCTGGAGGTAAGCTGCATTTCTTTTCCATCCTTTGACCATGATGCCAAAGGTAATGGGCGACCAGCAATATCAGCGCTGATCTTTAGGGTCTCTCCTGCTTTTATAACAACAACATCTCTAAACTTGACATCCATCATAATTCGTGGTGGATCTACATCATCTTTTACTGTGATGGGACCTGTGTTATCTGATGGCTCACTGAACAGCCCAGCTGCATTTTTTGCAGTCACACGGAAGTCATATTGCTGATTTTGAGTAAGACCAGTAACATCAAAGTATGTTTCAGTAACATTGGTAAAGTTGCATCTCATCCAACGGCCATCTGGAATATCTCTACGTTCAATGATGTAACCTGTAACTTTGGCCCCTCCATCATAGTCAGGCTTTGTCCAAGACAGAGAGACAGAAGATCTAGTAATGCTTGTAACAACTGGTTGACCAGGGGGATCACATGGATCTCTAGCAGCAATAGCCTCACTGACTTTGCTGACTTTTCCAATTCCAGCAATGTTTTCTGCATACACCCGGTACTCATAGAACATCCCTTCTTCAAGCCCAGTTACTTTGAATTCGGTATCTTTAATAAGAATTCTATTCACTTTTGTCCAAAGAATACTGCTTCTCTCCTTGCGTTCCAAATGATACCCAATAACTGTGCTGCCTCCATCATTAACTGGTTCATTCCATGTTACAAGCATAAAGGACTTGGTAGCATGAGCCACACGGGGGGTAGCAGGTGGCCCAGGTTGCCTGAAAGAATATTCTGCTGTGATTCCAGGAGAATCAATAGGCTTGCTTTTTCCATATCGATTTACAGCATATATACGGAATTGGTATTCAGAACCATGAGTTAATCGAGATACCTTGACTGAATTTCTAGCAATGTTTGATGAAACAATCTGCCAGACTGTTGTATTAGTATCCCTTTTTTCAACAATGTAGTTATTAATGGAGCATCCTCCATCATATTCAGGGGGAGACCATGATAATGTAATAGAGTCAGCAGTCACAGCATCTACCTTTACTGCAGCTGGTGGGCCTGGCTTATCAAGAACCACAACATTTATATCTGTGGAAATCGTACCAGCTGTATTAGCTAGTGTAATTACATACTTTCCAACATGCTCAATAGTTGCTTCTTTGATTGCAATTTTGCTTGATACCAAAGTATTAACTATTGTAAGAGAAGTTGTTTGTTTAAGAGGTAGGTCATCCTTTTTCCAAGAAACCACTGGCTTAGGTCTTCCTCTAAAAGGAATTTCAATAATAAGGTCATCTCCTGCCTTGATACTGTAAGTGTTAAAAAGTAGATTTACTGAAGGCTCTATTTCTATGTCTTTAACACAAACAGGCACACCAAGTTCTTGGGGTTCACTCTTGCCTTTTTCATTCAGTGCAATTACCCTAAAAGACAATGTTTCACCAGGTGTAAGGGTAGACACCGTAGCCTCTGGAACTTTTACTGTACAGCATGTAACCCATTTGTCTGTGCCTTTTGACTGCATCTCTACATTGTAGCAAATAACTTTGCTACCACCATCATGTGCCGGTTTTGTCCATGTAAGAGTCACACTGTTCTTGCTAACATCTAAAAGAGTTACCTTTCCTGGAGACATAGGAACCTGTGCTACTTTGACAGGGTTTTTTGTTTCTGTCATCAGACCAAAACCATACTCATTAACAGCACACACTCTGAAGTAGAATATTCCTCCCTCCTGAAGATCTTCTATCTTGAAGAAATTTTGGATGCAGTTGCTGGTGACCGTTGTGTAAGCTTTTCTTGTTGATTCTCGCTTTTCCACAATGTAGTTGGTTATTTTGGCTCCACCGTCAGTAAGAGGAGGATCCCAGTAGAGAGTAACTGAGTCTTTCTTAACTTCTTTGACACTGAAATTCTGTGGTGCACTTGGTGAGTCAAGCACCCTGACATTCACAAATGCTGACTTTGTACCAGTCTTATTCTCAAGAGATAAAACATATTTCCCACTGTCAAACCTATTAACATTGTCAATGACAAGCATTGTGTATGAACTAGTTGTTTCAATCAGTGCTCTTTCAGTTAAAGCTTCCTCTTCTTTCTCCCATTTGACAGATGGTTCAGGTCTACCTCTAATTTTAATAAATAGACGAAGTGATCCACCTGCACGAACAGAAACAACTTTTCTAAGATTCGCATCAAGTTCAAGCTCTGGTGCCTCAATTCTTTCAGTAGCACTCACAGACCCATGAACATCAGCAGGTTCACCAACTCCTTCTGAATTAAATGCACACACCCGGAAGTTATACTCAACATTTTCTTTAAGGTTTTCCACTGTTAGGCATGTTGCCTGTAAACCAGATGGGGGTGTAGATGTGGTCCATTCTTCTGCAGAGGCTTCTTTCATCTCAACAATATAACCTTTAATGTATGCCCCACCATCTGTCGCTGGCCTACCCCAAACCAGGGACACAGATGAAGTTGTATGATCTGTCACTTTAGGATGATGCGGTGGACCAGGCGGGGTTGTTGCATTTATTGCTCTATAGAAAAGAGATAAATCACTTAGTGCCCCAACACCAGCAGAATTCTCTGCAGCCACACGGAATTCATAAAAATGCCCCTCTGAAAGACCAGTTACTTTGAAGTGCAAGTCAGAAAGTTTCTGTCTGTTGCACTTGGTCCATCTCACCCCATCTTTATCACGTTTCTCTAGGTGATACCCGAGAATTTCAGTTCCACCATTATTCTCTGGGGCATTCCATGAAACGAGAATTGAGTCTTTTGTTATCTCCTTTGCTTCTGGTGTTGATGGCGGACTTGGTGGCTTGTATGGATTGCAGGCGATTATTGGTCCAGACTCTAATTGGTCACTAATTCCAAATTTATTGACAGCCATAACTCTGAAAATATATTCATCGCCTGCCAGAAGCTTTGTCACCTTGTAACAGGTAGTGTGAATATTTGAGTCAACCAGAGACCATGATAACCTGCTTAGTTCTCTTTTCTCAAGAATGTAGTGAGAAATATTGGCACCACCATCCTGAAAAGGCTCAGTCCAAACCAGATCACATCTATCAGACATTATACTAGTTACATTCAGTGGGCCAGTTGGAGGGCCAGGCCTATCAAGAACCTTTACAGTAATCGGGATTGTTTTTGTGCCACCACTGTTATTTAATACAAGGTCATAATGGCCACTGTCTAATCGCGTGCAGTCTTTGACAGTAATAGCAGCACATTTTTGAGTTGTTTTAATTTCAATACGTAGTGTCTTATTTATTTCCTTTCCTTCTTTTAGCCACTGAACATCAGGAATAGGTTTTCCATGTATGTCAGCATCAAGAACTAAATTTTCCCCAGCACTGACAACTATAACATCCTGGTACTTAGGATCCATTGACACACTTGGAGGTATAATTTCATCTGTCGTGGTAATTGGACCAGTGCTGTCAGATGGCTCACTAAAAATACCAGCAGCATTTCTTGCTACTACTCTAAATTCATATTGTTGGTCTGCTGTTAAGCCAGTTATTGTGAATTCAGTCTCAATCACATTGGTAAAGTTGACCCTCATCCAGTGGCCTTGAGGCAAGTCCCTCTTTTCAACAATGTATCCTGTCACTTTGCTGCCACCATCATATTGAGGTTTTATCCACTGAATTACCACCTGGTTCTTTGAAATAGAAATAGCTTCTGGGGTACCAGGTGGATCACAGGGATCACGAGCGATAAAGCTGTCTGAAACCTTGCTCACTCTTCCGATACCAACAATGTTCTCAGCATACACCCGGAACTCATAACCAACTCCTTCCTCAAGATTACATATTTTAAACTTTGTGTCACTGATCATAGTTTTATTTAGCTTTGTCCACAAGATGCTAGTCCGCTCTTTGCTTTCCAGGTGGTAGCCAATTACTGAACTTCCACCATCATTGACAGGCTCATTCCACTCAATTATCATTTGATCCTTGGTTGCAGATTTCACGTATGGTGTTCCAGGTGGCCCAGGAGGTTTGTATGGATACTGAACCACAATTGCCTTTGACTCCAGAGAGGAACTCTTACCATATCTGTTTTCAGCAATGACTCTAAACTGGTATTCAGAACCAGTTTTCAGCTTTGTTACTTTAAGAGTTGTCCTGGCAACTGATCCGGCTACCACTTCCCATGTTGTGGTAGTGGTGTCCCGCTTTTCAACAATATAGTGTTTCACCTGGCAGCCCCCAGTGTAAGATGGAGGTTCCCATGAAATTATTACGAAGTTATTGCTCACATCATTTACTTTAACAGGGCCAGTTGGTGGGCCAGGCTTATCAAGGATAATAATTCCAATTTCTTCTGTAATAGTACCTGTGCTATTTGTTGCAGAAATTGTATACTTTCCAAAATCATTTTTGCTGGCCTCAGTTATCTGTAGAATGGCTGATGTTAATGTGTTTGAAGTACTGATTCTAGATGTCACTTTAAGAACTTGTCCATCCTTCATCCAAGTGACCTTTGGCTTGGGACGTCCAAATACAGGTATTTCCAATTTAAGATCATCACCGGCTTTGACACTGTATGTACTGAACTGTAACTTTAGGCTTGGCTCAATAGTTAGGTCATTAGCAATGACAGGAGCAGCAAGAACTCTTGGCTCACCCTTTCCTGTCTCATTATAAGCAAGAACTCGAAACAAATATTCTTGACCAGCTGTTAGCCCAGTAACAGTACCTTCACATGTTTTGACAGATGTTGCTACACCCCACTTTTCTGTTCCCTTGGGTTGCATTTCAATCAAGTAGCCGTGAATCCTGCTTCCGCCATCATGCTCTGGTTTCTCCCAGGCCAAAGATGCACTTACTTTAGTAACATCAGTTAACATAATCTTTCCTACTGATAGAGGTACCTCAGAAGCCTTTAATGCAGTCTTTGTTTCAACCGGTAGACCAATGCCATATTCATTTTCAGCCATAACTCTAAAGTAGTATAGTGCCCCCTCTGCAAGGTTTTCTACCTTGAAGCTTGTCTTGCTACACTTTGTTGTGACACTAGCATATGCTTTTCTGGTAGATTCACGCTTATCTACAACATAATTTTTTATTTTTGCACCACCATCAATAAGTGGTGGATCCCAAAAGAGCGTCATTGAGTCTTTCTTAATGTCTTTTACCACAAGATTTAGTGGAGATGATGGTGTATCCAGTACCTTCACTAATACAAATTCACATGCTGTGCCACTGCTGTTTTTAATGGACACAGTATATTTTCCAGAATCTTTTCTGTCACATGAGTCGATTGAAAGCTGTGTAAAATTAAGACCCTTCTCAATTATTGCTTTCTCTGTCAAATCCATTTCATCCTTAGTCCATTTAATCTCTGGCGTTGGTCTTCCTTTGAAAGGCGCGTTTATTTTAAATGATCCCCCAGCACGTATCACTATACCTTTCCTCAACTCTGAATCAAGATGAATTTCAGGAACTTCAAGTCTGTCCTCTGGTTTTACAGACTCAAGAATAACTGCTGGTTCACCTACACCTAATTTATTGATAGCACATACCCGAATTGTATACTCTTGTTGTTCTGTTAGTTTGGTTATTTCAAATTTACTAACACGCAGGCCAGTTGGTGGCGTACACATAGTCCATTCATCCTCCTCAGCTTTGCATATCTCAACAATATATCCTTGAATAGCACTTCCACCATCATTAACAGGCTTTCCCCATGCCACTGAAATTGAGCTTTTGGTGGTGTCGATTACATGTGCATGTGTGGGAGGGCCAGGTTTATATTTAGGATCACAAGCTTTGTAGTATGATGTTGGTAAGCTGGGTTCCCCAATTCCAGCTGCATTTTCAGCTGACACTCTAAACTCATATTCATGGTCCTCTATGAGGCCTTGTACTCTAAAACATACATCAGTAATTTTTGGTCTGTTGCACCGGGTCCATTTAATTCCAGAACGATCCTTCTTTTCAATGACATAGCCAACAATTTTACTTCCCCCATCATTCTCTGGTGGACTCCAGCACACTGTCATAGAATCTCTAGCAATGTTAGTTACCTCCAGAATTTGTGGTGATCCAGGGGCTGTAAATGGATTCTTCAGAATCACAGGCAGAGAATTAATTGGCTCACTTATACCACAACTGTTGACAGCCATGACCCGGAAGATATATTCATTGCCTTCAAGAAGATTTGTTACTTTGAATATTGTGTCTTTACAAATGCTAGAGACAATAGTCCAAGCAAGGCGGCTTGTTTCACGTCGTTGAATAATATAATGAGTAATAGGGTGTCCTCCATCATGTTGTGGAGGGTGCCAAGACAGAGTACATTTATCACTTGATACACCTGTGACACGAAGAGGTTCTTCTGGTGGACTGGGTTTGTCCAGTACTTTTACTTGGAATGGAACAGTTTGTGAGCCAGCTACATTGATGAGATGAAGAGTATAATGTCCACTGTCATGTCTAAGGGCATCTTTTAAAACAACCATAGCTCTGGTGTCTGTGTTTTTGATCTCACATTTTATTGTATTTTCGAGTTTTTTATCATCTAGGAACCACTGCATTGTAGGAACTGGCTTGCCATGGACATCTGCATCAAGTTTGAATGTATCCCCAGCATTTACAATGATGGTTTGAGTATATTCAGGATCAATTGAAAACTTTGGTGGCTCTACTTCATCCAATGCAGCAATAGGTCCACTGTTAAAAGATGGTTTGCTAATGGTGCCAACAGCATTTTTTGCAATTACTCTGAAGTCATATTTAGCTCCCTCTGTAAGCCCACTAATAGTAAACTGGGTTTCAATAACGTTTGTAAAACTAGCTTTTACCCAACGTCCTTCTGGCAGATCACGCTTTTCAACAGTATAACCAGTTATAACACTTCCTCCATCATATTCTGGTTTAGTCCATTGTATTGTTATTGAATTTTTACTAACATGAATAGCTTCTGGAGTGCCTGGTGGGTCACATGGGTCACGGGCCACATACCCCTCTGAGATTTTGCTGCATCGACCAATGCCTACAATATTTTCAGCATAGAGCCTGAACTCATATTCAATTCCCTCTTCTAAAGGACTGGTTTTAAATGTAGTTTCCTGAATTAAACTCTTGTTAATCTTTGTCCAAAGGCTACTGTTCCTTTCTTTTCGTTCAAGGTGATACCCAATAATGCTGCTGCCTCCATCTACAACAGGTTCATGCCATTCAACAACCATGTGATCTCTTGACAGTGATGAAACAAATGGAGTACCAGGAGGGCCTGGTTCTCTGTATGGGTACTGAGCAACAACAGCTGGGGAATCTAAAGCATAGCTTTTGCCATATCTGTTTTGAGCAATAATTCTAAACTGATACTCCACCCCAGTTTTTAGTCTAAATACTTTTAGTGTTGTTCTTGCCACTGAAGCTGCAACATTCTCCCATGTAGTGGTAGTTGTGTCTCTCTTTTGTACAATGTAGTTTGAAATTGGGCAACCCCCAGTGTACTTTGGTGGGTCCCATGACAGTTTCACAGTTGAAACTGTGACTTCAAGAAATCTTACAGGCCCAGAAGGTGGTCCTGGTTTGTCAAGTGTAATTATTTCAACTGTTGCATCTTTTTGCCCAAGAATGTTTGATACATTGATTCCATACATGCCACCATCCTCTCTAGTAGCTTCTTTAATGCTAAGAATTGTGCTTTGTGGTGTATTTAAAATATTCACTCTTGTTGTGAATTTAAGAGATGTTCCATCCTTTATCCATGTTACTTTTGGTTTAGGCCTTCCAGAAATTGGAATTTCAACTTGCAGATCCTTTCCAACAAGAATACTGTAATTGTTAAACACAGGTCTAACATCTGGTTCAATAACCAGATCCTTTGCTTGTACTGGGACTGCAAGGGTTTTTGGGTCACTTTTTCCTTTTTCATTAATAGCAATTACTCTGAAAGTGTATTCCTCACCTGGATTTAAGTTATTAATAACAGCCTCTAATGTTTTCACATTTGCACAACCACACCATTTTTCATTTCCCTTAACCTGCATTTCAACAAGGTACTGAAGAATTCTACTGCCACCATCATGCAGTGGCTTTTCCCAAGCGAGCGAGACACTTGTTTTTGTAATGTCTACGACACTTAATTTTCCAGGGCATTGTGGCACTTCTGATACTTTCAAAGGATCAGTAATATCTGCAGGTACTCCCACACCATGTTCATTTTCTGCAAGCACTCTAAAATAGTAACAACAGCCTTCTTGCAGTGGTTCAATTTTCCATGATAATTTATGGCAATTTGTTACAACAGCAGAGAAGGTCTTCCTTGTAGTTTCACGCTTTTCAATGATATAGTTTTTTATTTTTGCACCTCCATCCAAGACAGGAGGTTCCCATGAAAGAGTCACAGACTCTCTTGTGATTTCTTGAACTTTAAGGTTAACTGGAGCACTTGGAGTATCAAGAACTTTCACAATGATGGTTGCAGATTTCAAACCAGATGAGTTTTCTGCAATCACTGTGTACCTTCCACTGTCATATCTATTTATTTTATCGATCACAAGAGTAGTATGTCCACTTGTGACCTCAATTTGTGCTGTCTCTTTAATGGGGTTGTCATCCTTCTTCCATTTTATTTGTGGTGCAGGACGTCCTCTAATAGGAACAAAAATTCTGAGAGATCCCCCAGCTTTAATACTGACAATCTTTCTAAATTCAGGATCAATATCAACATCTGGCTCCTCTGTCTTATCCTCTGGTTGAACATGGCCAGCAACATCTGCATGTTCACCAACACCAACCTTGTTAACTGCACATACTCTAAACTTGTACTCCTGTTTTTCTTTTAGATTTTCTACTGTGAAACAAGTTAATCTAACACCAGTTGATGGGGTGCACATAGTCCATTCTTCAGCAGGTTTCACCTCTTCTGCTGCAGGTTTTACCTCACAACCCTCAACAATGTATCCTTGAATTTCACATCCACCATCATAAATAGGTTTTCCCCATGCAAGTGACACAGATGATTTGGTTGTGTCTATTACCTTTGGATTATGTGGAGGCCCTGGCTTAAAGACAGGATCCAGAGCTTTGTAGAATACTGTTGCTGAGCTAGGTTCACCAACTCCAACAGAATTTTCAGCTGCAACTCTAAATTCATAGAGGTGGGCCTCAAGGAGTCCAGTGACTTTGAAGGTTAGGTTTTTGATTTTTTGCCTGTTGCATCTAATCCATCTAACACCTTCCTTGTCATGTTTTTCAATTATATATCCAGTGATTGGTGTGCCACCATCACTTGAAGGTGCCTCCCAGCTTAATACCATTGAGTCTTTCTTTATATCCGAGACTTCGACTCCCTTTGGAGCATCCGGAAGCACAAATGGATCCTTTATAAGGACTGAATCCGACTGAAGCGCTTCACCAACTCCAAACTTATTTACTGGCAAAACCCTAAAAATATACTCATTGCCTTCAAGGAGTTTTGTTACTTTCAAAGTTTCAGCTTGAACTTTGGGTTCAACAAGACTCCAAATAAGCCTGCTAGTCTCTCTCCTCTCAACAATGTAATGTGTAATTTTGCTTCCACCATCCTGTTTTGGAGGTTTCCATGCAAGGCAACATTGTTCACTGGTAACACCTGTAATAGATAAGGGACCCTCTGGTGGCCCAGGCTTATCTAGAACATTAACAGTAACCCGGACAGCTTTCTCACCACCTGGATTCTTTAGCAACAGTGTGTACTGGCCACCATCAGCAAGCTTTGCTTCTTTTACAGACAAGCATGCAAAGCTGGTGGTATTTTTTATTTCACGATGTATGGTGTTTCCGAGTTCTTGCTCTCCCTTCATCCAATGAATTGTTGGTGTTGGTTTTCCATGTACATCTCCATCAATCTTAAATGATTCTCCTGCATTTACAACAATTGCCTGTGTGTAATGTGGGTCTAAGCTAATGCGGGGAGGTTCAATCTCATCCTTTGCAGTAATAGGTCCAGTGCTATATGAAGGATCACTAAAAAGTCCAGCTGCATTTCTTGCAATAACTCTAAACTCATATTTCTGGTCTTCTGTCAGACCTGTAGCAGTATATTCTGTTTCAATAACATTGGTAAAGTTTGCCTTTAGCCAGCGCCCTTCAGGTAATTCTTTCTTTTCGACAATATAGCCTGTGACTTTGCTTCCGCCATCATAGTCTGGTTTAGTCCATATGATTGTGATGGAGTCTTTTGTAATTTTAACTGCCTCAGGTGTACCAGGAGAATCACAAGGATCCCTTGCAACATGTCCCTCTGATATTTTGCTGGCCTTTCCAATACCAACAATGTTCTCCGCATACACTCTAAACTCATATTCAAGGCCTTCTTCAAGCCCTGTGGTCTTATATGTGGTGTCCTTGATAATACTCTTATTAAGCTTTACCCAGAGAATGCTGTTTCTTTCTTTACGTTCGAGATGGTAGCCCAAAATTGTGCTGCCTCCATCAATAACTGGCTCATTCCACACCACAACCATACTATCTTTGGCTGAAGAATGAATGAAAGGTGTTCCAGGTGGTCCTGGAAGCTTATATGGATACTGTGCGATAACACACTCTGAGACAAGTAGAGGGCTTTTACCGTATCTGTTTTCTGCAGTGATTCTGAACTGATATTCAGTCCCTGTTTTTAGTCTTCCAGCTTTAATCTTGGTTCTAGCTAGATTTGCTGCTACTACAACCCAGTTAGTTGTGGATGTGTCTCTTTTTTCTACCAGATAGTTCTTAATAGTGCAGCCTCCATCATACTCTGGTGGCTTCCATGAAATTGTAACACTGTCAGCTGTAACTTCTTCAACTTTTATTGGGCCCAGTGGAGGGCCAGGTTTGTCAAGGACAACTACTGCTATATTCACTAATGTTTCACCAGCTGTGTTTGAAACTTTTAAGCTATAGTGTCCAACATCATCTCTACATGCCTCTTTAATTACAAGCTTTAATAGGTTGTCTGTAGAAGAAAAGCCAACCCTGCTTGTTTGCTTCAATGGTGTTGCATCCTTTACCCAGGAGATTGCAGCTGTGGGACGAGCAATATATGGAATATCTATTGACAAATCCTCTCCAGCAAGAACGCTAAAGGTTGAAAATAACAACTTAGCAGATGGGGCAATTACAAGGTCTTTGACGATTACTGGAACACCAATTTGTCGAGGATCACTTGTACCTTTTTCATTTCTAGCTGAAACACGGAACATGTACTCTTCATTAGGTGTAAGCCCAGAAATAACTGCTTCTGGCACCTTGACAATCATGGCCTGTGTCCATTTTTCACTGCCTTTACTCTGCATCTCTACAACATATGCAACCACTCTACTCCCTCCATCATGTTCAGGCTTTTCCCATGAAAGTGTCACACTTGTCTTCGTTACATCTTGAAGTGTAATTTTTCCTGGAGGAAGAGGTTTTTCTGAAATTTTGACTGATTCACTGGTTTCAATAGGGAGACCAATGCCATACTCATTCTCCCCTAGTACTCTGAAATAGTAATTGCATCCTTCTTGAAGCTGATCAACAGTCCATGTTGTTTTTTGACAAATAGCATTAACTGTAGCATAGGCCTTTCTTGTTGCTTCACGCTTCTCAACTATGTAGTTTTTTATCTTTGAACCACCATCATTTAGTGGAGGATCCCATATTAGTGTGACAGATTCTTTGGTAACTTTGCTTATTTGAAGACTTTGTGGTGCACCAGGTGTATCTAGTACTCTAACATTCACAGAAGCTGATTTACTTCCAGAGCTGTTCTCCACAGTCAAAATATATTTACCACTGTCAAATCTATTCACATTTTCAACTACTAAAGATGTGAAAGATGATGTATTCTCAATTGTAGCTTTATCCAAAGGTCCATCATTCTCTCTTGACCATTTGGTCTCTGGAGTTGGTCTTCCTCTAATTGGCACAAAAAGCCTCAAGGTGTTGCATGCTCTTATGTTTACAGTCTTACGAAGGTCAGCATCAAGGTCAATTTCTGGTGGTAAGAGTCTTTCTTCAGCTTTAGGGGAACCAGGAACAGATGCTGCTTCCCCAACACCCTCGCTGTTAACAGCTAAGATATTTATTTTGTATTCCTGATTCTCCTTAAGATTTGTTATAGTAAATGATGTTGCTTTCACTCCTTCTTTGGGAGAGACAACTGACCATTCCTCCTCCCCAGTTGCAGGTATACAGGTCTCAACAATATATCCAGTGATTTCAGAACCACCATCATACAATGGTTTATTCCATGCAAGTGTGATGGAAGAACTTGTTGTGTCCAAGACCCTTGGGTTACCGGGTGGGCCTGGTTTAAATAGTGTGTCTGTAGCTTTTATGTAAGTACTTGAGGGACTTGGTGCACTGAGTCCAGCTACATTCTCTGCAAAAACTCTAAATTCATATTCATGGCCTAGAACAAGTCCAGTTACCTTGAAATGTAAGTCAGTAACCTTCTTCTTGTTGCATTTTACCCAGCGTAAACCAATTTTGTCTCTTCGCTCAATAGCATAGTTAATTATTTCACTTCCACCATTACTTGCGGGTGCTCCCCAGCAAAGAACCATTGAGTCCTTTGTGACAGCTGTAATCTCAGGCATTTGTGGAGGATCAGGTGGAACATAAGGGTTGTCCACTGTTGTTGGATCAGACTCAAGGCTTTCCCCAACTCCATATTTATTAACAGCCATGACTCTGAATATGTATTCATTTCCTTTGAGCAATTTTGTTACCTGGTACTGTGTAATTTGCAGTTCTGTTGCCACATTTATCCAGGCAAGTCTGCTTGACTCACGTTTTTCAATTACATAGTATTCAATTTTTGCTCCTCCATCATCTTCAGGTGGAGCCCATTTGAGCACACATTTTTCTGCTGTGATATCTGAAACCATAAGAGGTCCTCTAGGTGGTCCTGGTCTGTCAAGGACTTTAACATTGAAAATATGTTTAGCAAAGCCACCCACATTAGTAGCTGTCAAAACAAACTGACCTCCATCTTTTCTAAGAGAGTCTTTGTTAACCAAAGAAGCAGTAAAATCTGTAATTTTTATTTGTAGTTTAGAAGTGGTTTCAATGTCCTTTTCATCTTTGGTCCAAATCATAGATGGCAGTGGCTGACCTGTGACATCAGCATCAAGTTTAAAGACTTCTCCTGCCCTAACAAGCACAACATCCTTAAATTTGGCGTCAACCATAATTTTTGGTGCCACAAAGTCATCTTTGCAAATTATTGGATCTGATGCATCTGATGGGTTGCTAAGAGCACCAGCTGAATTTCTTGCAATTACACGGAACTCATAGGATGAGTCTTCGGTTAGACCACTAACAGTAAAGGTGTTTTCTATAATGTTTGTAAAGTTTGCCCTTGTCCAGCGCCCAGCTGGTAGATCTCTTTTTTCCACTACGTAACCTGTAATCTTGAACCCGCCATCATATTCTGGCTTTGTCCATTGAATCGTGATTGCAGTTTTAGACACACAGAGTGGTATAGGCTGGCCGGGTGGATCCACTGGATCAAGAGCAAGTATGGGTTCCGATGCTTTACTTGGTTTCCCAATTCCAGCTTTGTTTTCAGCCATCACACGAAACTCATATGCAGTGCCAGGCTCCAGACCCGTTGTTTTGAAAAGGTTTCCTACTACAAGAGCTTTGCTAATTCTATGCCAGACAATGCTGTTTCTCTCTTTTCTTTCAATGTGGTAGCCAATAATTTCACTACCCCCATCATTAACTGGTTCATTCCAGCCAACTGTTATTGTGTCCTTTGTAAATTCTACAACCCTGGGAGTGCCTGGTGGTCCAGGTGCCTTAAATGGATATGCTGCAACTACAGCTTCTGAAGTAACTGGAGGTCCTGCACCATATCTATTTTTGGCCTTTACACGAAATTGGTATTCTACACCTGTAGTTAGATGAGTTGCTTTAAATGTTGTTCGAATGACAAGGGAAGACAATTCTGTCCAATTCTGGGTGGTGGTTTCCCTTACTTCAATGACATAGTTATTGATTGGTACACCTCCATCATTTTCTGGTGAATCCCATGAAAACTCAATGGAATCACGAAATAGTTTGTCAAATTTTATTGGTCCCCTTGGTGGTCCAGGGACATCATGCACTTTAATTATGATGTTCTCTGTAACTGAACCAACTATGTTTTTTCCTGTAATTGAATACACTCCAGTGTCACTTCTCAAACATTCATTTAGAGTCAAGATAGTGGAAGTAGGGGTATTTTCAATCTGTGTCCTTTGTGTTAACTTAAAAGCATGATGGTCTTTCTGCCAGGTTACTGTTGGTTTAGGACGCCCAATTACTGGTATCTCAACTTTTATGTCATCTCCAGCTTTTGCTATAACTGTCTTTTGGCAGATACCTCGCAGGTCAAATTCTGGTTCTGTGCTTTGTTCTCTTATAATAACATGCTTGCTTTCACGTGGATGACTTCTTCCTGACAAATTAACAGCCATGACATGGAATATATACTCCTCATTTTCATTTAAATTCTTTACAGTAAAGTCTAAAGACTTTACAGTGGTCACATGAGCCCACTGGTTTGTTCCTTTTTTCTGAGCCTCAATAACATACCCAGTTATTCTGCTTCCACCATCATGTTTTGGTTTGCTCCATGCAAGACTTGCTGAATTTTTGGTAACATCAGTAATTGTAACCATTTCTGGGGGACTTGGTGCTTGAGATGCTCTGATAGGATCTATGGTTTCTACTGCTTCACCGATTCCAAAATCATTTTCGGCAAATACTCTGAAATAATATTCTGACCCCTCTGACAAATTTGGAATCCTTAAAGAACACATGGCACATTTTGTCACTACAGTAGCATATGCTTTGCGAGTAGCTTCTCTTTTTTCAATTATATAATTAGTGATTTTTGCACCACCATCAATAAGAGGTGGTTCCCACTGAAGTGTAATGCTTTCCTTGTCAATAGCTGTTGGTTTAAGATTGATTGGAGGCCCTGGAGAGTCCAAAACTTTAACATTAACATATGCAGACTTCTTTCCAGCAGCATTTTCTAATGTTAATTCATATTTTCCAGCATCATGTCTATTGCAATCAGGAATGACTAAAAGAGTATAAGATTCTGTATTATCAATGTTTGCAAGAGTCTTTAGAGCAGCCCCCTCCTTTGTCCACTTTACAGATGGAGTTGGACGACCTTTAATTGGAACAAATATTCGAATAGACCCCCCGGCTTTGACAACCAATGTTCTTCTCAATTCAACATCAAGTTCCAGGTCTGGGATTACTTCTCGCTCGATAATTTCAGTAAGGTCTACTGTTTGTGCAGGCTCCCCAACTCCCATTGCATTCATGGCTCTAATTCTAAAATGATACTTTGCTCCAGTCTCCAGGTTTGGAACAACAAATTCTGTGATCATTAAAAGTGTACTTGTATCTTTTACCCATGTTTCTTCTCCATCCTTTTTGTGTTCAACAGTATATCCTGTAACAGGCATGCCACCATCATTGAGTGGTTTGCCCCAGTGCAGTTCTGCTGCAGTCCTTGTTGTGTCCGTGACTCTTGGATTGATTGGGGGTCCAGGTACATCTAAATGAAAAAAAAACCCAAAAACATTTATATAACAATTTATAATTTATAATGTGCAAATAAAGATATTTTACTGTACTGTAAGATAGACTGCAAATTTAGTGAATTAATTATTATATTATCACAGTAGTATGTGAAAAGTCTCCCGCAAAAAGTGAATGCTTTGTGTTATTGTCTTAATGTCCTGATAATGCCAGTAATTTTTATGTTAAAGCTGACATACACCTGGCCTCTTTACTATTGTAGTAGTATCATTAAATAGTAAATAATCAGGTATATAATTTAATGTTTGTTTGCAGTTTTGTACTGGAAGTTCATATAGAATTACAAAAACACTTCACCTGAGGCATGATCTTACCTGCCATTATCTTTATTATAACAGGTTGTGATGGCTCACTGGGTTCCCCAAAGCCAGCCTTGTTCTCAGCGAATACCCTGAATTGATACTCTTCTCCTTCTGTAAGGCCCTGCACCTCAAATTGAAGGTCAAGTATTGTCTTCTTTGATGCTCTTAACCATCTTACACCCTTTCTTTCCTTTTTCTCAATCATGTATCCTGTGATATCACTGCCTCCATCATCAGCTGGTCTTTTCCATGTAACTTTAACAGTCCTGTCTTCAATACTTTCCACGTTAGGTCTTGCTGGAGGGCCCGGGGGACCTATAAGGAACAGAATTTTTGTTTAGACTAATTAAGCAGAAAGAAAATGGTTGTTATTATCTTTTGGTGCCACTTACCATAATTATCCACCATTTTTACAGAGCCTGAATGTGAAAAATCTCCATAACCACTATGATTGACAGCTGATACACGGAATATGTATTCATTTCCTTGGATTAGCTTATTTGCAACAAAATGACAGTCAATGACCTTTTCTTCAAGAATTGTCCAAAGAAGACGGCTTGTTTCTCTTTTTTCTAGAACATAATACTTTATTGCAGATCCACCATCTTCATTAGGCGGTGCCCAGGTCAAAGTAACCTTTTCAGATGATATGCCACTTGTTTCAATTGGTCCTGGAGGCCCAGGTACATCCAGCACCTTTACTTTGACATTTTCTTCTTTGACACCAAATGGATTGCTTGCTGTTATGGTATACTCCCCTGAATCCTTTCTGCTTGCATATTTAATAGACAAAGTAGAGGACGTAGAAGTAGTTTCAATCTGGCATATATCTGATGGCTTGAAATACTTTCCTCCTTTTGACCAGACTGAACTTGGTACAGGTTTTCCTAAAATACTTGTTGCAGTAATTACTATTGTGTCTCCAGCTCTGACTGTTAGCCCTTCCTTCACTGTCGGGTCAATAATAATTGTTGGTGCCGCTATGTGATAATGAAAGAAAATAATATATTAATATATCTATACATATAATAAGTATGTATTTGATTTAAAACCAAAAAAGTTTAATCAAAGAAGGAAAAGTCATTACCATATTCATCCATGCACACAAGAGTATCAGTTTGTTCAGATGGTGGACTTATTGCCCCAGCTGAATTCTTGGCTCTAATTCTGAATTCAAACTTGCAACCCTCCTGCAAGTTAGCCACAGTATATGCACAGTCTACAACATTTATGGTGTTGGCTTTCACCCAGACTTTGGAAGGAAGATCCCTTCTCTCAACAATATAACCTGTTAGTCTATGTCCACCATCATACTGCGGTTCGGTCCATTGAAGTGTTACTGTGCTTCTTGTGATGCTGATTACATCAGGTTTACCAGGAGAATCTGAAATAGGCCAATTTGCAATTATAATATACACTGTAAAACTAAATAGAGTAAAGGTTGCAATTAGTAGTTGGTCTTACTTACCAATTGGATCCAAGGCAACCAATGGCTCAGTTGGAGGACTTGGTTTACCAACACCAGCCAAATTTATAGCCATTACTCTAAACTCATATTCCAGGCCCTCAGTTAAACCTGTGACTTTGAAGTCTTTCATTTTTAAAGGCGCTGGGTTAGCTCTTTTCCATAACATGCTATTTCTTTCCTTGAATTCCACATGATATCCTAAAAACATAAACATATATATAATTATGAATGATCATAATGTTTTTTAATGCTTGGTTATTTTGGAACTTTTTAGAAATTTGAAGTTGTGAAAATTTTATAACCTGTAATTGGTGAACCACCCGTTTTTCGTGGATCAGACCAAGCCAAGGTTGCTGAGTCATGACACATGCTCATAATTTGTGGTGCAGGTGGTGCATCAGGGACATCTAATGGAAATAAAAAAATGTTAAATTAATTCATTTGTAATATGCAGTTGTTCCTATTTAAAAAATGTAAAGTGCACTTACTAAATGGATGCTTGGCAACCATCGGTTCAGATTTAAGACCTTCCCCAACTCCATATTTGTTTTCTGCAGAAATTCTGAAGATATATTCTGTTCCTTCATGAAGACCAGAAACTCTATAACTGTTTGTGTCTACTGCTGAAGAAACAGTTACCCACATATTGGTTATAGAATCACGTTTCTCTAAAATGTAATTAGTGATTTCTGATCCTCCATCATCTTTAGGAACACCCCATTTTAAAGTAGCACCATCAGCAGTTACTTCCTTAAACTTAATAGGTCCTGTACAAATTCCTGGTTTGCCAACAACTCTTACAAAGATAGAGGATTCTTTTGATCCAGCACTATTACGAAGGGTGATGGTATATTTTCCAGCATCACTTCTCTGGCAGTCCCGAATAAAAAGAGTTGTAGTCACTGCAGTAGATTCCACACAAACTCTTCCAGTGTCAGTTAAATTTTCATCTTCACCCTTTTTCCATGAAACTGCTGGAACAGGTTTACCAATTATAGGAATCTTGATTCGAACAGTACTTCCCTCTTTTGCAATGTAATTCAAGTTTGGCAGATCCCGTAAATCACAGCTGGGATAAACTTCACAAAACAATAGAAAAAGTTAAAGACAGTAGACATATGGTAAATAAGTTAATATTCAATTATATACTACTGAAATATCATATTATCTTACCAATTACATCCTTTGCTACAATGGATAGCTCCTTCACTGGACCGTCGCCTGCATCATTGGTTGCCATTACTCTATATTTGTATTCTTTTCCTTCAACAAGGTCTTTAGCACTATATTGCATGTTTTTGGATCTTAGAAGCTCCTTCCATTTGTCCTCACCATTAAGAACCTCAAGCACGTATGCAACTATTCGACTACCACCATCACTAACTGGTTTCTTCCAAGAAAGTGTGCATGAATCTCTAGTTACTAACAAGGACTTGAAGTCCAAGACTGGTCCAGGTTGTTCTGAAAAAGTGATTTAATAGACTTTATAGTTCTTCTGATATAATAATGACAGTTAAATTGAGATACTTATATTTAATCATTTTAAAGCAAGTTGAATTTTTTTTTCTCACTCACCAGATGCCCTGGCAGCATCTGCAGTTTCTCCAGGTTCACCAGTACCATACTTATTCTGAGCCATTACTCTAAAGTAGTACGATCTACCAGGTTCCAGGCCCTCAATCTTAAAAGATGTCTTATCACAACTGGTTGAAACTGTGGACCATGCTTTTCTTTCCGCATCACGTTTTTCGACTATGTATCCTGTAATTTCACTTCCTCCATCAATTAGGGGTTCATCCCACATGATAGATGCACTGTCCTTTGTCGTCTCTTTTACCATCAGGTTTAGTGGTGGGCCTGGGGTATCTGTTGCATGGTAAACAATATATAAGTGAAGTCATTTTGATTTTTTCCCCCTAAAAGTCATACTGAACATTTTGTCCAAGAACTTACCAAGAACCTTAACAACAACTGTGTACATCTTCATTCCACTGACACTGTCAAGGTTGAGAATGTATTTTCCTGCATCATATCTGTTAACTTTATCAACAGAAACCATTGTTTCAGTGTCTGTGACTTTAATAATGAGTCCCTGTCTGTCCTTTATGTTGGTGTTCATCTTGGCCCATGTGACCTTAGGAACAGGACGACCTTTAATTTTGGCATGAAGTTTCATTCGAGCCCCAGCCTGAAGCACCAATGTATCCTTTAACACTGCATCAAGTTCAGCCTCAGGTGCAACTAAAATAAAATAAAAATAATTTATAAGTTTAGATTAGACCAATTACGATGTATCATGTGTTTACAATAATTGTATGAATATATAATATGTCATACCGAACACATCCTTTGCAACATGTTTATCTGGGACTTCACATGGCTGACTAAAGCCAACTTTGTTTACAGCACTAACACGTAGTTGATATTCTGATTTCTCCAAGAGTCCAGTGACAACATAATGTGTGTCCTGTAGGTTCTTTGGGACATTGCACCTAATCCAGTCTGTAGCATCTGTTCTCTTACATTCAACTAAATATCCCAAAATTTCACTTCCACCATCATTTGAAGGTTTAGTCCATGATAAGCTGATACTGCTGTTGCTTGTGTCTGTAACCTTCGGAGAATTTGGTGGTCCAGGGGGATCTGTAAATGACATTATTAGAAATTAAAAATGTATAAATATGGTCAAATTTGATGAATATCATTATAAAAATACTTACAAATAGGATCAACTGCTGCAGCAGAATTTGATGGCTCGCTAGGTTTTCCAAGACCTGCTTTGTTAACTGCAATAACCCTAAACTCATATTGAGCCCCTTCTGACAAACCTCCAACTTCAAGCGATCTTTCAGGTAATAGTTTTCTATTCAGTTTGGTCCAGTTTATTTCTTTGGTCTCACGCTTCTCAACAATATAACCAAGAATGGTAGAATTTCCATCATCAGAGGGTTCCTTCCAGCTTACTGTCATTTTCTCTTTTGTGATATTTGTAATAATTGGTGAATCACATTGTCCAGGAACAGCTGTTAATGGCAAGCATTGCATTACACATTTTAAAACTGTAAACATATTTATGCATATACAGTATTATATATAAAGTATAATACTGTATATGAAGATGTAAAAATTTATTCTAAAATAGAATAGACATCTTACTAAAAGGGTCCTTTGCTACAACAGGATCTGAGATGATGGCATCGCCAGCTCCATATCTGTTTTCAGCACGTACACGGAACTGGTATTCATGACCCATTATCAGTCTTTCCACACAAAATTCAGTTACATCATGTTTTACTTTAGCAGAAACCTGGGCCCAATTAGCTCGACTTGACTCTCGCTTATCCACAATGTAGTTTGTAATTGGTGAACCACCATCTGCAAGTGGAGCTGTCCATCTCACCTTTACATGATTAGAAAGTACCTCTTCTAACTTGATAGAGGCAGGTGGACCAGGCACATCTGCATACAAAACCATTGCATGAACTTACTGATGCATTATCAAATATTTCATAAAATAAATACATTTATTGATAAAAAAAAAAATCATATATATAACGTCATTTGTAAGATGTCAATGTACAAACATGTAGTAAAACTTAGTAATACAGACCTAAGACTATAAGAGGAATGTCTGCAGTCTTAGATCCACTTGCATTCTCAGCAAGAATACTGTACTGGCCTGTATGGAGCTTTGTAATTCCAGTCAGGTTTACACAAAATAGGTTTCGCTTTTGGGACATCGTAATGTTTTTATCCTGGCTCAATACTTTTCCATCCTTGCTCCATGTAACCTTTGGCATTGGTTTGCCAAAAACCTCAGCTTCAAGACATATATCTGACCCTGCTTTTTTTGGCGCCATTTTCTTCATTTGTATCGGAAGTTCTATTCTAGGAGGAACTGTAAACAATAAAATGTAAATAGAATAAAACAATGCATCACTGTTTTTAAGGGTAGGGAAAGTTAATTGTTTAAAAAACCTTACCATTTTCTGCAGACACCAGAATAGGATCACTGACTTCAGATGGCCTGCTAATGTTAATAGCTGTTTTTGCAATAACCCTAAATTGATACTGGGCACCCTCATCCAATCCAGATACAGTGTATTCTTCCCGAGGAACATTCTGGCTGCTTGTGTTGCACCGCACCCATTTGTCTCCTGGAATCCTTAGGGCTTCAACATAGTATCCGATAATCTTGCTTCCACCATCATTTTTTGGTTTGGACCAAACTAGTGAAACTTTATTTTTGGTCACATCAAGTACTTCTGGTTTACCTGGAGCATCTGTATTAACATATATTAAAGTATCATTATAATTAATGTAACACAAATTTAAATTAACATATTTCCTCTTGATATATTTTAATTTATGTGGACCTACCCACTGGGGTTCTTGCTGTGACAAAATCAGTCTTTGCACTTGGTTTTCCCTGTCCAGCACGGTTGATAGCAGATACTCTAAAATTGTATTCCAGTCCTTCAATTAGGCCTGCACAAGGATATTCAGTTGTTCGCACAACTGAATCATTAGCTTTGACCCATAACAGGCTATTTCGTTCTTTTCGCTCAATGTAATATCCAGTAATTGGGCTACCACCATCTGATTCTGGCTTATCCCAAGCCACAAACATGCAGTCCTTGTTTATTTTTGTAATGCAACAGTTTAAGGGTTCCCCAGGAACATCTAAGAAAAAATGTATAGTTAGTATATGTAGTAAAATACATTGCTTATTTAATTATTATCTTTTTACTTACCAAAGGGAAATTTAGCTATCATCCTCTCAGATGTAATAGGGTCGGAAATTCCAAAACGATTTTCTGCACGAACACGGAACATATACTCCTTTCCAGGAATAAGTTTACCAAGTCTGCAGCCAGTTTTTCCACAGCTGGAAACAGCAGTTACCCAATCACCTCTGCTTACATCACATTTCTCAACCACGTAATTAGTAATATTGCTACCACCATCCTCAATTGGCTTGTTCCAAGACAAGGTGCAGGCATCAGCGTCAATGTCACTTATTTCAAATGGGGGCTCGGGTGGTCCAGGAATATCTGCAAAAAGCATTTCAATTTTAGTTTATTTTAAAATTACTATAGAGGCATATTATCTGTACTAACTATACATTATATATATATATATATATATATATATATATATATATATATATATATATATATATATATATATATATATATATATATATATAGGGTATTTTTTATTATTATTATTTTTACAAACCCCAATTCCAGTGGATTTCTCTAGTTTCTCTAAATCTTATTATTCTATTATGTACTGTAGATGGGGGAAGAACTAAATTCATTGCAGTTAATTAGGGAAAGTTTGTTATTTAAACTGACAACAAAGTGGTGAACCATGCCCCATCCTTGCTTGTAAATGTCTGTCATTCGGGGATCCTCTTTTATACCCAAATCATGAACCTAATTAACATGAATTGTTCCAGACAGGTATTTTTGGAGAATTTTTTCAATCCTTTGTTCTCTTGTCCCAACTCTTTTGGATTATGTTGCAGGGATCAAATTTTAAATAAGTAAATATTTGCAAGAGATAATCAAGTTTATCTGTTTAATCATTGCATATCTTTTCTTTGTAGTGTTTTCTATTAAATATAGGTCAACAAAGAATTGCAGATCATTGTATTCTAATTTTATTTACATTTTACACAATGTCCCAACGTAATTTAAATTGAGGTTTACGTATACGTCTAATGCTTAATTTGGTTAATTTTTTAGGACATTTTTGCTTTTATGACAATTTATGTATTTGCCTACAATTTGGTGTATGTGATTTTTATGAGTTACAATACTAACCTTTAATGACAATTTGCATTATTTGTTCCACCTTTCCTGAGCTGTTTTCTGCAACAAGGCTGTATTGACCACTGTCTGTTCTTGAAACATCTTTAATAATAAGCACACACATGTTCTGGGATTTGTGTACTGCAAGGCGGCTTGAGGGGACCACACTGTCATCTCCTCGCTTCCACTGACACACAGGTGTTGGCTTCCCAGATACAAGAGCTTCAACTCTCACTTTTGCTCCTGCTTTTGCAGTTACAAGCTCTGACATTATAACCTTGGGTTCCACTATAAAAGAAAGTATTTACATATGAATTATACATTCAGAGCCAAATTATTTCACATAAATTTTGAACACATTAACTTACACATTTGTTCTTTAATCTCATATGCTTCCTTGGTTTCAGTGGGAAGACTAGCTCCCATGGCATTTCGTGCAGCTACTCTGAAGCGATATTTCTTTCCTTCCTTCAACCCAACAACAGAGAGACATAAATCTTTAACAACGGTATATGAAGTCCATTCTTTCTTCTCCTCCTCTATTTTTTCCTCCTTGACCACTTGTGGTGGTGGGGACACAGGTCCAGTACCAGGCTCCACCTCACTTTCGCCCATCTCTGGTTTCTTGGTTATTTTGGGCTCAGGAAGCTCAAGGTAGTCAATTATGTAGCCATCAATCTTAGCTCCACCATCTCTCATTGGTTTCACCCAGCCCACCTTAGCACTGTTCTTAGTAATCTCTAAAACATCAACCTTCTGTGGTGGATCAGGTTTACCTAAAGTAAACAAATAATTACAGAACAATACTTAAAAGTCTAAGAACTAAGTTCTTATTAATATAACTTTAAATAATACTTACTGATAGGATCTGAGGCCAGATATGATCGCTGTGTGGCTTTTGGAATACCTGGACCATACACATTAACTGCAGTAACTCTAAAGTAGTATTCTGTTCCTGGTACAAGATTAGTCACTTGAAAAGTTGTTTTGTCTATGTCAGTTTTTAAAGTCCCCCAAGTCTTGCGATCTATTTCACGTTTTTCAACAATATAATGAGTAACTTCACTGCCACCATCATTTTCTGGTGGGGACCATGAAAGATTGCAAGATACCATTGTAATGTCTGTGGCCTCCAGTCCAACAACTGGTCCAGGTGTGTCTGTCAAAACATTTCAGCGTGGAATTTGTGTAAATAAATCTGTTTTTTTACAACGTTTAAAAAAAGTTTAAAAGTGTATTTTTTTCTACGTACCAAGAACTTTAACATTTATAAATACAGCTTTCTCTCCTGCTGGGCTTGTTACAGTCAGGGAATATTTGCCTGAATCATCACGGGTGGTGTCAGGGATGACAAGGAATGTCATTGTGTCAATTACATCAACATGACCCTTCTTGACAACATTATCAATTCCCATTCTTCTCCATAACACCTTGGGGGGTGGGCGTCCCCTGACAGTTGCAACTATTCTTATTGGGCATCCAGCTCTAACAGTAAGACCTTTCTTTAGCTCAGCATCCAAAACAACTTCAGGGGCCTCTGTTTAAGAGAAGACCACACACAAAACACAAACAAAATCACACACAAACGCAAACAAAATTAAAGACCATGGCACTGGAGAATTACTATAGTTAGTCTTTTTTTAACTTACCAAAAATGTCTCGTGGAGAAACAGCTGCCTCAAGATTAGTTGGTTGGCTCAAACCTATCTGGTTTTGTGCTGAAACACGAAATTCATACTCAAGGTTCTCATCCAAACTTGTAACTGTGAACTCAGTTCCAATTAGCTGGGCAGCAACATTGCACCTCTTCCACCCATCTTCTCCCTTTTTGCCTGTGCCCTTGACTCTGAGCTCAACTACATATCCAATAAGTGGAGCACCACCATCATGTGTAGGTTTTGTCCATCCAAGAGTGATTGATGTCTTTGAACTATCAGTCACTTTTAAGTTTCCAACAGGACCAGGAGGCCCTGCAAAAAAGACCAGATAATAAATCAGGGAAATATAACAAAATATTACAAACAACTAGTAAACAAGTATACAAAATAACAAATTAATAAATGCACATGTATATTTTAGGAGTTTTAGGTGAAACTTCAACATACCAGTAGGATCCCTTGCAGTATATGTTCTAGATGGCTTGCTTGCATCACCAACTCCAATTTCATTTTCGGCCTTAACACGAAATTGGTATTCATGGTTTGGCAACAGTCCTGCTACAGTTAAATATGTACTAGTAATAGGAGTTTTAGTAACTGGTGTCCATCTAATGCCATGTTCTTCTTTCTTTTCAAGAATATAACCAGTGATGGGTTTTCCACCATCATTATCAGGAGAACACCATACAACTGTCATTTCATCTTTTGCAACTTTGGTTACCTCAGGTGCATCTGGTGCAGAAGGTCTACTAAATTGGGTTCTTGCAATAATAGACTCTGTTTGTACACCAGGCCCAGTCCCCATTTTGTTTTCTGCCCTCACTCTTAATATGTATTCATTTCCTTCAATTAGACGAGTTATATTAGCAGAATTTGTTATAACAGCAGAAGAATGAATTGACCAGACACCTCTCTTTGTCTCACATTTTTCAATAATATAGTTATAAATTTCACAACCGCCATCATCCTCAGGCACGTCCCAGTCCAACTTACATCTATCCACTGAAATGCCTGACACCTTAAGATTTCTGACAGGTCCAGGTCTGTCAAGAACATTCACTTTAGCCTCAGCTGTACAGGTTCCAGCAGAATTTGTTGCAGTGACGGTATATTTTCCAGTATCTACGCGTTTTGCATTTGTAAGCAGGAATTTAGAAAAGTTAACACCATTTTCAACCTGTAGTCGAGGACTTCGACTAATATCTCCAGTGTCACCTTCTTTAGCCCATTTGACATCTGGTTGTGGTTTGCCTTTAACTTCTGCTTCAATTGGAATAGATTCTCCAGCCTTAACCACCAAAACACTTTCCAACTTTACATGCAGTGCTGGAACTGCAAGTTCTTCCTTTACAAGAACCTCAGCTGTAGTTACCCAGTTGCTTTCTCCTCCTTCATTTTTTGCCTGTACTCTGAACTGATATACTTGGTTTTCTATGCATCTGTCTGCCATGAAATATGTCTCTTTAATAGCACCTTTGTGTAGTCTTTCCCATTCATCTGCTTCTTTTGGTTTCTTTTCCACATGATAAGCAAGATTTCGGCTACCACCATCATATTCTGGCTTCTTCCATTTAAGAAAGACAAAGGTTTTTCCAATTTCACTGATATGAAAATTCTCTGGCTCACCAGGTTTCTCAACTGGGTCAACAGCAAGAATGGCTGATTTTGTTTCTGTTGCTGGCCCTGCCCCAATTTTGTTTTCAGCACTTACGCGGAAGAAATATTCACAGTTCTCCACAAGTGGAGCCTTCACAAGACGTTTGGTACAATCAGATGAAACAATTGTCCATCCCCTTTGACTAGGTTGACGGCATTCAATTATGTAATTTGTAATTTCAGTGCCACCGTTGTCCTCTGGATTTTCCCAAGACACCATGCAGGAGTCCTTGGTCACATATGCAACCTTCATGTTTTGACATGCTCCAGGAATGTCAAGTACATTAACAATGATTGTAGCATGTGCTTGACCACTGCTGTTTTTAGCCTGAATTGCATACTTTCCATAATCTCCTCTTACAGCATCCTGAATAATTAGTTCAGCAGTTGGAAAATTGTTATTCATTTCTGTTCGCTTGTCTCTGCCTAAGGCTCTTGCATCCTTAGTCCATGTGATTTCAGGATCGGGTCTGCCCTTAACTCGGGTGACAAGGCTAATAATCTGTCCTGCCCGAATTGTTACAAGGTCACGACATGCAACATCAACTGTAATCTCTGGAGGAACAAGAATGTCTTTGGCAAGTACTGTCTCTGTAAGCTCTCGTGGCTCTCCATCCCCCACTTTGTTAGATGCTCTAATACGGAATCTGTACTCTGTGCCTTCAATAAGTCCTGGGACTCTGAATGCACAGTGCTTGATAAGATCCTTATTTATTCTGTCCCATTGTGCAGAGCCGGATTTCTGGCATTCAACAACATAGCCTAAAATAGGGCTACCACCATCTCTGTTAGGCTTGATCCAAACCAAATCTGCATATGACTTGCTCCAGTCCTTTAGTTTTATGTTACTTGGAGGTCCAGGAGGAGCAATTGGGCGTATGGCTTTAATTTGGTCTGACGGATAGGAAGGCTTACTTACACCAGCAACATTTTCAGCAAAAATTCTGAATTCATAGATGTTGCCCTCAAAAAGGCCAGAGACTCTGTAGCGAAGATCTAAAACTGGTGTTTTATTTGCACGAATCCATTTACCTGTCATCTCTCTCCGTTCAACAATGTAGCCACTAACTGGACTCCCACCATCGGTTTCTGGTTCAGTCCATGACAGTGTTACAGCATTTTCTGTAATATCAGAACATGTAGGTGGCCCTGGAGGGCCTGGTGGATCAAACATATGCTTGGCAATAGTTGGAGGACTTTCAAGAGCAGCGCCGATACCGATTTTATTCTCAGCACGGATGCGCACAATATATTCACGACCCTTTTCTAAACGTGGTACCTTAGCTTTGTTGCTCATACTTCCAGAACTCACAACAGACCATGGTTCCCAAGACTTTTTCACATCCTTCTTTTCAACAATGTAGTTTGTCAGTGGTGTGCCACCATCATCCTTAGGTGGACGCCATTGTATAACCATGTGACCAGGAGTAACCTCAAGAATGTTGACAGGTCCAATTGGAGGACCAGGAAGATCAAGCACTGTTACATGAAGAGCAACTGACTTGCTGCCTGCAGGATTTGAAACAGTAAGTATATATTCTCCACTGTCTGTTCTTGCACAATCAGAAATGCTTAGTATGGTTGAAGTTCCTTCATTATCAATTTTGTATTTGCCCTCTGATTTTAGCTCAGTGCCATCACTTAGCCATTTGGGTGATGGAATTGGTATTCCTTTCATGACTGCAGGAAGTACTATTGTGCTACCAGCCTTTACAGTAAGACCCTCAATAAGTTTTACATCAACTTCAATAGATGGTGCCACTGTTAACAAAAAAATAAATAAAAAAAAATATTATTTTCATATCCTATAGACAATATGTATACATGTATATCTGTATTTGCAATGGATGAGCAATGGAGACTTTAAATACCAAATTATCTAACATAGTATCACAAATAAATCTTACACGTCTTCTCCTGGCAAGTAATTGGTACGCTGGTATCTGGTCGGCTAATGCCAATTGCATTTTGTGCTTTGACACGGAATCTGTAGATTTTTCCTTCTCCAAGTCCAGTAACATGGCAGTTTGAATTGCTGACAGTTTTGAAGTTGACCCAGTCAGTGCCCCCCTCCTCTTGATGCTCAACAATAAATCCAGTAATTTCACTTCCACCAGTGCGATCTGGCCACTCCCATGCAAGCCATACTTCAGTTTTGTCTGCATCCACATGATGCAAATTCTTGGGAGGTCCAGGTGGATCTGGAGACACACATTAACACAAAAATGTATTCTTTAGTTACATTACTGTTAATGTAGCGTTAAATATTTTTTTTTTGAGGAATAAACTAAATTCAATTTTTCCTGAAAGAGAACAGAATCCAAATTTTCAGTCATTAATATTAACAATTTCATAAATATAATTTTACCAAATTTGTATATGCAAATTAATACTTACACAGAGGATCAACTGCCTTGATAGGCTTTGTGGTTTCAATATATTTACTTCTTCCAAACTGATTCTCAGCTGCTACACGGAATAAATACTGAATACCCTCCATTAGGTACAAAGCCATTAGGCTAAGCTTCTTGTTTGAGGCACAGACTGGTACCCAGTTCTCAGCCGCGACATCCTTTTTCTCCACAACATAGTGAGACACCACAGCACCACCATCATCCTCGGGCTTTTGCCAGGTTAAATAAGCGGACTCACTTGTAATCTCAGAGACTGTAAGCTTTCTTGGAGGTCCGGGTTTATCTATGTAAAAAAAAAAAAAAAAAGTTATTAAACTGGAAAACAAAGAAACAACATGCACGCAAACACACATACACAGATATTTACATATATATATATATATATATATATATATATGTGTGTGTGTGTGTGTGTGTGTGTGTGTGTGTGTGTGTGTGTAAAAATACATTTTCTCTGCATACCAAGAACAAGCACTGTGCATGTTGCAGTCTTTGAACCTGCCGCATTCTGAATGGTTATGGTATAGTTTCCACAGTCAGCACGAGCACAATTCTTTATATGTAGTTTACTTCCAGTTGCTGTGACTTCAATAAGACAATGAGCAGGAATGTTGTCACTATTTTTTTTCCACGACACAGTGGGAATTGGGATGCCCTTAATCACAGCACTTAGTGTGATATCTGTTCCAAGCATAGCAAGATGGTCTCGTGACATATTTGCATCCAGCAACAACTCTGGCTCTTCTGCAAAAAAAGAAAAAACAAGGTATAAATAAATACAATTATTTGGAATTAATATATTTCCATCTAACTTAAAAATATTTTAATGAAACAAATCAATTACCAAGTCTGTCATGCACTTTAACTGGTTCCTTCACATAAGCAGGCTTAGATTTTCCAGCTGCATTCACAGCCATAATCCTGAAATGCAATTCATCACCATCCGATAGGTTCTTCACAACAAACTTGGTGTCAGGACATGACTCTGGTGTATTATTGGCTTGTACCCAATCAATTGCACCAGGCTTCTGATACTCAACAAGGTATCCAAAGATTTTGCCTTTACCGTCATGGCGAGGAACACGCCATGACAGACTTACAGAATCCTTTGTTTTGTCAGTGACCTCTGGTAGAACAGGTGGGCTAGGCAGAACTGCAAAAGTAAATATGGTAAATATTTTTTATGTAAATAATGCCCAGTTTAGCTCAGACCAGTGTATAGAGGTTCTGATTTTTATTACTTCTATTTACTTTTAAACTTTATAAATTATGTATTACATAATTTACCTGATCAAAATAGGTATGCTGTACCTTCAAAAAACTTTTTTGGCAGCAAAATATTTTGTTTATAGTAAAAAACTACTAAAAGATAAGTCTTCAGGACTCAACCTCATAAAAGATCTTATGTATATTTAGATTTTATATGTATATTTAAAAAATAAGTGCATACCAATAGGATCCTTTGCTAGGATTGGCTTAGAAGGGGGGCTAGGGTCTCCAGTACCAATTTCATTTTCTGCTGTGACACGAAATTCATATTCACAGCCTTCAGTAAGATCTTGAACCCTGTACTGGGTAGCAGGGTAGATGGGATCCCTAGTTGCCCTGGACCATCTCTTAGCAGAAGGCTCTTTCTTTTCTAAGTAGTAGTTAGTAATAGGCTTGCCACCATCACGAGGACGGTTCCAAAGCACCAAGGCTGAGTCATGGTACACTTCTTTAACAATAGGCTCATCAGGTGCCTCAGGTACTCCTAAAAATATATATAAATATTTAAAAACATAAACATTAAAACACAAAATAATACAATTTCAGAAATATACTTTTACAGATCAATTTGTTTCATACGGAAAAGATCCTTGGCCTTCATTTCTTCAGACTCCAGTGGGTCACTGATTCCATACATATTCTCAGCACTGATTCTAAAAATATAAACACGCCCTTCCACAAGCTTAGGCACTTTGCAGGTGGTCTTCGTGGTGGCAGATGTAACGGTGGTCCACATGTCCCTGTTAATATCTCTCTTCTCTATTATGTAGTTAGAAATTTCACTTCCTCCATTGTCAAGAGGAGGCTTCCAAGATATTACCATGTGATCTCTGTGAACTTCCTCGAATATAATTGGACCTTCAGGTGGCAGTGGGCGGTCTGAAATGTGCATTGTTGAAATGAAATATCATTAGCTTTTATACATATATATATATATATATATATATATATATATATATATATATATATATATATATATCTATATATATATATATATATATTATATATATATATATATATATATATATATATATATATATACAATAATCATAAAGATAAAATAACTAAACATTAATTGAAAGATCAACTTCAAAGTCATCATACCAACAACAGTGACATTGCAAAGGCCTTTGCGGGCTCCAGTACTATTCTCAACTGTAACACAATATCTGCCACTGTGTTCACGCTGGGCTTTGATGATGCCAAGGCACATTGTATTTATTGTCTTCTTGAACTGTAAATGTTGATCTGCCTTTAGCTCCTCATCATCTCTTGACCATGTAACAGAAGGGGCCGGCTTGCCTGTGTAACGCCCTTGCAGAGCAAAACACTCACCAACACGAATAATAACTTTGTCACGAAAGTCTAGTTCAATTGTTGGAGGTTCTGAAATAGGTTACAAATAATTAGTCAAATCTGCACAAAAAATATTTCTATCATAATATACACATTCATTTTTTTACTTTTAAGAACCAGTCTCTCATACCAAGCTCATCTTTGCATGTGATTGGTTTGGTGCAGAACGAGGGCTTTCCCTGACCAATCTCGTTGACTGCACTCACACGGAATTCAAAGGTATCACCCTCCCGCAGGCCATCATATATGAATCTTCTGTCCATTAGTTTCTCTTTAGTCAGTCTCATAAACTTGTCCTTGCCAATTATGCGTGCCTCTAGTATGTAGGAAGTCACATCACTGCCACCATCATTTTTTGGTGGTTTCCATGTTAAACTAATATAATCTTTAGTGACAGATGTAACTTCAACCTCCTCTGGACGGTCCGGTACACCTAATAAAAAATATGAATAAAGTATTATATTAATACATCAACAAAAACTGTCATCACTTAGATACATTTTATGATAAAGCTGTTATAATATGAAAAAGTAGAACAACTTACTTAGACGTTCCTTAATGATAATTTCACATGCAGTTTCACGGAATGGTCCAACTCCAACTGCATTTTCAGCTGCAACTCTGAAGAAGTACGCTTTTCCTAATGTAAGATTAGTAACTATGGCATTTTGCCTAGCGGCATTATATGAGCATGCTGTCCATGCTTTGCGTTCAGCTTCACGTTTCTCAATTATGAAATTAGATATAGGTGTACCGCCATCATTCTCTGGGAAAAACCATGTCAATTTGCATGAGTCAATTTTAAGATTTTCTGCTATAAAAGGTATACCAACTGGACCAGGAACATCTGGGGAGGAAATAAAAGGAATTATGTTAAAGTTTTGATTTATTTACAGACATTTAACTAATTGACAATCTAAAAATCCCTGCTTACCCAGAACATCTACAATGACAGTCCTCTTCACCTCTCCTCCAGCATTCTTTGCTGTTAAACTATAAACACCTCTTTGCTTTCTTGTACAATTCTTGATTACTAGTGAGGTGCTGATTGATGTGTTTTCAATAACAGCCTCTGGTGGCACAACTCCATCATCTCTGTTCCACGTGATTTCAGGTGCAGGTTGGCCTGAAACATATGCTATGATGCGGATAACTCCACCTGCATGAATAACAATCCTCTCTTTCATTGAGACATCCATTTCAAGTCCTGGGGCAACTGAAATGAAAGCAAATATTTTATAAATTTAAAGAAACTGAATACAGATTTTATAGTAAATAAATACAATAAGAAAAACCTTTCATTTTCAAGACTTACTTAATTTGTCCTTCATTTCTAGAACTTCAGCAACTTCTCCTGGTTCACTCAACCCAGCAGCATTGAAAGCCAAAACTCTAAACTTGTAAAATCCATTTTCTTTCAGCCCAGTAATTACAAATTTGGTTCCTCTGACTTCTTTTTCTTTGGCCTTTAATAATGCACATACATTAGAATGAATAAAGAGTAATAATAATAATAATAATTAAAATACCCTAAAACTATAATCACAATTACAAAGGGACTTTAGTAATAACTAATAAGAAAAAAACTATAAAGCAAAATATAGATATAATACATTGATAATTATAAAGTAAGGTAAATATGTCCTTAACAGGATAAATGATTAATATATTTTGTATATATTGGAATGCTGTATATATATTGTGAGAGAAGTGTCGCACATTTGCGTTTACAGCATACCTTAACCCATGCCTCTGTGCCTTCCTCTTTGAACTCAACATAGTAACCCATGATCCGTGAGCCTCCATCTTTTAGGGGTGGAATCCATTCTAAGTCAGCTGTTGTTTTTGTCCAGTCAGTCACTTTAGGGGTTGGTGGTGAGGGACAAGCTATTTAAAAACAGAAAACATATAATTCTGAAACGCTGCTATAATCACAAATACATAAAGATTATTATTGTAATTTCCCAGTTGAGTTCAATGATTAGCTGTTGGATTACGATTAAAAAGTTGTCAGTTCAAATTCTTTTACCACCAGGCTGTCACTATATCCAAGGCTTTTAACTTTTACCTGTTCAGTTCTGTTATTTACATTTGATTTGAAAAAATCTACCCAATAATAAATGTACACGAAAATATAGCTTATATAGCTGCTTACCAATTGGATCTCTAGCAATAGTAGGGTCAGATGGCAAACTTGGGGGTCCACATCCAGCTGCATTAATTGCAGTCACACGGAAGAGGTACTGACAGCCTTCAATAAGTCCTGTGACTTTGTAAGAAACCCCAAAAGGCATGGGCCTGATGGGATCACGAGTGACTCTGTTCCAACGTTTTGATGTGGTCTCTTTCCTCTCAAGCCAGTAGCCCGTAATTGGACTACCACCATCTGTTTCTGGCTCTTCCCAGTTTACTGTTATTGACTCTATTGTAACGCTCGATAGGGTTGGTTTTTCACACTGGCCAGGAATAGCTATAAAAAAACCAAAATATATTAAGTCATGATATGATACTGTATACTGTAAAAAAAATCTTAAGTATTTTTCTTTTTTTTAGTTGGGCATGACTACTTACTGAAAATATCTCTAGCAATTTCTGGTGTACTGTCAAGAGGTTCACCAACTCCAAATTTGTTTTGTGCTCTGATACGAAACACATATTCATGTCCAGGCATTAGACCCTCGATTGTGAACATGCGCTCTTTGGGTGCACCTGGGACAGGAATCCATGTTTTTCTATTGGCAACACGCCTCTCAATGGTGTAGTTAGTAATTTTGGAGCCACCATCATCTATAGGTGGTAGCCATGACAATGTAATAGTTTCAGCATGAATCTCCTCAAACTTTATTGGTGCAGAAGGAGGTCCTGGAAGACCTAAAAATGAAAAAGTGATGATCTGTTTCTTAAATGCCAAAGTATAAATTATTGTACATTATTTGTGAGCATACATTAGTTATAAATAATTAGCTATTTGTAAGACCTACCTAGAACATTAAGTCTCATCTCTTTGGAGACCTTGCCTAAGCTGTTGCTGGCAGTAATTGTATAGAGACCAGTGTCTAAGCGCTTGCCCTGCTGGATCAACAGGGTGCAGGTATCATCAGTCACAAGCTTATTGATATGCTCATCATATTCAACATCAACCTTGGCATCGCTTTTGTGAGGTGGGGCCTTTTGCCATGTAAGGGTGGGAAATGGGCATCCTTTAATCTTTGCAATAATGGTAATATCTGTACCCTGCTCAACTTCCATGAACTCTTCAAGCTCAATAGAAGGTGCCCCTAGACAAAGAATTATTTTATTAAACATAAGATTTTTGTATAAGTAATTCTAAACAATCACTTCACAATATAATCTTGCATTTCATGACAAACTTAGCTATAATATAAATTTAAAAATATATTTTACACACTTGTCTGATCCTTAATAATGATTGGTCCTGCAGTAGAAGATGGCCTACTTGCACCAGCCTCATTTACAGCCTTGACACGAAATTCATACTCAGCACCCTCATGGAGATCCTCCACTTTGAAGGTTGTAGTATCAATGTCACGTCTATTGCACTGTCTCCAGGACTCTTTCTGCTCTCCACTAGAATCCCACCAAAGCCGTTCAACTATATAGTGAGTTACTGGGGAGCCACCATCATTTTTGGGTGGTTTCCATGTCAAAGTCACTGTCTTTTTGGATGCGTCAACAATTTTTACTCTTGTGGGTGCATCAGGAGGATCTGCACATATATATCCTATCAATTGTGAAGTCCATACATTTTTTATTACTTTTCTTAATAAGAATTTCACCATATGTACTTACGAATGGGATCCTTTGCTCTTGTTCTTTGGAAGGTTTCCAAAGCTGGTCCCAAACCAAACTGATTCTCAGCTCGAATACGGAACAGGTAATCTTGCCCCTCAACAAGGTCTGGGACAACCAAGGACTGGCTAGCACAGGCTGGATTTACCTTAGTCCAGGCTTTTCCTTCAATTGTTTTCTTCTCAATGTAGTAGCTTTTGATTTTTTCACCACCATCATTATCTGGAGGCTTCCATGTAAGCCTGCATGTACTTCTTGTGATGTCAGTAATTTTAAGATCTTTTGGAGGCCCAGGCAAATCTGAAAAATTATTTGATTTTAACAATAGATAATTATTTGCATAATAAAAATGTTTTGTTTACTAAGCATTATCTCACTTACCGAGTACTGTTACACGGACTTTAACTACTTTGGAACCAGCTTGATTAGAAGCAGTAATAATGTACTGTCCAGAGTGGTTGAACTTACACTCAGGGATAGTTACTTCTGTTGTAGTATCAGTTGATGTTACCTGATAAAATGTAAGATACATTAGTATTTATTTTATATGGTCTTTTTTTTTTTATCTGGAGAAATTAAAATTGTGAATAAACAATGTCTTACTTTCGAATCCACTGGAAGAGTATGCTGCTCATTCTTTGTCTCTGTTGGGGCAGTTCCATCAAATTCCCATTTGACCACTGGAATAGGTCTGCCTGATATTGTAGCAGGAATTTTAATTGTCGAACCAGCACGACAAGAAAGCAGCTCATGAGCTGAGATTTCCACTTTAACAATGGGTTCCTCTGCAAAATTCAAGCATAATAAATTCAATAATAGTCTTTTAGTTTCATGTGTTTTTTAAATGATTAAGATTAATAAGAAAACATCAAAAGTTGATATAGTTTGCCATAAAATATCTGTAAATCTTACCCAGGATATCCTGTACCACAATGTCTGTAGTCCTGGGGCTTGGCTCTGACTCACCAGCAGCATTAACGGCAACAATTCTAAATCGACATTTCTTATTCTCTTTAAGTCCTGTCATAGTGTAAGATGGAGTAAGAATGAGTTTATCTGGTTCATTCACTCTTTTCCAGTCTTCTGAGCCTTCATCCTGAACCTCAATAATGTAGCCTTTAATGGGGCTTCCACCATCCTTATCTGGTGGAGACCAAGCTAGAGATACACTGCTCTTTGTCTTGTCTTTCACTTGAGGTGCAGGTGGCTGGCTTGGTCGATCTGTAAAATACAAGAACAATTGATTTTTAAAAAGTCAACACATTTATTTTAAAAAAATAATGCAGAGAAATCCAACTTACTTTTTGGATCCGAGGCAAAAACACATTCTGTTGCTTCACTTGGTGGTCCAATACCAGCAGCATTTTGAGCCATCACACGGAACTGGTACTCAGCACCTTCGATGAGATGTAGCACATTATATTCTAAGCCTTTAACAGCTGGCTTCGTTACAGGAGCCCTATTGACTCGGCTCCAGTACACAGCTCCTCTTTCTCTCTTTTCAAGCCAGTAGCCCTGAATTGTTGATCCACCATTGTCCTTCGGGGGATCCCATGCTACCAGCATAGATGAGGCAGAGTGCCCAATAATTCTTGGTCTCTGGGGTGGACCAGGAAGACCATATGGATCCTTGAGTTCAACTTTCTCTGATTCACACCCATCACTAAGCCCAAACTTGTTCTCTGCTTTTATCTGGAACTGATAAGTTCCGTAGGTATCAAGCTTGTACACCTATGAGAAAGTGTTACAAAGATCAGTATTAGTATCAGTGTTTAAGAATTAAATGTGTAATTATTCTCATGATGCTATGGTTAATAACAGCATGTTTACAACACACTAACCCTATAGCGTCTATCCATTATACAACATGTCAGCTGTTCCCATTCTGATTTTTTTGTTCTTGCATCCCTCTTTTCTACAACATAATTGGTAAGGTCACTTCCACCATTGTCCTCTGGTGCATCCCAAGTAAGGTAGCAAGACTCAGCCTTAACATCAGAGACTACAACATTTTGTGGTGGTGATGGACGATCTAGAGACAAAAAAAGATCATCATAATATTATAATTTTCATATACACTAGCATTTTTCTGAGTTCTTGTTAATGCTTATACATACTTTTAAAAAGGTTAATTACTGTAAATAAATCATCTGTACATATAAACCTTATGAAATAATTAATAAGTTAAATTAAGTGTGCTTTTCTATGAACTGTAATTGCTTTCAAACTGTCATAAAGCGTATTATGAAGTAGTGTCATACCTAAAATATCAACTCTGATATTTTGCTGGCCCGTCCCATGGATATTTGTTGCAGCTAGTTTGTACAGGCCTGTGTCTTGTCTTACAGTTTCTGGAATGGCAATCTTCGTTTTGATAGTTTGTCTGTTAATCTCTTCAGATTCAAGTGTCATGCTCTCAGTTGATTTGTCAATAACAGTTCCATTCTTTGTCCAGTTAAAGGTAGGCAATGGCAGACCAGCAATTTCAGCAGGGATTTCAATGGCTGCTCCTTTTTTCACAGTTATGGTATTGTTTTTGAAGTACTTCAACAAATTTACAGTTGGGGCAACTAAAACAGTTTTATAAAATAAATAGTCAGATACACAGAACTTATATATATTTTTTAACAGCAAATATAATAAAACTGATACATACACTCATCGTCTTGAATATGGACATTAATTGGTCTGGATGGTTCACCCTCGCCAACCTCATTGACAGCCTTTACTCTAAAGTCATACATCATGTTTTCATTCAGATTTTCTAGTGTAATTGTGAGATCTTTGCATATCTGGCGGTTGGCAACATCAAATTCATCACTGTCTTGTCTCATCTTTTCAACATAATAGCCTCTTATAGGAGAACCACCATCAGTGCGAGGAGGCTGCCAAGCAAGTGTAATAGTGTTCTTGGTCCTTGCAGTGTAGTGAAGCTTCTCTGGGGCAGATGGTACACCTGAAATATTCAAGATATTCATGATATAACATGCCAATGTTTTTTACTACTGAAAATGTGTTTGATCTAAACAAGACAAAGAAAAAACAACAAAATTTCTGTTTAACAAGTTTACCTTTAGGATCCACAGCTAAGACAGGTCCAAGTTCAACGGGGACACCAAGGCCAAATTTATTTTTTGCGACTACTCTGAACATATATTCTTCACCATCAAGAAGGCCAATAATGTCACATTTACATGAAGCAATTTCCAGTGGTTGCCTATATATGTGCATTTTGGCATCTTTTCGCTCAACAACATATCCCATAATATCACTCCCACCATTATCAACAGGATCAGACCAAGTAAGTGAGATCATCTTCTTGCTTACATGCACTGTTTTTAGATCAACAACTGGTCCGGGAACATCTTTAAAACATAAAAAAGCAGTTAATTGAAATTAAGTAACATTGCAATATTAGAAACATAAGATGACTCTTAAGATGTTGATTTACCCATAACATCAACTTTGATAAAAGCAGATTTTGTTCCACTGGAGTTGGTTCCTGTAATCTCATATTTGCCATGATCAGTTCTTAGTGCATTTTTGATGTTTACGGTGCTGCATTTTCCAACGGTTTCAATGATTACACGTTCTTTGTCAGGTTCAGCATCATCTTTTGTCCATTTTACCTCAGGTGTGGGTCTGCCAACAACATAAGCTGGTATACGCAGAGTCTCCCCAGCTTTTATAATTACTCCATTTCTTACAGAGATATCAAACTCTACCGCTGGGGCATCTGTTGTAAAATAAATATTATTGTAGATAGTGTTACATTTTATAAATAATGCTTTCTGTATTTTATCTTTTATGAGCTTACGTTCAGGTTCCTTGACTTGAACTGGTTCAGTCATTCCCGGGACCCCGTTACCAGCTTCATTTACAGCATATACACGAATGTAATAATCTGCTCCTTCGGTCAGTCCAGTCAAGGTGTACTTGCATTCCTTGCATCTAAACTCAGTGCTGCGTATCCATTCTTTCTCTCCAACAAGGCAACGCTCAACATGATACCCAAGAATATCCCCACCACCATTGTACAATGGAGGAATCCAGGCAATTTCAACTGTTGTGTTTGTAGTATCAACAATTCTTGGCACAGGAGGACCCGGGGGCACTGCAAAAATATATAATGTACAATAAGCCTGGACCTGGAACTGTACCTCAGTACCTTCATCAACATCGGTTACCCTGTAGTTGATTTCAATTTGTCCTATTACCTGTTCTATTACTGTGGTTACACACTGCCAGGTGATAACAAGTAGAGCATTAACTTGGATCACCTGGCAGTAAATTTGTAAATATTATTTAATTTGTGGTTCAAGTTTGTGTGTGCTATGACCGAGGCAAATGTAAAGGTAAGGGGCATTTCAGTTACACAAACATTTTGAATATTAGTTATTGCAATAATGACTATTTTTCTAGTTCTTAGTTTAATTTTGTTCATCTTAAAATCTACAGTAACATGTAAAATAAATATAAAGCTTACAGATCGGATCCATTGCAACCACAGGATCAGTTGGGACACTGAATTCTCCAGGGCCAGCAAGATTCTCAGCACAAACTCTAAAGACATAGACCAGGCCTTCCATAAGGCCCTCAGCCTTGACTGCAAGGGAGCTGAGAAGATTGCGATTCACTCTGGTCCAGTACTTGCTCTTGACCTCACGTTTCTCAATCCAGTAGCCCAATATAGGACTACCATTGTCTTTGGGTTCATGCCAAGACAAAGCAACACTGCTGGCAGTGACTTCTCCTATTCTTGGCATGTTAGGAGCATCAGGAGGATCTAAATAACAAAAGTTTATTATAAATAAATAATGACAGAACCTCCAATAAATACATAGTAATAATAATAAAACTGCAATTTGTAATGACTAATTGAGTATTATGCCCAGCTTACTAAATTGATTCTTTGCAACAAGTGGCTCAGAATAGCATGGTGGTCCACAGCCAAACTTGTTTTCAGCGGTTACTCTAAAAATATACTCTTTTCCTTCAATGAGTTTGGTTACTGAATAGTTGTATCCTTTATGGGTTGAGGTAACAGTAACCCAACCAATGTCATCTGTAGTGTTGTCTTTTTTCTCCAGGATATAGTTGATGATTTCAGTGCCACCATCATCAAGTGGTGCATCCCAAGTGCAAGTGGCAGAATCTTTCCTGATCTCTTCAAATCCAAAGTTTACTGGTGGTCCAGGCTTATCTAAACATTATAGCAACAATTTAATAAACTGCTAATTACAAATTACAGATATTAAGAAAAAGCAAAAAAATATAAAATACAAAATTCTTACCAAGAACATTGACAACACAAGATGCAGTTGCAAAACCATGGGTATTTTCAACTCTGATGGTAAAAAGTCCATGATCATCTCGGACTGCATCACGCACCATCATGGCAGTCTCGCCTCGCTTGCTCTGGTCAAATGACAGACGATCCGGAAGGGGAGGGTGAAACACCTCTTCTGGTTCAGGATGAGCAGCCTTTGTCTTCTTTTTCTTTTTCACAATAAATTCTGGTTTCTTCTTTGCAATCTTCTGGACATTCTCATCATTCCTGAACCATGTCACAGTGGGGTATGGTGATCCAGAAATGTGGGCATCCAATCTCATCTCCTCACCCTTTCTTATGGTCAGGCCAGATGCAATGCGTGTATATAGTGATACCTTTGGTGGATCTAAATAAAATGTAATATTTTTTTATATAAAAATATTTATTTTATAATTATTTTATACTTGGTCATCTTATGCTATTGCTGTCATTAAACATACCAACAGGATCCGTAGCCTTTATTAGTGGAGTGCTGCGGGATGGGTCACTTTCTCCAGCCACATTCTCTGCACGAACACGGAACTGATATTCCTTGCCCTCTGTTAAACCAGTAATGGTGTAGGAGAAACCAGGCACCAGTTTTGGAACACATCTCGTAAATCTATCACCATCCTTTTCAATGTTCTCCAAAATATATCCTGTAATTGGACAGCCACCATCATAGGATGGTGCTTTCCAAGTAATTGTAACAGATTGGGAGGTAGGGTTGAGTGCTTCAACGTCAACTGGTGGGTCAGGCCGCTCTAAAATGTTTGAATAAAAAATTATTAACAAACTAATGAGACATGAAATGATGGCTAATATTTCCATTTAAATTGTACTTTTACTTACGTTTCTGTTCCTCGCTGATGACAGGGTTGCGAAGTTCAAGATATTCACCACTTCCAATTCTGTTAACAGCCTTAACTCTGAAGTAATATTCACCATTCAACATAAGGTCTTTAACAACAAAGTTTAGTACATTTACTCCAGACATCACAGGCAAAAATGTCTTTTTCTGAGCCTGTCTGCGCTCTAATACATAGTGCAAAATGGGGCTACCACCATCACTTTCTGGAGGCTCCCATGAGACTGTACAGGAGTTCTTGGTGACTTCACTTGGAGAGATGCTTTTGCATTGTCCAGGCAGACCTATGGATGCAATCCGTTCAATTAATTTATGTTTTTCTTTAAAAAAGAAAACAACAACTGGAGACAAAAAAGACAGCTGCCTTACCAATCACTTTAACATTGATTGTTCCAGTAACTGAACCCAGACTGTTTTCAAGAGAGACTGTGTAGATACCAGCATCATCATGCGTGCATTTTAGCAGCTCAAGATGAATACTGTTGAGTTCACATCTCATAGATAATCTGTCATCTGCCTTCAGTTCTGCCTCACCCTTTTTCCAAACCATTGATGGCTTGGGAATTGCTTTGTAAGGGATCTTAAGATACATCTTTTCACCCTCAACAATAACAACATCTTGGGTCTCCAAATCAATTTTTGGTGCACCTATGAAAAAAGTATTATGTTACTTGTATAAAAACATTTACAGGCACACTTTATAACTAGTGCTTAATTAAAAAAACGAATACTTACTGTCTGGATCTTTAGCAAAGACTTTGTCTGAGATTTCAGAGGGATCGCTGACACCTACAGCATTGATGGCACGAACTCTGAGAACATATTGTTTCTCAGGAATAATGCCATCTTCAGCCTTGAATCTAAGCTCTTTAATAGGACGAGCATTGATTCTCATCCACTTATCTGTGTTAGCCTCAGATAGCTCAATATGATATCCAGTAACAGGACTTCCCCCATTCTTCTCTGGTGCTCTCCATGTAATGTTGATGTGCTCTCTGCTGGCATCAACAATCTTAACCTCTATTGGTGGGGATGGCGGGCCTAAAAACAAGAAATAAAATATTGTTGTAATCATAAAATTGTTTTAATAATATAAGGGTTATGTTGTGTGTAAAAATGTGTTGACATACTTATAGGATCCTCGATTGTAATAATGTCTGTAGGTTCACTTGGGTCGCCAACTCCAGCCTCATTTTCAGCACGTACCTGGAACTGTACCTCAGTACCTTCATCAACATCAGTCACTCTGTACTTAACTTCAGGCCCTGATGTCTTTCCAGATTTTAGCCATCTGGTGCCTACTTTCTCCTTCTTTTCAATAACATATCTGTAAGCATATTTACCTCTATGTTAATATTGTGCATATATAATGTTGTATGTATAATATATTATGTCTATTTACTTTGTGATTGGTCGTCCACCATCACTTTTGGGAGGCTCCCATTTCAGGTCAACATGTCTCTTGGTAACCGCAACCACAGTTAATGCATAAGGAGGTCCAGGAGTTGCTTAAGAGGGAAGCAATAATGTTATACTGCTCTTTAATCTGTTACAGTTAAAGTAATACAAAAAAAATATTGTATTTTCATCCTGAGCATTTGCACTTACTAAAAGTATCCTTTGCTAGAACAGCATCCTCTAGCTCATTAAATTCACTCACACCTATGGCATTCTCTGCTGCCACACGGAAAACATATAGTGTTCCCTCATTAAGTGGAGTGACAGTGTATTTTGTGTCTTTCACTGTAGTGTCCACAGTTTGCCATGTCCAGCGTCTTACATCTCTTTTCTCGACAACATAGTTGGTAACAGGAGAGCCACCATCATTTTCTGGTTCAGTCCATTTGAGTTCACAGTCAATTTTTGATATGTTAACCACTTCAAGCCAGCATGGTGGGGATGGAGGATCTATTTTATACAAAAGTTTAAGTTTTATTCATGTATTAGCTTCTATTTATGATAATCAGTACAAAGAATTGGCAGCCTATACAAAGATATTTACTTACAAAGTCTTTCTTTACACACTACAGGGTCACTTGGCTCACTTGGCTCACTCTCTCCAGCAACATTAACAGCTTTTACACGGAAAGAATACTCCTGCTTCTCCATCAGTCCCTTTAGCAAGTGCTCTGTTAAGGGCACATCTTCAGCCACACGAACCCATTCTTCGGTTCCACTCTTAAGGAGCTCAATGATATAAGACTCAATTTTAGCACCACCATCATGCTCTGGTCTAGTCCATTGCAGGAATGCAGAGGTCTTAGCAATGTCCTTGATAAACGGTTTTCCAGGGGCCCATGGAGGATCTATGAAAGAATTAATATTTTTCTTTTTTTCTTTTTTTTTTAATATTATAATTAATAATCTAAAAGTATGTGTTAGTTCAAAATACCAATTGGATCCTTAATCAATATAGGATCTGTTTCAGCACTCGGTTTTCCAAATCCTGCAAGATTCTCAGCCAGGACACGGAATTTGTATTTTTTCTTTGTGGCCAGCCCTTTCACTCTGCAGAAAACATCCATGTTTTTAGATATATTAACATTTTAATATACATTTAAATTCTATTTGTTCATATCCTGTCTGTTCATAAAAGCTTACCTAAGTGTAGTGTCTCTGACTGGCACCTTGTTGCATTTGATCCATTTGTCACTTTCTGGATCAAACCTTTCAACCCAGTAGCCAGTGATTGGACTTCCACCATCCTCATCAGGCTCATACCAGGTCAATGTTACAGCATCCTTTGAAATATCAGAAGGCTGCACCCTGCCTGGGGAGCCAGGAGGCTCTACACAAAATTAAAAATATTCAAGAAAACATTATTATTTGCACCTGTTTAAATTACTATTGAAATAAAACTCTATTGGGCTAAATACCTACCAAATGAATACTTTGCAATAATTGGAGCATGTTCGATAGGAGAACCAATGCCATACTGGTTCTCAGCAGATACCCTGAAAATATATTCCTTCATAGACACCAGTTTGCAGGCCTTAAAACTTGTCTGTTTGACTGTGGCAGAAAGCTTTTGCCACTCCTCTTTTTCTAATGGTCTCATTTCTACAATGTAGTTGGTTACAGGTGATCCACCATCATCTCTAGGGGCATTCCAAGCCAGGAAACAAGACTCATTGGTGATATCAGTAATATCAAAAGCAGCTGGGGGACCAGGCTTATCTGTTTGGATAACAGCACAAAGACCAAATAGAAATTGCTTTAATTCATACAACTAAATAGTATTAAATTGTACAACTCTTTGTTTATTTCACTTTATGTTATCTTTTGGTGTACTAATTTAAAGAAGGAAATTAGCATAAAAGCAACTCTATTTACAGAACTTTACATTTAAAACAGTAAGCAGTTAATTTTAGGAGACAAACATTTAAAAAATACTTTATTTATCTGTAACAGAGATTAGGTTAAAGTATTGAGTGTAAACCACAATCACAGCTTTATTTCTCAATAATTACATTTCTACATTTTTAAAATAACTTTTAATTGCATCTTGTATAAAAAAACATTCCAAAATAGCTTAAATCCTTTATTCACTATGGTTTTTAATGTTTTTCATTTATGCTTAAGGTCTGTTATTTTTTTTCTGATGACCATTTTATTATTGTTGTTATGATATTATTTTTAAGACAAAATATATTTAACAATACTGTACCAAGTATGTTGACATCAACTGTTGCAGTGGCACGACCACAGGTGTTGACTGCCTCAATGATGTAAGTAGCTGTGTCTGCCCTGGTTGTCTTAGTGATAGAGAGTGTAGAATGGCCAGGCTTTGTGTCAATGGTAATTCTGTCATCTGGCCTAAGGATAAGGTCAGCTTTGGTCCATTTTACCCTTGGGTCTGGTTTTCCAAGCACATCTGCTGGAAGATCAATCTTTGTGCCAGCCTTGGCAGTCAAGCCAGCCAGCAACTTGGCATCCAGCTGAATAACTGGAGGTTCTGTGGTATTGAGGATGATTTTTTGTAAGCATAAAATATGAACTGTTAAGCCAACCACCTGGTAAAAACTGTATGCATTCTTACCTTTGGGATCAACAGCAAGAATCTCATCTGTTGCTTTACATGGTCTGCTAGCTCCAAGTCTATTCACTGCCCTCACACGATAGGCATACCATTGTCCCTCAATAAGGCCTGTAACTTGAAACCTACATCAAAAAAGGGGTATAGAGTCAATGATTTTAAACTGTGATTCATTAAAGTAAATAACCCATACTTAGATGACATCTGCCACTCACTTTAGTTCAGGTATTGGATCACCACAAGCTTCCCATTTGTCGGTGCCACGCTGGCATTTATCAACAATGTAGCCCTTGACAGGAGCACCACCATCATATGAAGGGGGCTCCCAGTACAGAAAGATACCCTTTGCAGATTTGTCTCTCCATTTTAGATTCTCTGGTGGCTCTGGGACAGCTGTAATTAAGAGCAAATTTAGCAAATTTATAAACTATTTGCATTCTATAGGACTGGTTATTGGGTTTAACCTTATAGTAAGATTACAACTTACTGGCAGGAGAGGAAACATTGACTGCTTCATCAATATATGCTGGTTCCCCAGGACCGCATTTGTTGCAAGCTATTACACTGAACAAGTACTCCTTGCCTTCAATCACATCTGTGACAGTGTGCTCAAGGTCCTGCACACCAGATATCACCTTAAAAAGATATTATTATGGTTATTAATTCATACACCCACCAATTTTGCCAAAATTATATACAAATTATATACCAAACATACTTAATAATTAACTTTAAACACCTTAAAACACATAATTCATAAAAAATACTTAGAAACCATTACTAATTTGCTAACCTTGACCCAAGTTTTGCGAGACACCTCTCTTTTCTCAATATTATAACCAGTAACGGGACTTCCTCCATCATGTTCTGGTGCTTCCCACGAAAGGTGGACGTGGTGCCTGGTCACCTCTGCAACCTTGAAGTCTTTGGGTGCACTTGGAGAGGCTAGTAAAAAATAGAAAATATGCAGTATATTTACTTAATTTATCTTTATTTTTATAAAGTGTTCTGTAAGAATATCCAGTCAAATATCAAAAAATTTATTATTTAGGTTTTTTGACAATGACAGTGTGACCTACCGATGACATTTACTTCAATCTCCCCAGAGACAGAAGTCACATCATTCTCCAAGTGTATGTTGTATGTTCCCTTGTCTGGTCGGACACTTGGAGTAATGATTAGCTCAGTGTAAGTAGGCTTTGTGACCATGGAGACGCGATCCCCATGTGTAAGCTCTTTATCACCAAACATCCATTTGGCCTCGGGTGTGGGATATCCGGTGATGGGCACACGAATGATAAGAGCATTAGGGACAAAAACTTCTAGACCATTTTTAAATCCACTTAGATCCATAGTGGGTCCAACTAAGGAGACAATGTCAATGCAATGTTAATAAATCAAGAAGCATTCTGCACACAATGCTTTAATATTGTTTTTCCTGTGGAAAGATAATAGTTGATTACCATGTGGGTCATCTGCCAAGACTGGTCCAATCTGTTCGGCTGGATCAGAAACTCCAGCTGCATTTTCCGCAGATACTCTGTAGTGATACTTTAGGCCAAATTTTAAACCAGATACCTTAAAAGGTAGAAAATACACATTTAAACCATTCACAATTAGGTGCAAACAATTTTTTTTGAAAACTACTTATCCTACATACCCTATAAAAAAGATCTGGGCAGAGCCTGGCATTGCATCTTAGCCAGTTGCTTGTGCCATCTTCACATTTCTCAATGATATATCCTGTAATCATACTTCCTCCATTGCTAAGTGGAATGTCCCATGTCAGCTGAACAGAATCTCTTTTTGGATGTGTGTAGTTGAAATTTAGTGGTGGGCTTGGCCTCTCTGAAACATGAATAGATATCAGAGGTATTTTTTTTTTACAAAATTTTGGAACATCTCAAGTAAAATGTAACTTACATACAAACAGTGCTCTTACACATAATTTAATTACTCACCAATAGGATCCATTATCTTGACAGGATCAGTAGCTGCACTTGGCAAACCAATTCCAGCTTTATTCTCAGCTCTAACACGAAAGATGTACTCCTTATTCTCCACAACATCATTCAGTGTGGCTGTGCGATCCTCAGCCCGGACTACCATTGCAGGCTCCCATTTTACAGATGTTCTATCACGGAGCTCAATTATGTAGGATGTGATTTCAGCTCCACCATCACACAGTGGAGGTTGCCAAGTTACTGTGGCACCAAACCTGTTGACAATTCCAACCATGACATTCTGAGGTGCATCAGGAACATCTGTAATGATAAAAAGATTCCAAGTTTTTCATCTTATAAAAGTTTATAAAACAGCAATTTTGTACACATATATAGTGATAAGAAATAGGCATAGGCATAAAGAATCATGGTGCTTACCAAATTTATTTTTAGCTTGAACAGCATCATCTGTACAGACATGTTCTCCATTGCCAACTCTGTTGCGAGCACACACACGGAAGAAGTAAAAATTGTCTTTCTGCAATCCACCAACACAGTACTCAGGAATATCAGCACGGTCAGTGGCCAGTGTCCAAGCCTTGCGCTGGACATCTCTTCTCTCAACCACATAGGCCAAAATCTTGCTGCCACCATCACTCTCAGGCTCATCCCAGGCCAAGCTGACCTCACCATCAGCTGTGTCAACAACTCTCAAGTTCTTTACAGGTCCAGGAACATCTAAACAATAAAGTTTAATTAGGACATTATAACAGGTAAAAGCAATAGCATTCTATATGCAGAAAATACATAAGTCATCCTCTCCTTGTAAATGTTTTCAGTTGCCTACTCACCAATAACATCCAGATTAATGAAAGCTTCTCCCTGCCCATGCTTATTCTTGATGACAATTTTATAACGGCCCTGGTCAGACCTCTTAGGGTCCTTTAACCTGTATTCTGTCTTGTCAGTGGATGTGTCCATATTTTGCACTGGAAGGCTGATATCATTAAAGAACCATTCAGCCTCTGCACGAGGGTAAGCATCATAAGGCACCGTCATTATGAAGGGCTTTCCAGCATCTGTTACAAGATTTTGGTCGGTGGTCTTGATTTTTGGTATAGCTTTAAGAATAAAGGGGAAAAAATGGTAAATTGTATGCAGGCACATCTTCTTTATAAATGTATAAGACTAATTCTATCCTTAATAAAAAAGATACCTGCAAGCTCCAGCTTGGCTCTTGCATCTTTATCCTTGGCAACAACTCTATACTCGCCCTGATCACGAGGCCTGATCTCACAAACCTGAAGTCGGTGAAATTTGCCCTCACTGATCATTTGGTATTTGTCCCCTTGGACAATAATCATGTTGTTCCTCATCCATTTAACTTCAACCCTGTCTTTATTAAGCTCAACCTCAAATACAATATCTGAGCCAGGGGCCTCAAATACATCTTTTGGGGGGCTGACAATTTCCACTGGTGTTTCTAAAAAGCAAACAGTGACAAAAAGTTAAAAAAGGCACTATTGATTGACTACATAAACAGGTCTGAAACATTGTTTTAGTTGCGCTTTTCTCTCAACTACGTAATGGCAGGAAAATAACCTTCAACAAAGAGACGCGCCCTGGATCTTTTATCCTCTACACCACAGGCATATTCACATTCATCATTAGGTCTGCATTCTTTAATATGCAATGTGCATGTCATTCCATCCTTTTCCATGCGGTACCTGGCATAAAAAAGGAAATGATTATGTTAATTAACTGAATTGTATTTTAAAAGCAAAACAATAAGGTATGCAAAAAGATAAATTACCTCGGTCCTTCTCTGATTTCACGGCCGTTTTTGTACCATTTAGCAGAGGCCCTCTCCTTTGAAACCTTGCAAATAAACTCTGCATCCTCAAATTCAGTTACAGTCTGGTCTCTAAGTTGGGTGGTGAAGTCAGTTGGTGCTTCACTGATGATCAGTTCAGCTGAAGACTTGTCAGTTCCGGCAACTGCAGTGTATTCACCCTCATCATTCATGGTACAGTCTTTGATGGTCAAAGTGTGTTTGTTCTTATCCACCCGGTACATAATCCGTTTGCTGAAGGTAATTTCCTGCCCTCCCTTTAACCATTGTACAGTCACATTTGGCCTGTTCACTTTGCACATGAAGCTGACTGTTTTCTTCTCCTCAGTTTCACAGTCCTCAAGAGGGTCTATGATACGGAGCTCTTCCTCTGCAGAAAGTTAAAAAAAATAACTTTGTGTTATACATACATATAGACAACATCACAGAACAAATACACAAAATAAAGCCTAAGAGATATACTAAGCTTACCTAATACTCTGACTATTGCCGAGCATTTGGCTTGTTCGCCACGATGGTTGATGAGTGTAATGGTGTATGTAGCCTCATCAGACTTTTCTGCAGCTTTGATCCTCAAAGAAAAAATAGTGTCTCTTTGAACCATGACAAATTTGCTGCTTTCAAACATGGTCTCATTTCCCTTCAGCCACTTGGCCTTAGCTCCCTCTGAATTAACTTCACAGTTAAGAACAATTTCTTGTCCTTCTTTCATTTGGGTGTCTTTAATAGGTGTTATAATTCTCAGTTTTTCTAAAAAGACAGAAAAAATATTAAATTTTGCTTGTCTTATCTGCATATTAAAAAAAAAACTAGAGATGGGAATCATTAGGCGATTCAATTTGTTTGTTTGTTTCAATTTTCAATCTGTTTCAGATTTCTGCAATTTTAATACAGATTTTCTTTTTTCTTAGTCTGACTATTAAGGCAAACGAATTTACTTCTAAGATTTTTTATTGATAAATTAAGTGGAATTGATTCGGCAAGTCTACAATAAAGTTAACAAACAGAAAAACAGAAAAAAGCAGCAAACAGAAAAAAAACAGCAAACAGAAAATTTAATATTTGGCTGTAGAGGCATGTAATTTACTCAGTTCATTAGCAGCTTAAACATAGCGTTGTCTGAAATCAAATACTACTTTTAAGTATGTACAAAATATGTATGTAAGTATGTACACTTTCCAACCATTAAAAAAGTATGTTCTTATAGTGTGGTTATGGGTAATACAAATAAAATCTCTACGTACTACATCTGCCATTTTGATAATAACAGATCACATACGACATGAGATCAGCATGATTTTAAAGTTTGCTAATGCTTCACTTAAATTATGTTAAACGAGTAGAATTTAAATACAAGTGTTTTTAAAGCACCTTAAAAGAAACAATATTTTTACTTAAAGTTAAATTGCACTCATTTATATTTATAACTTAACTTTATTGCATAATTAAGCAGTATGCAATTTTTGCCTAAATATTCTTTAGTGATTTTTCCTTTTGCTTTTGCGATTTTGAAATCCGTCTTTTTATTTTAGGATTTTAATTTAAATTTGTGAATCGTTTCAGCGTCGTCCACATCTGCATTGTGATGCATCTGAAAATCGAATCCCCTCTAACCTCTATTATAAACACTTACCAATCACACACAAATCTGCGGAAGCCTTCACAGAGTCAATGCAGGCAGTGAAAGCTCCCTCATCATTCAGCTCACAATTTTTAACAGTAAGAGTTCTCTTCTTGCCCTCACTAACAATCTCGTACTTGTCCCCAGTTTGAAGCTCCACATCGCCCCTGAACCATTTAATTTCATAGGTGTCTTTGGAAACTGAGCACACAAATTGGGCCTTTTCACCCTCAACCACCTCCTGGCTCTGAGGCCTGCCAATAAACTCAGCTGCCAATTCTAAAAAAACAATGAACAATTTTGCATGGCTAAGTAAAGGGGTTATAGTAAAATTAAAACCATCTTAATTGTTATTTTTCAAAAGACATAGAAATTGATGAAAAAAATGGAAACAGTTTACCATTGATCTTTAATGTTGCTGTAGTTTGTGACTTGGCCAGTCTGCAGCTGTATTCTCCAGCATCCTCCATACGAAGGCCTTGGATGATAAGAATTCTCTTTTTGCCATCTGCAGTTTGTTCATATCTTCCACCCTCATGCAATTCCTGGTCACCTTTATACCATGTAACTTCTGCAGTGGACTTGGAGACTTCACAGATCAGTTTTATACTCTCAGTTTCAGTACCTTCAACATTAGCCATGTTCTTTGTAAATTTAGCCTCCTCCTCTGCAAGAAAAACAATAAACCAAAATTAGTGCAGGCATTGTAAATTAAATCTTAACATATGGAAATAAAATGAAAACTAAACATACCAACAACAGTAAGAATGCCTGAGGATTTGGAAGTTCTTGCATCACATTCATATTCAGCTTCATCATCAAAGACTGCCTTGCTGATGATTAGAACACGCTGTGCTCCATTGGCAATTATCTCATACTTTTTGCCCTTTCTAATTTCAACACCATCTTTGTACCAGCGGACCTATTAAAACAAATGCCCACAAATAATTGTCAACTTCATTTATTTTCATTTGCAGTGACTTGTAGCTAATTTGGAGTAAATGCAATACCTTGGCATTTTCACGGGAAACTTCACATTCAAACTTAGCAGACTCCTTCTCCTTGACCTCAACATCATGAAGAGGCTTGGTAAACTCAATATGTGGAGCTAATTAAAAAATTTAAACAACGCATAAGTTTGATATGAATTTAGTGAAACAAATCCAACTTTTTTAACTTTCAAATAGTTTACTGTAATGTTTTTTTTTACTTACGTTCAACACTTAAGAAAGCTGAGGTCTTAAAGTGTTTGGCATCACATGTGTATATTTTAGAGTCATCAATAGTACACTCTTTGATTATCAGCTTCCTTATGCAGCCTTCAACCACCATGTCATACTTCTTTGTTTTGCGAATTTCCTGTCCGTCACGATACCATGTAACATCGGCTTTATCTCTGGAGAGTTCACACTCTAGAATAGCAGTTGCCTCCTCTTCAACAGTCTGGTCCACTAAGGGCCTGGTAAACTCAGCAGGTGGCTCTGTGGGAAATAATACATTATAGTAGGAGACATGCTTTATGCTAAAGTGAATTGCTACAGAAGAATTTTGTTATACAAAAAAAGTACAAAAGTTTTTACCATTTACTGTAAGTGCAGCCTGTGCCTGAAAGTCCTTTGCAATGATCTTCACAAAGCCAGCATCTGTCATCTCGACATTTCTCAGAGTCAAGCTGTGCAGTCTGCCTTCCGCTCTGGTTACTACCTGTAAATTACAGCAAGAGCTACTTCAGAGCACAGCTTGTCTAAGACTTATAAATAAAAACTATTATCAAACCATCCATCCATTTTCTATACCCACTTATTCCCTAATTCGGGGTCACTGGGATCTGCTGGAAAATATCCCAACCTCTAAAATATTACCTCTAAAAAGGTAAAAGGCAGGAAGGATACCCTGGACAGGTCACCAGTCCATCACAGGGCCACACACACAATCACACTCACTTCTGTGGACAATTTGGAATTACCAGTCGATTTAACATACATGTTTTTTGAACTGTGGGAGGAAACCGGAGAAAACCCACGCAAGAACATGCAAACTCCACACAGAAAGGCCCCTGCCCAGGATTAAACCCAAGGCCTTCTTGTTGTGGGGCAACCGTGCTAAACACTAAGCCATCGTGCTGCCCTTATTGGTAAACCACATTAGGCAGTGTGTTCATGAAAAGTTTCAAGCTTTAATAGAGGCTATACATAACCCTGTTCTACTGTTGAATTGGCATTGTATATTCTGTACTTTTGTGGGCATGCTATTATTGTTGTAGGTTAGTCACTGGCCTAGGTTCATATAAAAAGAAATTAGATTTCTGACAACTGATTATTATGTTTAAGAAATCCAGAAGAGCTTAAATAGATACATGAATTTAAAATATCCTAGTGTATACATGCAGTCACTAAAATATATTGCTGTGTAATTTTGCATGAATAAATTCAATCTAAGATTTTAATATGTAAAAATATAGAAACATCCATCTCAAAAACTTACTGTATCACTTGGCTCTATTTTTCTCGTTCCAACAAACCACTCAACAGCAATGCCCTCATACGAAAGCTCACACTCAAAAGTTGCAGTTTCTCCAGCAGTAACCGTGATATCCCGAAGAGGCCGCAAAAGGCTTATTGTCCGAGCTTGGGATTGAAAAGCCATTATTAGTAAGTTCAGGAAATAAATATCTTCTTATTACTTCAAGTACCCAGCAGTCATGCTGTGCTTCGATTGCCTTTAAGTGTCTAGCACAAATGTGTGGGTCTCATTTTATCAGTAGGAGTGCCTGTCTTTTTCTGTTCAAGTTATTCTATTGGTCAGCAAGCAAGAACAAATGATAATGGCTGCCAGTCATCTACCAACTCCTCTAGATAAGGATAACAGAGTCTAAAATAAGCATGTGTGGCGATTGGCTAAAACCTAAATATTGCAAATAGCAGACACTGATAGGTAGCATACTAGAGAAAACAACGTTTTAGTAAAGTAAGAACATGATCCCTAATGACACTGATCCTAAAAATCCTAAAAAAAAAAACCCATTTACCTTTAACTCTGAGTTGAGCACTAGATTTAGCATTGGCAGCAGTAAAGTCGACAGCACCAGCCATGTCCATGCGTACATTATAGAGAATCAAGATGTGTTTTGTGCCTTCTTCCTTAATCTCACAGTCCTAATAAGAGTACATATTTAGCTTCAATGACAGAGCTGTGTTAAATATTTAAATAAAAGCCTATTAATTATAATCAGTAAAAATAAGGGTAATTGGTTAATAGATCCTTACAGCAGACTGGTGCAAAGCCTCTCCCTTGAGTTTCCAGTGACCATGGACATCCTCTTCTGAAATCTCTACCTCAAATCGGGCACTATTAGTCTCTGTAACCTCCATACTGTACAGTGGACGGGTAATCTTAATATCACGCTCTACAGAGAAAAAGTAAAAAATTTAATTAGCAATGTAATTACTAATGGTTAATATATTTTTTGCTAATGTATTCGTTGTATAGATATATTTTCATATACCTTCAATGTTCAGCTTGGCTGTAGTTTTGTCAGAGCCACAGTCACAAACATATTCACCAGTGTTTGCTTTTTCGGCTTTCTTCACAATTAGAATGCGTTTCTTTCCGTCTGCCTTTATAAGGATATTCTTGGATGGAATAACTTCTGTGCCATCCTTAAACCATTTCACCTCAGCAGAGGGTTTGCTCAGTTCACACATCAGCACAACCTCATCTTTCTCCACTGCTGTGTAGTCCTGCAGCTTGGAAATAAAGTAAGCGTCTCCCTCTGAAAACATAAGCAATCATTTTAATTTTTAAAAAAAATGTTTTAAACGTTATGTTTTTTACTATTTATCTGGCACATTTAACATACTTACCAAGCACTGTAAGCATGGCCTCAGAGGTCTTCCCAAGAGCTTCTACTTTAATAAGGGATGTATCATCAATGGACACCTCCTTGATGGACAGGGTGTGGATCTTGCCCTGTTCAGACATGTGGACCACTTTGCTTGGATGCAACCGAACATCATTTTTGTACCAGCTAACTTGAATTTTTTCATGAGAAAGTTCAATACTGAATTCAGCCGTTTCACGCTCCTTTACAGTAACATCCTTGATGGGTCTGACAAACTCAAGGCGAATTCCTTAGTTAAAAAAAAAAACGTTATTATATATGACGCTTATATATGGAAAAAATGGAAGTAATATATCCAAACCTCACAAAGTGATTTTTTTTTACCTTGGATTACAAGCTTGGCAGAAGTTCTTTTTTCTTCAGCTTCAAACATGTACTTAGCTTCATCTTCATATGCAGCAGATTTAAGAATAAGTGTGTGCCTTTTTCCCTCCGTCAGTATTTCATATTTTTCATCTACCGTTAGCTCTTGAGAGCCCTTCAGCCATCGGAAGGTCTTTGCTACCCTTGACAATTCACATTCAAATCTAGCCTCGTCTTTCTCATATACCTGTGCATCACTTAAAGGTGTTACGAACGTGATGGGCAGTTCTGTAGCACAAAAGCAATTTAATTTGATTCAGGTTCAGAATATAGTGGTAATACATCACAAGAGAATAAGGAAACATTACAGGAGAACTCTACCTTTTACTTTAAGGTTTGCAGCACACTTAGCATTTGCTCCCTGAAAAACGACCTCTCCTGTCTGGTCAACTTTGCAGTTGTACAGTGTCAATGTGTGTTTTGCACCTTCCTTAACGATCTCCACATCCTGTTTTTAAAAGAAACAGATTACATGCATGTTAAAATATTTATTTACACATAATAAAAAAATTGCTATGTCTAACATAAAAAACACATTCTTACTGATGAAGGAGTTAGAACTTCGCCCTTTAAGTTCCATTGGCCATGAATATCATCCTCAGAGATTTCAACTTCAAAACGAGCAGTCTCTCCATCAAATACTTCAACTCCATACATGGGACGGATCACCTTCACATCACGAGCTGAAATTATATAGATTATTTAAAAAATCTTTATTTAGACATAGTGAAGCAAAAGTATGCCAAATTCGTCACTCATGAATAGTTTAAAACATCACCTTCAATGTTAACACTGGCCGATGTTTTGTCTGTCCCACAGTCACATGCATACACTCCTTGATCTTTTTGCTCCACTTTTTTAATGTTAAGGATTCTTCGTTTACCCTCAACCTTAATAGAAACCATTTTGGAAGCCTTGATTTCAATCTCATTATGAAACCACTTGACAGGAACGTCTTTGCTTAGCTCGCAGTCAAGCGTGACCTCCTCTTTCTCAACGGCAGTAATGTCTTGCAACTTGGTAATGAATCGCGCATCGCCCTCTGCAAACAAAATTTGAATTAGGCAAAACTGTTTGTAATACATTCCATAAAGTGCTTTTTGTGCCTATCAAATGAGCCTCATAGTAGCCCCAATGAGCTTGACCCCTAAACATCACAGCTAACACAACTTTTATTCAAAATGGAACAAATTATTCTTTTAATTTAAAATCCTAAATATAATTAAGATATAAAAAAGGTTTACCTATAACCAGAAGCTTAGCCTGGGTTGATATTCCTTTAGTTTCTGCCCTTATTTGACAAGTATCATCTAATGTGACTTCCTTGATTTCTAATATATGCTTTTTCTCCTCAATATGCATTATTACTGTTCTGCTTGGATGCAATCTAATTTCATTTTTGTACCAAGTCACTGGCACATTGTCATGAGAGAGCTCAATCTCAAACCGAGCCGTTTCGGTTTCCTTTACAGTTTGATCCTTTAATTCTGAGATGAATTTCAGCCTCATACCTATGATGTCATACATCATATAAAATTATTGCAATGTATAACACAGTTGTTGTACACAGGATTATTCCATGGTTCTGTAGCCAACCGTTTGTTAAAAATTATCAAAAAGGGGAAGGATAACCACTTACCCTCTACCGTTAGTTTTGCTGTTGATGTTTTCCCTAACACCTCTATGGTGTATTCTCCCTCATCATCAAATTCACATTTATTTATTATCAACATGTGTTTTTTTCCATCATCAATAATTTCATAATTATTTCCAGATGTAATAATATCAGAACCCTTAAACCACATCACTTTAGGTACATCCTTATTAATTGTACACTCAAATTTGGCCTGTTTCTTTTCAGGCACAGAAACATCTTGGAGCGGGACAGTGAAATCGAGTTCCAGTTCTGAGAGGTACAACATATCATTAAGCTCAGTGTAATACAAACTATATGTGACAATACTAATAACACTTTTCTTTATCTAACTAGTTTAATAAATACTTTACCTTTGACTGTAAGCATTGCACTTGTTTGAGCATTCAGAGCTTGATATGTTACTTCTCCCGCCTGATCAAGCTGAACATTTTTTAACGTGAGGTAGCGCTTCTTGCCCTCAGCTCTGATATCACATGTCTTGAAAATGAACCAAAAAAATAAAACATTTAAAATTTTCGATTTGGTGACATTTCGCAATAACCTGAATTTATTTTAAAAGAATAATTTTAATAATACAATTTAAAAATTGGAAGAATTTAAGCAACAAAACATACACAATTATTTAAGAGAATTTAACTTGGTCTTACCGGTGATCTTGTGAGAACCTGCCCTTGAAGTTTCCATTCTCCGGGCACATCATCCTCTGAGATCTCAGTATCGAAATTGGCTTCATCTTTTTCAACAACTTCTACACTTGCAAGGGGTTTTAGGATCTCAGCTTCACGTTCTGTATTAGTAGTGAACATAAAACATTAGACATGAAAAAATACAAATGATCACTTCTTAAAATAATTTTTAAAAAAAAACATAAAAAAATAAGTCAAAACACCAAGCTGCTCACCACCCAGCGTAAGCTTTGCAGGATATCGTTTTCCTTCAACTTCCATGGCATACTCGCCAACATCATTTGGTTGTGCATTCTTAATGGTCAGAACAATATTTTTTCCATCTTTCTGGACTTCAGTCTTTTCTGTGGGTTCATTTGGAATCTCTTCATTTCCCTTGTACCATTTCCAGTTGGGAGTGTCTTTGAAGAGCTCACACTTGAAGGTAGCGGTGGCCTTTGGTTTCACATGCTGGTCCCTCAGTGGTTTCACCAACCAGTCTCTAATGATTTCTTTAAAACAAATATTCATAAATAAGAATATTGACATGGTTGTTAAAGTGTTTTAAATAAAAAATACTTATTTAAGGGGAGGTGTTTTTTAAAAAGTTATACATACCAATAATCTTCACAGTTGTTTGAGTTTTGAGATTTTCACATTCGCATGTGTAAACACCAGCATCGTTATCATTTGCATCCTGAATTGTGACAGCATGTTGCAGTCCAATAACATTAATAGCAGCCTTGCCAGGAACTAATTCAAACTCTTTGCCGTCCTTTTTCCAGACCACATTCCGGTCTTTGTTTAACTCACAAGTTAGATACATAGGCTGTCCCTTGAGAACAGACACCTCCTCCTCCAGGTTCTTGATAAACTTAACAGGCAGCTCTAAAGATAAAAGATACAGTATATATTTTAAATTTACCCTGAACTACTGCCATAGTTTATCAGTATGATATACGGTTGAACTGTGGTCAAATCTGTGCTAACCTTCAACAATAAGTCTGGCAGTGGAGGTCTTCTCTTTATTTCCCAGTTTAGCAACGCATGTGTACTCTCCTCTGTCAGAGAGCTGAACATCAATAATAGCCAATTTCCGATCTTTACCGTCAGAAGTGAACTTGTGCTTTGGGCTTTCCCTCAGGTTACTTCCATCTTTCATCCAAGTAGTTATAGCAGTGGAAGGAGAAATCTGGCACTCAAACACAGCAGAGGAACCAATAGACTCAGCCTCTTCCAACACAATGTCTTGAATCTCTTTTACAAACTTGAGAGGGACAGCCTTAAGTTGGAAAGCAAATGGTGAATCTCCAGGAGGTTTGTCACCGCCACCACCAGGTTTAAGCCCTCTGCCACGTCCTGCATCACCAGGTGATGGAGTTTGACGTGCTGAAAGTGTGTAAAAATAATAAAAAAGGTTAATATAATTAATGCTTAATGTAATTAATGCTTGCTTATGTTGTATATTTTAATACAATCAGAACAGAAGCCTTACGTTTAAGCCCTCTGCCTCTGCCTAGTGCTCCCTCTTCCTTGGGTTTTCCATCTGGTTATAATATTGTAACAAAATTCCAGTTGTAAATTAAACTATATTTATCCAAGACATACAATAATTTGCAATAAAAGGAAATGTAAAATGTTTTTATAAACAAGAAATAAATATTACTGAAATAGCTGATGAAAATGAATGAAATACAATTAGAAATGAAGACTAAACAATTACATACATAAAAAGATGAAAACTGTACAAACAATATGTGACATAATGACAAAAATGACACACAACAGTTGACATGTAAAAACACAGTAACTCACAGACACATGTACAGACCAACAGGTGAAGCCCTTGGGTGGGCTTATGAAAATAATGAAGGTAAGACGAAAAACTAAGAATGAGCATAATGGAAACAAAAAGATGAACCCGGATTGGTCAAACAGCTAAACTATGAGGAGCACATTTTAAAGGATGCAAGTGGGGATGTGATAAAATACCAGTGGTGAGGTTTTGGTATCCCTCTCACCTTTCTTGGTACCAGTGCCCCCTGGAGTTTCAATGGCTCCATCATCCAAGGTGGTATCAAATTCTTCTTCATAACTTTCAGATGGAACAAGTTCCCATCCCCATGTTTCTTCTTCTTCGTCATCTTCTTGTTTATCTTGTTCATCTATAAATTCTTTTTCAAGTACTTCTTCTTGCTGAGTTGGAATCTTTTGTAAACACACAGCTGCAGGAGATATTTCTTTTGTTAATGCCATTTTTACTTTTTCAGTGTCTTCCTGACAAGATTTTTTCTGTTGAGAAGAGACTGGAACGCTTTTCAGTGTAACAGATTCTATTGGTGAGACATATTTAGGAACTATATCACTGGACTTTCTTTGCAGTTTAATGGCTTCAACTTTGGGTGTAAGAGTCCTTTTAATGTCTGCAGCTTTTTGGACAAGTTCATCAGGTTTCAGAGTAATTTTCTCTTTTTCCATTACTTTTCCAGACAGAGGACCATCCTCTTTAAGAATATGTGTTTTTAATTCTTCTTTAGGACTTTCTTTTGCTTTATTTATTAATTTCAGAGAAAGTTCCTCATCTTTAGGTTTCTTAATATCTGGTGAGATTTTGTCATCGTCAGCATCTTTTTTTATATGTTCCAATGATTTTAGTGTTATAGCCTCTTTTTCTTCACATTCTATTGGAAAATGGCTACCTTTTTGAATTATCATTGGCTTTGCTTCTTCCTCCAAACTTTTTTCTGTTTCTTTTGCTTGAGTTTCGACCTTATCTTCTTTGTCTGGCTTTTCTGTTGTAATTTTGATGGCTTTAGGTACCTCAGACTCTTTATGTTTCTCCTTGGCTTCTAGAAACCCGGGTTTTGGAGCAGCCACTTCTTCTATCTTTTCAGCTGTTGGCGTAGTTTGTTTTTTCTTTATAGCTGCAACCTTTAATTTTTCAGGCCTCTCAACTGGTTTTGTCATGGCTTTTTCATGTTCCTGTTTGCTTGATGGCACCTTGGATATTTTTTTAATAGCTTGGCTTGTAGTCCTAATACTCTCTTTTTTTGACATCTTGTCTTTCTTGAATTCCTCTAGGCCTACAACATCCTGTTTCTCTTGCTCATCAAGGGCTTTAAGATATTGTTCTGAGACAACAAATTTTACATCACAAACAGCACAATAGCAAAGACACAGGACACGCAAATACGACACACAACACTTAACAGTGATGTCAGTTACATTTCAGCTAATTTTATATATATTTGCATTAAGGTTCTTTTTAATATATCTTTATATACAGTATTCATAATAATAATTATCTCTTTGCCATCAAATGTAACAGGTCCAAGTTCCACATATACAGTATGCCCTTTCCCCTGCAAGAACCTTTTTATTGTTAGCTAAACTAAGAAAATGCTGACAAAAAACACAGAACACCAATAAAATAAAAAAATGTTGTGTAATTAATAATAATTATCAGCATACTCTACATTATTTAAATCCACGGCCACAAATAATAAAGTAGCAACGTACCTTTCTGTACTGGTCCAGGAGTCTGAACAGGACCATGATCTACAGAAATAATTATATAACAATGAAAAAACAATCATAATATTGTTAATATTGAAGGTTGACACGAAACACATACAACTGTGTGTTTTACTTAGTAAAGTGTGAATTTTTGAGCCAGGAGTTCTAAGAATTCCTATTGTTTTAATGTGTAAAATGATCATTTACACATTATTATATAATAATATTTTATGCATAATAATATCTTGCATATTTACTATAGTCTTTGGGCATTCATAGATATTATATATGTAAGCAAATATTATATTTTGTATTTTAATAAATGTATTTTAAATTTGCTACATTAAAAATGACTATATTTCAGTTTGGCTATGTTTCAAGAATCATTTTGTTGTATTGATTGGATATCAGTTTATATATTTATATATATTTTCTTAAATATGTCATAATGTTTATTTATTATTGTTATCTATTCAAATTCATCACAAATAATTTACTATGCAACAAAGAGTATAAAAGGCAAATGGACGGCATATAATGAACCAAAACTTGTAAAAGTCAAAACCAAACTTGGAAAAAGACACTTTACCTTGAGGAGGAGAGGCTGTGTTTTTAACTGGTGTCTCTGTTGGCGTTGCTGTCTTATGTGTTGGTTTAGTCTTTACAGGTGTTTCTTTGAATGAAATCATGCCATTGTCACAGTCAAAAATAATATATAGGGAACCATGTTTCAAATTACATACTTAATAAATTGCACAAAATAAGATGCAATTGGCAAAGTAAAAGAAAGAATAAAGCAGAGAAAACTAAGACTTTACCCAGAGAAGGCGAGACTTTTTCTACAAGTGGCTCTACAGTTGGCTTTGCCGCCTCAGGTGTTGCCTTTTTTACCACGGTTGGCTCTTTAAATAAAAGCATGTCAATGTTATTTAAGAAATTATGATGAAAAATTAAAATATAGTGGTGCAAAGTAATAAAAAACAAAATGAAATATCGTACCTTGAGGAGGACTACCTCCTTGTTGTGGTAATGCTGGCTTTGTTGCCTCAATTGTTGGTTTCTTCTCGACAGTTGGCACTTTAAATAAAAGAATTCAATTGTCAAAAGCAAAAAATGATCATTTGTATAGAAAAAGCTAACATGTTATAAAATAATCCGATGACCCGTTTAAGAAAAAGTGACATAAGATAAGATATAGTCTAGATATACCACTGTACCTTCAACAAAAGAGTCTTTTTGTTTAGATGGTGCTATTGTTGGTTTTGGTGCCTCAATTGTGGGCTTCTTGTCAACAGTTGGCTCTTTAAGTAAAAGAATTCAATTGTCAAAGGCAAGAAATGATCATTTGTATGGAAAAAGCTAACATGTTATAGAAGAACCTGATGACCCGTTTAAAGAAAAGTGACATAAGATAAGATATGGACATGATATTGTACCTTCAACACAAGAGTCTTTTTGTTGAAGTGGTGTTATTCTTGGTTTTGGTGCCTCAATTGTGGGCTTTTTATCAACAGTTGGCTCTTTAAACGAAAGCATGATGTTATTACAACTAAGAACTATATTTAAAGTAAAAAAGGCAAAGATATTTGAACACAAAGACATCAAAAGAATAAAAGAATCAGACGTAGAGGAGAAGAATATTCAAAACATTTAAAGAGTCTCTACCTGGACCAGGAGAGACTTTTCGTTCAACTGGCAAAACTGTGGCTTTTGGTGCCTCAGGTGGTACTTTCTCCACTACAGTTGGTACTTTAAATAAAATCAGGCCAATATCACACAAGAGAGAACAGATGTGCTGCATTACAAAAATTTCAAACTACACAAAAACAGGAACGAAAAAGAAAAGACTAAAAAATAAGATAAGACATAAATAAGATAAGACATAAAAGCCAAAGTACCTTGCTGTGGGGAGATTTCTTTCTTAACTGGCATTACTGTGGGCTTTGGTGCCGGCGGTACTGCCTTCTTGTCCACAGTTGTCTCTTTAAATAAAATTATGCCAGTGTCACCACCATAATTGATATAATGTATGGAAAGAGGTTCTGAATGACAGACTATATAATCTACACAAGAAGTAAAAACACCTAACACAGCTAATTGATGCTGTATAACATACACAGACAAAAAGATCAGGTAGATAAAATAACAAATGCATGAAAGTCAGCACAGTACCTTGAGGTGTGGTGACTGTTTTATCAACTGGCTTCACAGAGGGCTTTATTGCCTCGGGTGTTGTCTTCTTCTCGATGGTCGGCTCTTTAAATAAAATCATGTCAATGTCACAGGAAAGAATTGATATTATGCATGGAAAGATGAATTTTAAAACTTTCAAAGCACACAAAAAGGGCATAAAGAGATGTGCCGTTTAATAAAAATACAATGAAATTACAATGTAACGGCTAGTCAACATATCTCATGTTATTTATATTTACAGAGAAGAAACGATCAGAGAAGAACACAGAAGATATGGAATCCACAAAAGTACCTTGGGGTAGAGAGACTTTTTGTGGTGTCACTGTTGGTTGTGGTGTCTCAGATGTTGTCTTCATTTCAACTGGCACTTTAAATAAAAGCAAGTTATTGTTACAATTGAAAAGGAACAATCCTATAGGCACTGCATTAAGAAACAGACCAAACACCCTATCAAGTAAGAATAGAATGAGTGCTCGAAAGCTTCTTTTAACTAACAAAATTAAGAGCAGAGAATTATATATTTGAATACTAAAAATTTACATAACTGAAGAAAAACATAAGATCATTTCGCTTGCCTAATCGGCAAGCTTTGCAACACAAGACAAAGAACACTTTGGATAAAGTGCATAAAGAAGAGTGCAAGTTCAAAGACAGCACAAGTACCTATATCAGACATTTTGAGCTCTTTCTTCATTTTAAAGCCAATTTCTTTGTGTATTACTTTAAAAGACAAAGCCTCTTCTAGTGGCTCCACCTTATCAATAAATTCTTCCTTAGTTTGTGACACATCATGCTTGACCACCAGTTCTGGAGGTTTTTCGGCTTCTTTCACAACATCAGACATCTCAGACTTCTTATTTGTTTCAAAATGCATTACTTGTATGATAGATTCAGCCTCAGTTTTAGGGAACTTGTCCTTCGATACTGTTTCTGTAGACAGCAAACTTTTTTTCTTCACTGAATCCTCTGGTATAAACACTTTTGCATCATGAGCAATTTTTGGTTCCACATAAAGGTCTTGAGTCTCTTCAGGTTGACACAGCATGTCAGCAACATTATATGAAAGATTTTCACCTGAACCCACTGGCTCAACTTTAATAATCCCAGTTGCAGGACTACTATCAACGGTGTGTAAAGTTTCCTCAACTCTATTTGGAGCTGTATTGATTTTAAAGACAAAATAGGTTGTAAGATTGCAAAGTGTCACAAAAGAATGACAACATTTTAACAAATATGCATATGAAGAAAATAAAGCCCCATTGGAGCCATTAATGTATACATATTAAGCATTTAAATACTTGCCAAACTAAAGCTTATGATCATTTTTCACTTTCATATTTTAAACAAATTAAAAAAAAATCATTTTAGACAGATTTTTCTATAGATAGGATCACATGGCCACTTTATAAATAGTAACAAACAGAATCCTGATCAGATAGAAAGTCACCCAGATCACACATACCTTGGAAAGGACCAAAACCTGTCTGCTTTTGAGTTTCAGCCATGCTTTTTTTCTCAGATGGCACTTCTGTAAGATTAGCTACTTTCAGAGAGGTCTCTTCACTTTTATAAGAGGATTTTTTTGAAACCATTGAGATCTCTTCAGTTTTCTTAGATATGTCCAATGTAAGATGAGTCTTTGAAAACTCTTCCAAAATGCCCTTGGAAGGCGCAGTGTCTTTAAAGATACAACATTGAAACTTTACTTGTTCCATATGGCAGTGAGCCATAATTTATTCAAGTGTATTTAAAATTAAAAGGTAAACACACACATAAAAATGTAAGATTGCATAAGAAAAACCCTCAGTTGCAAACAAGCATACCTCTGGCTGGGGCCAGATCTGTTCTCTTCTGAGGTTTTGCTGCAGGTTTTGCTTTAGCAAGTATGTCTTGAGTTTTAACTTCAGATTGTTTTAATATACTGTATTCTGGCTTATAAGATATGTGTTCAGATTCATAAAAGATTTCCTTTGCCACTGTTTTTGTGGACAATTCTATTTTATGTTGGTATTGTTCAACTCCTTTTTGGGATGCTAAGTTGAAATTAAAGAAAAAATAGAATTTCTTCATGTTAGAAAAAGGGGTAAAAGCAAATATAACTTTTTAATGGCTAGATTTTATTTTAATAGTTTGTAAAATATTTGGTTACTTTCCTCAGAATACATTTAGAGCTAGCAACTTTTGCTTTAAGGATACATTTTTTACAATGTACAAAAAAATGATGTCTTTTTTATGTATAGAATAGGTGTATCATTTCTATTTTTGCCTGATTACTTATTTAGCTTTTTTTTTTCAGAATACTTGTATCTGTGTTTATTTGCAGTAAAAACAGTTTATAAGCACTACCAAATGTTAAGGTGTATGTTATGTTTGTGTGTGGTGGTGTTTGTACTGGTAGAAGAAATGGCCCAAGATCTCGTACCTTTTGAAGGTGCAACATCCATTTCTATTGGAGTTTTCCTCTCCAGTTTGCTCTGAATTGGCAATTTTATTTCAGGTTTAGTTTGAACCACCTCAGGTAAAGTCTCCAAAGGTTGACATGACAGACTATCACTTTCGTTTGAAATTTCCAGTCTTGACACTGTTTGCCTTTTTATAGAAATTTCTTCTATTTTCTCAGATTTTTCCATTGTTGCATATTGAGTTTGCTCAACTGTTTTTGAGGCTGGAAATACATTAAAGAATTTTAAGATTTCACCATCTTTCGGTGTAATGTAGCATGTTTAAAATGCTAAACATACTTTTCGACATCAAATTTAAGACAAAACCTCCAGGACCAACCTAGCATACCTCTAGTAGAAGCTATTTTAATCTCCATTTGAGCTTTAGGCACAGGAGCTTCCTCAGTCAATACATCTGGATATGTAAGTTCAACCACTTTGTAAAAGTATTAATTATTTTAGACAAAAATGAAAGAAAATATTAATCACAAATAGCAAACATGCAGAAAAGAATTTTAAGAAAGTTTAATCGCACAGATGTGCAAAAAGCAGGTATGTTCATTAATGAGAACAAGGTATAAGAACAGAAATTATACCTCTCCACGGGGGAGACTTCTGTTCAGGAACAGGTATCTGTTCTTTCTCCTGGATGTGTTTAGGTTTTGATAGAGACAACTCTGTGGGACTTTGAGTTAGTGTTTGCTCTGCTCTCAGACCTTCTGGAACAACACCTTTTAGTTCTTCTTTAAATAATGCCTCTGTTTTAGAAATTGATGGTATCTTAGACTTAGGGTCTGGCTTTCGAATGTCTGGAGACACAGGTGTAGGTTCTGGCTGTTTAACCAGCTGGACTTCTACCAGCTCTCCAGAGGCAGGTGTAAGATCTGGTATTTTAATCACATCTGTCTTTTGCATCTTAAGTGCAGCTGGTGTCTCATGTTTTATTGCTGGGAGTGCAGGCTCTTCCTTCTCACTCGGCTCAGCCTGCCGTGCTGCTGAAAAGTCCTGTTTAGGTTTCGTCACCCTTGATGGGTCAGGGCCACCTGATGGTGCAAAGTCTGATTTTTTATCTGCTTCTATTTTTGATGTTACTGTTGTCTGTACCACCTCACAAGCTTGAAAAGAATATATACAAGTTATAAACAAATAGACGAAGGTGACAATGACAAGTGTGTGACATCTCAAAGACAAGAGGTTAAAATTAAGAAAGCAAGCATTTGGACAACCGATTATGGTTGCTCCAGCATACAGACATATTTATATTATAGGCATCAACTAAAGAATTTAGAACGGACTCAACTACAGAAAAGACACACTCTACATAAAAGTACACAACATACAAAAAATGTCACAAGCCGAATACATCAATGAATCTCGAATTCCCAGTTGCTTTCATCTGACTGTTACCTTTTATTGATGTAATGGCTGATTTCTGAGGTAAAAGCTCCTCATGTTTAGCTGTTATTTGTGGTACTGCTTCTGGCTGCCTAGAAGCATCTGTTTTTTGACAAACATTTAAAGAAAGATGAAACTGACAGCATTCTTAAACAAAATAACAGGAGAAAAAATGACAAAAGAAACCATACTTAAAGAGACATAAATAAAAAATTAGCTCATTACACAAACAATATAGACACACCTTATAACCATATATTAAAAATCATAGTGTGAAAAAGACGCACAAAACAAAACTTTATAAAGAGAAATTGATGTTCAGACAGACAGACAGACAGACAGACAGACAGACAGACAGACAAATGAAGTAGCACATATTCAAAAAAGGCAGCTGACACAATACCTGTCATTGATGTAGATTCAGGTTTCTTTGTAACTGAACTCTTAGGCTCTGACTTAGTTTGGGGTTTGAGTTCTGGCCCCAGTGTAGCTTTTGGTCCTGGAATAGATTCAGGTTTTAATACTGGCTTCTCTGCAGCTTTTGGTTCAGGTTTAGGCTCAGGTTTAGGCACTGGCTTCTCTGCAGCTTTTGGTTCCGGTTTAGGCTTTGACTTTTCTGTAGCCTGTGGTTCAGGTTTAGGCTCAGGTTTAGGCTCTGGCTTCTGTGCAGCTTTTAGTTCCGGTTTAGGCTCTGACTTTTTTGTACCCTTTGGTTCAGATTTAGGCTCAGGCTTCTGTGCAACTTTTTGTTCAGGTTTAAGCTCTGGCTTTAGTGTAGGTTTAAGCTCAAATTTAGGCTCATGTTTAGGCTCTGGCTTTTCTGTAGCTTTTCGCTCAGGTTTAAGCTCTGGTTTGGCTACAGACACCACTGTAGGATCAGTGGGCAATTTAGGCATGGGTGGCTCAGTTGCTGCAGGTTTTAGGACATCTTTAGATAAGACAAAGAACTGTTAGTGTCTAATGAATATGACAACACAGGCAGTTTCAAGAACATCATTTTAAAGATTTATAAAGAAGAAAACGACTTGACTATTGACTTTTTTTACTTGTTAACAGAAACAGGAAAGTATACTTATTAAAATTTGGAGAAGACTTGATTTCACATATCAGTTCTATACAGCAAGATGAGAACAGTGTTACGGACATTTCTAATAAATACCTTTGAGTGTAGGATGTTGTTTTGACTCAGGTACAGATGTTAATAGGACTGTTTCCTCTACAAGCATGACCTCAGATTCTGAATAATAAAATGGATAAATATGTTTTCATTGGTTTTACATTAAACTGCATCACTGATAATAAAGCATAACAAGGAATGTGGCAGTCTTTTACCTTTTGAAATTTTTTCTTCAGTCGTTTGTGCCACCATCTTTTGTACAGTTTCTTCAACTGGCTTCTTCTCTTCTGAAAGAAAACAAATAAACATTAATATGACAAAAATATAATTATATGAGGAAACCTTGACTTACGAGTGTCGCAACTAACAAGTTTTTTAAGATACAAACTGTTTTACGGCTGATTTTTTGCTTTGGGTTTCAATCCTAAATTCAGGTTACGAGCTTCAGACACCCACCCGCTAGTTGGTGTAGAGAACGCCACAGTAAATGCCGTAACATCCGCCCAGCATCTCGTGTCTCACTCAATACCTAGTCAGACATGCGGAGTCGCCTGATCTCCAAGGTAAATGCTGTACATTGCACTTAATAAAACTAGTTTATTGCTATTGTATTTTTTAATACAATATTCGTTATTTATAAATAAATTTTTTTTATTTAAAAACATGTAACCAAAAAGTTGTGGTGTTTTTTTCTGGGATCCAGAATGGTTAATGGCAATTTATTTCATTTCAATAAGAAAAATAATATGAGTTAGAAGCTCTGTCACAGAACAAATTAAACTCGTAAGTCAAGGCACCACTGTACCTCACCCAGCTAGATTTAATAATATGGTGTTTAGAAAATCATGTGTGGAATTTTTAATGACATTATTGATGATGGTTCATATATAATATTTAAATTTTAAAAAGTCTAAATGAATTAGTCATTATAATATATTCGTTACACGTGGATGATGAGGACAAACAACAGTATCAACAGGATAAAAGCCAGTGTTCACACAGCATGGATGAAGAAGGCTAACCATTAAGCTCTTAGTTAGTTTTATGGCAGCCATATACCTTTAATTGATGCAACTTCATGAATTACTCTTTCTTCTTGCACTGTCCAACTCTCATACTCTACCATACCAAAATGAAATGTTCCAAGGACACAAAGGGGTGGAAAAGAAGCAAAGATGGTTGAATATAAAAAAATGGATATTTGTATAGCTTATATATATTTATATACTATGTGAGATCAAAAATACAAATTTACTTCTTATTAGTAAATATTAGTTTTAAACCAAATAGTTTTTAACTAGCAGCGACATTATTTTATTTTATTAATTTTTTTCAAGAATTTTAAAAATTTGGTTAAAAGTGGAATAACATTAGAAATAGTACCTGTTACATCGGTCTTTTCTTCATAATGATAAAATTCTCTTGACTCATCTTTTAAATAGGAAAAATTTAAAAGCAGCCATTATCAATCTGAATTATATTACTTGGAAAATATATGATTTTAATTGTTCCAGCCTACCTTTAAAACTAATCATAGATGACATCTCGGGCATTTGTATTGATGTATCTGGGACATCTATATGTATTGAGAATTTTTTGTCTTATTTCATTGTTTTAAATGTATAAAATAATAGAAATTTGCATAACTAGGCAATTAGGCAACTCTCACTAATATAAAAATACTCACCATAAGAAACTGTTCCTAGATCAATGTCTGTAAAATGATGTAAAATACTGTTACTAGGAATCAGAGCCCATATTACACAAGGTGGTAATGCTATGCTAAAGACATTACGGCTGCAGAAATATTTAATTAGTACCTTTGCCTGATAGGTACAGCTCAGCTGTACTTTTAGCTTCACCAATAGGCTCCAGTCGTGCAATCACTGAGTATACGCCTAAAACATTATTCAAGAAGTTAATTATATATAACCTATTTTATTAACATATACATTAAGACTAAATGCTGTTTTATTGTACACACCTTCGTCCTCAGACGTTACATTATGGATGATCATAAAGTGACGTCGCCCTTCACATTGAAAGGCATATTTTGGGCTTTCTTTAAGCTCCCATGAGTCTTTATACCATGTGACAACTGCATTGTCAAATGACAACTCGCACTCGAAAGTTGCAGTCTGGCGTTCCTTTACCACAATGTTTTGAATGCGCTTAGTGAACTGTATTTGATCAGCTGGAAATGAGATGTGATTTGTTATTGGATGTCTTCTTCTGTTCTATTATATATCATATTTTATTTGTTTAAAATAAGAGGTAGGCCACCAGGCCCATGCAGTTAAACAGGATTATAAAAATAAGAGAAAATTCTGTATTTAATGAATTATCCTTGGCAAAAATAGTGTAGTAAATAGTAAAAATGTAAATTAAATTTGGATTATTTTAGTTAAAGTTAAAGTTTAGTTATTACTTCGCCTTTATTATACTGAATATTTCAGACTCACCCTTTTGACTAGCAATAGACACAGTTTTACAATAAAATAAAGAATTGAAGACTGGCATACAAATATTTATAAAGAAAATAAATGAAAAAAAAATTTCAGGTAACTTATTAGTTCAATACTGATATCTTAGCCCTCTTACCAAAAGAAATTTTTAGTTTCTTCTAATTTTTGTGTTGTAAAACCGGCGTTACAACAAATTAGTTACTAACCTGTGACTTTAAGTGTGGCACTGGAGATGTGTGGGCCACACACAACACGGTAATTTCCCTGGTCACTCGTCTGAACGTTATTGATCTTCAACAGGTGGCGATCGCCAACTACTTCAATGTCATATTTACTGCTGTTTTCAAGCTTCTTTGAGTCTTTGTACCATGAAAGTGTGATTTCTGGGTAGTTAATCTTAATTTCACACTCAAATACAGCGTCAGTGTTAACTATGGAAGTTTGATCTTTTATGTCATCAAGCAGGGTGATGGGCTAAAAAAAAAAAAATAAATGCACATTATATATATAAATGCCTTATATTAGAAATTTAGAATGAAATGTTTATGATAGACTTACTTCAGTTTGTTCCATTCTTCGCTGCAAATCAGCTACAAGCCTAGCCAAATCCTCATCGGATTCTCTGCTACGTTCTAGTTCCTTAAATAAAAGAAAAAATATAATTCCAATTATGAATAATTGCAATTACATTTTATTATGCAGTTAACGATAGCAATACAATAAAAACAATCTCGTAACAGAAAAATTTACCGGTCTTTCACTTTCTTCACCCCTTTCTTTTTTCAGCTGCTCAATGGCCTGGAGAAGACCACGGTAGTCTGTGACACCATACATGCGAGCATATTTCTCATATTCTTTTGGGTCTACATTTCTTAGCAGCTCCACAATGTTGATGTCTTTGTCCTCTTGTGGGCTTTTCTGTTTTGATGGTGTTCTAAAAATAACAGATAAGTGTTTCATTTCTATAAATGTATTTTCTCACATTAACTACAGTATAATAATGTATAATTACAGGACATGGAGGGCATTAAATCTTGAACTTACGTCTTTAGTGTTACTGCTTCAGGTACAATCTCTTTCTTCTCATCAACAGTCAGATCAGTGCTGGATTCGATTTCTCCATGTTTGTTTGTTGCTACACATCTGTACTGTCCTGCATCAGATTTGGTCACATCTCTGATTTCCAGTTTGGCATCTTGGCCCTTTTGCTCAATGGCAATGCGACCACCATGAGACATCTGCCTCCATTTGCCTTTCATCCATTTCACATTAGGAATGGGATCACCGCCAACCTTGGCAATGAAAGTTGCAGTGCCCTCTGTAAAGCAAAAAATAGCATAGCCCTAAATAAACTATGTGCTTTAAACAAGAAAAAAATCTGTGGTTATATGGAAAAAGTCACTTACTTTCCACTATACGGACATTCTTAGGTTCATTGATAAAGAAAAGGTTGTCCAGCTTCTGAGCAGGCTGAGGTGCCATTTGAGCTGCTGCAGGAACTAATTCTGCTGATTGAAAACATCAGCAATGTAAGCACAAAGACATGAAATGAAATGAAAAAATCTTCAATGCTAAGATGCTATTATGGGTTTTTTTTTTTGGCTTTGGGCAGTTGAGACAGAAGATACTATTTAAAATAAACAACCATAAAAACATGATGGTTTTGAGGAACAGTAAAGATAAACAAAAGCATGTCCAATGTTTTAGAATACTCCTACTATCTTGAGTGTGATAAGGTATAGTCACAAAATAAGACGCAATTTTACATAGAGTAAATTCATTTAGTTGTTACAATTTTAACCAAAAAAAATTTGTCATCTACGAAATCATCTACCGTAAGGAATAACATTTAACAATCAATCAATTATCAATTAAAACTGTCAAAATTTACCTATTTTCATATTATATATTTTAAATTAAGAAGTACTGGTCCTATTTCTGAATATCAAGTAGTAGGCGGTATGTAATAAATAGGGAAAGAAAGATCTGAACACATTGTTCCTCTTCTAATTTATCCTCAACCTTCTTTTTATCATTTTTATTAATATAATAATATTATTTTTCTTGATAACATTTAGAAACATTTTGACCTACTCTAAGAATAAAAGTTCATTTTAAATGTGTTTATATTCATCATCCACATTTTGAAACATACCTTTAATGGTGACCTTAGCCTTGGAAAAATCACTACCAGCATTGTTGGTTGCCTTGCACAAGTAGTCTCCTGCATCAGCTGTGGATGTCTTGGCAATTGTTAGAGTGGCAGTGCCATCTTCAAATGTGATCATGTAGTTATCAGAGATGATCACCTCTCTTCTGTCCTTCATCCATTGGATTGATAGTGGATGAGATCCACAAACGTGACAGCAAAGATTAAGTCTTTCACCCTCAGTCACTGTCATAGGCTTGAGGGCCATATCAAAGGTTGGTGGTGTTTGTTTTTCTAAAGAAAATCGTGTTTATTAATACATTTTTTTAATATTATCTGGATAAACATTTATCAGACCAAAGATATATTATAAGTTTATGTAGTAAACTTAACATTCTTTACCTGTAATGCTCATCGCCACATTGTAGGATGCAGTACCAGCTTCATTTGAGGCAACGCAAGTATATGTGCCACTGTCTGATGTCTGGGATTTTTTAATGGATAATGCAGCCACATTTCCCTCAAAGGACATTTCACAGCTATCCGAACTGAAAATTTGGTCTCTATCTTTGTACCAACTAATAGACAGTGGAGGTGTCCCTGATACAAGGCCCTCAAGTTTCACAAATGTGTTATCACTTTCCTCAATATGCTCTGGAGGCGTTTTAGTAAAGGTTGGTGGATTTTTCCGTTCTGAAATAAAACATACAGTAGATCCCTTTATCATTTGAACACTTATCATACATAGACATGCGTTGCCAAAATACAGGGCAGGGTAAGAGAATCCGCCCAAGACATAATGGCAATGTTTCATTCATACAGCACTGATTCTCAAATAGCACTAGCTCATAATTTAATATTTGTAATCAAAACTTTTCTCACATATCGTATATATTGCAGTACAGTATAACTTGGAAAGATAGAAAGTGTGATGCAGCACAGAGCAAATAAAAGTTACTGTTACTACCCCAAGGTTTATTAACTGTCCATCACTTGTACTATTATTTTTTATACCGCATATATTTTACTATTATGGAATTAATATTTCAATTTAAAGAAAATATAAAGATTTATAAATGTTTCAACATATAAATGTAAGGAATGGTCTTTAATTTAATGCAGTATTTTTTTTTTAAATACTTCCTGTTTTCACTTATGTTAGTGTCAGTCTTTCCTGTTAGAACAAAAAATGAAATAATAAAATAAAACATTAAAGGACTATTGTACTAGCAAAAATTTGTAACTAGCTAGCTTCAATGTGTTAAAAAAGCCAACACATTTTTGGGGTAAGGGTCTGTCAGCATGGCATAGATAACTGCACTAAAAATTCATCTACCTGCCCCAACCCAACCCCGCTGTCCTCTCTCCATGTTAAAAGCACCATTATGCTACACTGTGGGCATAGTGTTCTTTTTATGATCACTTAGTTTGGGGTGATTTAGTGGAGTTTAAAAGTTTTGATGGAAACGAGTCTTTATCTAGACACCCTGTTTGATAGCTCATACATTTAAGGAATATAAAATATTATTTTACATGCAGAGGGTAATCAATGCTTTTCAGAAATTTCCATGTGTTTCCTGGAAGCTTTCCTAGTAAGTTTTCTCAACATTAATTCTGTTACATGACTTCAATATGGACAAATAAATTGTCTGTCTTGGGTTGTATTCCCAGGGTTTCATTAGCACAAGAACTTGACATCACATAAGCATAATGATTCAAAAAGTGTGAGTATTTTCCTAGGGTATCTTTAGTGCACTTGAGTAGACTTTCCATTCTGCAGTGGTTTCCAACAATTCTTGCGTTTTATTTAAAAAAAAAAAGTATTTTTGTATCAAAAATTTTTTAGCACAAATGAATGTGCATTCAAGCTTTGGTTTTCTTGCGCATGTTAATGTTTGTACCCCTAAGCTTCAGGTAGGTTCTAAGAGCCAGACAATAATGCAATAATTATTCTTATACAAATTATTATTGATAAAATTGGTGACCTGGCATCCTTATTATAGTGAACAAGGCTGCATATTTATGTTGAATCCTGAACATGTTATCCATACAGATTGTAGATGCAGATAGCCAAATAATATTCATCCAAAGTTCTTGACTGTTCATGATGAAAGCTTCAAATGGTTGATAATAATCGACGCAGTATAAAACAAAATGAATCCAAAGATATACAGACCTGTCTCTGTTGTCACAATGGCATGACAGATGTCAGTTCCATAGGAATTTGAAACCTCACAAGAGTATATTCCAGAAGTTTCTTCATTACACTCATGCAGGCACTCCAGGGTACATGACTGTCCTGTCACTCTTGTGTTGTATCTGTATGAGGCATACAGCTGCTTTCCATCTTTGTACCATGTTACAAACAAACTTGGAGCTCCAGTGAATGTGCATTCAAGCCTCAATTTACTTGTAATTGGGCTGACTGTGTCATTTAATCTCTTCAGGAAGCATGGAGGCGCTAAGAAAGGTAGCAGAATGAATGTTTTTGTAAAAAAAAGCAAGTACTTGATGTAGAAGTTTTCATAGCAGCCTCAGCAACATGCTAGTAACTGAAGAGCAAATCATTGTCCTTGGTTTCTTTATATGACATCCATGTGGAAGTAATATCTTTCAATCTTTTCAGAAAGCGTGCAGACCAAAATATCAAGACGTTGTTCCAAGCAGACTCACAAAAACAAGCATTAGAAAACCAGATTCTTCAGACACATGCTCCTTGTCAAGGTCAAACCGAGACCTTTCATCACACTACAACACAACTCGCCGTATAACAAGACCATCATTCCAGGCACCATGCTGTCCTACACTGCAATATCAACTTGCTCTCTCTGAAAGTTATATGATGTAAGACTTTTAAAAGTAAGACAATGCTGGCCCTTTCTTAGGACAGGAAAGCATCTTCTATAGTCATGTAGAATTGGCAGATATCAGTTCCATATGCATTTAAAAATTCAAAAGAGGTTTTGTTGGTAGAGCTACTGTAGATCCATGAGTTTGTAAGAGAGTTGCTTCCCATAATTATGCCAAGTTCCAAAAAATTGTGGTGCTCCAGGTAAGGAATATTCAAGTTTTAATAAGGATTTTATTGGATTACTAAGACTTAAACGTTTACAAAGCAGACAGGCAAAGATTCTGAAAGAAAAAGGAATGAGATTTTTATCTCATGATATGTGTGAGGAATGTAGTGTGAGAAATTTAAGACTACAACTTGATGGTGAAAATAGCAAAGCGGCCAAAATACTAAACTAGTTGTAGAAGGACAGAATAGCCAGCATTCCTTGCAAAGTTTATGAAACTGTAATAACATTGACACAGAAGATGTCCTTTTCATAAGAGTTTAAGATTTCACAAGAATAGTTTTCCTTGGTGTCCATTGGAGGACTCATATAGGCACCGTTTGTGACAAAGAGCCGTCTTTGAGTTATGTAAAATATTGTCTGTGGTCCACTTGTTTTCGTCATGAAAAGTAATTATTTTTACTGAGTGGGGGAAAAAAATCAGTAGCATCAAAAGATGTTAACAAGAAATCAATCCAGGGTCAGTAGCTGATAGCTTTGTGGGTAGTGCGCCAACATATGTAGCTGTGTTGTAAGCCTTTCCTGATCCCGTCCTTTTTCCCACTTTACTTCCTGTCTAGTCTTCTTACAATAAAGACAACAATGGCCAAAATTAAATCTTTATAAAAAGCAGTATATTCCAAAAGATGTATACGCATTGTACGCAATGTATAAGCATTCCTACTGATGTATTACAAGTTCTTCTGGGTCATCTTCAGAAATGTTCTAAGCTGGCAACTGTAGACCATCATTATGGCTTCTCATTTTAAGGATGATAAAAGGTGATACTTAGGAAAATAAATGTAAAGATTTTATGTATTTTGCAAAACTGATTCAATCAAAAATAAAGGTAAATCGCATCACTAAACGTGGCATTAATTTTCTTCTTTCTGCTCCAATTGCATTTATCCTTCCACCTGGTGTTGCAGTCGATTTGTGCTAATCAGCAATCCAAAAAACACTTTGATATTGCAGGTTCATGACACTATTAATGCTGAGTTGATCATGCCGACATCCGATATCCTTGAACTGCCAGATGCTTGTTAGACGTTTATAAGTTGAAATAATATCTTGTGCTGCAGGTTAGTTAGAACAACTGGTTAGTAAGAAGAAAACGATCGTAGGTGGCTCTTTCTCCGACATACTAACCTCTAGACCCAGCAACTGAAAGCTTTTCAACTGAATTTGATAAGCAATAATGGTATTCCTCAACATCTGATCTTTCAAAAGAATGTAACTTCAAATGTGTAACTGAATCTTCAAAAACATTTTTTTTGTCCAAGGGAAATGGCTTTAGGTTATTAAACCAGTATGGGGTAGTACCAATAACCTCACAATGAAACACAGTAGGCCCATTTTCTAGATCCAGCATTTGTAGAGCATGAGCTTCTGAGGATCAAAATAAAAAACAATCCCATCATGATAATGTTTAATTTTAAAAGCATTTTTGTAGTGTTTTGTAGCATCTTATAGAACTATAGAAGGAATTGATGATTCACATTCTGGCTTGTTTCTTTCAGATTATCTTTTGTTTTTAGCTCTAATAATGCAATTCATAAAATCCATCAAATCCTCATCTACTGTCTGAAATAAACAAAGAGTATTTTTCTAAATGTTTTAGGTATTTTAATTTCAGACCTGTTAGTTTGGCATTATAGATGCTCTGCTTTTTCGCAAGACTGTTGGCATCTATGCTCATCTATGCTAAAATAGTAATAACATTGATGAGGATCGAACTGAATTTGAATTTATGTTATAAATTATATTTGGAATTCAATAACTAAATAAATAGAATACAGAATAAAATAGAATAAAATTTGTCCAAACATGTCCAAATGCATATCCTTAAATAGCTGGTATTAATATCTGTGTGTATGTGTATACTGACAAAAAATGCAAAATAAAACTGTACGAGAGACATATGCAGATATATATGCTAATATATATGCTATCTACTCTATATACATCATTTCACTAGATGTGCTCATTAACTGAATTTGAATCTCTAAATGATATTAAGAGTTAAATAAATAAATAAATAGGGATCTTAAAACATGTCTGGTATATATATCTGGTATTAATATCTAGCAACATGCCCAAAGATACACAAAAGACGATGTGTATACTGACAAAAATGCAAAATAAAACTTTGTGGTAGAGGCATATGCAAAAATATATATGCTTTATATTCTATATACAGTATTCCACTAGATTTGCTCATTTGATTGTGTTACACTACACAGTTACTATTCACAGTTTAACAAAACATATCTTTATACAGAAATGTATCTTTATCTATGACAGTAGTATCTGTACTGATAGACGAAATACCTATGAAGTTTACTACATTTAGATCTAGATACATCTTAGATTCTTATTTTAAGAAGTACTTGCGCACAAAGCTAGTTAAAAAATATGATCAGGATAATTTAATACTTTCCTTTAAAGTTTATAAAGAAGACACAGCGGCTTGGATATGTACAGATTTAAATCTGGCTTCATCAAAAAAAGTTACACTCTTTAACATCAACCAAAGATAACTGAAGTTTTAAAATTAACCAAACAGACAAATTGATTCTTAAAATATGATGTGCACGTACACCATGTAGAATGAGTACCATTATTAATCAGTGTTTACCATTTGAGTATCAATTACTGTCATTCATTTCACAGAGCGAGCAAAGCTTAAAATTATATAAAACAATTAACTTACCGATGATGTTTAGGTTAGCAGAGCAGCTATCAGTGCCATGTGTGTTGGAAGCGGAGCAGGTATAAACCCCACTGTCTCCCGTAGTTGAGTTCAGGAGCTCTAGCCGTGATGTGGTATGGTGGCTGATGATCCTGTACTTCTCGCTTTGTTTGAGTTCAGAATCAGACTTGAACCATTTGAAGGTCACGTTTGGAGCATCTTCTATTTCGCATTCAAAATTGGCAGCACTGCCAACTTTGATTTCAAGGTCATAAACTTTTTTCTTGAATACTGGTGACACTGAATTTTGTAAAAGAAAGAAAATAAAATAGAAGTCAAATTTCTGACAAATATTTATAACAAGATTGAATTCAGCTGGATGAAACATGGGGAGGATGGAAAGAGATGTAGTCCTCAAGTGACTGTGAAAAAGATGTGCTATGAAAATTAAGGATGTGAAATGAAAATAAATAGTGTGATTTTTTCATGGGTAGTGAATGGAGTCATTAGTTGAAAATGTGTGGTCGATATGGCAATAATATAATTTTAATGAAATTGTTAACATTCACAGCCTTTCGCAGACGCCCTTAACAAGAGCGACTTACATTTATATATTTTTTATTCAGCTGAGCAATTGAGGGTTAAGGGCCTTGCTCAGGGGCTTTGTGGTGCTGGAAATCGAAACCCAGTTTTTCTGGTATCAGTCCAACAGCGCCACCACTTCCCCACTGTTTGCACAATTTATACCACTACATAATGTGTAAGGACAATAAAGAAAAGCAAATTTGTAAAAACCTATAATATAATATATTAAATTATATTTACTATATAATAAAATAATGGTTTAATAATTGTTAATACACTTTTTTTAAATAAATAAGTTTTAAATGTTTCAAAATAAGTAAGTACTGAATAAACCAATGCATTGCCATATCGCTCACTCTAGTCTTAACACAGGAACCATGACACAACATAGTGAAAGTTATTTTATCAATTAAAAGAATGTAAAATGATGACAGTTTTCACACAAAATGAAAATCCGAGGAAAAGAAATGACTTAAAAGGTGGAAAATTTGATGGTGGGATGTATTTTTTTAAATTATGAGAAAATGGTGGTGATGCTGATGCCTAGCAGTTTAGTTTCTACACCCAAAATGAAAAAGGTTAAGGATTAGATGGTTCATTGTGACAAGTAAAACTCCAGAATCAAACCTCTTGAAAGAATTGTGAGTCTTGATGATGTTGAGGCCTTGCCACTCTCACTTACAGCCTCACACGTGTATTCTCCTTCATGTTTTTCCCTTGTAACTTTGTTGATTACTAAGGTATATGCATCATTGTGTTTTGAGCATTTGAACTCTTTGCCAGATTTAATCAATTTGCCTTTGAAAAACCAGCTAACTTTGTTCACATTCTTGATACGGACAGTAAATGTAACCACAGAATTCTCCACAACAGCCAAATCTTCTAATGGCAAGTCAAAAACAATTTTCTTGCCCAAACTCTGCTTTGATGATTTTTTCAGTGTTACATCTTCTTTAATAAATTCTACCCTGCTCTGTTTTTCAATAAGGACATTACTAGACTTCTCTTCAAATGTTGACACTGGTATTCTAGTAGGGATATCTTTAAAACCTACATCTGTTGCTTTTTGAAATGACACAGATTTCATTTCTTGTGTTCTACTCTGAATCAATTCTGTGATTTCGGATTTTGTTTCCACAGCCATCTGAATCTCTTGATGTCTCGACTCTTGAACAATAATTTGTTCCCGGTCAGTTATATGCTGAAAATGTTTTTTGGTTTCAGTCTTCAAAGCAGCCGACTGGCCCTTCGTTGGTGCAAACACTTCAACATTTTCGGTTAACTGTACAGTCTTTACTACTGGTGTGGTCATTTCTTTTGAAGCAGCAGTTTTAAGATGAACCTGCTGGGGTCTAGGAACTGGCATTGTCTCAGGCTGTTCAGAAGTAAAGACTTGATTTTCCTGATAAATTATGGAGTTTAAGGCAGACTTAAGTTCACTTCTAAGATGAGCTGTTTGAGGATATTCACCCTCAAACGCAATTGTTAATTCCACTGGGGTGGATGTAGTTGTAATAAGATAAGAGAACATTGTGGACTTTGGTTCCTTGTACACCTTAACCTCCTGCACTTCCACAACTTTTAAACTACCCACAACGTCTGCCAGGATTAATGGCTGATCACAGGCCACAGCACACTGTAATGCATTTTTTAATTGATGTTTGATGTCCAAGCTGTGTGATTTTGGCACAGGAATTATAAATGTGAGCTCTTTTGTAAGTGCTTGGCTTTCCTGAGACTCTGTTGCTAAAAGAGGTTCTAAAGGCTCAGTGAAAATATTTGTTGTCATTGTCTCTGATTTTTTCATGTCTTGAGATGTTTCCCCTGTCAGATTTTGCTTCTCCTCAATTAATATAGACTGCTTTACAGACTGACCCTCCTGAATATTAACAGCATAATCCTGCTCAGCAGCCTCTAGGGTGGCACAGCTTTCAGTGGATATGGGCTGTTCCTCAATATGCATAGACTGTATGGTCAGCTGAGGTTCTAAATCTACCTTGCACAAAAACTTTTCAACTGCTTTTACATTATTTGTGTGACCTTCTTCTATTACATTTTTGTCTGACACCGACATTGCATGCAAAACATTCCAGTAATCTTCCTTTTGTATAAGTGCATGCTGCTCTTTATCAACACTAGCCAAAGGTCCTTCCTTGGGAAGCTGCCTAGTTTCTGAGATTACATGAAGAATATTCAAAGGCTTCGGTTCTTTTTTGTGTTCAGGTTTTACCTCTTTTAACGAAACATCAAGATCTGTGGTGAAATCTGCTGTCAGTTTTAACTTTTCCTCAATTGCAACTGCCTTTTTCGAGCTTTTATCTTGTCTCTGCAATGCTTTCTGATGATCTGGTTTTTCTACTAAAAGTAATCCTTCCTTGTATAAAGTAGCTGTGGACTGCATAGACTGGAGATACATCTTGGCTGAAGCCTCAGTTATTGGTTTTATACATTCTGCTGTTTTTTCAGAAGAAAAGTCTGATAAATGCTCAAAACTAACAGCTGTCTGCTCATCCACAGACATTGTTTGTAAAAGAGTTGGACTTTTCCTGGTTCTGGCTTGCTCAGTTCCTGGTTTCTCACAAGTAAATCTACCCTGAGATGGAAGAGTATTTTGATCAGAGGCTACCTGTAAATAAAGCACCTGCTCCTCTTCTTTTTGGGGATGTACTGACACAGCACTATCTAGACCTGAAATTCCTTCTATTTTCTCAGCATGAAGTGTACGTTTTTCCTCAGCAAGAAAGGCTGATTTTAACATTTGGGATTTGGACAACTGTGCAACTTTCACAACTGGTTTGTCCGCTTCTAAATTACTTTCTTTCAAAAGAGTATGTGTAACTTCACTTACAGATGTTATCATTGGTTCAGGTTTTTCCTTTTTAATTAAAGATTCAGTAGTTTCCAAGGAGGGTGAGACAGAACAAGCCTGTGTCACTTGTAGGTTCTCTGAAGATATTGCAGAGTACAATAACTTAACCCCTTCTGTAACTCTAAAGCTTTTCTCCTCTTCATAAAAAGGAATATTTTTGTATTCTTCATTTAAAATGGCAAGCTTGGTTTCAACCTGATGACTACTAAGAGAATGTTTTGGTTCTAAAATAGCATGTATGCTTTCTCCTTCGTTGCAAGATATAGGGTCAGCCTTCACAATTGTAAGAGGGGTTATACTCTGCGAAATAGCAGACATCACCTGTGAGGGCTGTTCCTCAGTAAGCTCAAGCTCTATTACCTCAGGGCTTTTGATACGGTCAGAATGCTGTTCTGTGAAACCTTGGTTTTCTTGAACAGCAGGGGTCATTGCAGACATGTGGAGCTGTTTCGGAGTTACCTTCTCTCTTTGCACAATTGCAGTTGAAACATTTAACTCACAAACAGTATCTACCTGTCTATCTTCAGTAGCAACGGTACAAATCATCTGATGTCCTTCCGGCAGACTAGCCGTGGCATGTCCTGACACATTTACACTGTACGAACGGGACTCAGTCGCATGTTCATATGTGGATGTTTTGTATGTTTTCTCCTTTGTTAAAACACTTTGTTTTTGGCTCTGAGATGTTGTTTCAAGTAAGACAATCAGTTCTGCATTGCAAAACGCTTCTCCAAGTGGGTTAGATGCCCTACATGAGTAGACACCACCATCACTTTGCTGAATTTCCATTATCTTTAAACAGCCAGATCCGTCTACGCTACTAACAATAATACAATATTTACTAGGTTGAACACGATGAGTGCCTTTAAACCACTGAATTTCAGGGAATGGAGAACCTGTAACCTTGTACTCAAAAACTGCCTGGCCTCTAACTGTGCACCGCACAGATTTAATTTCTTTCGTAAAATACGGAGGTTGACAGATGGCCTGCTCTACTTTTTCTGTATCTTTTACTTTGACATGAAGATAAGATACACATGTTGATTTTCCAAACCTGTTGCTTGCGGTACAAGAATACTCCCCTTCTAATTCCTTTTTAACATTGCTTATAACCAGAGTGGATTCTTCATTTTCTTGCACAAATGTATAAGTGGATGAAGTGGTTAATTCTTGGCCATTGTGGTACCACTGAACAAACGGTTTTGGATATCCAACTACAATTGTGGTAAACTTAGCTGTATTTCCCATAGTTACTATTGCTGGAGAAAGTTTGGTTACAAAAACTGGCTTTTCTATTTTTTTCTTGAGGGATTCTGAATTTAATTTAGATTCTGGCACAAGTTCAAATGTTTTAATTGTGGTATAAGTGTCCTCTTCAGTACAAACGGCAATTCTAGAAAGATCTGTACACAAAAGGTACATTTTATGTATCAGAAAATTTTAAATGTTAATTATGATTGTGAGATTTGTCATTTGTAAACTGAAATGTGCTCTGTAGGTACATTTAAAAAAGCAAAAATTTTGTGTGCAGGTACAGCAACAAAGACAAATACTATAGATACAGAGAGAGAGAGAGAGAGAGAGAGAGAGAAAGAGAGAGAGATCTTGTATGCTCTTATTGCTACTACTACTTCTACTACTAATCAGATAATAGAAAGTAGCTTAGCTTACCTTCTTTCACATGTGCAGGTTCTTCCACCTTTGGCACTGTGAAAATAAAAAAAAAAAGTTAGAGTCTAGAAAGTATCATTTTGTGATTCAAGGAGTAAACATTGCAGTTTATTAAGGGACATACAGTTTTAATCCAAAATATAATACTCCATATTCCTTCATGAACATCCATGAGGGATGTTTAGTCACAGTTATTTTTCTACAGTTTCTCTTTGCTGTTTGCTCTTTTGTTGTTTTGTAGAGATATCACATTTACCTCTATGAAACAAGAGTAAGCATAACATTTCCTACAGAAGAATAGCCAGAAAGAATTTTAAGAAGCAAACCATGCAAATGCCAACCTGTCTTCACCCCAATTTGGGTGCTGCACTTACTTTCTTCTGCAGCATTGACAATTTTGCACGTATAAGTGCCTCCTTGCTTGTGACCAATATTCATTAAATTTAAGCAGCACAAGGGTCCATCATGCTTCAGTGAGAACGAGCGTGACTCTTCAACCATCAACTGATTGTGTAGCCAAATCACATATGGAGAGGGGACTCCTTTGATTACACAATAAAGAGACGTGTTGTCTTGCTGCTTTGCAATCATTTCTGGTTGTAGTTTCATAAGAAACTCTGCCTGATTTGATTCATGAATAATATGATCCACCAAGGGTACCACATCAGGGTAGTTCTTCCAACTGGCTGCCAGAGATGAGGTGTTTAGCGGTCCAATACTCTGGATGTACTCTTGTTTTTCTTTGTCATTTATCCTTACACTGGACTCGTTTTCACTTTTAGAAGATTTACTGACTGAGTCAGAGGGGATGGGGGTTTCAGCTTTAGGGTTTTCTTCTTTAGCTGAGTGAGAATAAGGTTATGGAAATTTGTTAGTGATTATTTATCAGTAAGAAGAAATTTTAGAATTGATAAAATATGTTAGCTTGATTACAGAAAGCTGTTAGGCTAAGCTTGTCAAAGCTATTAAACAATTTACAGGATTATACAAAATATTACAATGTCAGTGATAATGCAGGTTTAAATTAAACACCAGCATTAAGAAGAATAGGATTAAATTGACAGCAATGATAAAATAAAATTCGGAAAGCACCTTCTACTGTGAGCCTTGCAGATGTTCGATTCTCGCCATTTTTATTTTTAACAGTGCAGCGGTAACTTCCCTCATCTGTGATTTGCACATTGAGTATGATAAGAGACAAGACCCCTTCGTGATCCATACATTGCACTCTCTCTGTATTTGTAAGCGTCCTTCCGTTATGGTCCCATACGATTTCAACGAGAGGCTCCCCAGTGAAAGAGCAGTTGAATTGAGCCATGTCGCCCAGCCCGACTATGAGATCATTCATTTTTAAAGTTAAAGCAGGCTTGCTGGAATATTCTTCAACCGAAGAAGCGTGCTGTTGGACCCTGATGCTTTCCACAGAGGTGGTGCATGTTTCGACGGTGGACACCATTTCAAATGTTTGGACGGTGGAGGAAGAAGAATGAGTCTCCATCAAGGTGTGAGAAGTGAATCCTTCCAAAAGAGATACTTCACTGCTTGAGATACACTGCCTACTTATTGTATTCACACTGTGATCTAAGCAATAAAAAGATAAAATTGAACAATTACATTAATTTATCATTATTATTTTAAAGCGATCATTACAATAATAAAAGAATGATGTGTTCTGAGTTTTTTTTTAAATTTTGGCCAACTGGGGAGCCATGTTTAGCACAGTGTGGTAACTTTTACCATCAATTAAAATAAATACGTAAACACCATGCTTGTGCAAGAGCAGGTAAATTACCTAAGGCTGCAGGTTTAAAGTAGCACTTAATTAATGTGTTGCCGAAATAAGGCATATCTAAGCTGTTAAGGTCAAATTTGAGAGTTCCATGTGTGATCCCATATAAAATAAATATCTGATATGTGGCCATGCAAATGCATTGCAGTCAGACGTAAGAGCAAAACTGTTGCTAGTCTGTCACTGGTAATTATTGACACTAAGGCACTACTGTGAGAAGAACATTTACTGTCCTGCAAATCTCCTAATTTGTTAATTAATCAAAGAATGTCATAGTATCAAAGACTAGCCAGGTCTCATTTTTTACTAATGCAGATGAAGATATTGATAAAGCATTGCATTGGTAGTAAGAGTTTGCTATAAGATTGTCCACAGGTGTCAGCAATACATTCCAGGCAAGATGAAGAAAGTGCTGTATGTCACTGCTAAAATCCATGGTGCAACATTTGTGATATACGCGTCTTCATCAGTGCACATCAAGCTTCACTGAGCATGCACATAGCACCAGTCAGCATCCAGTGTTACTAGTGTTTAATAAAAGAATAAAAGAGCAATCGTGACTGTAGTACGCAGATGGATGGTGATGGTAAAATATTTTTCTCAGTATTTGTGGAAATCCAGACGAATATGTAAGAAAGTGTAGTAAAATGGTAGCGCAGTACCCAAACGCATACTTGGTTACAAGACCAGAGGAAATAGCTTAAAAAGTAAGATCCACGAGGCTGTGACAATGTAGTTTTCTTAACATGCCTTTTCAATGAATATGGTGTTTTTTTTGGAAAATGTGTACATGCATGTACTTTCATTGGAAAGATGACAATTAAGGTTAACTGACAAACACAAAAGTGAACCATGAAAGCAAAAAAAGTGAATATAAGCAAAATAATCTATCAAGCCTATAATGTGAATGTATTCAAACTGTGTTGTACCCCAGTCCTCCCGATTTGGGCTGATAAATTTAATAAACTAATAACCTGATTAAGCATGCAAAATGTATTATTCCTTATTTAAAAATAAGAAAAATGTATTTAATTATTATCATTACAGGATCATTTTTTATGTAAAAAAAAAAAATAATCAAACTCACCGGTGACTCTTAAAACTGCTGAACAAGAGACCATCCCTAAAGAATTGCGAGCAACACAGGTATATGGACCCTCATTCTCAGCATAGGCTCTGACAATCTCCAGCTGGCAACTGTCATCATACTGGGACATTCTGAGGTTGTCTGATGGCTTAATCTCCTTATCACCGCAGTACCAAGTAACATTCAGGTCTACAAAAAATGGAACAAATTAGCAATTAATGTTATCCAATTAACCAGATATGAAATTATTCCTTTTTTAAATGTTTTACACAAATAACTAGAATGATAATATGATAGCACTCTTTTTTTGAGGCAGGAATACTTTATTAACCCATTTTTGTTAAGGTTAAAATAGAAAAATAGCTCAGTGGATAAGGCAAGGGGTAACTAAGCTGGAGGAATGGTGGCTTTGGGGTTAAGGTGTTGGACTGCTACCAGAAAGACCGGGATTTGATTCCCAGCACCACCAAGCCACCATTGTGGGCCCCTGAGCAAGGCCTTTAGCCCCCAATTGCTTAGCTGTATAAAAGAGATAAATAAAGGCGCTCTGGATAAGAACGTCTGCCAAATGCTGTAAATGTAGATGTAAACTATTGATTGAAATGTTATCAGACTTCTGCATCTTCAGTCTACCTCTGTTGAACTATTGACCCTTCTGTCTATTTAAATTGGCAATACTTTACCCTCTCCAGACACATGGCACTGAAACCTGGCAGATTCCCCTTCTTCAACGGACACATCATGTATAGGGGATATTATAGCAGGTGGAGTTATTGGAACAGCAACATCTGGAGAAGCCACTTCGGAAACTGATTAAGGAGAATTACAGATGTTAGCAAACAAATAGGTTTGGACAAGCCATATTATTGTATCAATTTTATATATATTTTTTACCTTCCACATTGAGTACAGCTGAGCTGGTAGCCTGACCAAAGTCATTTCTGGCTTCACAAGTGTACTGAGCTGCATCCTCTGGGAAGACTTCGATAAGCAACAGAGTGTGTTCATTTCCCTCTCTCTGGAACTTACATTTAAATCCAGAAGATAATGCCTGGGAGTTCTTATACCAGGAGACCTGGGGCACTGGGATGCCAGTCACTTCTACAGTAAAGCTTGCAGGTTTACCAGCCTCAACAGACAAAGGCTCCATATGCCTGATGATCTTTGGAGGCTCAGGACCTGTTAAAAAGTTAATTAAGATGGAAAATGATAGTAATAACTAAAAACAAGCAGACTATTATTGTAATATTATTTTACTGTGCAGCATATTTTACCAATGACAAAATCTGTCAAGCATATATGGAAGTAAATAATATTATATATTTAATATGTTTTACTGGCAAAACCATATTTAGATGTGTTGATTAAAAAAAAACTCACTGTTAATATATAAATTCACTGTGCTCCTGTTTTTCCCAGCAATAAAAGTGTATTCCCCAGCATCACTCTGGTAAGTTTCAGCAATGGTCAAGCGATGCACCTTTCTGATAATCACATAGTTGAAACGCTTCTCGTGAGAGAACTGGATCTCAACACCGTTTTTCAGCCAGCGCCCTTCAATTTCATCCTCACTGACCTCAAACTCAAAAGTGGCTCTTTGTTTTTCAACCACCTAGATTGTGAAGGAAAGGTTATAACAATTGGCATGTTATAATTTATAATATCTTTTGGCTATTCCTACAGGTGTAAGTAATTTAGGATTTACCTTTACTTCCTTCTCATCAGGCTCAGATATGTGAATATCCCTGCCCTCTACTGTAAGGTGAGCCTTGGTAATGCTTGAGCCAGCAATCACAGAGTATTCACCAGCATCAGACATGCGAATGCTCTGGATCATCAAGCGCTGAATGCATTTGTCTGTTGTAGCTTTATACCTGAATATTTAGCATTGACAACAACATTTATTAGATAGCTATATATCTTACCTAATGGTTATTATGGTATGTGGAAATACATTTAGTTACAATACCTGTCAGATAATTCAAGTTCCTGCCCATCTTTCAACCAGGTGACTTGAATATTGGGCTCAGAGACTTCACATTCAAAGGTAGTGTTTTTCTTCTCTGTTGTTTTAATATCTTTGATGTGTTTTGTAAACTCAATGACACGAGCTATGAAGCAGAAAAAAAGTGTATCATCATGACAAAAAAAATGTAAAATATACTGCCTTTACAGATTAGAATTTAGGAGCTTACCCTCAACAAACAGCTTTGATGATGTTTCAGCAGATCCTGCCACAAACTTGTACTCTGCAGTATCCCCAAAGTGCACATTGCGGATGGTGAGAGCGTGAGTAAGCTGTTTGGAACGAACCTGACATCTCTCATTGGCTCTAAGCTCTACACCATTTTTCAGCCATTTGTGGGTGATACCCTCAAAATTTACAGTAACTTCAAATGTAATAGTGTCCTTCTCCTGAGCATTGAGGTCTTTAAGCATGGAGGTGATCTGAATAGCTAAAAAAATGTAACAGGATGTAGACACATATTATAAGTCTTAAAGCAACAAACAGTCCTATTAAAAAAAGTAAATTGACTTACGTCTAACAATCATTTCAGCAGAGATACTGTCGTTTCCACATACAAATGTGTATTCGCCAGCATCATCCATGGTAGCATTCATGATCTTTAGTTGGTGGAGCTTGCCCTGCACCACTACTATGAACTTTTCACTCTTTTCAATCTCAACTCCATTTTTTAGCCAGGTGGATGGAACATTAAAATGCGAACATTCACATTCAAATGTGGCCATCTGGGTCTCCGCAATCTCAACGTTCTTCATGGGCTTTGTGACCTTTAAAGCTACATTAATGGTAATACTAGCATTATTATACAAATATTTCACCAATACTTTGGAACACCTACTTTACAAAATGTAAAAAATGTAAAAAGTTTACGTACATTCAACATGTAAATGTGCACTGCATTGCAAATGCCCAATGACAGCAATGTATTCTCCTGCCATGTTTTCCTCCACACTCTGGATAACCAGCTTGTGGGCTTTTCTTTCTGAGAGTATCTTAATATTTAAGCTTGGTTTAAGTTCTTGGTTTTTAAGCATCCACTTAACTGGAATATCATCATGTGATAGGCTGAGCTCAAATGAAGCAGTGCCACCCATCAACGATGTTACATCTTTAGGCTTCTTTACGATTTTGATAGCTACAAGAGAGATCAGATTTTAAAAGAACAGTCCATGGACACATTTGTATGAAGGCATCAATGTAATGAAATACTTACTCTCCACATTGAGTCTTGAATTAGCAGAAAGTTTTCCAAGTTTAAATCCATAGACAGATTCATCCTGGGTGTTACAATTTTTAATTTTTAGGGTGTGAACCATTCCATCAACTGTGATTTCATATTTGTCACTTGGAAGGATTTCAACTCCATTTTTGATCCACTGGGACCCTTTTACATCCAAACAAGTGAGTTCAAGGCTGAATACTGCTTCTTGTGTCTCAATAACAGTTTGGTTCTTCATTGTCTTCTTGATCTTCACACCTATAAAATTACATGTAATTAATAAAAAAACAGAACAAACTATTTAAACCAATATAAAATATGCATTAACACTTGAATGTACCTTCAACCTTCAGGTTTGCAGATGTTTTAGAGTTTGCAACCTGGTATGTGTATTCTCCAATATCTTCTGGTCTGGTAATTTCAATGACAAGGCTTCTTACAGTCCCGTTCTGTTCACTCCTGACATTGTCATTAAAGTTAACAGGTTGTCCATTCTTAAGCCACTTTCCTTCAGCAGATGCACTTGCAACTTCACACTCTAATACAGCTGTCTGTGACTCTGCTACTGTCAAATCACAAAGTGGTCTGCTTATGGCACCACCTTAAAAGAATAAAACAAAAAATTATTTGTACCCCCTAAATTATAAGAACAACAGTACACAACAGTTTCGACATAAGTAGAGACATATCTCACAATTGGCCTTAATATTATAAAATATTAATAAAAAATATTATTAGAAACAATTTTAGACCTGAAACAATGAGTTTTGCTCTAGACGTCTTCTCGCCAGCAGCAAAGACATATTCTCCTTCCTCATCCTTCATGGCATTTAGGACAGTGAGGCTATAGTTGGTACCTTTGCTCTCAATTTTGTACTTGGGACCAGACTTTAGAGGTTCATTCTTAAAAGTCCAGAGAGCATCTATTCCAGGATGAGATACTTCAACCTTAAATATGACATTCTGCGTCTCTGTACAAACACAATCCTCTAGGTGCTTTATAATGCTGATTTCTACAAACCACAAGAAAATAATGTGATTCTATTAGTCATTTTATTTCGACATGATATTTAATTATTATGTATAACCTATGAGGTATCATACCTTGAACGGTCAGGTTACACGTTGAATCCACGCGGCCAACAACCATCTTATATTGTCCTTCATCAGAAGCATAGGTCCTATTTAACACTAATCTCTGTTTAGAACCTTTTGCAACCATTTGTACTCTTTCACTGGGTATCACTAATTTGTTATTATGATACCATTTCACTGAGCTAACATCAGCTGCAGTAATCTTAGCCTCAAAAACTGTCTTTGTACCCTCTACAGAAGAAACATCCTTTAATGGTGTCAAAAAGTCAATGACTGTAAAGAAATAAAAAAAAAAAAATTTAATATGTACATATTGCACAAAACATTTATGTATAACAAGGCACTGTTTGTTCTTTTTACCTTGAACAATAAGCTTTCCACTTGTAGAAATGTCTTGGTTGGGGACAACAAAGGAGTACATTCCAGTGTCATCCTTATTAGCCTCTTCAATTAGAAGCTTATAGTTCAGTTTGTCAATTACGATATGAATTCTATCTGTGGCAGAGATGGCCTGACCATTCTTCATCCACGTTCCCTCCACATTTTCTTGAGAAAATCGGACCTCCAGCTGTGCGATATCCCCCTCGCAGATTATCAAATCTGACAGGCCTTGCATGAGGGTAACTGGACGCACTGAATTAAAAATAAAATGTTATTGTTATAAAGAGTACAAAGAAAGAGAGCCTTATTGTTTAAAATTTAGTTCTTACTGTCATTTTATGCATACTTACATTTCATCTTTAGGGAAGCGCTTGTCTGAAGGGCACCCACTTTGAACATGTATTTGCCTTGGTCTTCTTTTTTCACATCTTTAACCGATAGGCTATGGCGACCACGACGGGAGGACACAACATATTTCAAGCTAGGAGTTATTTCTTTGTTCTCAAAGTACCAAGTGCCTTCAGCATCTTCACGGGACACTTCACACTCAAACTCTCCTGCGTATGACTCTGGCACTTCTGTGTTATCAAGACTCTTAACAATTTCAAGTGGTGCACCTATTTAATGATGAAAATAGATCAGCATAACAAAAACTATATAGTACTACCAATTTAATGGCACACAAACCAAATAAGGCAAATATGGTTTACTATGTACTACTACTACTATAAATACTTTAAATAATAGTTTCTATTCAACACATTTACCTTCAACATAAAGTCTTGCATTTGTTCTTATTTCGTCGTCATCGGCAACTACACAACTGTATTCTGCTTCATCACTCATGTTGATGATCAGTACAGACATGAAATGCACTTTTCTGTCAGAGTGCATCCTGTACTTGTCCCCAGAGAAAATCTCTACATCGTTCTTTAGCCATTTGACCTTCACAAATGGCTCATTGGTCTCACATTCAAAGGTTACCATGGTGTCTTTTTCTTTGGCAGTCTGTTCTTCAAGTAGCTGAGTAAATGATACAACTTGTTTTCCTGAAAAAGATGGGGAAATCAAAAATCTATAGAAAACACAAGTTAAAAATCAATGGAGAAAATATTTAAAATAGTTTTAGAAATATACCTTGGATTAGTAAGAATCCATGGCTTGAGGTCTCTCCTGCGATGTTCATAGCTTTGACCATGATACTAGCAGAATCTTCAGTGGACACATCTCTAATGACCAGCTCACAGACATGGTCCTCAGGCCAGTACCAATAAATTCGGTCTGATTTTTCCAGTAAAACTCCATTCTTAAACCACTGACATTCTGGATCTGGTTTACCAACTACTCTGCAGTGGAAGCGTACTTCATCTCCTTGGGCAACTGTCTGACTCTGAATGCGTTCCAAAATTTTTGGAGCCTCCATACTAGGTGAAAGTACTATTTTATCTGGTTTGATTTTAGGAATGGTGAGTTTTTGTTCCTCCTCTTCCTTTTTCTTTTCAGCCTCTGTTAGTTCTTTGGTATGATGAAGGAGTTCATCTTTTGTTTTTCGAAGCAAATCTTCATAGGACTCATCTCTCTTACAAGACTTTAGTTCAACTGCAGTAATTGCTTCATAGTAGCCTTCCTGTGTCCTTCGTTTAAATTTGCTTCTCAGCTCTTCAGATTCCTCTGTCAATTTTTCGTGAATTACCCTCTCTGTTTTCCTCAGCTTCACCACCTCTTTGGGCTCTCTAGGGCCTTCAGATGACTTCTCAGGTTTAATAACCTCAAAGGACACTCTGCCATGCTCTTGGACAGTTACAGTAGGCTTAATTTCTGGGGCCCGACGCAGAACTGCTCGGAAGTCCTCCCTCTGTTGAATCTCGAACTTCACAGCATGTTCGACCACACCCTCAGGGTTTTCTGCCACAACTTTGACATCTCCTGAATCATAGGATTTGCAGTCTACAATCTCGAGATAGTGAATGCCATCGTACTGTAGTCTATATCTTTTGCTTTTGCGAATAAGCCGTCCATTGACGTACCAGTTGACTTTTGGGGTTGGGTAACCAGTTACTCTACAGCGGAATTTTGCAGTTTCTCCCTCCAGTACTCTAATAGGCTCTGGAAGAAGTACTATTTCAGGTTTTGTTTTCTCTGATGTCTCATCTCCAGTAACTCCAGTAGGGCCTCCCTCGTGAGCAGTACGCTCAATTTCATCTATTCTTGCGCCCCTTCTACCTTCAGGCAACTGACTTTCCTCAACAAGGCTCTTCTCATCTTTCACAATTAGAGTGGCTGAGGTCTGGTCAACACTGTACTTGTTGGTAGCTCTGCATGTGATGACACCACTGTCTCTGGCGTAAGCAGCTTCATAGTCAAGGCTGCAGTATCCAAACTCATTGACCATACGTAGTCTGTTAGCAGCAGCCAGAGGCTTGCCATCATGCAGCCACTCAACAATCATTGTGGGATCACCAATAGGGGTAAGTCTGCATTCAAAATGTACAGGACCAAACTGCTTTAGTCTCACAGACGTCAGTTTCTTTTTGAACTGAGGTTTCTGCTGCTTCTCCTTGTCATAAAGGTCACCCTCTTCCCATTGTTCCTGACCATAACGAAGGTGCAGTGGTTCCAACTCTGGTGCAGCAATTTCCTTAGCTTTATATGTTCCCCTAGGAATAATAAGCTTTCTCTCAGGCTGAGGTCCTACTGCCTCCACTTCAACATTGACTTTGCAGCGAGTGGTATCGCGGCCAGCTTTGTTAATAGCTGTAGCAGTGTACCATGCAGTATCAGAGCCAGAAGTCTGGGAGATCTTGAAAGAAGCCTCCCCTTTGCCACCATCAATTCTATAAACAAACACATTTCAAATGTTTAGACTAAAAATAAAACAGTCATTATAATTAAAAGATACTTTGCCAGATATTGCTATAATATTTATTGGTGCAGAATATATTTACCTGATGTGTGGATGCTTTTGAGGAGTGATGATATCACTGTTCTTTAGCCAAACAATGTCAGGAAGGGGAGAGCCTATTGCTTTAACCGCCAGTTCAACCAAGCTGCCTTCTTTAACACTAATGTTCTTCAGTTTCTCAACAAACTGGGGCCTCACCAAGTTTTCCTTAGCTGAAATTTATATAAAAATTAGACAATTGTATATTTCCATATAGTCAAAAATTTACTAATCATAGAAACTAAGGCAGGTGCACAAAAAAACAGACCTTCAACAGAGAGCGTCATAGAAACAGAGGTTTTTCCTGCTCTGTTTTGAGCAACAACTGTCCATTCTCCAGAGTCATAAGGCATAGCAGGAACGACAATCAATGACTGAGTTCCATCTTCCTTCACCACAATTTTGTGGGTGTAGTCATTGACCACTTGTTGTCCTAATTAAAAATATATACAGTATTTAGCACTCTTTTAAAATGAAAATCTACAGTCAATTTAATTCAGCAACATCAGGGTTGTTATACAACATACCATTATGAAACCAGTAAGTTTCAGGCATGGGTCTTCCCACAACTTTCAGATCAAATCTTGCAGTTTGTCCCTCAGAGCATTTAATGGAAGAAGGCTTTGTGACAAATACAGGCTTATAAAGCCTCTCAAGATGGGCTTCATCAGTTTCATCCAGTCTGCGAGCAGGGGAACGGCTGGCTGACTGTGGCGATGTGGACCTAAATTGTACCAAAACCAAATCCTTTATATAGTTTTTTCTCTCCGTAAACAACTTTTTTTATGAAGCTCTAATCATATCTTTAAAATAAGCTAAAAATGTAAACAATTTTCTTTTTAAAACATCACTTTAATAACTGTTTGTAGTACAGTGTGTCCTAAACTTAATTAGTAAAATAAACCTATATTAATAAATACATTTTGCCTACATTTCTGCAAACCAACAACATTATATAAGTTTTAGCAAAGTGACAATACCTAAATATCTGTCCTGTTACTTGCTGGCGATATCGTGGCTGCACATCTGTATCAGCTAATTCCACATGCAGCTTGCCAGAGCTAACAGCATTCCCCTTTATGTTGCTAATTAGAGCAGTGTAGATTCCCTCATCTTCTGGCAGCACCACAGAAAGACGCAGACTGGCTCTACCATCTTTAAGAACCTCCATTTGATAATGATCTCCATGTCTTATGCGTTTGCCATCTTTATACCACGCAATCTACAAATCAGAATATATGATTGGTGAATGATGTTTTTAAACATTAGGAGACATATATTTTCAGATATTGGCAACAGAGTTGCATACCTTAGGAAGTGGTGATCCTGTCATTTTAAAGTGCAATGTGGCACTCATTCCTTCCCTAAGCTTGTAATTTTTTACTGGAGTGTTGAAAACTGGAGCTACACATTCTTGCTCAGAAATGGTCATGTCCATCTGCTCTCCATCTTCAGCCAGCAATTTTTCATATGTGGTCTTCAGAAGATGACACTCAATCTCATACATGAATCTTTGCTCAACAGAAGATATCTGGAACTCCTTTGAAATCACAATATTATTAGATTTGAATATGAAAACTGAGAAAAGAAAACTGAAACAACATTTTACAAACCTGCTCAGAGGTGAATGATTGCATCTTTTGTGTTTGTTTAGCCATTTTCCTCTGAATAAGTACTTGCTCCTTTTCAAATTCATTTGTAAATACTGGTGGAACATCTCCAACTCTGGGCTGCACTACTGCAGTCACATCAGTCTTATATGCTACTTCGTGTTCTTTTATGTAAGCTTCATATGCCTCTGAAATATTTAATGTAAGATTAATAATATATAATTGAATATAATTATACAATAGTCATAACTTATGCACATATACCAACACAAATATAAAAAGTGAGAGATTTTTTATGTGAACTATACACAGAAACATAATGTGTATGATCAACCTTCAGTTAGCAACATAGCTGATGCAGATGTTTCTCCAAGCTGGTTCCTGGCAAATACTATGTATTCACCAGCGTCATCAGAAAATGTCATGGAAATCTCCAATTTGCATTGACCCGTTTCTTTGTTGTAAGCAACTTTATATCTGATAGATCAAACAAATGAACAAAATGTTAACACCCATAGTTCTTATATTGCATGTTCATTCCTTTTTAATACCAAGATATTTGCTTGTAAAAAAAATACCTGTATCCAGTAGTAAGTGGAATTCCATTCTTTTTCCAGTAGATGTGAGGTTTGGGACTGCCCCCAATCTGACATTCAAAGACAACACTATCACCTTCTACCAGTTTTTGCACGGTAGGCTTACTGACAAAGAATGGAGTTGCGCCAGTGTCCACAGATTGGGATACATCACTGATTTCTAACATTGTCTTTTGTCTGGCTTCAACATCAATCCTGGGAAAAAAAATAGTTAGAACATGTTTTTGTACATAAACCCGTTGCTAACTGAACAGCCAGTGAAAAAAAATAAAATTATAGGCAAAATACTGTACAATATGAAGCAAAATAAAAAGTACAAATAAAGTAATAAAAATTGTCCATTAATCGTAATTGAGGTATATATATATATATATATAAAATTATAACTGTACTTTTGGTTTAATGTTTTCTGGCCTGCTTAGTAAACTATTTTTAATATAGTTAAAATCAAACATTGCAACCAAAACTTAAACAAAAAAACTTAGACAAAGTAATAGCACACTTACTGTCTTTCTTGCATAGATTGTTCGACATGTTCAGAAGTTAAATCTTCTCGACACTCAATTTCCTCAGATACTGTAAAATGTCAAATGTAAATAAATCATTTAATGTTTACAGAAAAATATTTTTGCATTATTATTGCATTATAGTTATTTCTACCTTGTACAAGCAGGTAGCAGGAGGTGCTGATTGTTCCAGCTTCGTTTGTTGCAGTGCAAGTAAAACGTCCACTATCCTCAGCAAAGGCCTCCCGTATCACTAAGCGAGCATATCCATGCTCATATGTGATCTGGAAGTCAATAGAGCTTTCAATCCTGTAGTCCTCTCTGAACCACATAATGCCCGGTGTGGGTTGTCCTGAAATCTGGCACTCCAGAATCACAGACTCTCCCTCAGTAACAGTCAGGTTCTTCAAGCCCTGAATAACATGAATGAAAATAAATTTGTTATACTTAAAGAAATGTAAAAAAGTCAACTTTTTAAAGCTAAAAAAGTAAAATTAATGAAAAACTTACAGCCAAAACTGTTGGTGGCATCACTTGCACTTGTGTATGTGAAGGGATCATTGCAGATTCCACAACCTGCAAAGCATGCAAATAAACCATCCCTTTAAGAAATGATACACAAGTTACAAGAGTTTTTAGCAACTTTAATAACAGGTGGGGGGAAAGGTGCTTTAAAATTGAGCTTGCTAGAATTCAGCATAATGAATCAGAATTAGTTAAAGGTGGTGATGATCTAACACAATAAATGATATGCTTTCTATGGCACCCAAAAACAGAGACAGTTCTTACAACCTCAACTTGATTTAATTAAGCTCTAAGCAACTTTTAATTTAACAGTTAGGGTTAAGGTTAATAATGTTGCCATCACTCTAATTTGTTTTGTTCGTAAAAATGAGTAACAATGTCCTTTCACTCTAATGCTACAACATTACAGTCCGAATATATTTCCAGCATGACAACACCCCTGTGAACAAAGCCCCTGAGCTCCAAGAAGATTCGGTGTGGTTGGACTGGGAAAAAATATTTTTATAGTTATTAAAGACTCGATTTAGGCTAAGCCTATATTTTGCAGCCGCAAACTAAACTACTTTGTGTTGTCAGTGCATCATTTTTTAAAGATTTCATGTTTTTTTTCTAGTCAGGGTTCCAGGGGCTCCAGAGCTTATGCAGGGAATACACACTGATCAAAGCAAAGAAATAGCTTCTTGCATATTTCAAGTATAATTACGCCTAGCTGACTTCAATAGAAAGCATTTCAAAAGGTATATAACTGATTGTTATTTCTATATTATTACGTAGTTACATACAGAGGATGATCAAGCATTTTGGCAGAAAAAAATACTCCTGAGTTAACTTTAAAAAAAAAAAAAAAAAAAAAGAAATTTTCAGCATCGGCTATGGTAGATGAAGCAGTATTTACAGCAAAAATTTTATATTAATTTTATCATATTTATGCTCACATAACCTGCATTAACTAAAATCCCATGTTGTAGTTTTTATTCCATTAGCTGCTTTCTAGTCTATTTAGCTGCCTAAGTGTCACCCAGTTGCATCCTAGGTGTTGTACCTCTGAAGGTGGCAAATGTTCAACTATAGGACAAGAATTTCTCACCTCTTTGATAAGGGCTCCACTGATCTGTTGCTGCATGGCAAAAGAGCCCTCCCACTGTTCTTTCTGGGCGTATGTGGAAGAGGATTGTACGTATGCAGATCCAGTAGACATGGTAGTGTAGCTGGGTTCTGCTACATAGCCTTCTTGCTTCCATGGAGGCAAAACATCGGCGGCCTGTGTAACATACTTGCGTGTGGTTAATGGAGACTTTACAGGTCTGATTGGGGACACAGACACTCTTGAAGTTGGGGAACCAGGCCTAAAAGAAATAAAACAAAATGATTTTAAATACAAACTAAACTTTGTAAAATCGCATACTTTAAATAAACTTTATAAACAACTCCAAAAAAATAGGAAAAGGAAAATCACTTTACCTCACAGGTGTGGAGGTTGGGCCCTTAACATGTCTCACGGGAGAAGGTGACTGGTGGCGAGCAGCTGCAACCTTTGAAGCCGCTGAAGCTGGTGGTGGGGACATTGAGGTTGATTTTCCAGGCACACGAGGGGGGGTCTTGTGAGCCAAATGCTGAATATCAACACCTCCTTCCATTTGCATTTCTATAATGGCTGATGACTCAAAATGGGTCTCCGCTTTCTATAAATCAAATACAGAATTATTCTTTTATTACAATAGGATTTAGAAGTGACAATGTGTGAATTCATTTTAAAAAATGGTGTTTTATTTGAATTGAATTGAGTTCTGTTGGTTGAGAAAAATTTTAGTTTTACTAGTATTACTAGATTTAGAATGAGTATATGATCTACAGTAAGTTAATTTTTTCTACTTTTCAGGGTAAAAGATGAATTAAGTTCATAAATACATTTTGTTCAAATGTCCACAAAAAAGTTTTTACATCATTTAAATACAGCAACTGTTTGGATTCCAATTACCTTTTCCACTTTGGTCTGTGAAATCTGAGTGGTTGAAACAACTGTCTTGGTTTTCTTAGCCGGCACTTCAACTTCTTCGCCTGAAATAACACACAGTTAAGTATACTGTACCATAATAATGTACTATTCATTTCAAAAGTAAACTAAAGGAAAATGCTTAATAAATTCATATTTGTCCATAAATTTACCTTGAACCAGTAGTTCTGCGGTGGAAGTGGCACGTCCACTGCTGTTGGAGGCAATAACCGAGTATGTACCAGAGTCTTCAGGAAAAGCCTCGGCAATCAACAAACTGTAAAGGTCTCCATCTTGAACAATCTGAAAGTCGGCTGAGCTCTGAATCTCAGCTCCCTCTCTGTAAAACTTCACCAAAGGTGTAGGGATTCCTGTCACACGGACATCCAGTCTCACTTGTTTTCCCTGTCTCACTGTTACGCTTTGTGGTCTCTGAGTAAAGGTCGGTGGCGCAGTTTCCGCTGTGAAGAAAAGACTGGTTTAGTACTTATGTTTTAAATAAGGACATTCCATTCATCAATATTCAGAGTAAATTGATTACCTGTAACTAGGAGTTCAGCGGTGCTAGTGGCTTGTCCAGCGCCATTGGTGGCTCTCACAGAAAATCTTCCGCTGTGTGTGGCTGTCACGGCAGGGATCTTCAGAACAGCGCGGCCTTCGCTGAACGAGATCTGAGCGCCGGGCAGAGCGGCAGCAGAAAGAACCTGGCCATCACGAAACCAGCTCACCTCAGGAACTGGATTACCTGGAAAGAACAGAGAATGTATCGTAACACTAAGGAAAATAGAAACTAGGTACTTTGTCATAGAAATGTATATTTACAGTCCATCAGGACAGAAAGATGCAACTTTTTTCTTACCACTAACTTGAGCTTCGAACGTTGCAGCACTACCCTCAAGTGCCACAACGCTCTGAAGCGGTTGTGTAAATGTTGGCGCCTGTGTTGTCATAATGGTAGGCACCCTGGAAAATACAGAAAAGTGGCATTTGTTAAACATCAAATTATTTATTATTTAAAACACCCAAAACACATTGTTTATATTTACTTTAGTTGCATGTCAATGTGGGCTAACACATTTAACTGACTAATCACTAAGTGTCATTCCTTCCACCCATCTGCACCTGGCTTTGAGCAGCCTGTCATCTGACTAGTGGCTCCAAAAGGTCCGTGTGTCAATTTAAACACCTAACTGACAGCATATAGACATGTTAGTGCAACTGCAAGCTGTGACTTCAGCATTTGAAACAAACTTCCTATACAGTTGCAAATACAGTTCCTATACGAGCTCATGGTTTAGACAGATATAAGAGTCTTAGAACTAAGAGAAACCAGACAGGAACAGTTTAACAGGACATGACATAATACCATAAACATAACATTATGTTTTATTTATATGTTGCTATCCATAAAACCAACAAATCAGATAGTTAAGTAAGATTAACGCTGTGAACACCTAAATGACCAAAAGGCAAGCATAATTAAAGGTGCCGCTAGGGGGGTTGTAGGGGTTTGGGTTAGGACTATTTTGAAGACCCATGCAATTTTAGGGCCCCCAAAGATTGTTTTATTAGTGATAGCAATGTGGAATGTGTGTGGTAGGGGGCCTGACCTCATATTCTTTCATAGAGCCCAAAATTGCTAGGGGCGCCCCTGACTGTAATATATCCAGTAATTAAAATATATTATGTTCTAATGATTATACAACAATGACAAATTCTATTTTACAGTCATAATACTGTATAAAATGTAATCAAATGTCATTGCTAAAGTAAACAGGATATTAAAAAAAACAGCTATTGTATAAATCTCGGATCATTTAAAAAATATCTGGTTAATATCCGGTTAATTTAAAACAAACAAAACTTTCAGAACAAGAAATGGAATAATGTTCTTTAGCACCCCCAACAACTTTTAAATTCCAGGCAAACGAGACCAACACCAAATTTAAGCAATGCCACCAGAGTGCAAATATACCCTGTTCTATATTAGGAGTAATACAATATCTGTGCATGCACAACTAGCAGCTCAAATAGACACTTCAGTGCATTTATATTATAATAATAAATGGCTTTTTAACTTTACTTTACTACGTCAAAGACTTTCCCAGCATTATAAAGAAGTTTCCACAGTACCAATAAGATTAATTAATCAACCACAAAATAAAACTAATAAACCACTCTTTTATTTTAGTCAATTTTTTACACCAACTGCATTAACATTGATGCAGTTGTTGTGAAAATATAAATCATAGAAAGACAATAACGCAATAAAGTAATAAGAATGTAAAACTTAAGTAACAGGTGTGCTTACTTCAAAGGTTTTACATTCTACATGGTTTGTCCACCATTTTCTATGGCAGAGACCTGTTAAATCTTACATGGGGCACCAAAATGCATTTATTACCTATATATCTAAAATCTTTAGCTTTTTCTTCCCATTTTTAAATTATTATCTGAATTAGAAAATGAATTTAACAGAAATGGTGAATGCAAATTTAGTGTACACCTCTTCTTTACACAAATTATTAGCTATGTATTTCTCTTAACATAATACCACCAACAATGTACTATCAGCAAATATGATTGTCAGTTATCAACAATTTCAACAACAGTTTTATTCTTTCCATTTTTTAATACATTAAAAACATTTTATAAAATATAAATTATATTTCATATTTGATTTGTGTAAACAGTCAAGTCAAAACTAGAAATTGTACAAAATTATTCTTTAATGTACATAAAGCTCACATTAAAGATAAGTGTTATATATGATGAGTGATCTCCTATTAGACAGAAATGGCAATCTCCAAAAATAATCAGTCCCTTTTGCTTGATTGACAGTCACCATGTGGCACATAGCTGGAGGTGCAACTGATAGCCCTGCTGCTGATTCCCTTAAAAAGCCATCGTGGCCGAGCTGGGACACCACTCTAATGCTATCACAGGCTATTCTTGGCTTTTCTCAAATCACCACACCATAACATAACCTTGAACTTTAAAATAAGTATTTTTTTGCTAAAACATATTATAATTAAGCAATCAATCTCAACATCCTATTAAGCCTCAGAAACAGCACATATGAACACTAAAAGCAATTCTGTAATATACTTTCATTGTGAAGGAAAGGCACAATGTAAAAAAAAGGGAAAGACAGTAAATAAATATCTGTCTGTGGAGTACATGCGACTTACTTGGATTATAGGGGTGCCTATAACTGATGGGACTGTGCCCAGAAGGCTACTGCCTCAGCAACAATCCTTTATCCAGTTTGATTCCAGAATATCCAAGGTGAGAACAGCTGAACCTCAAAACGACCCCAAAACAAAACTACACAGGGGTAAAGACCGTGTAGTTTTGCTTTTCCCTTGCAATCCCTACACCCGAGGCAAGGCTGGGAATGCTCCAACTGCTCAGAAGTGTTAATACTCTACTTTTAGTTTATATACCTCGAGCCTAGCCTGCAGTGTCACTTCTTAGCCACACCCCATTCACCCCCTCACCCAAGGAATCATGGGAGATTGATGCATTTTACGCAACATTACATATGCCTCTTTCTTTATAAAAGTTTATATTAGCATATTCTCTCACTAGCATGCTTAGAATAATATATACTCTTATTATGCTGATTTCCATCTGTTAAATGTTATATTTATGCCTTATTGTTATAAATTGCCATTCTGTTTAGCCTGGCCCTCATGGCAAGCATTAACCTGTTGATGACCAAAAGGAGCAAAAAAGCTGTCCCTGTCACTCACAAAAAGGCAACCCCCATAGGAAGGGTCAGCTAGAATGGGTACAGAGTGCTTACTAACCTTGCTTTGTTGTTTCTATTATTTATTTAAAACATGTAAACATATCTGCTATTGGCTATTGTAATATTAAATAATAATCCTGTAATATAATCACACTACACTATCTCACACAAATTCTTTTGGCATTAAATTACTAGTCAATTCAATTCAATTTAGTTTTTTTCTATAGCGGTTTAAACAATGGGCATTGTCTTAAAGCAGCTTTACAGAACATAAGTAACAATACAAAAGTCCACGATTAATGTTGGAAAAAATCCAAATATGTTTTCAAAAACATCCCGGAAAACATTCCAAGTGAGCAAGCCTGGGGCCACTGTTTTAAGGAAAAACTCTCTTAGGAAGAAACCTTGAGAGGAACCATTCTCATCTGGATGACTTTAGTTTAGCAATAAAATAAAATTCTTTAATTAATACAAGTTAAAAATAGTAAAGTGACATCACAGTGCCCTGCTACTTTATAATATAGCTCTGCAGTTTAAAAAAAATGATAGCTCATAAAGACATCAATATTTGGTGAAAGTGATGTTTGCAAGTACGATGTAATCTTGGATCAACATTTTAATCAACTAGTCGTCACCATCGGATGTTATCAGCGTGTGCCGATCAAACCAAGTCTTAATTCATTTTTGAATCTTTCTGTTCTTGTAAATCAAATGGTGTATTTATTATAAAAAAAACATGAAATACTCAAATGACATATGTAATAAAAAAGAAAGAAAAAAAGAAAGAAAGAAAAAAAATAGAAAGAAATGTGGTATTAGTCGAGACGTTAGTTGCCAACAAATGAATTAAATAAAATGTACAAACATTTATGCTTTTTAATAAGTTCATATCATTAGGATATTTTCCATTCAAAGTAAATTCTTGAATTTAGAATTTTGAGTTTAGAATTTAAATTAAAGAAATATTGTTAGAAACTTGTATGCGTCAACTTGCTGACTTTCAATCCTCCCAACAAAACACAATACAGTAATAGGTATATGTGTAATTTATACGATAGCCACCAGGATTGCCAGGTCTGTGTAACAAAACCAGACAGTGGCATATTAAAGACATCCCAAAACCCAATAGTTAATCAAGCAACTGGAATTTAGAACTACAATTAGCACACAATTTCCTAGCACTGCCTTAATTCTCCAGGGAATAGAATTTACTGAAGCTGCACTGGTTGTTGCTGGGATCCTCTTCCACTCCTCCTTAATGACATCACAGTGCTGGATGTTAGACACATGGCACGCCTCCACTTTCCGCTTAAGGATGCCCCACAAGTGCTCAGGGTTCAGGTCTGGAGACATACTTGGCCACTCATTGTCTTTAGCAAACTGTTGGCAGGCTTTCTTGTGCGCCAGCTTCAGAAGAGGTTACCTTCTGGGATGAAGGCCATGCAAATCAACTTGTTGCAGTGTGCAGCATATGGTCTGAGCACTGACAAGCTGACCTTCTGCTTCCTAAAGCAATACTGGTAGCACTCGTCTACTACGTCTGTTTTTTATCAGATTCTGCAAGGCTTCTAAGTGAAACCCATTCTGAAAAAAAACCTGTGTATGACCCTGGCAACTGTACTGTAACTCGGTTTTAGGATGTTATCAACCTTTTTATAGCTTAGGACATCTTTGTAGAGAGTAAAAATTCTAATTCTCCAATCCTTTGCCATGAGGTGCCATGTTAACCATCCAGTGGTCAGGATAAGAGAATGATACTTAAAGCACCAAATTTTAACTGCTCTAATACAAGAAACACAAATTTGTATAGTCCTGTCAAGCATACAAAAACATGGACATAATGAATAGGCATGTGACTTTGCATGGTAAACAATGTACCGTGTATGCCGTTATCACTTACATACTTACTTTTGTTGCCAGGTATAAAGACAATAATGGCTGTATCTTGTTATTTTTAAAGGACATTATATCTATACTGCTATACAAGCTGCACATTGACTACTTAAAATATTTCCAAGTTTTATTTTCATATTATCTTTACTTAGGAAGTTATATTAAAATGGTTGCTGAAATTTGAGGAGTGTACTTACTTATGTGAGATACTGTAAAAATATACTACAATACAAACAACAAAACAACTGTTTTTTAATGAATACAAAACTAAAATTTGGATTTAGAATTAGTAGTGGTTGCTGTAATTAGAGCATTGGCAGACATTCTGGTTAATAACTAAACCAAATTATTAATAAATAAACAAGTTTAGAAAATGTGAACATCTAGCATTATTTATTTTCTCTGATAGACTGCTACTCAATTCGCCCAGACCAGATGGAAACCGTATGACCCTATTGACCAGGGGACTGTTTTGTCCATCTGTAGTAACATTTATAAATTAATATAAATTGTATATTAAATAGGATTTCTTTAGTTGATTAGGGCTGATAGGTGTTAGTCATTTCTTTCTCTTGCACAAGCACTGGGAGAAAGTTATATTTGGTCAGTGCTCAGCTCACAGATGTGATTTACACAGCAGCCATTTCAATTCTGTTCACCAGCATTCTGCATTGGTGTAGAGTCTCTGGGACAACATCTCATGTGTCACTTAAGGACAGCTGCAGCCTTCTCGTTCCAAGTTTAGAAAGTGTATAACTGTCCCACTAACTTTCTTCCTAGGGAAGAGCTTAAGGGTTTTTGTTCACCTGCAGGTATTGCTTATTGGAAGAATAACATGAAGGACAAAACGTCTGCTAGAAAGTTTTATTGTATTCCAGAGAACATATCTTAAATTTGTGATTTGATATTACCAACAATCAGTCAATTTAGGGAAATATATCAAAAAGTAAGTAAGTTTTATATAAATTATCGAGCTGTTAAAATGTAAGTAAATAAATTAACAACCCGTCAAATGTGAAGATGTACTTTACATATGCACCCATTTTCCTATAATATCTTTAAATCAGAGGAGCACTACTGATCCTTTGACGGGCAGCAGCAACTGCATCTCTGTTTATATGCTCGTCAGCATGTTTATATGCTTAATGTTTCCTGAGGCAGCACAACTAACCAGTTGGGTTTATAAACTAACAGTCATTAAGTAAGGAGTAAGTAGTGCTGTTATAGATAATAATCAACAATTAAGTCACTGTGATACACTGCAGCCTGACATAACACTACTAGGGCTGTAAATTGACAGGGACCTCACAATATGCAGTGTGGCAGGGGCAGTGGTGGCTCAAATGGTTAAGGTGCTGAGTTGCTGATCTGAAAGCCAGAAAGACCTGGGTTCAAGCCCCCCCCACCAGCAGCTGTTGATCTGAAACACCTGGGTTCAAGCACTGTTGGGTCCTTGAGCAAGACCCTTAACCCTTCCTGCTCCAGGGGCACTGTATCATAGCTGAACCTGTGCCCCAACCATCTAAGATGAAATATGCAAAAAAGAATTTTGACTGTTCTGTAAAAAAGTATATGTTAAAAAATAAAGGCATTTACATATGATAGATATCGCAATACATGGGCCATGATACGTCATGATATTTTACAATACTTAAAAAAAAGATCAACAAATATCTAAATATACAACAGGTGCCCTTATTTTTGTTTTCGAAGCAAATGCCCTACCATGAAGAGAAACTCTGCTTTAAATGCCCCACCCCCTGTTCTGTTTCGACAAATGTGTTTAGACATATGCAGTTGCAGGCTGTAAACATTATTTTTCAGGCATGCATTAAATTTGCCATTATTATGCATGCAGTTATATCAGCTCCAAAACAATTAAAAAATATTTTAAATTATTAACAGACACCCTTATTAGCCAGCAAATGTAAAAGCTTAATGTAGCATTGCGATGTTATCTTTACCGATGACGTACCCGTTTATAAGAAAACAATCACCTTAATGCATTGTTCATTATAAACGTGTGATTATGAATTATAGGTTGTGCATACATATACCAATGTTTCTTGAGAGTGTACACTTTAGCCAAATGCATCGGGAAACTTGCTAATTTTAGCACATTATTAAAAATGGTGATTTGGAAAGATTCATAGAAAAAATTTACACTCCCTTCCTCTGGAGGTGAAGCAGGAACACAAATAGTTGGTAACGATCCACTTTTCAGGAGTAATTTCAGCTACTGCTTCTACAGCGGCTCAAATGTATTTGTTATTACACCCAACAACTGCATACTCTATATAAGAACGGCTTTATTTGACATAAGAAATGATTTAACAAGATAAAAAAAAAAACACTGAGTAAAGCATTATTATAGGGTGGTTGTGTACACACAAAACTGTCACATCTGATGACCAGTTTAAATTAATATTATCATAAATCAGTTTGAAAGTCCATTTAAATAGGTATTGATAAAGTTAAGCTAGTTCTTTTTAGGGATTTATTACATCACAGTTTTGAGGTTTTTTTAACGATTTAGTTAAAAATGGTATGCTACCTACAAGGCAGGTTGGTTCTGCTTATCTGTTGTGTGTTCTAAAGATAAACAGATGTTTTATTCACTTTTTCTGGATTGTTTTTTTTAGCTGATTCTAGAGTACGACAGATAAGCCATGTTAACAAGAAACTGGAAATTGCTAAAATGTCTGTGCAAAATATGTGGAAACAAATTATAACTCCATTTGACTTTTTCCCTTTAAGAGGTCAGAAAAAGTAATCATATCAACCTTTAAGTATTTAAATTCAATTGTTGATAAAAAATATTTGGGAAAAGCAGATAAAATGTAGACAAAAATTTAAAGCTAGACCTGCAACATATTACTTAATTTAAAGAGAATAGAATAAAATAGGATACACGAAATAATTAATACAAATTTATAAAAATTTACATTTATGGTATTTGGCAGACACCCTTATCCAGAGCGACTTACATATATCTCTTTTATACCAATGAGCAATTAAGGGTTGAGGGCCTTGCTCAGGGGCCCAGCAGTGGTAGCTTGGTGGTGCTGGAAATCAAATCCTAATCTTCCATTTAGCCTAACCAATGCACTACCACTTCCACTCTTTTTCACTTTCACTTAAAATTTAAAAAATAAAATGTTTATAATAAATTCCAGGAAGTTAAAATAAAAAAATAATCACAAAAAAAAAAAAAAAAAAAAAAAAAAAAAAAAAAAAAAAAAATATATATATATATTCTGATTGATATAATTATATATTTCGTCACAAGAAAAAAGTTGTAGACATCATCTATTTTAGATTGCAGACACTGCCCCCTGGAGGTGAGGTAAAATGCACCAAAGATGTAAGAGTTTATTTTATCATCACAATACATTGCACATAGTGAATGTGTGTTTATTATTTATTATATTTATCCAGTGTGTATTAGCTGTTTGGTTTAGCGGTTAGGAAACTGGTTTTCCGATTGTCAGGTTATAAGTGCTGTTAGATAAAATGCGATTCTTCCTATTTTCCTCTTATTCCTAAAAAAAATTGAGCAAACATATACTTGTGTATTGTAAAAATATTACTGCCAAGCCACCAATGCTGGGGCCCTGAGCAAGACCCTTAACCTCCAACTGCTAAGTTGTATAATTGAGCTCATTAAATGATAAGATCATCTGACAACTGCAATAAATGTAAATATTTAATGTAAACATTAGCTGAAGCTCTTAAACTGGATTTACATGATTTACTAAATAGTTTTGCTGCTTTGGTTGGTAGATTGCAGAGCTGTCCAAAGGCACAAGCAAACTAAACGGCTGCTCAGGGCCCCATTGGCCACCAGGGGGACTCAAGTGTAAATGAAATTACTTTTTTTTTTGTTGTTATACATATATATTATGCTAATGGAACAATTGTAATTATATAAATATGCTTCAGGACGCATAGAGCGATAAAAAAACATTGATATAATGTAAGCAACAGTTACCATAAATAAAACTGATAATGTTGTGTTAGATTTATTGTTTGCGAATAATCAGTGATTGACAATAATTTGTCATATTTTGTGGCACAACAAATAAAACAAAATAAAATTTTGTTTATGGCCCCTTAAAGTATATAATTCAAAATTAAACTAGTTGATTTATTTTCCCCAAAATCATGAGTGTTGAATAATAAAATATTAATATCTTGTATACAAGTTTGAGTGTTTAAGGCTTCTGTGATTATAAGTTGTCTGAGCCTATTTGGTGATTCCTGTAATATTTTTAAAAAATGTGCATGATTTAGAAAATGACATAACAAATCAGCAGAAGCAAAATCAAAGTATGGAAAAATATCTCTCGACACTGTTATCTAAAAATAATAAAACACAGGTCTTAGTGCTGAAAACATGCTTTATTGAATCAATTATATGGCTCAAGGAGGCTGCATTACTACATCTCTAAATAAAAATCAAACCAAAGTATAGGGCGTATATTTTTTTCCCCACAGTTGATGTTGTCTCTGTGGTACGCTTGTTTGCCCAGCATCTGTGAAGATGAGCTCTAAACCTAGTGCACACACACATTAAAACAAAGCAATCCTCCAAGAGAAGGCTCTGCTTCTGTAAGGAAGTACAAGATAGACTTAGATTTTTGGCCAGGAGATGTTAATTTTAAAAGTCCAGTCAAGCAATCCCTTACCAGAAACAGAGCAAATGAAACATTTTTGCCCAAGTGCAGGCCGCTCGCACTTTGAGCAAGTCTTAAAAACGGTGGTATGACATTATCAGTTTGAACACAAGACCTAGTCATGCTGCTTACATGAGGGTAAATGCATGCAGCATTCAAGGTCTTATGATCAAGTTATAAATTCATGTGATAATAATATCACTTGTACACATACAGTGTAAAACTTTGTCTTGTTAATTTAGTAAAACTTCAACAGGGAGCCTCTCTACCTGTTGAGGCAATCTTAAGACTTCAACTTTTTGTTGAGGCGCAAAGTTTAGTTCCAGGTTTAACAGGGTATTCGTTCCATGAGAAACTTTCTCCTGATAAACATTAAGTTTCATTTGTTTTAGTTAATATCGTCTTAAATAACAATTAATACATTTCCCATAACCGGTAACTTCGGCTATATACATTATGTACATGTCACAAAAAAATTGACCAAAACTCCTAGCCATTATTATCCAAAATGGCACATATTTTTAAAACAACTTTAGACTTAAGTCTAGAGTCTAGTTAGGCATAAATTAATGTCAAGTTTGATATAAAAAATATCATATTTACAGGAAGAGATATTTAGGTATTCATCATAGAAATATCTTTTTTTCTTTTCAATAAATAAAAATGCAGATAATGCAAATGGGGGTAGGTATCATTAATAGATTTATACTGAACGAATGCTAATGATGACATTTGCCATGTCAGACCCATGCTGATTGGAAAGTTTGAGGGTGTACACGCCAGCATCACTAGATTTTACACTAGTGATTATGAGTGTGGTCAGGTCCTCTGTAGTCTCAATGTGAAACCTTCCACTCTCTTCTCCAGTTGAAAGTGTTTTTCCACCACGAGACCACTCAATGTGTGGAGAAGGCTCTCCAGAAAATGCACATGCTATGGTCAAAACCTTCCCAGGTTCGATACTTATGTCTTCTGGGAGTGCTTCAATTTTTGGTGCTGAACCTAATAAATGAAAAAGAAATAGTTTGTTAGGTAAGAAATACGGAAATAAAGAGAAATAGTTGTGTCCACTGATATAAAGGTAGTTTTTATAAGTTCACCTTGACCACTGAGTAGAGTGGCCCTTACTGATGATTCCTCAGCAAGTGAGTGACTTGACATCATGCTACTTGAGCTCAAAGCATACACTGATTCAGAGGTCATAGAGGACATGCTAGACATTGACATTGTTTCGAATTTCATTTCAGCCTTGGTGGAACTACTATAGGATGATTCTTGTAGTTTGCTTTCCATGTGGATGGATTTCGAAGATAAACTCTCTTGCATACTACTGAGAGTAGCGCTTTCTTTCTTAAGAATTTCAACCCCTCCGTAGGCTTTGGAGGACACTGATTCTAAAAGATAAGACAACATAAAATGAATGTGTGCATCAGTGCTGTTAGGCATGGATATCATAAATTAAAATATGATATTAAAATACTGTATTATCAAATTATATTAAACTTACCCTTAACAGCCATGTGTGCAGAGGCAAAGGTTATTATTTTTGTATAAATCGCCTGAAACACTTGACCAATAAGGGTAAATGATGTTTTTGAGACCATTCCACTCTCTGCAATTACTTCACAGGAATATTCACCCTGGTCCTTCTCAGTCACATCCAATATATAGAGACAACATGTGCCATCTGCAGAAGCAGGTATCTGATAATGGCTGCTGTGACTGAGTCTTCTGCTATCTTTGTACCACACAACATCCTTTACAGAGCTTTCAGCAACACAGGTCATCTTCACCTTGTCTTCATATGCCTCAGCTTTAAGTTGCTGGAGAATCTTTGGGGGTACTTCCTTTGAAGGAATTGGTGATTTTACAGGAATTGGAGATATAACTCTTTTTGGTGACATTATTGGCTCTGGCGACTTGGCAGCTGGTGGGGATTTTATTCTTTGAGAAGAGGAGATTGGCTCTGGCGTTTTAATGCCTGTGGGAGATTTAACCCTTTGTGGTGAGGTAATGAACTCTGGAGACTTAACTGCAGGTGGTGATTTTACCCTTGGTGGAGATGTTGCTGGTTCAGGAGACTTTAATGCTGTGGGAGATTTAACCCTAAGAGGGGATGTTGTTGTTTCTGAGGGCTTTGCCAGGACAGGTGTCTTAACTCTTGGAGCTACAGTAGCAGGCTCAGGAGACTTGACTCGTAGTGGTGATTTAACACCCTCAGGTGACCTAATTCGTAGTTCAGGGGACTTGACTCTTGAGGGTTCTGGTGATTTAGCTGAAGGCACTGGTGACTTAAGTGCTGGCTCTGGAGACTTGATTGCTGGCGCTCGAGACTTAGCGGCTGGCTCTGGAGACTTGACTGCTGGCTCTGGAGACTTAACTGCTGGCTCTGGAGACTTGACTGCTGGCTCTGGAGACTTGACTGCTGGCTCTGGAGATTTAATTACTGCCTCTTGAGACTTAACTACAGCCTCCTGAGATTTAACTAATAGCTCTGGAGATTTTACTGGTGGCTCTGGAGACTTCACTTCTGTTTCAGAAGATTTAACCAGACGGGATGGTGCGAGAGCCTCCTCTTTTGTTTGTGGCTTATGGATGTTTAATGTAAACTCTGCCTCTTGCCTTCCCTGTGAATTTTCTACCACTAATGTGTAGCTGCCTTCATCAGAGTACTCTACAAAAGATATTTCAAATGTAGATTTGTATTGTGTTGTTGTCACACGTACACGATGGGAAGTGACAAGGACATGTTGTCCATGCATCCACGTAACATTTGGTGCTGGTTCACCATCAATATCACAAGTAAATCTTGCAGACTCCCCCAACGATACTGTTAAAGAGTGTGGTTTGGTGAGTATTTTTGCTGAAAGAGTGGCTTTGACTTTCTTGGCGGTTATGCTTGCTGTAGATGTAGAATCAACAAACTTTGTCTTATATTCAGATGATGCATGTCGTTCTGAAGTTGAATATGAAGCAGATGACAGGTATTCAGTAGATGCATATCTGATAGGAGATGATGCAAGTCTTTCAGACTCATATTTTTCAAACCCAGAAGCTTCATGTCGCTCAGTTAACTTTGTCTTGGTTTCTTTGATCTCTATGTGTGTTCTTGAAGCAGAAGATGCCCTAATTGATGATGTATGGTAATAATCTGTCTTTAGCACATCAGGTACAAATGCTGTTGGAGCATCCTCATCTTTGCGTCTTGAGGAATATGTAGTAAATGCTCCACCTGATACATCTAAAGTTGCATAGTCAGATGCTTCTCCCTTAGAGTTGGTACAGACAGCACGGTATGTGCCACTATCATCCCCCTGGCAATCAGTAATCTGGAGGGTTAAGACACCACTCATGTTTGTAAAGTGGTATTTGCTGCTTTCTTGGATCTGTTGTCCATTGTGGAACCACTGAATCTCACCTTCTGGCCTTGATTGGACATTCAATGTGAATTTTGTGTCCTGACCACATGGTACTCGGTGTGAACGCATTCTAACTGTTATCCGCGGAGCATGATCAAGGCTAAATGGTTGTTGTGTTACAATTTGATACTTGCGCTCAGACTTTAAAGCAGCCTTTCTTGCCTCATATCTAGACATAATGTCGAACCTTGCAGATCGTTCAAACCTAGAGGAAGATCTCGATGATCGTCTTTCAGGTGACACAGGGCTGGGGGAACGTGGTCGTGTCCTCTCAGGAGTGGGGGACCTCCTTTCTACTGCCTCAGTTACATATTCCACTGGTGCCCGGGATGGTCTTATCAGTTCAGAGACAGGACGCATCAATTCAATATACGTTGGAGAAAGAGATCGCCGCCTTCTCATGAAATGAGAAATGGGGGGTGGAGAAGTAGTTGATTTTATCTGTTTCACTGCAAGTTTTGTTTCCTCTGCGTGCTTCACTTCAGCTTTTTGCATAATCCTAGGTGATGCACGGCGTAATGCATACAGTTCGAAGTGAACGGGGCTACCACTTGGAGGAGAGGCAGAAAAGCCAAGTTCAAGTTCCTCCTCAAGCTGTTGCTTCTCTTCTTCAATTCTCCTCTTTGTCAGATAATCTTCTTTGAGTTGGAGAAAATCTTCATCTGAAATATCACCCAGGGAACGCCTTCTCTGTATAAAGATGTCTGACTCGGGAGATGGTGAGCGTCTAGCTGGTCTTACAGTTTCCAAATCATCTAGCGTAAGCTTTGGAATACGCCATCTTGGCCTATATTGATCAGTGATTCTAGGAAGTGGCATGACATAGAACTGTTCCCATCTGGATAATCGAATACGTTTCTGTCTTTTCTGCACAACTCTCTCCATGCGTTCAGAAATTTCATATTGATCACGAAGTTTTTTGTACCACTTCATGTCAGATAAAGGCACAAAATGTTTAATGTTCATATCTTCCTCGAGAACGGTTGGATCATGTACACGAGGTTCTGGAATTTCATAAGGCATTCTTATTTTCCTACTCTCTTCTTTAATTCTCTTAATTTCCTTATCCTCATGGTCAGAGATATCAAACTCACCCTGAACATTTTTGGTACTCACTGCAGGTTTGTACAGTTCAGCAGCTTCTTTTAGTGCCTCTTGTGCTGCAGGATTGAGTGTAGTCACTTCTGCTGTTGAGAATTCTTGTGCCATTTTTAGGGTCTTTTCTATTTGATTTTGAACATACACGTGCCTCTCTTCCTCACTCTTGAACTTTCTTCTAATGTATGTTAGACGTTCAACCTTGAGTGTGGCTTGGCAACTTTCTGAACCAGCAGAGTTTGTTGCAGTAACTCTGTAGATGCCTGAATCCTCAATCAGTGTTTCTCTAATGTACAGGACATAATAACCAACATCTTCTTGAACAATTTCAACTTGTGGTCTAAATTCAAGAGGTTTGCCATCTTTTTCCCACTTCAGAGCAGGTGGGGGTGTTCCTGACACTCTCAACTCAAAATGAACACTGTCGCCCTCAACACAGTCAATATTTGCTAAGAGGCGTCTGAAAATTGGTCTCATTGTGTCCTCAGCAACAGGGTGATGTGTTACTGTTAGGCGTGCCGTACAGCTGTCTTCACCAAACCGGTTATTTGCCACCACGGTATATTCACAATCATCATCAGGCTCAACGTTGTGAATCATTAGCTGATAAAGACCCTTGTCTGTTGTAAATGTATATTTTGAAGGGTTAGGTTTAATTCTGTGACCTGCCTTTAGCCAAGTAACCTGTGGCTCTGGATGAACAGTTATTGTTACTCCAAAGCGTACATCCTCTCCAACATATGCTGTACGATTGTACAGTGGCAGAGTAAACTCAGGTGGTCTTTGCAGAAGTTTGGTTTTATCAATTCTTCTCTTAGGTTTCTTTAGTGAACGTCCCAGGAAGTATTCTCGATAGGACCTTACACTCTCAACAAATAGTTCTGCATAGCCATTTTCTTCCCTGTCTTCACTAACAACTTTGCATCTGTATAGTCCATCATCGCTTTCTTCAATGTCTTTTACATATATGCTTGCAACTCCATTGGCATAGCTGATTTCATACTTATGACTTGCTATCAATTTACGAGAGCCAAAGTACCATGTAACCTCTGTGGTCTTGTCATAGTTTTCAATAGTGCACATAAATCGTACATGGCCACCTGGTTCAGCTGAGCCATGCATTACTGGACCTGCTCTTAGGCCTTGTTCTGGATGTCCAATTTTTACTCTGCCAATGGAAACATTTCTCTGGTTTCTGTAACCACCTCCATATGCAACACGAGCTGCTGAAATAACAGTGGTCCACTCCTTCTTAATAATTGATTGATAATATCGCCTATGCCTTAAAGTTTTAATGACTTTGGAGCTAATATTTTCAATCTTCGTTTTGAGCCAAGGATGTTCCAGAGCCTCAGATGCAGTCAAACGATGTTTGCATTCCTTGGTAAGAAGCCTGTCAATGAAGTCCATGCCTTCAAGACTGGTGTGTTTAAATGCCTCTCTATCAAAAATGTACTCGGCATTGGAAATATTTTCGATCATTTTATGAGTTGATTCAGCAGCGAAAGGATTAAGGCCACTAAGGAGCACATATGCAAGAACTCCAACTGACCACATGTCTGTAGCAGTAGTAACATAGTCACTATTGTGGATCTCAGGTGCATAATACTCAGGTGCTGTAAACTGAATTCTGATATTTTCTCCAGGTGTCAGCAGACGGGCTTGGCCCATTTCAATTATCTTGACTGTGCTGCTGTTTCTTGTAGCATAGACAATGTTTTCAGGTCTTATATCAAAATGACCGTAGTTGAGGCCATGTAGGAACTTGAGAGCCTGGCAAACTTGTCTCAGGTATAGAACAATTTCCCTCTCAGTAAGGTCAAAATTTGTTCCAAGACGTTCAAATATGTCTATCCCTGATATGAATTCATATATCAGAACGTATTCCTCCAAGCTATCAAAAGACTCATGAAGATAGAGTAGGTTTTTGTGCCTTGCAATATTGAGTGTTCCAATCTCTCTTGCAACTAGCTCTCTATCAGCCCCTTTCACCTTAATGAGTTTAGCCATGAAACTCTTTTTGGAGCTAATTTCAACACAACGATGCACAATACCAAAGTGCCCACATCGTGCTAGTTCCTCAGAGATTTTGTAAAGAGATGGCAAATTCTTAACTTTGGAATGAGGCGCTTCTTCTTTAGTAACTTCTCTTTGTGTATCTACTTCTTCATCATAATTTCTTATAGCTAATTTGTCCTCTCTTGCTGTTACAGGCTCAGTTGGTACAGATGGGTTACTTAGACCAAATTTATTTTCTGCAATAACACGGAACTGATATTTGGTCTTACCAAATAGGCTCATTACAGTGTACTGCGATTCAGATGTCTGGGCAACACGAATCCACCTATCACCAGATAATGGGCACTTCTCTACTATGTACCTGATGATGTCACTTCCACCATCATTTGGAGGAGTCCATGTGAGGGTGATGGTATCTCTTCCAACATCACTCACTTTAACATCCTTAGGTGGATCAGGTACATCCGCAACATCTAGTTCAACTGTCTGTTTATCAACACCAAATCTGTTTTTGGCACAAATTATATAGTAGCCACTATCTTTTCTTTGCACCCCCTTTTGGAACACAAGGGATGTGAAGGATCTTGTTACAATCACTTGATGATATGCTGTATTACTTAGTAATTCTTGTCCCTTCTGCCATGTGACTGCAGGTTCAGGTTTACCACTGATTGGAATCTTGATGGTGACCACCTCACCACGGACAGCATGAACAGCTCCCATTCCTTGTAGATGTAATGGCAAATTAACCTTGGCAGGAACTAGAAAAGAGAATAAACCATTATAACATGGCAACTAGCTGGCAGTGTTAGAAATGTACAAAAAGGAGGCAATAACTACATAAAGTTAATACCTTCAACATCAAGTGTTATAGTAGTTGAGATTGAGCCTTCCTGATTTGTAGCTCTAATCTGGTACACAGCCACATCATTCTCATCTGCACTACTGATAAGAAGTTGGTAGTAGCCTCCTTTGAATTCTTGAATCTTGATTTTCTCACCATCTGGTAAAATTTCTTTGCCGTTCTTGTACCATTTCACTGTTGGCTTAGGATACCCAATGACCTTGGTGACGAAGGTTGCATTGGCTTTATATTTAACACACATATCTCTCAGTTCCTCTTTAAAGAAGGGAGCGCGAGGAGCTGTGTCTGACATCGGAATGACAGGTTCCGAAATCATACTCCAATCACTCTCCCCACCAATGTTCTCGCATTTGACACGGAATTCGTATTCAAAGCCTTCAATAAGGCCTTTAACAGTGTAGTATGTCTCATGAATTTCTTCAGTTGTGACCGCAATCCATTTGTTCTGTTTCTTCTCTCTCTTTTCCAGATAATAAGTCTTAATTTTGGCACCACCATCACTGGATGGAGGTTTCCATGTTACAACACAGGAGTCTTTTGTGACAGAAGTAACCACTGGCTGTTGTGGAATTCCAGGTTTTTCTGCAAAAACAAAGTCATAATATATTATGTAGGGTATATATTGTTTTTTTTTCTTCTTGTAAATACAGTAAAAAAATGCCATAAATTAATTTTTTACTTACCATATGGACTCTTGATTATAACAACAGCAGGGATCTCTAATGACTCACTAATGCCATATTGATTCTGGGCAGAAACACGGAAATAATATCCGGCACTCTCAATTAGATTCGGAATGCGGCATGTGGTACCTGGCACACATGATGACACAAGATGCCACTGTTCTCCCTCCTTTGCTTCACGTTTTTCTACAATATAGTTTGTAATCATTGAACCACCATCATCTTTGGGCAGTTTCCAACTTATGATTACAGAGTTCTTCAAGAGAGCTTCAACAATAATTGGTCCTTCAGGAATCAAAGGCTTATCTGAAAGAAAAGTAAAAGTAGAAAACAAACATATACCTTAGCTGTCCAATTTGTTTTCTTAATTGTACCATTTTTACATAAATTGGACATTGACTTACCTTGAATTTCAACACGAAGTACTGTATCAATTGTGCCAAATTTGTTGCTCAGTTGCACCTTGTACCTGCCAGCATTTGTTTTGCGCTGAACATTTCTAACAACCAAATGAGTGTAATTCTCTGTGTTTTCAATAACAACATTCTCTGATGGATTTAGAGGTTTCTTGCCATAAAACCACATGATTTGTGGAATTGGACGTCCAATATAAACCACATGAAGACGTAGGCTTGTTCCACAGCCTGCATAGTATTTCTCCTTCAAAGGAAATCCGGGATGGAACTGAGGTGCAGCCTGCAAAAGAAGCTTGCCACTTGTTTCAATCTCACCGGCTTCATTTATGGCCCGGCAAGTGTACAGCCCCTCATCTTCTTGTTCATCTGTTAAAACTGTAAGAGAATGATTTCTGCCATCAGAGCTCATTTTGTATTTGCGACTCTGAGTCAGTTCCTTTCCATATCTATACCACTTTATTTCTGGAAGGGGTCTTCCCATAATCTGACAATTTAGTGTTCCAGATTCCCCCAGTTTAGTAGTAGTATCTTTTATTTCTTCTTTTAGACTTGGTGCCTCTCCAACTGTTAAAAAAATAAAACAAATTAAATAAAAAAATTGTATAATTATATCTATATTAAAGCTACATCTTGCACATCTTTTAACATACCACTCAGTTTGGTTTTGATGCCCATGGCAGTTCTACGTGGTCTGCTCAATCCAGTTTCATTTTCAGCGAAAATTCTAAATTCATATTCGGTTGCCTCCATAAGTCCACCCATGGTAAATTGCCTGTCTTTTGAACGCTCCTTGTTGCATTTTTTCCAGGCACTTTCACCTGCTTGTCTAAACTCAATCCAATATCCAAGAATTTCTTTGCCACCATCAGATTCTGGGCGTAGCCAATGGATGGTGATGCAATCCTTGGTAACTGAAATGATGTCAATTTCACCCGGTTGGCTTGGTTTATCTAATAAAGAGAATTAAAAAAATTTGAGCTTAAACACCAACAAGATTTTTGTACACTTTTTTTTTTTTGTTACTCACCAAATGGATCCTTGCACACAACTGCTTCAGATACAGGTCCAGGCTCACTTTGACCAATGTCGTTTTGGGCAATCACACGGAACTGATATTCTGCATCTGGGATAAGACCAGTAAGAGTATACATTGTGGTTGTGATGTGAGTCTTGTTATGGCGCACCCATTTTTCAGTTGACATCTCCCTTCTTTCAATATAGTATCCAGTAACACGAGAGCCACCATCATCTTTTGGTCTTGACCAAGACAATCCGATAGTGGTTTTTGTAACATCCATAATTTCTGGAGGGAAACTGGGAGGCTCGGGTGGACCTTTGAAAAAAAACACAAGCGCATTATAAATAACCTGGATAATTAATATTATATTAACAATAAAGTTAGGTTCAGTGTCAAAAATACTTACAGAGTGGTGTCTTTGGTATAACTGATTCATCTGATTTCAGAGATTTACTAATGCCAAACTGGTTTTCTGCTGAAACTCTAAAGTGGTACTCAACATTTTCTTTCAGTCCTTTGACCACTAATGAAGTTTCAACCACTCGAGAGTCTACAGTGTACCATGCTGCCTTTGGTACCTCGCGTCTTTCCACAATGTAACCAAGAATGTCGGAGCCGCCATCATCTGAGGGTGGTCTCCAGCTTACTCTCACAGATCGAGCTTGAATATCATCAAATTCTAGAGGGCCTTCAGGTGGATCTGGGCGACCAATGACTTTAACCTTGATGTACACTGCTTTCTTTCCACATTTGTTTTCTAACACAAGGTCATAGGTTCCAGTGTCATCCCTGTGAGCTTCTTTAATTACCAGTTCTGTGCGTTCTTCACTAGTAGCAACCATAGCTCTGTGAGAAATATCACGGCCTTCCTTTGTCCACTTGCAGGTGGGATATGGTTTTCCCTTAATTGGGACAGAAAGTCTGACAACTCCACCTTGTCTGACGATATAACCCTCCTGGTACTTTGTGTCCAGCTCATAATCAGGATATTCTAAAATATTAAGCATATTATTATTTTATATAACTTTAGCATTTATGAGCTGCCAGGTACAATAAAATAAACATAGTTACAGTGATCCTTTTTATTCTTACCAAGCATTTCTGTGACTTTAACTACTCCTGGAATCTCAGCTGGTTCTCCAGGACCACCAGCATTACATGCCATCACGCGGAACCTATACTCAGCACCTTGAGGCATATGCGTTAGTGTGTATTCGCAAATCTTTGTTGGAGTTGTATTACATTTGGTCCATTCAATCTGGTCAACTTTCTGCATCTCTATTAGGTAACCAGTGACAATAGCACCTCCCTCTTCCTCTGGGGGAGACCATGCCAATGAAACAGATGTCCTGGTTGTATCTGTGACTCTTGGATTCGAAGGTATGCCTGGAGGTTCTGTGTAGGAAAAATGAGTAAATGTTAAATTTGTTTTAAATGTTTGTCTTGTAGCCTAACACCATGTATGAGACTTCTTTTGCACATACCAATTGGATCCAATGCAATCACTGGTTTTGAGCTTAGACTTGGTTTGCCAGTGCCTCTAGAGTTCATAGCTGTCACTCTGTACTCGTATTCAAGACCTTCTATTAGTCCAGTTGATCTGTATCTCGTCATTGTTACTGGGTTCTTATTAATGCGCACCCATCTGTCAGATCTGGTTTCTTTGCGCTCAATGATGTAGCCAGCTAATGAGGAGCCACCATCATTTTCTGGGGGTTTCCAGGTGAGTGTTATACCATCATGAGATACATCAAATATTTCCGGCATGCTTGGTGCACCAGGAGCAGCTGCAGAATGTAACAGAACAGGTTGTTATTTATCCTGCTTATGTAGTATTTTTTTTAGCTAGAATGTGACTGTTTCTAAGAAATGTACATGTTTTTAAACTTACTTTTGGCACTCTTGCATTCAACAACTTCAGACTGAATGAATGCACCAATGCCAAATCGATTTGTCGCAGCCACACGGAACACATATTCTGTTCCCTCAGTAAGTCTAGTAAATTTGAATGTGGGTCTTGTAACAGATTCAGAAATAGTCAGCCAACCAGGACGATGAGCATCTCGTTGCTCAACTACATAGCCACTGATATTGGCACCTCCATCTTTTTCTGGTGGCTCCCAGCTGCATGTTATAGAATTGGCATCAATTTCATCAATTCTCATTTGCCCAGCTGGAGTGCCAGGTTTATCTACAAAGAAGATTTATTGGGTTCATAGTTTAGTTTAATTGCATAAAAAAGCACTGGTTATCCTTTTTATTATAAAAATATAAATTAATATAAATGCAGGTAAAATATTTTTCTCACCAAGAATGATGACCTTGATGATTTCTGAGGCTACTCCTGTTATATTCTTTACTTCAAGAGTATAGTCACCGGTATCATCAACAGTAGTTTCACGAACCGTTAATTTTGTGTACTTAGCAGTTGTCTCAATTTTAATACGGTCCAGCTTGTCTTTCATTTTAATGCCACCAAAGAACCATGAGCAAGTTGGTGCAGGTCTTCCAGTGATAGGAATGTTGAACACAATTGGTTTGCCAGCATGAACATTTACAATCTTCTGAGGAATGCTGGACAGATCAATCTTTGGCATAACTGTAAGACAAACACATTTTTTTAAACAAAATTTGTAATTAATATTAAGATGCATAAAAATTAGGAATGCACAATATTGTAAAAAAAAAAAAAAACGGACATTGCGATATTTTGTTTTTTCTTATATATATATATATATATATATATATATATATATATATATATATATACTATAATATTAAAAGTTTCACCAGATGACATTTTAAAGAACTCATTATTTTTAAAAATTGGGTTGATTTTGTAAGGAAGTTCATTTGCTAAAAATATAATTTGCAGATTATAAGAATAAATATTTTCTACAGAACAAAAATGCAAATAAAAAAAACAACAACAGAAATTCAGAAATTAAATAATCTAATGTACAAATAATCTTTGTTAAAGCTACAAAAGTATTGTTTCTGAATGATTTAAACTTGCTTAAAATGTTTACACAGTAACAGACTATAAAACAATCTGCAAATGCTAAACCTCCACTTAACAATTCAACTTTGCAATCATCCTGCGATGTGAATGTTGTATGTACACACATTGCGATTTTGATAGTGAAACAGTATATTGTTCAGCCTTAGTAGAAATACACATGAACAATAAGATACCTCTCTGTTCTTGAATAGTTATAGGTGTCATCAGGTCTCTGGGCTCACTCACACCCCTGTTGTTTTCAGCTCTGATTCTAAATAAGTATTGCTCATTCTCATTCAGAGAATCTATGGTGTGTCGTAATACTGATGCTCTCACATTAGCGACAACCATCCATCGGTCAGTATCTTTCTTACAGGCTTCAATAAGGTATCCAGTAAGTTTGCTGCCACCATCATAAAATGGTTTATCCCAGGCAAGGATGACAGTGGACTTTGTAATGTCAATGACTTGCAAATCTTGAGGAACAGAAGGAATTTCACATACTAGCACAGAATCAGTGGTTTCACAAGGTTCTCCAATGCCATATATGTTTTCAGGCAGTACTCTGAAGAAGTATTGTGTTCCTTCCTCTAATCCAGTGATTCTGTACAAAGTCTTCTTGCACTCTGTTGTCACTGTTTTATAAGATTTCATTGATGCTTCACGTTTTTCAATAATGTAGTTGTTGATAGGAGCCCCTCCATCAATAGTAGGGACATCCCATGTGATGACAACTGACTCCTTAGTGTAATCCTTGACCTTAACTGAACCACAGGGACCAGGGGAATCTGAAATGTTGATAAATAACATTAATTGTAAATCAATACAAATAATCAGACTGTATTGTAATATTTGAATCATTGACATGTTTTTCCTACCGTATATCTTGACAAGTATGGTAATTGTCTTCTTGCCAGATGGGTTTTCAGCCTCAATTATGTATTTTCCAGCATCATAGCGATGAACCTTCTCCAATAACAACGTTGTACTGCTCTCTGTTGTATCAATGTATCCACGTGTCTGAAGGTCAATGCCAGCCTTTCTCCAGGTAACAACTGGTAGTGGTCTTCCAAGTATAGTTGCGTTTAGACGTAAATTGCTACCAGCTCTCAGACACACTGTTTTCTTCAGTTCTTCAGGTAATTCAATATCAGGAATATCTGTAGAGTACAGATATACAAGTGTTATAAATATAAGAACTAGTTTAATTTTATTTTCTAACTGCACCATTCAGATTATGCATATTGTAGCTGCAAGTAGTTCACACCTCCGAGGGTACCGCATAAGAAGATGTTTTATTAGTGTCTTGACCACTCTTAAATATAAGCATGTGTCGCAAGACCTCTAAAAAATTTAATGGATTAAAATGTTAATGAAAGAAATGATTACTTTTTTGTATATCTATTATACCTAAAGAACTAATATTAATATTAAGCACTATGTAGTGTAGTCACGAGATACTAAAAATAGGTTATTTAAAAAAGGGTATAAATTAATATCCTTACATAAATTGCCTTTTCATAATTTTGTTATAGCATTTACAGGCTAAAACATACATTATAGTACGACGTATTTCAGTTACATCATGCAAGTAAGACATAACCCCTAATATTGCTTAAATGCTTCTGACTTATACAAAACCTAAATACAGATTTTATATGCTAATTACTGCATTTTAAGTCTAAATAAAACAGTCTAGTTTTTCATTTTGTTTTTCTCAATATAAACATGATGTATGGTAAAATAAGGAAGAACTTACCAACTCTTTCTGTGGGTGCAGTCTCCACACTGCCTTCACTGAACTCTCCAGTGCCCATTGCATTCACTGCAGCCACTCTAAAACTGTACTTTTTGTTGCTTGTTAAACCAACTGCAGTATATTCATTGGTAGTCAGAATCTTCTGGCTGGCTCTATACCACTGTTCAATTCCCTCTTCTAGAATCTCAACAACATATCCAGTGACATCTGAACCACCATCATACATAGGTCTGGTCCATGTCATCGTGATGCTGTGTTTGGTAGTATCTATTATGCGAGGAGTTGATGGAGGAGCTGGGGTATCTGTTATAGAAAACACAGTTAATTAATCATAATAAAAAATAATAAAAAAGAAATATATGGAGCATCATACTGTAATTACACAAAAGATGTTATATGCACTTACACGTTGGATCTCTGCAAAGAGCATATTCAGAGGCTTCACTTGGTATGCTTGTGCCAGCAGAATTGACAGCCGCAACACGGAATTGGTATTCACTTCCCTCAAAACAGACCCGTTATCTTAAGTCGTGTGTCATAAATGGTAAATGTCTTGTTTACTCTGGTCCATCTCACACTGCTTTTCTCACGTTTATCCACCAGGTAATTTTTTATTTCACAACCACCATCATTCTCTGGCTTCATCCACTCTATAATGACATGTTGCTTTCCGACAGCTGTAATTTCTGGTGCTCCAGGAGATGTTGGAACAGCTGTAATTCAAAAGCCAAAAATACTTATTTTTGATTCTGTAAATTGGTCATTCTGTGTTTTTATGGAAAATATACAAATCACTTACTGTATGCATTTCTTGCAATAATTGGTTCAGATTCTAACGGTACTCCAGCTCCAAATTTGTTAACAGGTCTAACACGGAATATATATTCATTGTTCTTAATTAGTTTTGTACTGACACAAGAAAGGGTCTTGCATTCAGTTTCCATGATAACCCAGTTAAGCCTACTGGTCTCACGTCTGTCAACAATATAGTGAGAAACAGAATCTCCTCCATCATCAAGAGGCATCTTCCAAGAAACTGTGCATTTTTCCTCTGTGATCCGGGTGATTGTTATACCCTCTGGAGGGCCAGGAGTATCTGAAAAGAAAAGGAGTTTCACACTATCACCCAAGTTTAAGATTTTGGTTAATGTAGTGTTGTGGTATTTTGATAATTTGCTTACCAAGTACTTTAACATTGACAGCTGCAGTTTTAGTTCCACTGGCATTCATAACAGTCAATATATATTTTCCAGTATCATTTCTGTTACATGACTTGATAATTGCCATAGCTCTTGTACTGGTGTATGTCAGTGAGTACTTATCACCAAGCTCTAACTCCTTTTCACCCTTAGACCAGCATACTCTGGGTTCAGGTTTACCACCTACTGCAGCATCAAGAACAAGGTCTGCACCAGCCCTTATAGTTACTGTCTCACCGACAAGTTTGCTGTCTAACTCAGCTTTGGGTGGTGCTGAAAGAAAGAAATAGTGACTAATATATTAGTATCAGCTTAATATACACAGTTGAATATTTAGTAAGAAACTATCTTACTGTATTCATCTTTGCATGTGATAGGGCCTGTTGATTCTGATGGCATACTGTGAACACCTGCACAATTTTTAGCAATGACACGGAACTCATAAACTGATCCTTCTTCAAGTGCTGTTACAGTAAAGAAATTCTCTGTGATGGTCGTGTAATTGCACTTTAACCAGCGTGTTTCATCATCATCACTAGATGCTTTGCGTTCAACTACATATCCAACAAGTTTGCTGCCACCATCATTAAATGGTACAGACCATTTTAAAGAAACAGAAGATCTTGTAATGTCATATACTTCTGGTTTTCCAGGTGGATCTAAAAAAAAAACAACAACCTGTAAGTACTATTTCACTAATAAGCAACATTAATATTTTATTTTCTTTATTTTTTAATAAAAAATAAAAAGCTTTGAAGTTAATCAAATACACACCAACTGGATTTAAGGCCAGCACTGGTCTTGAAGCTTCACTGGCTTTACTTAGACCTGCAATGTTCATGGCATATACACGGAACTGGTATTCAAGGCCTTCAATAAGATTGGAGACCTTAAAATGACACTCAATGCATGGCATTTTATTTTCTCGTGTCCATAAAATGGTGTTGCGCTCTTTCTTTTCGATCCAATATCCGGTCACCTTGCTTCCACCATCATGATATGGAACATCCCATTTAATGGAAATAGCATTAGCAGACATAAACACCACATCTGGACGTGTAGGGGGGCTTGGTGGTACTGGAAGGTGAAACATGTTTATAAATTATGAACTATGATTAGGCATGTTTAAGATTAAGAAGTCAACAAACGTAAGTGTACTTACCAAATGGATGTTCTGCCACAATAGCTTGAGATTCAATTGGTTTGCTAACACCAAACTTATTCTCTGCACAGACACGGAATGTGTATTCCATGTATTTTGTTAAATGGGTGACTTTAATTGTTGGTCGTTTTACACTTGAGTTCACAACTTGCCATGAGGTTTGACCCGATTCACGTTTCTCAACTATATAGTTTGTTATATCTGATCCACCATCATCTGTAGGCTCAGCCCATGTCAACACACATGATTCTGATGTGATTCCTGAGATTTCAATTGGACCAGTTGGTGGGCTTGGTCTGCCAAACACAATTACAGTAATACTGAATGTCTTTGCCCCAGCCACATTCTCTAGAGTAAGATAATATTTTCCACTGTCCCCTCTCTTAGCATCCTTAACCAGTAGGGTGGTTTTCACATCAGAGGTCTTAATAAAGATTCTTTCTGTTTCCTTTAGTTTTATCTCCTCAAGCTTCCAGGTTACTTTTGGAGCTGGTCTGCCACTGATAGGAATATCAATAGAAAATGAATTGCCTGTCTTGCAGGTAATAAGCTGTTTGCCAATGCCACTAAGGTCTGCAGTTGGCTCAGTTCGTGGTTCTTTTATGATAACAGAGGTAAGTGCATCTCTTGGATAGCTGACTCCAGTATCATTTTGTGCTTTTACTCTGAATTCATATTCTGTGTTTTCAACCAAGCCCTCCAAGACCATCTTTAAAGATTTTGTTTGACCGCCAACAACCCAGTGATCAGAACCTTTCTTTCTGGTCTCAACAATGTATCCTGTGATACGGCTTCCGCCATCATGCTCAGGCTGCAGCCATAGCAGAGTGGCTGTTGAAGATGTAGTATCAATAATGTCCAGCCTCTTAGGTGGTGCTGGCTCTTCAGTGGCAACAATAGGTTCGGACATTTCATAGGGCTCACCTGCACCATACTGATTTTCAGCTGTGACTCTGAAGAAGTATGCTACACCAACCGCAAGATTGGTTACTCTGAGTATTTGACGCGTACACCTGGGATTGACCTCTTGCCAGCTTAGACGAGTTGCCTCACGTTTTTCAATAATATAATGATGAATACGAGCACCTCCATCATTGAATGGAGCATCCCACATAAGAGTCATAGCTCCTCTAGTTACATCCTTAAATGTGAGGGGACCTGGTGGCCCAGGTGTGTCCAGTACCCTTACTGTTAGTGTAATGGATTTACGACCGCTGTTGTTCTCAAGAGTAAGTGTGTATTTTCCCGCATCATATCTGGTACAGTTTTCAATAGTTAATGTGCTGGAGGTTTCTGTCGTATTGATATCGACCATTAAACCAAGTTCTCCAACTGCTTTTGTCCACGTAGCCAGGGGAGTTGGTTTTCCACGAAAAAGTATTTTAAGAGTAACTGTTCCTCCACTTCTTACAATATGTGTCTGTTTAAAATCTGCATCAATGTCAATTTCTGGTGATGTAAGTCTGTCAACTGCCTGCACTGCATTTGGAATCTCAGATGTCTCTCCTTTTCCAGCTCCATTTACAGCACACACACGGAATTTGTACTCCTCACCTGGTTCCAAATCTCCAACAGTGTATGTGGTTTGGATGCAAGTCTGGCTATTAACTCTGTGCCATTCTTCAAGACTTGCTTTGCACATCTCAATAATGTAACCAATAATCTCCATACCACCATCAAATACTGGCTTAGTCCATTCCAGGGTAACAGAGGTCTTTGTTGAATCACTGACTTTTACCGTTGTTGGTGCACTAGGTGCGCTTGTAGGTTCTCTGCATTTAAATAGTCGTGACACTCCACTTGGTGGTCCTATACCAGCCCCATTTTCAGCCATAACGCGGAATTCATATTCGTTTCCTTCAGTCAAGTTTACAACTCTGTGCCTAAGCTCTGTGATTGGTCTTTTCGCTGAAACCTTAACCCATTGTAAACTTTTCTTTTCTCTTCTTTCCAGGATATAGTGTTTTATCTCATTTCCACCATCATGTCTTGGTCTTGTCCAGCAGAGTGTAAGACTGTTTCCTGTCACATGGGTGCAGTCAGGTGTTCCTGGTGCATCTGGTACAGCTATAATTAAAAAATACAATTTGAATTATAATTCTATTTAAATATTTTTGGCCTTATTGGACAAATGGTAAAATTTCACTTACTGTATTGCATTTTAGCAACAATTGGATCAGATTCCAGTGGCTTGCCAACACCAAAAGCGTTGACAGCAGAAATTCGGAACTGATACTCATTGCCCTTGATCAGTTTAGTAGCATTAAAAGAACAGCTTTCACATTTAGATGAAACTAATGCCCAAGAAATACGGGACGTCTCACGCTTTTCAATTATATAATGAGTAATTGCTGCACAGCCATCATTTTCTGGGGGACTCCACCATAGGGTCGCCTTTTCAGCAGATATATTTGTGAAGCGAATTGGGCCCTCGGGTTGTCCAGGAGTATCTGAATAAAAAACAAACATAAAGCTATAATTTAAAGTATGCAAAACTCTATCTACTAATGTAATACAAAAATGACATTTTACTAAAATGTACCTTGTACTCTGACTAGAACATCCTCGTTTGTTGTTCCAGAGCTGTTTTTGGCTTCAACAGTATATATTCCACGGTCACTACGACCAGCATCTCTAATGAACAATGAGCTTATTCCAATACAGGTTGTGATATCAACAAGCAATTTGTCAAGGGGTTTTCCATCCTTATACCATGTAACCTGAGGCACAGGACGCCCACTAATAGTGCAACTCAGTTTGATGTTTTCTCCAGCTTTTATTGTCAGAGTCTTTTCAGCACCAAACTGAATCTCTGGGATAACTGAAAATATAACACCAAATATTAGCCAGTTAATCTAAGTACATTGCAAAACATAAATTGATATATGCAAGGTTATATTCGCTCTATCATCAAAAATGAAAACCAATAATGCCTTTTAAATAATATACATACCGCTTTCATCCCTGGTCATGATGTAACCAGATGACTGTGATGGTGGACTGACCGTCCCAACAGCATTTCTGGCAATCACTCTAAATTCAAAGCGGTCACCACAAGCAAGTCCAGTCACCGTAAACTGGCATTCACTGATATCAATAAAATTGCATCTCAGCCAGCGTGCTCTTCCTTGGCGCCTTTCAACACTGTATGCCACAATTCTACTGCCTCCATCACGTTTAGGAGGCAACCACTGAAGTGTGACAGAATCTCTTGTAACATCAATGCAGTTGGGTGTGCCCGGAGGATCTAAATTTATTAAATTAATGAGAAATTGTTTAATAAGATTAACATAAACTCATGTTTCAATGCAAGATAATACTTGTGAACAATGAGACTTACCAACAGGAGAAATAGCGAGTTTGTGCTTGCTTTGCTCACTGACTGTACTCATGCCAGCATTATTTTGAGCATACACTCTGAATGAATATTCCAGACCTTCAATGAGACCAATAGCCCTGTACTCCCTTCCAGATATAACATTGGAATTTACTTTCATCCACAGGAGGCTGTTTCTGTCTTTCTTTTCAAGATGATAGCCAGTTATAGGGGAACCACCATCAAAGCTGGGTGCATCCCATGAAATCGTCATGCCATCGCTTGTGACATTAAATACAACAGGTTTTCCAGTTGGCCCTGGTGGCTTATACTGATGTTGGGCAACAATGTCCACTGAATTGAGAGGCTCACTTACTCCATACTTGTTTTCTGCACGTACCCTGAATTGGTATTCAGTGCCCTTTACAAGATTGGGTATCTTAAATGTGGTCCTGACGACACTTGAACACACAATTTTCCAAACTGCTTGAGAAGTCTCTCTTTTTTCCACACTATAAGAGGTGATTTCTCCACCACCATCTTCTTGTGGCTCATTCCAGGAAATAATAATGCTTTGTGCTTTAATTTCATCAAACCGGATAGGGCCCACTGGTGCAGAGGGTGGCCCAAGGGTGATGACCTTGATGTCAAAGAAGTTCTTGACAAGCCTATTATCAAGGACCAGAGTGTATTTACCAGCATTGTCCTTTCTTGCATTTCTCACAATTAGACTGGCTTTATTCTCTGATTGCCTGAAGCGAATCTGTTCACTTTCCTTCAGTGGAAAATCATCTTTCATCCACTGAATAGAAGGTTTGGGTTTGCCCTTGTATGGCAATTCAATGTTCACATTTTGGCCAATTCTGACACTTAGTTCACCATTAGGATAGTCAATAAGATTTGCTTCAGGTTGTATAATTAATTCCTGTACAGTAATAGGTCCAATTTGGGAGAAGTCACTGCAACCCTTTTCATTCTTGGCATACACTCGGAATAAAACCTCTGAGTTTTCTATAAGATTTGTTACTTCATACTTGCAACATCTGCATGTACCACCAAGGCTCCAGGTCACAGTATTGTCTGCCTGCTTTTCAATAATGTACTCAGAAATATGGCTGCCACCATCATGATCAGGTTTTGTCCATGCCAAAGTTACAGACGTTTTAGTTGAGTCAATCATAACAAGGTTTTTTACAGGGCCAGGAGTCTCAGTTGCTCTAACTGGTTCTGTGGTCTCACAAGTGTCACCAATGCCATTTTCATTTTCAGCAGAAACACGGAAAAAATAGGCAATCTCTTCCGAAAGGTCCTTAACCTTGCATGATGTATTGGCACATTCTGTTGTAACTACAGAATAAGCCTTGAGTTTAGCATCCTTTTTCTCAACAATGTAATTTTTAATTGGAGCACCACCATCGATAAGAGGAGGATCCCAACTCAGAGTGAGCTTACCACGGGTAACATTCTTAACTACCAACTTACTACAAGCAGATGGCGTGTCTAATACCTTAACAGAGATAGTAATATACTTTGGTTCACCAACTCCATTTTCTATTTCAAGAAGATATTTTCCTGAATCATCTCTAGTGACCTTTGGAATGATAAGTGTTGTTGAATATTCTGTGTTATTAATTGTGTATTTTGCATCTCCACCAATATTTCTATCTCCTCTTCGCCATGTGACATTTGGTGCAGGTCTGCCTTTTAGAGGAATCATGATTTCCACATCTCTCCCAGCCTTTGCTATATATTGAGTTGTCATTGAAATATCAAGGTCAACATCTGCTTCCTCTGTTGGGATCAAAGAGCAATTTATCAATTATTAAAGAACCAAACCTAAATTCAACTAATCATTAAAAATCAAAGGTAGGCACACAAAACACCTACCTAGAATATCCTTAGCTTGCACTGGCTGAATCATTTCAATTGGGCATCCAACTCCAGCAGAGTTAACAGCAGAAATGCGGAAATAATAGTACAATCCAGGTTTTAAATAAGACACCACATACTCTGTGGTTCTCACTTCATCCTTGGAGCTTATACTGACCCACTCCTTTTCATCAGCTGTCCTCTGCTCAACTACATAGCTTGTGATTTCACTGCCTCCATCATACACAGGCTTTACCCATCCAAGTGTAACTGAAGTCTTGGTTGAATCAACAACTTTAAGTTTAGTCGGCTCACCTGGTGGATCTGAAAATGTATAAAATCTGCTGTATAAACATGCTTATATAAAACATTTAGCAAAGAGCAATAATATATATAACATATAACATGAATCGAAAAATCAAAGTTAAGAATATTATAGATAATATAGCACTAGTAAAAGTAATCTTACCAATGGGATCATATGCTTTATAGAAGATTGATGCATCAGAGTATTGACCTGCACCAGCTTTATTAATTGCACAAACACGATACTGATACTCATTTTTCTCTGTAAGATTGCTGACTTTTTGTCTAGTATCACGAATTGGATCTTTGGTGACCTTGAACCACTGTAGACTTTTCTTTTCGCGCTTTTCCAAATAATATCCATCAATATCACTGCCACCATCTAGACTTGGTCTTTCCCATATGACGGTCATTGTCGATTTAGTAATCATGGTAACTTGAGGTTTGGAAGGTTGGCTGGGAGGTACTGCATAAAATAAAATAGCAACAATAGGTTTACTTTAACCATAAGTTATATATATATTACAATAGAAGAACAATAATTTAAAACAAATTTACCAAATGGGTTCTGTGCAATGACAGGTTCCGATTCTAATGGGTCTCCGACTCCATACTTGTTTACACCACGTACTCGGAAGATGTACTCATTTCCTTTGATTAGTCTTAAAACAGAGACTATGCAGTCTTCCAGTCTTTCAGATATTATTGACCACATGATTCTGCTACTCTCACGTTTCTCTACAATGTAATGGGTAACCATTGCACCGCCCTCATCAGCTGGAGGATCCCACATGATGGTTATACTATCTGCTGTAATCTTCTTAAACTGTATTTCTCCCGCAGGGGGCCCAGGTTTGTCTAAAAGATATGCAAGTAATTATATAATTAAATGAATTCCTACAAGTACACAGTATATGCCAATAGACAATAATTAATAGCATACCTTGAATAAGCACTCTGATAGCAGCATATGCTGAGCCCAAAGAGTTTTTGATCTTGATTTCATAGGTTCCAGTATTTATGCGTGTAGCGTCCTTAATTGAAATGCATGTAGAGTCACTGGTGTTTGAAATCATGCACTGGGCTCCAGATTCCAGCTCTTTTTCATCTTTGTACCATTCAATTGTTGGCTGAGGTTTAGCAATCATGCCAATTCTAAGCTGGATAGTTGCTCCTGCTTTGTATTTTATAACATCCAGGTATTCTGGTGGCAGTTCAATTTCAGGAGCACCAAATGTATCTACACATGTAACTGGCCCAACTGTAGCAGATGGGTTGCTGACAGAGCCAACTGCATTCTTTGCCAATACTCTAAATTCATAAGATTCATCTTGAATGAGGCCTGATACAGTGAACTTGGTGTCAGAAACCTTTGACAAATTAGCTTTAAACCATTTTCCTTTTGGACCATCTTTCTTCTCAACTATGTACCCTGTCACTTTGCTTCCACCATCATAGGAAGGTTTATTCCATGATAGGCTTATTGAATTCTTTGTGATATCAGTGACATGGACATCAGTTGGCGGTTCTGAAAAACAGCATCATAATTAACACCAGAATAACCTATAGGCAGTCTTAACATTTTTTTTCTAAACCAATTCGCTCTTTGTAATAATCTTACCACAAGCATCAATTGCCAACACAGCATCTGAAATTTTGCTGTCAGGACCTATGCCAGCAGCATTTTCTGCTGCAACCTTAAACTCATAGATAAGACCTGGATTGATGTTTGTCACTTTGAAATGTGTGGCACGGATCACAGTTTTGTTGACTTTCTTCCACAAAATGCTGTTTTTGTCTTTCATTTGAAGGTGATATCCAAACACATGACTCCCTCCATCAGAAGGTGGTTCTTTCCAGGTGACAGTAATACTTTCTCTTGTGACAAAGGACACCCAAGGTGTTGAAGGTGCCTCGGAAATTGCTGAAACAGATTAAATGCAATGTTGTTAATATTTGTCATTTAGTCAAATCAAAATTAATCTTTCGGTAGGCTACTTACTATAGGGGAGTTTAACTGTAACAGCTGGAGAATCAATGTGATCACTAATGCCAAAGCGATTTTCAGCTCTAATTCTGAACTGATACTCAACTCCAGTAGTTAGTTTCATAATCTTAATAGTGCATCTTGCAACTGCAGATGAAACTTCAACCCAGTTTGCTGTTGTTGTTTCACGTTTTAGAATTATATAGTTGGTAATTGGGCTACCGCCATCATAAGCAGGAGGAAGCCATTTCAGAAATACACTGTCTTCTGTAATATCACACATCTCAACTGGACCAACAGGTGGACTTGGTCTGTCCAGAACAACAATATTCACAAATGACTTGGTGGTTCCACTTGAGTTTGAGGCTGTAATATCATATCTGCCTGCATCATGAGCAACACTGTCACGCAGGGTGATGATGAGGCAGTCAGGTGTTACTTCAGAATTAAACCTCATGGTTGATTTTAAAATCTGATTGTCTTTTGAGAGTGATACATTTGGTAAAGGTTTGCCAGTGAGTGGGATTTCTACTTTAAGATTTGAACCTGCCCTTACATGGACAGTATTGTGTTGAAAGTCTTTCATGTGAATTTCTGGTGCCTCTATTGATAGAAGAGAGGAGAAAGTTAATTACCATAATAAACCAACATACAATATGTTAAAATACAGTATCATATGAAATCCAAAAAATCAAATTACGTACCTAGTTGATCTTTAACAAGAACAGGCAGAATCATGTCTTTAGGGTCACTAAGTCCAGCATGATTTTCAGCCCGGACTCTGAAAAAGTATTCACCGTTTTCTCTCAATCCATAGACAACAAAGTGAGTTGATTTGGTGACGCCATATTTTATCCAATTCTGTTGTCCTTTCTCCAGAGCATCCACTTGGTAATTGGTTATTCTGCTACCTCCATCATACTCAGGTTTAATCCAAGCTAATGAGACAGTATCTTTTGTAACATTGGTTACTCCAAGCTTTGCTGGTGGGCTTGGTTTTTCTGAAATTAATGTATATAAGTTTAATACTTTAAACGTACTTAAACTTTAAATAAGACATAATTTTAGCTATTTATCACTCAGTTAAAATATATCATACCTGTAATCTTAGTTCCTTCTTTAGTTTCAATTGGCACGCCAATTCCATATTCATTTTCACCAATAACTCTGAAATAATAAATGCCTCCTTCTTGAAGGTCAGCTACTTTGAACGTAAGTCTGGGACAACTTTCTGTGACTCTTGTCCATCCTTTTTTGCTTGCCTCACGCATATCAACAATGTAGTTCTTTACAGGACCACCACCTTCATTTTCTGGTGTGTCCCATGTTATTGTTGCAGAGTTTTTGGTTACTTCCTTAACTGAAAGGCTAGCGGGTGGTCCGGGTGAATCAAGAACTTTTACATTCAATGTTAGTGTGGCTTTTCCAGCAACATTTTGTAGCATTACAGTGTACTTTCCTGAGTCATTTCTTGTTGCTTGCTCAATTGTGACAGATGTACAATTATCTGTGGTATCAATTGTTGCCCGAACTCTAAGATCAACATCAGGTTTGTTCCACATTACATTTGGTACAGGCTTTCCCTTGAAAGGGACTCGTAGGGTAAATGAGCTGCCATCTTTGACAATCAGTGTTTTTCTCATTTCATTACTAATGAGAAAAACAGGCTCATCCTCTCGTTCCCTTGCTACCTGTGGGTCTGTCTCAGGGCTTGGCTCACTATTACCAATTTTATTAATTGACCTAACCACAAAGACATATTCTGCTCCTGGTGTCAACCCTACAACTGTAAACTCAGTATTATTAGTGTGCTGCACTGCAACAATCCAGTCCTCATCATTGGTTTTTCTATATTCAACTGAATATCCTGTGACTGGAGAACCACCATCAAACAATGGCTTGTTCCAAGAGAGTGTTATTGTGGACTTTGTAGAATCAATTACCCTTGGTTTTACTGGTGGGGATGGCAAAAATAATGGATCCTCTGCTTTCGTCAAAGGACAAGGAAGGCTTGGTGTACTTAAGCCTGCAGCATTCTCTGCATATACACGGTATTCATATTCACATCCTTCACGGAGATTGGAGGCTTTGACCCTTAAGTCATAAACAGGTTTTTTGTTGACACGAACCCAGCGAAGACCTGACTTTTCACATTTTTCAATTACATAGCCACTAATACTACTACCACCATCAGAAATAGGCCTTTCCCAGCAGATTGTCATAGCGTCACCTGTAACACTTGTGACTTCAACATTTGTTGGTGCTGCAGGTACTGTAAATGGATCTAGAGCCTTAATAGGCTCACTCTCCAGAGATTCTCCTGTTCCATATTTATTTACCCCTCGAACTCTAAAAATGTATTCATTACCCTTTAGAAGTTTTGTAACTTTGCAAGTTGTGGCCTTCATGTCTGCATAAACTAATGTCCAAGCAAGACGACTTGTTTCACGCTTTTCAACAATGTAGTGCTGAATTTCAGCACCACCATTTTCTTGGGGTGGTCCCCAAGTTAATGTGCATTTTTCTGCTGTCAAACCAGTTATTTCCAATGGTCCAGATGATGGACCAGGCCTATCAAGGACTTTACAGTTTACTGCTAAAGATCTGGTACCAGCAACATTATGTAAAGTAAGCACATACTGTCCAGAGTCTTTTCTTATAGTATCTTTAACAACTAATGTTGTGGTTGTGAATGTTGAAGAAATTTCAACTCTTGCTTTAGAATCTATTTCTTTTCCATCCTTAGCCCAAGAAATCACAGGAGATGGTCGACCAGATATTTCAGCATCAATTCTTAGTATATCTCCTGCTTTGACAACAACTAGTTGTCTCAGTTTTTCGTCAATTGTTATGCGTGGTGGATCAACATCATCTTTTACTGTAACAGGGCCTGTACCTTCTGATGGCTGACTAAGTAAACCTGCTGCATTCTTTGCAATTACATGGAAATCATATCGTTGATCTTCATTCAGACCAGTAACATCAAAGAATGTTTCTTGAAGATTGGTAAAGTTACATTTTAGCCAACGACCATCTGGTAGTTCTCTACGCTCTACAATGTAACCAGTCACCTTGGCACCACCATCATTTTCAGGTTTCGACCAGGAAAGAGAAACAGATGTTCTTGTTATATTAGTAACAATTGGCTGACCTGGCGAATCACATGGATCTCTTGCAGAAACAGGCTCACATGCTTTTGTGCAAGGTCCAATTCCTGAAATATTCTCAGCATATACTCTGTACTGATAGAGAAGACCTTCTTCAAGATTAGTAACTTTAAACTGTGTATCAGAAACAAGACCCCTTGTAATCTTAGTCCAGATGATGCTGCTTTGGCTTTTGCATTCTAAGTGATATCCAATGACTGGACTTCCACCATCACTGGTTGGTTTTTTCCATGTAACCAACATGCCTGACTTTGTAGCATGAGCAATTTGAAGGTCACTTGGGGGCCCAGGTGGTGTAAAGGGGTATTGTGCAACTACTGGTGCAGAGTCAATAGCATGGCTCTTCCCATAACGATTTTCAGCAGCAATACGAAATTGATATTCAGTTCCCTGTGTCAAATGGGAAACTTTAATTGATGTCCTTGCCACTGTAGCTGAAACAATTTGCCATGTTGTAGTTGTTGTATCTCTTTTTTCAACAACATAGTTATTGATTTGACATCCACCATCATAAATTGGGGGATCCCACGATAATGAAATATAATCTGCACTTATTTCATCTATCCTGATTGCAGTTGGTGGACCTGGCTTATCTAAAATTATTACTGCTATTTCACCCGATTTTACACCAACTGAATTAATTAGTGTGATTTCGTATTTTCCAGCATCTTCTCTAGTTGCATCTTTGATAACAATCTTCGAAGACATTTTGGATGTAAGAACATTTACTCTGGTTGTTTGCTTCAGGGTGTGGCCATCCTTCTTCCATGTCACTTCTGGATGAGGCCTACCTCTAAATGGGACATCAATTTTCAGATCTTCTCCAGATTTAACACTGTAAGTGGGAAATAGCAAATCAAAAACTGGTTCAATAGTGATATCCTTGGCAACCACAGGTGCTCCCAGTGGTTTAGGATCACTCTTTCCTTTGTCATTTAGGGCAGAAATTCTAAATGAATATTCCTCCCCTGTTGTAAGACCTTCAATTGTAGCTTCAGGCATTCTTACTGTTGCACATACAGTCCATTTGTCTGATCCTGTAGTCAACATCTCAACGGTGTAACCTGTTATCTTGCTACCACCATCATGGTCTGGCTTTTCCCAAGAAAGACTTACACTATGTCGAGTTACATCAACTAGTGTTACCTTACCAGGTGGTAAAGGTGCTTGAGAAACTTTGACCGGCTCTGTAGTAGTTACTGGCAAGCCAACACCATGTTCATTCACTGCAAGTACACGGAAGTAATAAACACCTCCTTCTTGGAGTTCATCCACTCTAACAGAATTCCTGACACAGTTATTTGTCACAGATGTAAATGCCATTCTTTTAGATTCACGTTTCTCCACAATGTAATGAGTAATCTTGGCACCACCATCAATATGTGGAGGGTCCCACTGCAGCTGTACTGAGTCTCTTTTGATATCTTTAACAACAAAATTTACAGGAGCACTTGGGGAGTCCAGAACTCTGACATTTACGAATGCAGATTTAGTGCCACTGTTGTTTTCAAGAGTTAAATTGTATTTACCACTGTCGAATCTATCAACATTGTCAATAACAAGCATGGTGTAAGAGCTTGTAACTTCAATTTGGGCACGCTCTGTTAAAAGACCCTCAGCTTTTGTCCATTTAACTTCAGGTTCAGGCCTTCCCCTGATGGTAACAAACAAGCGTAAGGTTGCGCTCGCACGAACGGTTACAATTTTTCTCAAATCAGCATCTAACTCTACTTCTGGGGCTTCAAGTTTCTCAGCAGCAATTATAGAGCCTTGAACATCAACATGATCCCCAGCACCTTCAATATTAATGGCACAAATACGGAAGTTATATTCTGCATTTTCCTTTAGGTTTTTAACTGTGAAGTGAGTTGTTTGTACACCAGTATTCGGTGTACATAATGTCCATTCATCCTCAAAGGCTTCTTTCATTTCAACAATATATCCAGAAATTGGTGCACCCCCATCATAAATAGGCCTACTCCATGCAAGGGAAACAGTTGTACTTGAATGGTCTGTCACTTTGGGATTATTTGGTGGGCCAGGAGGATAGGTTGCATCACAGGCTTTATAATATACAGATGCTTCACTTGGGGTACCAACACCTGCAGCATTTTCAGCAGACACCCTGAATTCATAAAAGTGTCCTTCTGTTAATCCTGTGACCCTGAAACGCAGATCATTTAGTCTTTTTTTGTTGCATTTTGTCCATCGGACACCTTCTTTATCACGCTTCTCTAAGATATAACCATCAATTTGAGAACCACCATCATCTTCTGGACGGTCCCATGTGAGTACTATTGAGTCTCTAGTGATTGCACTTGCCTCTGGAGTTGAAGGTGGGCCAGGGGTCTTAAAAGGATTTTGTGCAATAACTGGTTCAGATTCAAGTGGTTCTCCGATACCATACTTGTTTACTGCCATGACTCTAAAAATGTACTCATTACCTGGCAAGAGTTTGGAAACTTTATAACTGATAGCTTGAATTTTGGGTTCTACCATAGTCCAAGACAGTCTGCTTGTCTCCCTCTTTTCAATAATGTAATGCGAAATACCTGCTCCACCATCATGTGTTGGATGGCTCCAGTGTAAATAACATTTTTCTGCTCTAACACCAGTTACCTTCAGAGGTCCATCTGGTGGACCAGGTCTATCCAGAACTTTGACATTTACAGGAACCAATTTTGTTCCACCAACGTTGCTGAGGCTTAGGACAAAATGTCCACCATCTACTCTTATGCAATCTTTAACAGTTAAAACTGTGTGTGTAAGACTGGTTTTGATTTCCATTCTCTGAGTTGCAGTGTCAATTTCTTTTCCATCTTTTAGCCACTTTACATCTGGGATTGGTTTGCCTGCAATATCAGCATCAATGGTGAAAGTTTCTCCAGCAGTCACAATAATGTTGTCCTTGAATTTTGAGTCCATAGAAACTAAAGGTGATTCAATCTCATCCTGTGCAGTAATTGGTCCAGTACTTTCAGAAGGCTCACTTAAAATACCAGCTGCATTTCTAGCTATAACTCTAAATTCATAACAATCCCCTTCTGTCAATTCTGCAATTGTGAATTGAGTGTCAAGTATGTTTGTAAAGCTAGCTTTCATCCATCGACCATCAGGTAGCTTTTTCTTCTCGACAATATAGCCTGTGACTACACTGCCTCCATCATATTGAGGCCTTGTCCACTGAAGTGTGACAAGGTTCCTAGTGATAACAATAGCCTCTGGAGTTCCAGGTGGATCACATGGATCATGTGCCACAACACTTTCAGAAACTTTGCTAGATGGACTTATTCCTGCAATGTTTTCAGCAAATACTCTATATTCATACTCAATGCCCTCCTCAAGGCCATTTGTTTTAAATCGGGTATCAGTAACAAGAAGTTTGTTAAGTTTTGTCCAGAGAATGCTGTTTCTCTCTTTGCGCTCAATGTGATACCCAAGAATAGGGCTGCCTCCATTATTATTAGGTGGCTTCCATTCAACTGTCATATGATCTTTTGTCACAGAAGACACAAATGGTGTTCCAGGTGCTGCCGGTTCACTGAAAGGATAGCTAACAACAATAGGTGTGGAGTCTAAAGATGAACTCTTTCCATATCTGTTCTCAGCAAACACTCTAAACTGATATTCTGAACCAGTTTTCAGCTTAGAGATTTTAATTGTTGTACGTGCAATGGTTGCCGATACAATCTGCCAAGCTGTGGTAGTTGTGTCTCTTTTCTCCACAATGTAGTTGTTTATCTGACATCCGCCAGTGTACGCAGGTGGTTCCCAAGAAATTGTAACATAGTTGGCACTTACTTCATCAATTTTAACTGGGCCAACAGGTGGACCAGGCTTGTCTAAGATAATTACACCAATTTCCTCTGAGACTGACCCTACATTGTTTATAGCGGTTATTATATATTTGCCAGAATCCTCTCTATTGGCATCTTTGATGCTAAGAATTGTTGCTGTTGGTGTGCTGGAGACATTTACTCTAGTTGTCTCTTTTATTGAGTGACCATCTTTAGTCCATGTGACCTTTGGTGTTGGACGACCTTTTATTGGAATTTCTACTTTCAACTCTCCACCATATTGCACACTGTATGTGTTGAAAGTCAATTTGAGGGCTGGTTTAATTGTTATATCATTAGCTATGACTGGTGCTGCCAGAGGTCTTGCATCACTCTTTCCCTTATCATTGTAGGCCAACACTCTAAATTGGTACTCTTGGCCAGCACTAAGTCCTGTGACTGTTCCTTCACACATTTTGGTAGTAGTTGCTACTACCCAGTCTTCTGATCCTTTTGGCTGCATTTCAATATAATATCCTAAAATCCTACTACCACCATCATGGTCTGGTTTCTCCCATGAAAGTGATGCAGTAGATCTTGTTACATCAGTCAATGTGACCTTACCCACAGATAAAGGAGGATCTGCTGTTTTTACAGATTCCTCTGTTTCTACAGGCAAACCAACTCCAAACTCATTTTCAGCCATGACTCTAAAGTAATAAATGCCACCTTCATTAAGATCACCAACACGTAAGCTTGTTTTGGTGCATTTTGTAGTAATATTAGAGAAGGCAGGTCTAGTTGATTCACGCTTGTCCACAATGTAATTTTTTATCTTTGCCCCACCATCAATAAGTGGAGGCTCCCAAACAAGAGTTACATAATTTTTTGTGATATCTTTTACTGTTAGATTTACAGGAGCACCTGGTGTATCCAGTACTTTTACAGAAACAAATGCTGACTTGCTTCCACTGGTGTTCTCAAGGTTAAGAGTATATTTTCCTGCATCATTTCTATCACATATATCAATTGAGACCTGGGTATAATCTAGACCCTTTTCAATTTGAGCTTTACTGGGTAGATCGCCATCATCTTTAGTCCAGTTTATCTCTGGAGTAGGGCGGCCTTTGAAGGGAATACCAATTCTCATGCTTCCTCCAGCACGGACAATAATTCCTTTTCGTAACTCAGAATCAAGTTCAATTTCAGGAGGTTCCATTTTATCAACAGGCTTTACTGTACCAAGAATAGTGACTGGTTCACCAACACCTAGTTTATTAAGAGCACATATTCTAACCTTATATTCTTGATGTTCTATGAGTTTGTTAATTTTAAATTTAGTATCATTTAGACCAGTAGGTGGAGTACATGTTAGCCAGTCCTCTTCATCAGCTTTGCAGATCTCCACAATATAGCCCTGTATGTCTAAGCCCCCATCATAGATTGGTCTACTCCATTCAATAGTCACAGAGTCTTTTGTGGTGTCAGTTAGGTGTGCATTAGTTGGTGGAGCAGGTTTAAACGTTGGGTCGCAAGCTTTGTAATACAGAGTTGGTGGACTCGGTTGACCCAGTCCTGCTGCATTTTCTGCAGATAATCTAAATTCATATTCATGGTCCTCTGTGAGACCTGTAACTCGGAAACGAAGATCTGTAATTCTACGTTTGTTACATTTTGTCCATCTGACTCCAGCTCTGTCTCGCTTTTCTACGATGTACCCAACAATTTCACTTCCACCATCAGTCTCTGGACGAGTCCAACACACAGTCATAGAATCTCTTGAAATATTTGTTACTTCTATTTCTCTAGGTGGTCCAGGAGGTACAAATGGATTTCTCATTATTACTGTAGCAGACTCTAAAGGTTCACCAACACCATACTTGTTAACAGCCATGACACGGAAGATGTATTCATTTCCTTTTAGAAGCTTAGTGACCTTAAACATAGTTGCTTTACAGTCACTAGACACCACAGTCCAAGTAAGACGGCTGGTTTCCCTCTTTTCAATTACATAATGAGAAATACTGCTACCTCCATCATGTATCGGGGGAAGCCATGACAATGAGCACTTCTCACATGTTACATTTGAAACTTTTATAGGTCCTGCTGGTGGCCCAGGTCTATCAAGAACTCTTACATTAAAAGGCACAGATTTAGTGCCCCCAACATTAGTTAGCTGCAAAATATACTGTCCTCCATCGACTCTAATAGCATCCTTAATAACAAGGACTGCTCTAAAGTCTGTGTTCTTAGTCTCAGCTCTTGCAGAATTTTCAACTTCCTCATCACCTTTGAACCACTGCATTGTTGGAACTGGCTTCCCCAATACCGATGCTTCTAGTACAAATGTATCACCAGCGTTTACAATTATTATTTGGCTGTATCGTGAGTCGATCTCATAAGTAGGAGGTTCAACCTCATCTTTAGCTGTGATTGGCCCTGTGCATGCAGAAGGCTTGCTAACTGATCCAGCACCATTTCTAGCAATAACTCTGAAGTCATATTTAGAGTCTTCTGTCAGCCCTGTGACTGTAAATTCAGTTTCAAGGATGCTTGTAAAGCTTGCTTTCATCCAACGGCCATCTGGAAGGTCTCGTTTCTCAACAACATATCCAGTAACCAGGCTTCCGCCATCATATTCTGGTGGTGTCCATCTAAGCATCACAGAGTGCCTTGTCACAATTACTGGAACAGGTGTGCCAGGAGGATCACATGGATCACGGGCCACACAGCCTTCAGAAACTTTGCTGCACATACCAATTCCAACTATATTTTCAGCAGAAACTCTAAACTCATATTCTATGCCTTCCTCCAGAGGAGATGTTTTGAATCGAGTGTCTTGTATAAGCATTTTATTAATTTTTGTCCAGAGAATACTGTTCTTTTCTTTTCTTTCAAGATGATATCCAAGTATAGCACTACCACCATCAGAAACTGGTTTATGCCATTCAATTACCATAGAATCTTTTGTAAAGGCAGACACATATGGTGTTCCAGGGGGGCCTGGCTCTTTGAAAGGATATTGAGCAACAACTGGCTCTGAGTCAATAGCATAGCTTTTCCCATACCTATTTTCTGCAAAGATTCTGAATTGATACTCGGCTCCAGTCTTTAAATTTCCAACTTTAAGTGTAGTTCTTGCTACTGTAGCTGAAACAACTGTCCAGTTAGTAGTGGTAGTATCTCTCTTTTGCACAATGTAATTTGAAATCTGGCATCCTCCTGTGTAGGTTGGAGAATCCCATGACAGTGTAATACTTTCAGCACTTATTTCATCTATCCTTACTGGTCCAGTTGGTGGACCAGGTTTATCAAGAATAATAATTTCAACATTTGCCTCCTTTTGTCCAAGTGCATTGGCTACCACAATGCTGTACATACCAGCATCATCTTTTGTTGCATCTTTAATTGATATTGTAGTATGGTGGGCAGTGTCTGCAACATTAACTCTTGTTGTCTGTTTTAGAGCTGTACCGTCTTTTGTCCATGTAATGGTTGGCTTTGGATGACCAGCAATATGCGCTTCAATTTTTAAGTCATGGCCAACTTGAACACTGTATGTGCTAAGTTTTGTCCTTACAGATGGCTCAATTACAAGGTCTTTTGCAACAACTGGTTGTGCTAGATGTCTGGGATCACTTTTCCCTTTGTCATTAACTGCAATTACTCTAAAATTATACTCTGCACCTTGGATTAAATTGGTAATAATGGTGTCAAGTGATTTAACTTGTGCACAAACAGACCATGTTTCACTGTCTTTTCCTTGCATCTCAACTTCATAGTAAGTGATTCTACTACCCCCATCATGTTCTGGTTTTTCCCAGGACAAAGAAATACTCCTGCGTGTTACATCCACTACAGAGATTTTTCCAGGAGGTTGTGGCACTTCTGAGATTTTTATTGGTTCTAGTATTTCAGCAGGTAATCCAATTCCATATTCATTTTCAGCAAGAACTCTAAAGAAGTAATTGCTGCCCTCTTGGAGTTGCTCAATTTTGTAAGTCATCTTGTTGCAGGAAGCAACAGTAGAGTATACCATCCTCGTACTCTCTCGTTTTTCAACAATATAATTTTTTATTTTAGCTCCACCATCTAGCAAAGGTGGCTCCCATGTAAGGGTTACTGAATTCTTTGTTATTTCTTTAACATGGAAATTTGCAGGTGCATCAGGAGTGTCAAGTACTCTGACACTAATAAATGCAGATTTTGTACCACTTGCATTTTCCAAAGACAATGTGTATTTTCCACTGTCAAACCTGCTAATGTTTTCAATTACAAGGGATGTATAACTGCTTGTAATGTCAATCAGGGCTGTCTCATTAATTTCACCTTCAGCTTTTCCCCATTTAACCTCAGGAGCTGGTCGGCCTCTGATTGGAACAAACAATCTAAGGGCTCCTCCAGCTCTAACAGTAATCATCTTTCTTAGGTCAGCATCAAGATCAATATCTGGTGCCTCAAGTTTTTCCTCCACAAGAATGGATTCTTTGATATCTGCATGTTCTCCCACTCCAACCTTATTAATTGCACAAATTCTAAATTTGTATTCATGTTTTTCCAGCAGTTTTTTTACCTCAAATCTTGTCTCTTTGATTCCTGTGGGAGGTGTGCAGATTGTCCACTCTTCAGATATGCCTTCACAGGCTTCAACAATATAACCTTGAATCTCACATCCACCATCATAAATAGGTTTGCTCCAGTGTAGTACAACAGATGACCTTGAAATATCAATAACCCTAGGGTTGTTTGGTGGACCTGGCCTGAAGACTGGATCCACAGCTTTAAAGTATACAGTGGAGGCACTTGGCTTTCCAATTCCAGCTGCATTCTCAGCAGAAACACGGAATTCATAACTATGGTTTTCAAGAAGACCTGCTACTCTGAAGCGTAGTTCACTAACCAAACGTTTATTGCAGCGTGTCCATCTGACGCCTTCTTTTTCCCTTTTTTCAACTACATATCCTGTAATTGCATTACCTCCATCATTAATGGGTCTTTCCCAAGTAACAACCATGGAGTCCTTTGTGATATTGGAAATCTCCACTCCAGTTGGTGGATCAGGTGTGACAAATGGATTTCTGGCAATGACTGCATCAGACTCCAGAGGCTCACCAATTCCAAATTTGTTGACGGGGATCACTCTGAATATATACTCATTTCCAGAAAGCAATTTAGTAATTTTCAGATTAAGAGTTTGCACCTTAGATTCCACAACTGTCCAGACTAACCGGCTAGTCTCCCTTCTTTCCACAATATAATGAGAAACTTCAGCACCTCCATCATGTAAAGGTGCTTTCCATGCAATGCAACATTTCTCACTTGTAACACCATATATAGAAATAGGCCCATCTGGTGGCCCAGGCCTGTCCAGAACTTTGACATTGATGTTTATGGATTTCTCACCACCAACATTTTTCAGTAGCAGTGTATACTGACCTCCATCAACACGAATAGCTTCTTTTACACTTAAAGAGGCTGTAAAGTCTGTGTTTTTAACCTCAAGTCTAGCTGTATTAACAAGTTCCTCAGAATGTTTTATCCAATGGACCGATGGTATTGGCTTGCCATATATCTTAGCGTCAATCTTAAATGATTCTCCAGCATTGACAATAATGGTTTGAGAATATTTAGCATCCAAGTCAATCATGGGTGGCTCTATTTCGTCCTTTGCAGTTATTGCACCAGTACTGTCAGATGGTTGACTATGCACACCGGCTGCATTTTTTGCAATGACCCGGAATTCATATTGTTTTTCTTCCACCAAGCCACTAACAACAAATTCAGTTTCTATGATATTAGCAAAACTTGCCTTCATCCAACGACCATTAGGCAATTCCTTTTTCTCAACTACATAGCCAGTTATTCGGCTGCCGCCATCAAACTCTGGTGATGTCCATCGTAATGTTACAGAATTTCTAGTAACAATTACTGCTTCTGGTTTGCCTGGTGGGTCACAGGGATCTCTTGCTATTTGTATTTCTGATACTTTGCTGGCTTTGCTCAGTCCAACAATATTTTCAGCATAAACTCTAAACTCATATTCGATGCCTTCTTCTAAACCACTAACCTTGAATTTTGTGTCTGGAATGATGGTTTTATTTTGTTTTACCCACAAAAGACTATTTCGCTCCTTACTCTCAAGATGATAACCAATAATCTTGCTTCCACCATCACTGCTAGGCTTGTTCCAGACAATGAGCATAGTTTCTTTGGTAGCAGAGGGAACAGTAGGTGTCCCTGGTTCACTTGGCACCTCAAATGGATACTGTGCAACTACAGGCTCAGACAGTAGAAATGAGCTCTTACCGTATCTGTTTTCAGCTGCAATTCTGAACTGATACTCACATCCAGTTTTCAGCCTTACAGCTTTGGTGGTTGTTCTAGCAACTGTAGCTGACACAATCTGCCAGTTTGTGGTAGATGTATCTCTTTTTTCCACTATATAATTATTAATTGTACAACCACCTTCATACTCTGGTAGTTGCCATGACAATGTCACACTGTCTGAAGTTACCTCTTCTATTTTAATAGGCCCAGTTGGAGGACCAGGTTTATCAAGTACAACAACAGCGATGTCAGCTGTAGCTTCTCCAGCTGAGTTTGTAATCCTGATAGTATATTTACCCACATCATCACGTGTTGCTTCCTTGATTACAAGGAACAGATGGCTGTCAGTAACTTCAGAGTTTACACGTGTTGTCTGCTTGAGTATAGTGCCATCTTTGAGCCAGGCAACTTCTGCCTTTGGTCGAGCAACATAGGGTACATCTATCTTAAGGTCATTACCTGCCAGCACACTAAATGTATTAAACAAAAGCTTAAATGCGGGTGTAACGATAAGGTCCTTTGCCACAACAGGCACACCGAGCAGACGAGGATCACTTGACCCTTTTTCATTTGTTGCTGATATACGGAATGAGTACTCTTCACCTTGAGTTAGACCAGCAATAACTGCCTCTGTTACTTTAACAGTCATAACCTGAGTCCACTTGTCACTGTCTTTTCCTTGCATTTCCACAACATATCCTGTGATTCTGCTTCCTCCATCATGATCTGGCTTCTCCCATGACAGAGTTACACTGCTGCCAGTTACCTCTTTAAGGGTCACCTTGCCAGGAGGTAAAGGCTTTTCAGAAACCTTTACTGCTTCAACAGTTTCCACTGGAAGGCCTACACCATATTCGTTTTCAGCTAAGATTCTAAAGAAATACAAGCTACCCTCCTGCAGATCACCAATTCTCCAGCTTGTTTTGGGGCAGGAAGCATTTACAATAGAATATGCTTTTCTTGTGGATTCACGTTTTTCGACAAGGTAGTGTCTGACTCTTGATCCACCATCAATAATTGGAGGATCCCAGATGAGTGAAACAGAATCTTTTGTGATTTCTTTAATTGTAAGATTTTGTGGTGCCCCTGGAGTGTCAAGTACCCTGACATTTACAAATGCTGTTTTACTTCCAGAGCTGTTTTCGACTGTTAGCAAGTACTTTCCACTGTCAAACCTGTTAACATTCTCAATAATAAGTGATGTAAATGATGTTGTAGTTTCAATAGTTGCCTTGTCAAGAGGTTCACCATTTTCCCTTGACCATTTCACTTCTGGTGCAGGTCTTCCTTTAATTGGGACAAACAGCCTTAGCGTGCTACAAGCTCTAATGTTCACAACCTTTCGAAGATCTGAATCAAGCTCAACTTCAGGTGGTATATATCTGTCCTCTGCTTTTGGTAAACCAGGTACCGATGCAGGTTCTCCAACTCCTTCACAGTTCATGGCAGAAATGTTGATCTTATATTCTTGGTTTTCTTTTAAATTAATTATTGTAAATGATGTTCCTATAATACCCTTCTTTGGAGTGGCAATTGTCCATTCATCTTCTTCTGGTAAGCAAGTTTCTACAATATATCCTGTAATGTCTGAACCACCATCATAAACTGGTTTGTTCCAGGCAACAGTAACAGATGACTTGGTTGTATCCAAAATTCTTGGATTTCCAGGAGGTCCAGGCTGAAATATCGTGTCACATGCCTTATAAAATGGACTTGAAGGGCTTGGGGCACTTAAACCAGCAGCATTTTCAGCAAAGATCCTAAATTCATATTCATGCCCTGCTGTAAGTCCAGACACTTTAAAACGCAAATCAGTTACTGACCTCTTATTGCATTTGACCCACCGAAGGCCAGTCTTATCCCTCCTTTCAATTATATAAGTATTTATAGCACTTCCTCCATTGTTTTCAGGATGTCCCCAGCAAACAACCATAGAATCCTTTGTAATTGTTGTTACTTCTGGAGCTTTTGGTGGATCTGATGGTACATATGGGTTAGTTGCAACTGCCGGCTCTGACTCAAGGGGCTCACCAACTCCATATTTATTTACAGCCATAACTCTAAAGACATATTCATTTCCTTTTAGCAATTTGGTGACTTTATATCGGTTGACTTGTAAATCTGTGGCGACATTTGTCCATGCAAGTCTGCTTGTTTCCCGTCTCTGAATTATATAATATTCAATCTTTGCTCCCCCATCTTCAAGTGGTGGTAGCCAAGACAGAACACATTTCTCTGTTGTCATGTCTGTAACATGAAGAGGCCCTTCGGGAGGCCCAGGCTTATCAAGGACCTTAACATTAAAAACAAACTTGGCAAATCCTCCAGGGTTGCTTGCAGTTAATGTAAATGCACCACCATCTCTTCGCGACGAATCTTTGTTAATTAAGTAGGTATAGAAATCTGCTGATTTTATCTCTAGTTTTCCAGTGTCTTCAAGCTCTTTTCCATCTTTTGTCCATACCAAAGATGGGATTGGTCTGCCAGTAACATTTGCATCTAGTTTAAAGACATCACCTGCCTTAACTACAACAATACTGCTGAAGCTTGCATCAACATCGAGTTTTGGCTCCTCAATATCATCTCTGCATATTATTATTTCTGAGGTCTTTGAGGGCTTGCTGACAGATCCAGCTGAATTTCTTGCAAAAACACGGAATTCATATGAAGAATCTTCTGTTAGACCACTTACAGTGAAGCTTGTCTCATGGATATTGCTAAAGTTTGCTTTAAGCCAGCGGCCATCTGGCAGTTCTCTTTTTTCCACAGTATACCCAGTTATTGGAAAACCACCATCACTCTGTGGTTTCATCCACTGAAGGGTAACCTCATGTCTGGTTATATTAAGGGCCAGTGGTTGACTTGGAGGCTCTACTGGATCAAGTGCAAATGTCATCTCAGAAGCCTTGCTTGGTTTACTAAGACCAGCCTGGTTGGCAGCAATAACACGGAATTCATATGCAATAGCATCCATCAGACCAGATGACTTAAAAATGTTTCCAACTATGAGAGCTTTGCTAATACGCTGCCACAGGATGCTGTTTTTTTCCTTTCTCTCAATCTGATATCCCAAAATTGGGCTTCCACCATCTGTTGAAGGTTCATTCCAGCTTATTGTAATAGAATCTTTTGTAAAGGACACAACTTGTGGAATACCTGGCTGGCCTGGTACCTCAAATGGGTAAGCAGCAACAACAGGTGCAGATGTTATGTAGGGACCAACGCCATATCTGTTTTGAGCCTTCACTCGAAACTGATATTCAATTCCTGTTGTAAGACGTGCAGCTTTAAATGTTGTGCGAATCACAGTGGCGGCTAACTCAACCCAAGAAGTGCCTGTTGTCTCTCTCATCTCGACAATATAATTGTTTATAGGAACTCCCCCATCATTTTCTGGTGCATCCCAGGATATAACTACATAATCACAGGACACTTCATCCACTTTAATTGGTCCTGTTGGTGGTCCTGGAATATCATGTACTTGGACAGTAATGGTTTCTGTCACAGTTCCTAGTATATTCTTCCCTATCATTGAATACTCCCCTCCATCTTTTCTCTTTATTTCTCGAATGTTAAGAATTGTTGAGGTTGTTGTGTTATCAGTGTTGATTCGTTGTGTCTGTTTAAGTTCCTGATCCTCTTTCTTCCAAACTACAGATGGTCTTGGTCTGCCAAAAACTGGGATTTCGACTTTTACATTATCACCTGCTTTTGCTACTACCAACTTCTGATAGACAGATCGAAGGTCAAATCCTGGTGCCGTAGTCTGCTCATTTATTTCAACTGGTCGGCTTTCACGAGGTTCACTTCTGCCTGAACTGTTTACTGCAAAGATACGAAATATGTATTCTGCATTTTCTGTTAAATCTGTGACCGTATAATCCAACGCTTTTATTGTTGTTACATGAAGCCATTGATCAGAGCCTTTTTTCTGAGACTCAATTACATAGCCAATGATTCTGCTACCACCATCATGGGCTGGTTTTGTCCATGCAAGAGTTGCTGTATTCTTTGTCACGTTTGTAACTACTAAATTGTCGGGTGAAGATGGGGCCTGAGAAGCTCTGATAGGTTCAGGTGTCTCTGCTGCCTCACCTATACCCTGTTCATTTTCAGCTAAGACTCTAAAGTAATAATCAGCGCCCTCATCCAAATTTTGAACTTTGTATGAACATTTCTGACAATTTGTAGTAATGGTTGTAAAGGCTTTTCTAGTTGCATCACGCTTCTCAATTATGTAATTGATGATTTTTGATCCTCCATCAATAATTGGAATTTCCCACTGGAGTGTGATGCTGTTTTTAGTAATTTCCCTTGGTTTTAAATTAACTGGGGGCCCAGGTGTGTCCACGACTCGAACATTAACAAATCCTGTCTTCTTTCCAGCCACATTTTCTAAAGACAAAATGTATTTTCCAGCATCATATCTTGTACATTCAGGGACAACCACTAGAGTGTATGACTCAGTATTGTCAATATGAGCTCTACCCCGGAGAGCAACATTGTCCTTCATCCATGAAACTTCGGGAGTAGGACGTCCTTTAATTGGAACAAATATGCGGATTGAGGCACCTGCTCGGACAACAAGTGTTTTTCTCAGTTCTGCATCAAGCTCGAAATCTGGAATCTCTTCACGGTCAACAAGTTCTATAACGTTTTCAACTTCAGCTGGTTCTCCACATCCCTCTGAATTTATTGCACTGACTCTAAAATAATATTTACCCCATGCTTGTAGGTTTGAAACAACAAACTCAGTGATTCTTAAAGGAGATGTTGTGTCCTGAATCCAGTCATCTTCTCCTTCTTTTTTGTGCTCAACAATATATCCTGTCACATCAAGGCCACCATCATAAAAGGGCCTACCCCAGTTAAATGTTGCTGTTGTCTTGGTGGTATCAGTTATTCTTGCATTGGATGGAGGTCCAGGTGGATCTAAAAAATTAAAATATTGATTAGGTAAACTGAATTGTGATATGCGTTTGAAACTACAGGCAATACGTAACATAATCTATGTTTACGTACATGCAATGTCTTTTGTCAGCACTGGCTGGGATGGCTCGCTGGGTTCTCCAAAACCAGCTTTGTTCTCTGCAGTTACACGGAACTCATACTCAACCCCCTCCGCAAGGCCTGATACTTTAAATCGTAGATCTGAGATGGTCTTCTTTGAAGCTCTAACCCATCTCATGCCTCTTCTTTCTTTTCTCTCAACACTGTAACCTCTTATATCACTTCCTCCATCTACCACTGGTCTCTTCCAGGAAATAGTTATTGAAGTTTTGCTGACATTATCAATTTCTGGTTTTGATGGTGGCCCAGGGGGTCCTAACAAAAATAAAACAATATATGTAATATCATAGTGTAAATGAAACTCATACATTTCCATTTGTAGTTACACTTACCAAAGCTGTCAACCATTTTGACTGGACCAGACTGTATAGCATCACCTGTACCATATTGATTGACTGCTGAAACCCGGAAAATATATTCATTGCCTTTAATCAACTTGCAGGCCACATGACGGCAATCTATTACATTTTCGGCAAGTTTTGTCCAAAGCAGGCGACTTGTTTCCCTCTTTTCAAGTATGTATGATTTAATAGCACAGCCTCCATCCTCTTCTGGTGGTAACCATGTCAGTGTGCATTTTTCAGCAGAGACACTGCTAATCTCAATAGGACCAGGTGGACCAGGGACATCAAGGACTTTTACTTTCACCTTTTCTTCCTTTATACCAAATGGGTTGCTGGCAGTAATTGTATACTCCCCAGTGTTCTTTCTGCTTGCATATTTAATTGACAGAGTTGAAGATATGGGAGTGCTGGTAATCTGGACAATATCTGATGGCTTTAATTCTCTTCCTCCCTTAGACCATACAGCTGTAGGTGGAGGTTTTCCAAGGATACTTGAAGCAGAAATCACAATTGTTTCTCCAGCCCTGACAGTAACACCATCCTTTATTTCAGGATCAATTGTAATAGTTGGGGATTCTGTAAAAAGGGATTATGACGATTGCCGTTTTTGTATTAAAAAAAGTATTTAGAAAGTATATATAACTTTAATAAATTTAACTCAACAAGTAGAACTTACCAAATTCATCTTTGCAGACAAGTGTATCAGTTTGCTCTGAAGGAGCACTAATGGCACCAGCTGCATTCTTTGCTCTAATTCTAAAATTATGCATGCAGCCCTCTTGCAAATCTGTTACTGTGAAAGCACAATCCTGAATATTTACATGGTTCGCCTTCATCCAAGCCTTTCCTGGATGCTCTAGTTTTTCAACAATATAGCCGGTCAGTCTGTGACCTCCATCATATTTAGGAGCAGTCCAAATAAGTGTTACACTGTTTCTTGTAATGCTGATTACATCAGGTTTTCCAGGAGGATCTACAGAACAATAATAGAATATATAGAATAAATGCACAAACAAGTCATTATTTAATTGAAAATGTAAAAAAATATGATTGACCACAAATTTACCAATTGGATCCAGGGCAACAAACGCCTCAGTTGGCTTGCTTGGTTTTCCTAGTCCAGCCATGTTTATAGCCATGACCCTGAATTCATATTCGAGACCCTCAACCAAACCAGTCACTCTACATTCCTTAACCCTCAGAGGTGTCTTGCTTGCTCTTTTCCATAATAAACTGTTCCTATCTTTAAATTCAACATGGTATCCTAAAATCAAAAAATTTTAAATATGTTTTTACATGAACATAACACACAATTAACAATTTATATTATGTGGAAATAAAAATAAACCTGTAATAGGAGAGCCCCCAGTATCCTTTGGATCTGACCAAGACACAATAGCAGACTCATGGCGAATAGCCAAAACCTGTGGTGGATCTGGAGCTTCTGGTGCATCTTTTAAAAAAGAAAAAGAAGTAATATAATTTTGTACATAATTCGAGCTCACTTCTCTGCCATAATATTTTCGATTCAGTATTTTATTGCAAGAGTTATAACATTGGAAATGGAAGCAGGAAGAAAGCCCACTAAAGCAAAGGATTTTACTTTTTAACTCAAATTTCAAACTAGTACTTTTTTAAGGCAGGGTCTAAATTTTTTGTCTTAAGTTATTAAACATTTTACCTTGTGTAAATCTTACTGTTCTTTATTAACACTTACTGAATGGATGTTTAGCCACTACTGGATCAGATTTTAGGAATTCTCCAACACCATATTTGTTTTCAGCACATACTCTGAAAAGATATTCTGTTCCCTCATGGAGTCTGGTTACTCTCATGGTGTTCTTTTGAATGGCTGAAGCAATAGTAGCCCACTTGTTATTTGTGGATTGCCTTTTCTCTAATATGTAGTTGGAAATTTCTGATCCACCATCATCTATGGGTGGACCCCATTCCAAAGTAATTCCATCAGCTGTAATTTCATCAAATTTGATGGGTGCTGTGCAAATTCCAGGCTTCCCAACTACCTTGAGGGTTATGGTGGCTTCTTTAGTTCCTGCAGTGTTTTTCAAATTGAGACAGTACTTGTCTGCATCACCTCTCTGGCAGTCACGTATCAACAAGGTTGTGTTTGCTACTGTGGATTCAACAGAGGCTCTTCCACTATCTCCTAAAGTAACACCACCCTTCTTCCACATTACTGTTGGAGCAGGAGTACCGGCAATTGGGATTGTGAGGCGAACTGTGCTTCCCTCCTTTGCCACATAACAAGAGTCTGGCAACCCCTTAAGATCACAGTCTGGGAAAACTGAAAATAAATATGAAAATATAAAATAAATTACACAACCCCAATAATATTGTCAAAATGTTAAATGTCAAAATGTCTTTTTTCAATGATTATAAACTTTATCAAAAACATACCAATTTGATCCCTAGCTACAAGAGTCAGTTCAGTGGTAGGTCCTTCAGCAGACTCATTGAAAGCCTTAACTCTAAATGAGTATTCTTTTCCTTCTTGTAGGTCCTTAACTGTGTGTTGCAGTTGTTTATCTTTCATAAGCTGTTTCCATTTGTCCTCACCCTCACTGATTTCTAATGAATATGCAACAATATGGCTTCCACCATCATTGATGGGCTTCTTCCAATTAAGAATGCAGGAATCTTTGGTGACCAGTGTAGGTTTGAAGTCTGTAACTGGTCCGGGTTGCTCTGAAGAAAAATTTATTTAATTGTGGCATATTTAACATTTTTTATCCAATTTAAACGTTACTTGAAGCTAAAGTGATTACAAGAGAAAAACAAGAAAAAGCCCTTACCTGAGGCTTTAATTGGCCCAGCCGTCTCACAGCCTTCACCTATACCATAAACATTTTCAGCGGAGACTCTGAAACAGTAGGCTTGTCCGGCATCTAGGTTAGTAATTCTGAAAGATGTTTTGGGGCACTCAGAAGCAACGCAGGTCCATGCTTTCCGTTCTGCTAGACGTTTTTCAACAACATAACTTTTTACAGGACTTCCACCATCAATTAGTGGAGGATGCCAAGTGATAGATACATGATTTTTTGATGTTTCTTTTACAGTCAAGTTAAGTGGCGGTCCAGGAGTATCTATGTAAAATTGAATATATAATATGGAGTAAATACTTTTGTTTATATATAGCTAATTATAAACTTACTACAAAGATATTTTCAGGTTAAAAAATATTTTTTTAAAAACATCATGAAAATATTACCTAAGACTTTAACAACAATGGTATAGGACTTGGATCCACTGCTGTTTTCAAGGGTCAGTACATATTTGCCAGCATCATATCTGTTGATATTTTCACAGCATAAAAATGTATCCCATTCAGTTGTGTTAATTATAAGACCTTGCCTCTCCTTCAGGTTGGCATTGACTTTGCTCCATGATGCCTTTGGTGCTGGACGGCCTCGAATTGGCACATACAGTCGGAGTGTGACTCCAGCACGCAATACAAGTACTTTTCTGAGATCTGCATCAAGTTCTGCCTCAGGAGCAACTATTGAAAATGTTGAAAACTAATGTAAATATAACACTTAACAGGGTAAAGCATTTAAAGAATTAATATTTACATTTTTAAAACAAAAAGAGCAATTTTACATACTTAAAATGTCTTGTGCCATATGTTTCCCCGGAATTTCACTTGGCTCACTAAATCCAATCTTATTTACAGCAGTTACACGAAACTGATAATCTGTGTTATCGAGGAGCCCAGTGACAAGGAATTTCGTTGATTGGAGATTTTTTGGCATGTTGCACTTTAACCAGTCCTCTGAATCTGCTCTCTTAAACTCAACCAGGTAGCCCAAAATTTCACAGCCACCATCATACGCAGGCTTGGTCCAGGATAGACTGACTGAACTGTGTGTAGAATCAACAACCTTGGGGAAAGCAGGTGGACCTGGAGGATCTGTAGTTAAAGAAGATTAATGAAAGTGTCCAAAAACAATAAAAATCTATTTTAAAAAATCTGGAATAGAAATAGGTAACCTAACTTACATAGTGGGTCCACTGCAAGAGCAGATTTAGATGGATCACTTGGTTTGCCAAGACCAGCTTTATTGAAAGCAATAACTCTGAATTCATACTCAGACCCTTCAGTAAGACCTCCAGCTTTTATTGTTCTATCAATTACAGGTTTTCTGTTTATTTTAGACCAACTGAGTTCTGGACTTCACGTTTTTCAACCATGTATCCAAGAACTGGGGATTTGCCATCATCAGCAGGGGCTTTCCAGCTTACAGTCATGTGGTCTTTGGTTATATTGGTAATAACAGGTGGGTCACAAGGTCCAGGTACATCTGGATTTGGGATAAAAATATTGAACATACATAGATATTGTATATGTTGGAGCTGTAATGCTAATAATGTATTCATTCAATAATACTTACCAAATGGATTCTTAGCAATTACAGAGTTAGTAACAATTGGGTCACCAACACCATACTTGTTTTCAGCACTGATACGAAACTCATATTCATGACCCTCAATCAGTTTCTCCACTGAGCAGTTGGTAATTTGGCCATTGATGTTGGAAGTAACCTGAGCCCAGTTAGCTCTGCTTGTTTCACGTTTATCAATGATGTAGTTGGTGATCTCAGCACCACCATCTGAAAGAGGTGGCTCCCATCGCAGTTTGACCCGGTCAGCAAAGACATGGCTGACCTTCACTGATGCTGGGGGTCCAGGTTTATCTGTAAAAACAAAACTACAATGAGATTTTCTATTCTATTTAAGTCTGGTGCTCATATTAATTATGTTCACACCACACTACACTACCAGATCATTTTACCTACTGTACCTAAATTCAATTTTGGTCCACATTAAAATAATTAATATGAAATATGAATCAAAGTTATTGTCTACATAATTTTTATATATATTTTTTAGTAGGGATAAATGAATTTCAAAAAAGTAGACATATTTAGAATAGATGTATAATATTTACAGTGTAGTTTTCGATTTAGATTTGTAAAAGAATGTGGAAAACAATAATCCAGTAATCTTATCCTATCCTTGTGTCTGCATGTGCTATATTTATGGTTTATATTTCTGTTGGTATTATTTGTCAGTGTTGAGTTTTTATTCAAAATTTACATCTGAATATTATAATAAACCAGGTAAACTTTTAATTTATTTCAAGTATTACAACACAGCTACATTTACAACTATTTACAGCAATAAAGGAACTTTTTGTATTTTAAAATTTGTAGCTAGACACATAGATAACAGTCCTTTTCTATTTTATGATATGTTTAGCATTGTGTAAGTCAATATTCAGTAAAAATAATGTTATTTAAAATTGTTAAATTTGTAAAACAATTTAGGCCTGCTACCCCTTATGTGTTACAGGCCACCTTATTCAGTGCCATGCCAATAGACGGGTTACCGGAAAGAAGTGCTTTTTTGACATTGGAAAAAAGAACTAATCTGAGTTTTTGTTACTTGTGGTTACTCATGGGATAAAACAGATACATAAATAGTTTTTTAAAAGTTCATATCAGATCAGGCTTTTCGTAGGTAATGTCGTGTAGGAGGTCACTACCTGAATTAAAGTTTATGCCAGTATATGAACAATACTTTTGTATATATTCCTACATTATCAGTTTATAATGTTATCATGTTTTTAATTAATATTTGTTGTTTATTTTTTTAACTGGTGACTATTAGTTTCTCTATAGACTTACCTAGAACTTTCAGCCTAATGTTGCCAGACTTGGTGCCACTAGGGTTTTCAGCAAAAATAGTATACTCTCCAGACTCCTTTCTTGTTACAGAAAACAATTCTAAGAGGAAGAGGTGTCTCTTCTGAGACATCTTAATGCCCTCAACAAGTGGCAATGGTACACCGTCTCTTTTCCAAGTAACTTTAGGTAATGGTTTTCCATAGACCTCAGCATAAAGGCAAACATTTGCTCCAGCTTTGACAATGATCAGGTTCTTCATTTCAAGACTGATCTCAACCCTTGGTGGAACTAAAATGACACACAAATAAAATACATAGTTTACAATACAATATTAATAATTAACGTTTAAAAAATACAGACTAATTATTTAATTAGTTTTAATTTTTTAAATAAAGTAAAATTACCATGCTCTGCAATGATTAGGATTGCATCAGACTCTTCTGAAGGTTCACTGACATTTATTGCCGTCTTTGCAATAATTCTGAACTTGTATTGGGCTCCCTCTTCAAGTCCAGTGACAATGTGGTCCTCTTTTGGCACATTTTGGCTACTAGCATTTACACGTACCCATTTTTCACCTGGAAGCTTCAAAAACTCAACATAATAACCAATAAGCTTGCTCCCACCATCATGTTTTGGACGGCTCCAAACAAGGGAAACTGAATTTTTAGTTACGTCAAGAACCTCTGGTTTACCAGGTGGATCTGAGAAAAAGGGAGTGGTTGGTTCATAAAATAACCTTAGATTTTACAACTTAATACAGTAGGATATTGTAGTAAAATATCTTTTCAGATACATACCAACTGGAGTTCTTGCTGTAATAATCTCAGTAGGTTTGCTTGGCTTGCTTTGGCCTGCTTTATTTACTGCAGATACACGGAATGTGTATTCCAGACCATCAAGTAGACCAGAGCAGGTATATTCAGTTGGACGAACCAGTATCTCATTTGCCTTAACCCATAAAAGGCTGTTTCTCTCTTTACGTTCAATTGAATATCCTAAAATAGGACTACCGCCATCATTTACTGGTCTCTCCCAAGACAAAACAACGTGGTCCTTGTTTATTTTGTTGACACAGCAGTTCCTTGGTTCACTGGGTGGGTCTGGAATAACAAAGTTTTGTTGATTTATTTTTTTTGTCATATCTGATTTAATTAAATAATTTTCATCATCTAGCCTATCATCATCTGGCCTATCATCATCTGGCCTAGATGAACTGTTTACATTGTACTACCTGCAATTCTAACATCTCTTAAAACATACCAATATGCAATACTATATACATAGCACACACAAATTCATCCTCCCAAGATGATACACACTATATTTTGATTAAATACATTTAAATACAAAACAGTATGTATTGTATATTGCTACACCTACCAAATGGATATCTGGCAATCATTTTTACAGAGTAGATTGGCTCTGAAATTCCAAAGCGATTTTCAGCACGCACTCGAAAACCATATTCCTTGCCAGGAGTAAGTTTTACTACTCTGCAACTGGTCTTGGTGCAAGAGGCTACAGCAGGCACCCAGTCGCCTCTGCTCACATCACATTTTTCAACAATATAATTAGTGATGTTGCTGCCACCATCTTCAGTTGGTGAGTTCCATGCAAGTGTGCAGGCATCAATATCCATCTCAAGAATTTCCAGCGGTCCCTCCGGGGGACCAGGGATGTCTAAATGAAACAGTATATATATATATAATATTGTAATATATATATATATATATATATATATATATATATATATATATATAATAAAAACAACCATATACATATTATATAATATATAATAATTTAGTTATCACGTCTGTACAGTGTGACATATATAGGAAAATAGAAAAAAACTTTAGCATATGTGTACAGTTTTGCATAACACATCTGCATAGTAGTGTGAAGTTATTTTTTTTGATTTTCTTCTTTTGAACATGGAGCCATTTTGTCCGATTAAATTTCCCACAATTCCCAACACACCCATAATTTATACGCAGTTGCTAGTTAAGCTAGAAAAAAAAAATTAGAAAAATGCTTGGATTTTGGATAAAGTTCATTAAACTGCTTGTAGTTGTACTTGGGTTGCTTTCCTAATAATTTGCCATCTTGCGGAGTAGTTTTGTTTTTAGATAAAATATGCATTTATCCACCGTTAAGCCTCTCTTTCTATTGTAGCAGAGGCTGGTTATTACTCTTTATTAAGTTTTGTGTTCAATTTGACTTCTTTTAGACTGTTAAAAATCAACACCCACTGACTGTCATTCTAAAGCTTGGAAGAGCCAGAATATATTTTTAACCCGGATTGGATTCCTCTAAAAGAAGAAAGTTGTACACTTAGGATGCCTTAAGGTTCACTTAATAATTAAGTTATTTTTTGTTTGGGATTACTTTAAGTTTTTGATACTGTCATTTATGCCATGTATTTAGGGGGCTACCCAAGATGAGTAAAAGGCAGAAAAGAATATTTTTATTTTACACTATTTAATGCTTTGTATTTTTTGTGCTCGGTATGGAACATAAATGCCTGTTGATAATTACTTTCTTGTTAGTTTCCGGACGTGATAACAGACCATTTACACTTGTGCTACAACTGTTTGGCCTGTGCTACAAATATTCAACCTATATAGCACCAGTGCTAAATGCAAAAAAGTTAATGTACAGCTCTGGTTACAATAAACTGTACTTAAAATAATACACTGTCCTTCCTTGGTGGTAACTTACCCATAATGATAATTCTGAGGATTTGGTTAACCTTAGAAATGCTGTTCTCAGCAGAAAGGCTATAATAACCACTGTCTTTTCTTGAAACATTCTTAATCATGAATGTGGATGAGGACAATGTTTTTTGCACAGAAAGACGATCAGATGTAACCACGTCATCACTTCCTCTTTTCCATGTTGTGACTGGAACAGGTTTGCCAGATACAAGTGCTTCAACCTTTAACTTTGTTCCTGCTTTTGCAGTAACCACATCAGGCATGATAATCTTTGGTCCCACTGAAACATTAATGTTAAAAATGAACAAAAGATTACCATAAATGTTTATAACACCATTAACCACTTTAAAATTTAAAATTTAACTATATAAATATTGAATGGTACATACACAGCTGCTCTTTGACCTCAAAAATGCCTTCAGCCTCTCTTGGCAGACTGCATCCTATAGAGTTTCTTGCTGCAACTCTGAATCTATACTTTGTGTTTTCTTTTAGACCAACAACAACAATGCTCAGGTCTTTTACAACGGAGTATGATGTCCATTTGTCCTCAGGTTTACCATCCTCCTGGTAATCAACTATGTAGCCATTAATTTTAGATCCTCCATCTCTCAATGGTTTTAGCCAGCCAAGAGTTGCACTGTTCTTTGAAATCTCCAAGACATCCATCTTTTTGGGTGGGTCTGGTTCACCTTTAAGTAAATAAGAAAAAACAAATAAAATAACATTTATTGACATATAAATAGCAACATTATGCCTTATATGGTACGCAGTGTATTGTCACTTACTCATAGGATCTACAGCCAAATGGGATTTTGGAGAGTCTTTTGGTACTCCAATACCATATTTGTTGACCGCCATGACTCTAAAGTAGTATTCAGTTCCTGGTGTTAGGTTTGTAATCTTAAAGCTTGTTTTCTTTAAGTCATTGATGCAACTTGTCCATGTCTTTCTATCGACTTCACGCCTCTCAACAATGTAGTTAAGGATTGGACAGCCACCATCATTTTCTGGAGGTAACCAGGAGAGTTGGCAAGAGGTTTTTGTGACATCAGTTGCTTCCAATTCACCAACTGGCCCAGGGGTATCTGTTAAAGTAATATGTTAATGTATTATCGTCTGTCCTATTTTGTATTTAAGTTCCTAAACAAATAAGAATAATAAAAAAATACACATTTTCCTTCTATCCTATAAATGATAATCCTATTGTTTAACTTGTATGTAAAATGATTTATGCACTTGTAATAAGAAATTAAATGTTACAGTCTTTTACATACCCAAGACTTTAACACGAACAAATACAGCTTTCTCTCCTGAAGGATTTGATAGTGTCAGAGAGTATTTCCCAGAGTCGTCACGTGTGCTTTCAGGTATAACAAGGAAGGTCATTGTATCAATCTGGTCCACATGACCTTTTCTGAGAACATTGTCAATACCAATGCGTTTCCATGTCACTTTGGGTGATGGTCTTCCTCTGATTGTAGCAAATAATCTTATGGGACAACCTGCTCTTACACTTATTCCCTTTCGCAAACTGGCATCCAGATCAATCTCTGGCAATTCTATAGTCAAAAAAAAATTTCAAATAATTTAGATATACTGTATATATATATATATATATATATCGCTTAGCTAAAGTGAATAAAAAATAGGTAATGTCTTAAGCTGTAGAAACGTGCCTTAAATCGAACAAATAATTAGACTACATTAATAACTATAATAACTAAGGGACTTTTAGTTATAAAGCCAAAACAGACAAATTGGGGTAAAACATATATTTGCTTAGCGATACCAGTTTCCAATACAGACATTTTTATGTTTATTCACCCTGCTTATTTGTTTATTAACTACCTGCCCTAACCTGCCTGTTCTAGGTCTCTCCTACATACTGTTGTTCAGAGGCACAATCCAAATGCGGTGGGGATCCCCTGCTCTAAATCAGGCGTTGTTTGCGCATAGGTCTTAGATTATTACGGCAACAGTAAAACTTGTACAGTCATAACGTAATTTTATACAAACTTTTGTATTTTTGCCAGTGGCGATCAAGGATATTACTCCCAAATTTTTATTGTTAGTCACATATGCAATCAATTTTGGTGCAATCCAGGGCCATGTTACATTATTAAGAAATAAGACAATGCATCTTACCATGAATCTCTTTTGGTGTCACAGCATCTTTAAGTTTAGCTGGGCGACCCATTCCTACTTGATTTTGGGCAGAGACACGAAATTCATATTGCTTTTTCTCATTCAGATTCAGCATTGTGAATTCAGTGAGAACAAGCTGTCCACTAGTATTGCATTTCGACCAGCCTTCTTCTGGATCTCGCTCTTGTTCGCCTTCCATTTCAATTTTCTCTCTCATTTCAACCAAATATCCGATTATTGGCGCACCGCCATCATACACTGGTTTGAACCAGCCAAGTGTAATGGAAGTCTTTGTACTGTCCACTACTTTCAGTCCTCCAGGAGGACCGGGAGGCTCTAAAATAGTCAGAAATTCATATATATATTTAAGACCTTTATCATTATCATATATCAAAATGATATATATATGTGTGTCTGTATGTGTTTATACCAATTGGATCCTTAGCAGCAATTGGTCTTGAAGGTTTGCTTGGTTCTCCCAATCCAACCTCATTTTCGGCTTTTACACGAAATTGATATTCATGGTTAGGAATCAAGTTGGTTACTTTCATGCGCCTCTCAGAAATAGGACTTTTTGTAACTGGAACCCATTTTACAGCACGCTTTTCTTTTCTTTCCAGGATGTAGCCAGTGATTGATTTTCCACCATCATTTTCAGGAGGAGCCCATATCACAGTCATCTCATCCTTGCCAATTTTGGTGACCTCTGGTGGAGCAGGAGGACCAGGTCTGCTGTACTGTGTTTTGGCAATAACAGGCTTGCTTTCCATTGGTGGACCTGTTCCCATCTTGTTTTCTGCTCTGACCCTAAATATGTATTCATTACCTTCCACAAGACGAGTCACGTTACAGTAGCTAGTAACTACATTAGTAGAATATGTAGACCAAACCATTCTTCTAGTTTCACATTTTTCTAAAATATAGCTATTAACCTCAGAGCCACCATCATCCTCTGGAGGATCCCACACAACTCTGCATTTGTCAGTGGACACACCAGTGACCCTAACATCCCTGACAGGTCCTGGTATATCCAAAACACTTATGTTTGCATATGCAGTGAAAGTTCCAGCAGTGTTTGTGGCAGTGACTACATATTTTCCAGTGTCAGATCGTCTGGTTTTGGTCATAAGGAACTTTGAATAATCTGCTCCAGTGTCAACGGTCACTCTTGGGTTATCTTCTGTAGCTTTATCCTTTACCCATTTGACCTCAGGTTGTGGCTTTCCTCTGAGAGCTGCCTCAAGTCTGACTGATTCCCCAGCTTTAACCACTATAGTACCAGCAATTTTCAGTTCAAGAACTGGTTTTTGAATGTCCTCTTTAACAAGAACATCAGATGTTTTTACCCAGTTGCTTTTTCCACCATCATTTGTTGCCTGAATTCTAAATTGATATATTTGGTTCTCAACACATTTGTCTACCATAAAAAATGTATGTTTGATTACGCCATCATGTAGGCTTTCCCACTTCTCAGCATCCTTCGCCTTCTTTTCCAGAATATAGCCTAAGTTTGGACTACCACCATCATAGTCTGGTCTTCGCCATCTAAGGAAAACAAAATTCTTGCCAACATCAGCTACATGGAAATTTTCTGGCTCACCAGGTTTCTGTAATGGATCAATTGCAAGGATAGGTGTTTTGGTTTCTGTTGCTTGTCCAGGACCACACTTGTTTTCTGCAGATACACGGAACAAATATTCATGATTCTCCAATAGTTTTGTCTTTACTTTGCGGTTAGTGCAGTCAGAAGAGATCATTGACCAAGTTCTGCTGCTTGGCTCACGACATTCAACAATGTAGTTTGTAATCTCAGTGCCTCCGTTGTCTTCAGGAGCATCCCAGTTTACCATGCAAGAATTCCTGGTCACATATGTCAATGTAAGGTTCCTGCAAGGTCCAGGCCTGTCCAATACAGTGACTGTGATTGTAGCTGAGGCTTCACCACCAACATTGACAGCTTTAACAACATACTTTCCATGATCTGCTCTGGTTGCTTCCTTGATACGTATATTTATTACAGGCAAGTTATTTGTAAGCGTAGTGCGTTTATCTCTTTCCAAAACACTTTCTCCTTTGGTCCAAGTAATCTCAGGATCTGGTCTTGCCTTTACATATCCTGTAATATTAATGTTGTGACCAACACGTACAGTAACATGTGTTCGACATGTGACATCCATCTCAATCTCTGGGGGAATTAGGATATCTTGAGCAATAACTGTTTCTGGGATTTCTCTTGTCTCGCCATCTCCAATCATGTTGACAGCTCGAACACGAAACCTATATTCTGTACCTTCAGTTAGTCCTTTGACTCTATATGCACATTGTTTAATTAAATCATCTTTGTTAACTTTCTCCCATTCACCACCAGCTTTTTGCCATTCAACAACATATCCCAGGATTGGGCTACCTCCATCTCTTGTAGGTTTTATCCAAACTAAATCAGCATAAATGCAACTATAATCCTTAACTTTAGGATTAACTGGAGGTCCAGGAACTGTAATTGGTCTGCATGGCTTGGCTGGGTCTGAGATAGGTGAGGGTCCACTAAAACCAGCAATATTTTCAGCAAATACTCTAAATTCATATTCATTACCCTCAAAAAGTCCAAGCACTCTAAATCGGAGGTCTTTGCATGGTATCTTATTTACTCGAATCCATTTGCCTCCTTTATGTCTACGCTCAATAATATAACCAAAAATAGGACTGCCACCATCATACAAAGGCATTGTCCAGCCAAGAGTAAGTGCATCCTCAGAAATATCAGAGGCAACAGGTTTTCCAGGATGACCAGGTGGACCAAACTGGTGCGTTGCCACAGTTGGTGCACTTTCAAGAGGTGCACCAATTCCCATCTTGTTTTCTGCACGGATTCTTATAACATATTCAACACCACTTTGTAAGCGAGAAATCTTAAGTCGCGTTGCGGTGCTGCCAGAGCTAACACCTCCCCAGGTTTCCTTGTTAGATTCCTTTTTCTCAACAATATAATTCATTACAGGGCTTCCACCATCATCTTTGGGAGGACGCCACTCAATGACCATAGAAGTTGGAGTTATTTCAAGGATTTTAACTGGGCCTATAGGTGCAGCAGGGACATCAAGTACCGTGACGTTTAGAGAAAGTGTCTTACTTCCTGCAGGGTTAGATACTGTAAGAATATAGTTTCCAGTGTGGTTTCTTGTACATTCAGAGATGCTCAAAACAGTTGAAAAGTTGTCTGTATCTATCTTGGTATTTCCTTCACTTTTTATTTCTTCACCATCAATAGCCCATTTGGCAGTTGGAACTGGGATACCTCTCATGATTGCAGGTAGCCTAATTGTGCTTCCAGCTTTCACAGTAATACCATCAATCAGTTTGGCATCAACCTCAACAATTGGCGGTACTGTAAAAATAAAAATCATGCATTTTTAAAGTATGAATATTAATAAATATTAATTTTATTCTAGTGTAATTTTGGAAAAAAAAATCACCAAGTTTTTCTTGGCAGAGCACAGGCACAGTGGTGTCTGGTCGACCAAGACCAATTGCATTCTCTGCCTTCACACGGAACCTGTATGTTTTCCCCTCTTCTAGCCCTGTCACGTGGCATTCCGGGATGCTGACCGTCTTGAAGACTATCCAGTCTCTCTCACCTTCCTCTTGATACTCAACCAAAAAGCCAGTGATCTCACTTCCTCCTGTGCGATCAGGCCAGTTCCACTCAAGCCACACCTCCGTTTTATCGACATCTACATGATGCAAGTCTTTTGGTGGACCCGGTGGGTCTAAGGGACACAAATGTTTCTACTATTAGTTGCAGCTCATGACAAGGCAACACAAATCTCTTGTTTATACTTACACAGCGGGTTCATTGCCTTCACGGGTTTAGTTGTCTCAACATATTCACTTCTGCCAAACTGATTTTCGGCAGCCACACGGAACATATATGATGTGCCTTCCATTAAATGCTTGGCCATTATGCTTCGTTTTTTGGATGTTGCACAGACTGGCACCCACTGTGCAGAAGTTGCATCCTTCTTCTCCACTACAAAGTTGGTGATGCGTACACCACCACTGTCCTCTGGATCTTTCCAGGATAATTGTGCTGAGTCACTTCTAACATCAGATACCCTCAGATTTTGAATTGGACCAGGTTTGTCTAGCAGAATATAAAAAGAATATAGAAGGTAAAAAGCCCTTATATGACACATATACAGTAAATTGCTGCACAGTAATTATTTTCTTTGCACATCCAAGTGTACAAAGTTGAGGTCAAGAGTGCAGAATCAGCCATGATATGGTGCCCCTGAAGTGGTGAGGGTTAAGGACCCAGGAGCGAGAGTTAGTGAGAGAGAGAGAGAGAGAGAGAGAAAGACAGACAGAGAAAATGCTTACCTAAAACGAGCACAGTGCATGTTGCTGTTTTGGATCCAGCTGGGTTTTCTACATTGAGTATGTAGTCTCCACAATCTCCTCTGTTACAGTAGCGCATTTGAAGCTTGGTTCTTACTCCAGAGGTCTCAATTTCTGCTCTCGGAGGTACCTCTGCATCGTTTTTCTTCCATGTGACTTTGGGAAAAGGGATACCTTTGATTCCAGCAACAATTTTTATATGAGTTCCTGCCATGGCTTTAAGCTCACGAGGCATGCCCATATCCAGCAGAAGTTCTGGAGGCTCTGGTTAAAAAAAATAAATGGCTTTGCATTTTAAACATTTTACAAAAATTATTATAAAAATGACCAACATTGTGTTCTTACTCACCAAGCCTGTCTTGTGCCCTAATAGGGTCAGGAACATTTGCAGGCTCAGATTCCCCAGCTGCATTTACCGCTTTCACTCTAAACCGGTACAACATTCCATCTTCAAGGTTGATTATTTTGAATGTTGTTTCTGGGCAGGACTCAGGAGTTTGATTAACTTGTATCCATTCTTCATCTCCAGCTTTCTGGTACTCAAGCAGGTAACCTAAAATTTTGCCTCTGCCACAATCCTTCGGTGGCTCCCAGGATAATGTGACTGAATTTTTTGTTTTGTCAATTGCCATTGGCTTTACTGGTGGGCTTGGAATCACTGCATGGCAAGTAAAAAAGTCTTTATTTAATCTATCATAAAAAGCGTTAAAAGCTAATAGAAATATTCTAACCACATACCAATGGGATCTTTAGCAAAGACAGGCTTTGAAGGTGGGCTGGGATCACCAACACCAATGACGTTCTCTGCCATGACCCGGAACTCATATTCACATCCCTTAAGAAGATCCGGCACCCAATATTCTGTTTTAGGGTAGATGCGGTCAGTTCCAGCACGAACCCATCTGTTTGACATTGTTTCTCTCTTTTCCACAATGTAGTTTGTTATTGGTTTTCCACCATCAGCTGGTGGTTCCCAGGAAATTAAAGCTGTGTCTTTGTAGACCTCTTTTACCACTGGCTGCTTTGGAGCATCAGGCACCTCTGTTTTGTTAGACATGGTGGGGTGGATCGTTTTTTAGTAAAATTATCAAGTCAAAGCAAGTAAAAACTTGTTAAAAAACAACTACTTACTAAAGACATCCCTGGCTTTCGTCTCAACGGACAGCAATGGGTCACTTATGCCGTGGATATTCTGAGCACAGATTCTAATAATATACTCTCTGCCCTCAATTAATTTGGGAACTCTACATGTTGTTCTAGTGCAGGATTCAGTGACAGGCATCCAGAGGTCCCTGTTACTATCCCTCTTTTCAACAATGTAATTAGATACAGCGCAGCCACCATCATCTAGTGGTGGCTTCCAAGAGATGACCATGTAATCCCTAAAGATCTCCTCAAAGACAACAGGCCCCTCTGGAGGTTGTGGTCGATCTAAAAAATATTTATAAACATAAAGTTTTATGTAAAGCCTTACGTAAAGTTCAGAAAACAAAAATGATTTAAATCTGGCTAATAATACAGAATATCCAAAGCTCACCAACAACAGTAACTGTACAAATGCCCTTCTGTATTCCAGTTGAGTTCTCCACAACCACATTATATTTACCACTGTGATCACGCTTAGCCTTTTCAATGAACAAACGCAGTGTCTTCTTAGTGCTAGTGAGTATAATTTCATTATTTGCTTCAAGTTCCTCATCATTTTTAAACCATTTGATTGTTGGGGTTGGTTTCCCTGTATAAGAACCTTGGAGAGTGCATGGCTGTCCAACACGAACTAAAAGCGTATCACGGAATTCCAGATCAAGGCTAGGTGGCTCTAAAATTAAATAAAAAATAATCATGTTAATATTTATAACATTAAAGCTGTAATGTCTCAATTATTTGAAACTTACCAAGCTCATCCTTGCATGTAATAGGTTTAGTGCTGAATGAAGGCTTGCCTTGGCCAACCTGATTTACAGCACTGACACGGAATTCATATGTAGCCCCTGATTTGAGACCCTCATGAACAAATTTGCGATCCATTAGCTTGTTGTCAGTTGCAACACGTGTAAAGTTATCCTGTCCTATCTGACGAACCTCTAGTACATAGCTCGTCACTTCTGCTCCACCATCATACTTTGGTGGTCTCCATGCTAAGCTAATTGAATCTTTTGAGACAGCTGTTACCCCCAAATCCTCTGGGCGCTCAGGAACAGCTGTAAAAAAATACATAAATACCAAGTAAATATGTAGGTATTATTGAATTTATATTTACATGATATCCACATAAAAGAACTTACAAATTGGATCCTTAATAAGAACTTCTGATGAAGTCTCAACATATGGGCCCCTTCCAATTATATTTTCAGCTGCAATTCTAAAAAAGTAAGCTTTGCCATCAATAAGACCCTGAACCACAGCATTATGTCTAGTCACAGTGTATGTTACTGAAGTCCAGCCTCTGCGGTCTGATTCTCTTTTTTCTATTATGTAATTAGTGATGGCTGAGCCACCATCATCCTCGGGTGAATACCATGTCAGTTTGCAAGAGTCAGTAGTCAGATTTGTACCAGAGAAAGGCTGGCCAACAGGTCCAGGGACATCTATTAAACAATAAACATTATATATTATATATTATATGTGCTGTAAATTATGTCATTTAAACCTATAATTATTTTCATTGTAACCAGAATACTCACCCAGCACTTCTACAATTACTGCCTTCTTTCTTTCTCCTCCTTCATTCTTGGCAGTAAGGGTGTAAATACCTTGTTGATTTCTTTTGCAGTTTTTGATTACCAAAGAAGAGCTGATAGCAGTAGTCTCGACAACAGCTTCTTTAGGCATATCACTATCATCTTTGTTCCAGATAATTTCTGGGGCAGGTTTGCCAGATACATAGGCAATAATACGGATTACACCACCAGCATGAACAGTAATCTTCTCCTTTACAGATGCATCCAGGTCCACTTCAGGAGTAACTAGAGACATATTTGAAATTACATTTATCTATCCATGCTTAAAAATATAATAGAAAAATACAATTTTAAATATAATAGTCAAGCCATTACAAAAACATAACTGTAAATATTAATTCATTTGGTCTTTTTTTGGTTCAGGAGTAGACACATAATGCTACTAGCATACAATTCTTTTTTTGTCATTATCTTGTTCCATGGCTGGAAAACACATTAAGTGATTCTTACTTGTTCTATCTTTGACCTCAATCACCTCCGATACCTCACCAGGTTCACCAACTCCTGCAACATTTACTGCTCTTACTCTGAATCTGTAAAGTCCGAGCTCTTTGAGTCCAGGCACAACAAACTTAGTGCCTCTAATCTCTTTGTCTTTAGCCTTCAAAAAAACAGTTTTTTTAGTAAAATTAAGTAAATAATCTTATATATGTTAAAGAATATTTCGCATTGTAGTCATATTATATGTTTGAATTCTGCATTTAAGTACCTTCTCCCATTCCTCCTTTCCTTCTTCTTTGTATTCAACAAAGTATCCTGTTATCTTAGAACCACCATCAATTAGTGGAGGAATCCATTCAAGATCTACAGTTGACTTAGTGCAGTCTGTTACTTTTGGCATTGGGGGCCCTGGAGGAGCTGTAGGTAATAAAAAACATACTCTTAAGAACATTTTCAAAGAAATTATCATAAACTATTATACAAACATAATATTAAGCATACCAATTGGATCTCTAGAAACAACAGGATCTGATGGCAGACTTGGAGGTCCACATCCAGCAGCATTAATAGCTGTAACACGGAACTGGTAGGTGGCTCCTTCCAAAAGACCTGTCACGACATGTGAAACACCAAGGGGCCTGATTCTAATGGGGTCACGATTCACTTTAGTCCAACGTTTTGATGTGGTTTCTTTCTTCTCTAGCCAGTAGCCAGTAACTGGAGAGCCACCATCATATTCTGGCTCCTCCCATTCAACAGTCATGGATTCAAGGGTGACTTGTGAGACAGTTGGCTTGTTACATTGACCAGGCACAGCTGTTGTAAATAATCACATTAAAAATTTAATTTCCGGAGCTTAGCTTGCTTTACTAATTTGCTTACAAAGATAGTATAAATTCAAGCAATAAAAATGCAATTTAAACATTAACAACACATTCTAAACAATTGCGATGGTTATAGAATATATATATTGAAAAAACTATAACTGGCTTTTTTGTGGTCATTTAGTAAAATAACGTTTGAGCAAAAAAGTACTTACTGAAAAGATTTCTTGCTTTCTCAGGCTCACTATAGAGTGGTGGTCCAACACCATATTTGTTCTGAGCCATAATACGGAACTCATATTCATGCCCTTCTGTTAGCCTCTGAACTGTGTAAGCACAATCCTTAGGCTCACTAGTTACATGGACCCATGACTTTCTGTTGTCTTCACGCTTCTCAATGACATAGTTTGTGATTTTAGAACCACCATCATCTGTGGGTGGTTTCCAGGAAAGTCCAATCCTTTCAGCAAAAACTTCCTCAATTTTGACCGGTCCAATTGGTGGCCCAGGACGCCCTACAGATAAACAGAATAATATTTTGGTTGCATAAATCATTATCTCTAGAATGTTAAGATGATATCTAAAATGATCTGCTGATCTTTGTTTTATAATTAATTTTAAAATATATGAAATACCCATACAATGCACATCACATACCCAAAATGGTAAGTTTTATGTCTTTGGAAGCTGTGCCAAGACTGTTAGTAGCTGTGAGAGTATAAATTCCACTGTCATCTCTCTTGGATTGCTGAATTACCAGGCTACATTTGTCATCAGAGACAAGTTTATTGATATGCTGGTCATATTGTACATCAAACTTTTCATCAGGCTTATCAAATGTGGCTTTCTGCCAAACAAGGGATGGGAATGGACAGCCCTGGATCCTGGCAAGTATGTTAATGTCAAATGTTTCGGCACTCTCCAAAGACTCCCTAAGGTTGATGGTTGGAGCACCTAAAATAATAATAATAATTAGTTATGCATTTAATTTTAACTCGGCTAAATTTCCTCTTAAATAATCAAAAACAATTACTCACAGGTCTGGTCCTTGATAATTATTGGTCCAACGGTACTAGAGGGTCTGCTTGGACCAGCTTCATTTACCGCTTTGACACGAAACTCATATTCACCACCCTCTTTAAGGTCTTCAACAATGAATGTTGTTTCCTCAACATCCCTTTTATTGCACTGTTTCCAGGTCTCTTTTTGTGGACCACTGGTGTCCCAGCTCAGCCTCTCAATAATATAATGTGTTACTGGTGCACCACCATCATTTTTGGGGGGCATCCATGTTAGAGTCACTGTGTCTTTGGTAACGAGATTTATCTTGACCTTAGTCGGAGGGTCAGGAGGATCTAAAGTAACAAAGATTTTTTGTAGAGAAGGGTATATCCTTAATATTTTCAAGTATATACTGTATTTATTTAATGAGAAATGAATTTTCTTATTTCTAACTTACAAATCGGATCCCTTGCTTTTGCCGGGTCTGTGGTCTCAGTGAATGGTCCCATTCCAAGACGATTTTCAGCACGAACTCGGAACAGGTAGTCCTGGCCTTCAAGAAGGTCAGGCACCACAAAGGCCATATTAGCACAGGCTGTATTTACTGTTGTCCAGGCCTTTCCAGTGACAGCCTTCTTTTCAATAAAGTAACTCTTAATTCTCTCTCCACCATCAGTATCTGGAAGTTTCCAGATAAGCCGCATTGTAGACCTGGTAATGTCAGTAACTTTGAGATCTTTGGGTGCTCCAGGAACATCTGTGCAAAGTAATATTTTAGTAATGGATTTGCCTTATACAATCAATAATTTGCTATTTTTCTATTTATAGAATTTGATTTAAAAAATGTACCAAGCACAATGACTCTAATATTCATATGCTTTTGTCCAGTTTTGTTCTTTGCTGTGACAGTATATCTGCCAGAGTGGGCTCTCAAGCTTACGGGAATTGTTAAAACTGTGGTAGTATCAGTAGATTCGACCTAGTAAGAAAAGAGAAAAAAATAAAAACCTTTATTTTTTAATATATATATATACATATGAGCTCAAGTATGCAGGCCGGCTCACAGAGTTAAGGACCAAACAGTTAAGCTTTGCTCATTTAATACTCACAGCCTTCTAAACATTAGCCAGAGTTTTAAGCACTTCCTATAAATTTCTAGTCTAATTATAAAAGCAAACAGTTATACCTGTGAATCAACTGGAAGGGTATGAAGACGATCTTTCTTCTCTGTCTTTGCTTTGCCATCAAATTCCCAGGTAACTTTGGGAATAGGACGCCCAGTAACACTCACTGGGATTTTGACTGGAGATCCAGCTCGAATACATAGTAACTCATCAGCACTAATGTCCAGGAATAATTTGGGCTCAGCTGTGGAGTTAAAAATACAACTAGGTAAGAAAATGAAATTAAAGCATTTGTATATAGACTGAAACCAGTTTTACATAAAACACTTACTGTGAATGTCCTCAATGAGAACCTCTGTGGTTCTGGGACTTGGCTCAGACTCTCCAATATCATTTACTGCAACAATTCTAAATCTGTATTTCTTGAGCTCCTGGAGATTGGGAACTGTAAACTCAGTAGTAGGATTTAGATTGTCTACATCATTCACCCTTGCCCAATCAGATGTGCCCTCACCCTGGATCTCAATTATATAACCCTTAATTGGGCTTCCACCATCTTTGGCTGGTGGAGTCCATGACAGAGTAACACTACGCTTAGTTTTGTCAGTAACTACAGGAGCTGCTGGCATACCAGGTGGAGCTAGAGTACACAAACACACAAAGAACAAACAGATTACACACACAAACATAATCAAACTAAACATTACCAACCTAGTACACAAACAGTATATAAACACACATATACAAAATATGACAAATTTAACTTAATTCAGCTTACTAAGAGGGTCAGTAGCACAGGCTGATTCAGAGACAGCACTTGGAGGGCCAACTCCTGCAGCATTGCAAGCCATCACTCGGAATTCATACTCTGTGTCCTCAATGAGACGTGTGACCTGAAATTCCCAGCCTTTCATGCCTCGTTTGGACACCATGGTCTTGTTTACTTTAGCCCAATAGGTGGTGCCTTTTTCACGCTTCTCCACCCAATAGCCAATTATCATAGATCCACCGCAATCCATAGGAGGTTCCCATGTTACTAGCATACTGGCTTTAGAATGTTCGGCTATAGCTACTTTTTCTGGGGGTCCAGGTAAGGCAAGTGGATCCTTTATTTGCACTTCCTCTGTTTCACAGCCATCACTTATTCCAAACTTATTCTCAGCTTTAATTCTAAACAAATACTTGCCACCTGTTACAAGATCCCATGCCTACAGGATACAAAGTAGTGGGCTTAAGTTAATAATTACACTTGATAATTAATGACATATTTAATGACAGTAATAAAATTCTTTGCTTACCCCATATTTTTTCTCTATGATTTTGTTAGTAACCTGAACCCATTCAGCTTTCTCAACATCCTCGACATTAAGGTCTTTTTTCTCAACAATGTAGTTGGTAAGTTCACTGCCACCATTATCTAGTGGTGCATCCCATATCAACTGGCAAAATCCAGCCCGGATATTTGAAACTGCAACATTTCTTGGCGGTGTTGGTCGATCTAATAAAACAAAAACAACCATTATGCAACTGAGTATGCACTTTAAATTAAACTATTACATGATTTGGTCTAGCTAACTTACCAAGCACCTCCACGGTGATGGAATGGCTGGCTGAACCAAGGCGATTTGAGGCAGTCACAGTGTATGTTCCCTTTTCCAGCCTTGAAACAGCTGGGATAGTAAGTTTTGTGTGTTCTGTAAGTCTGTCAACCTCTTTAGTCTTAAACAACACTCTCTCAGTGGGCTTTTCAATAACAACATCATCTTTTAACCATTCAACCTTTGGCATTGGAAGACCTGTGATTTCAGCAGGAATCTCAATTGGCTCATTCTTCCTCACTCTAATCAAGTCACCTTTGAAGTGCTTCATCATGTGCAATGTTGGGGCAACTGTAAAAAAATATTTAAGATACAGCCCACAGTAAATTACAAACAATTTTTCAGAAAATTAAACAACCCAAAATCAAACAAACCTTCATCGTCTTGAATCACAACATTCAATGGTATAGAAGGGTCACTTTCACCCGAGCTATTAACAGCTTTTGCACGGAACTCATACATGTGCAACTCATCCAAATTCTCCACAGTCAGTGTCAGAGCAGTGCACAGGTCTTTGGAGACAGGCTCAAAAGCAGGGTGATCCTGTCGTTTCTTTTCAATGATGTAGCCAATAATTGGACTTCCACCATCATTGCGAGGTGGCTTCCATGTCAGCGTAATAGATGACTTAGTTCTTTCTGTGTAGTGGAACTTCTCAGGAGAGGTTGGTGGACCTGATATTGAATAAAATATTTTATTACTGTAGTCTTGTGTAAACAACTATGTTTTTAAACAATATAAAATTTAATACTTTACCTTGTGGATCAACTGCAAGGATAGGTCCAAGATCAACCGGTGGTCCACAACCATATTTGTTCTTGGCCACAACTCGAAAGATGTACTCCTGTCCTTCAAGAATACCTACAATTTCACATTTAGATGCTGGTGTTTCAATGGGCTGCCTCCATGTGTGCATCTTTGGCTCTCTTCTTTCAACAATAAAGCCAGTCAAATCACTGCCACCGTCATCATCAGGATCAGACCAGTTCAGAATCATTAACTTTCTTGTTACTACCACTGGCTTGAGGTCAAGAACAGGTCCAGGAACATCTGAATAAACAGGCATAAGCATAAAGCTTTGTTATGTTATGGGTTATTATTACAAATCAAAATAAACTGCCCAAAGGCTGAAGAAGAGGGCACTTAATACGACAGCAGTTCTCACCAACAACTTCAACCTTGGTCCAGGCAGACTTGATACCACTTGGGTTTGCTGCAGTTATTTGGTATTTGCCACTGTCACTTCTTTTCGAGGTCTTGATGAGGACAGTGCTGTTCTCCTCTACATCTTCAATTTCTACACGCTCTTTGTCAGGAGCTGCATCATCCTTTGTCCATGAAATTGATGGTTTTGGTTTACCCTTTACATGTGCAGGGACCCTCAGCATTTCCCCAGCTCTTATCACAAGACCATTCCTCACAGAGATATCAAGTTCAATTACTGGCATCTCTGTTAGATAAAGTTAAAAACACATTTACAAGCCCATTCTTAAAATCTTACCTCATATTGTCTTCCAGATTTTTTTTATATTTAACATTGCTTAATGAGTTCATACCTGCAGGATTCCTTACAATGACAGCATCTGTCATACCAGGAGCACCTTCACCAGCAGAGTTGACTGCCACTACACGAACAATGTACTTAGCCCCTTCTCTGACACCATATACAGTAAGTGTGCGGTTTCTTCCATGGTCTCTCTGTGGCTCGTGACCAGTCCTTAGTGCCAGCAATTACCTTGTCAACATGGTAACCAAAAATCTCTGCACCACCATTATCTGCTGGAGGATCCCATTCAACTGTTATTGAATGGTCTGTGGTTTCAACAACACGAGGAATTGGTGGACCCGGTGGCACTGAAAAGAACCCCAGTGAATTTCAACTTATACAATTAACAATCGAATAGCTATAAATTAAATGCAGCACTTTCAATATTTATTAAGGCAATGCTATTGTGTAAACTTACAAATAGGAGCCTGGGCTGTTTTGGGATCAGATGGTGGACTGAACTTTCCACATCCAGCTATATTTTCTGCACAAACCCTAAAAATGTATGTCAATCCTTCCAGAAGACCTTCTACTTTTATTTCCATTGCATCAATGATGTTGCGATTAACTCTTGCCCAATGTGTACTGTTAATTTCACGTTTTTCGACCCAGTATCCTTGAATAGGGCTTCCATTATCATTAGGTTCATTCCAAGTAACAACCATGCTGTTAGCTGTTACGTCAGTAATTTCAGGTTTCTCTGGTGCCTCAGGGGGATCTGAAATATAGAAAATGTATAATTATTAACATGAAAATTTAAAATAGTGCATCAGCAATCAGTAAAATAATTTAGTAAAAAGTTACCAAATGGATTCTTGGCAATGATAGGTTTGGTGATACTTGGTTTTCCAGGACCAAATCTATTCTCAGCAGTAACTTTAAAAATATACTCCTTCCCCTCAATCAGTTTCGTCACTGGGTACTTGCAACCTCTGAGAGTTGATGTCACAACAACCCATCCTGTGTCAGCTTTGGAGTTGTCTTTCTTTTTTCCAATACATAATTTAGGACCTCGCTGCCACCATCATCTAGAGGAGGTTCCCACTTGCAAATGACAGAATCCTTCCTGACCTCCTCGAATCTAAAATTGACAGGGGGTCCAGGAGTATCTGAAATATATAAATAAAAACCTGTAAGTCTGTACGCAGGTAATTTATTAAAATCAAAAGAATCCAATATAATTTCATGAAAATACAATAAATTTAATTTACCGAGAACATTTACTTCACAGGTAGCAGAAGCAACACCGTGATCATTCTCCACCTTGATGGTGAAAATTCCATGATCTCCTCTGATAACATCTTTAACAATAACAAAGGATTCACCCTTCTTTAAGTTATCAATAGAAAGACGCTCATTTAATGATGGGTGGTATTCCTCCTCTGGCTCTTCTGGCTCCTCTGTTTCCTTCTTTTCTTCTTTTATCTTCTCTTCCTCCTTTTTCTCTTCCTCCTTTTTCTCTTCCACCTTTTTCTCTTTGTCTTCTATTTTTTCTTCCTCTGCCTTCTTTTCCTTTTTCTTTCTAATAGGCCTTTCTGGCCTCTTCTTAAGTGCCTCTGGCCAAATGGTTGAATTATTCCTCCTCCATGTTATTTCCGGATAAGGAAAACCAGAAATGTAAGCAGTTAGTTGGATCTCTTCACCTCTCCTGACACTTAAGCCTGATTGCAAACTTCCACTAAGGAAAACTTTGGGACGATCTAAAGTAAAAAATACACAATTAAAAAAAAATGTTAGATGATAGATGGCAAATATAGATGGTACATTATTCTAGTATAGAACAATAAAAAAATTCTTGGACATACCGACTGCATCTGTGGCTTTTACCAAAGGAGTGGTACGAGAAGGCTCACTAATGCCAGCTGCATTTTCTGCACGCACACGGAACTGATACATTGTTCCTGGCTTTAAGCCCTTGACCGTGTAGGACAATACTGGCACAAGGAAGTCATTGCATCTCTTAAATTTTTCTTCACCTTTCATCATCATCTCTAAAATGTATCCCATGATCTTGCTTCCACCATCATACATGGGTGGCTTCCAAGTGAGGGTCACAGATTCAGAAGTAGGGTTATGAGTCTCAACATCAACAGGTGGATCAGGTGGATCTGTGTACAGTATATAACAGACTGAAAAACAGATTCTTTCCTGTGGCTGTTTCTGCACTGAACAGCTGATATACAGTATTTTAATTACTACTGCACTGCCACTTCTATACTTTGCACTACTTTATCATTATGCATCTTTGCACAATCTATAACTATCTATTGTTACACCTCAATATTCTATCCATATACCTCTGTACATATTTACCCCCACCTCTGTAACTATCAACCCCATACCCTATTTATTACACTGATATTTATTGTAAATAAGCCACTTATGCACTTCTGGTTAGATGCTAACTGCATTTCATTGGCTCTGTACATGTACCTTGCACAATGACAATAAAGTTGAATCTAATCTAATCTAATCTAATCTAAAGAACAAAACCAAAGATATACAATTATATAGGCTTATTAAGAATGTTAGAATATATCTGTATTAATGTTACTTACACTTTTGATCCTCAGCAATTACAGGATTGCGAAGCTCGATAAACTCTCCACCACCGATTTTATTCACTGCTCCAACACGGAAATAATACTCTCCATTTTGGATGAGATCCTTGACAGGCCAGCTTAGTTTGTTCTCACCAGACATGACATTTACATATGTTCTCCTGCCTGCTTCTCTGCGCTGCAAGACATAGTGAAGTATAGGACTGCCTCCATCATAGTCTGGAGGTTCCCATGTCACTTTGCAGGAGCTCTTGGTAATATCACTAGCAACAATTTCCTTGCATGGGCCAGGAAGACCTTGTAATAAAATAAATATTATAATTATGGTCATTTTGGAAAATGTATGCATTGTTTAATTTCATAGTAGTGCTTAATTTTGACTGATTAATCATACCAATAACTTTAACATTAATTGTCCCGCTGATTGCTCCAAGACTGTTCTCCAGTGTAACTTTGTACTGGCCAGCATCAGCATGCAGGCAGCCTGGTATTTCCAAGTGGCAGGAAATGTAATCTGATCTAAATGAAATTCTCTCATCAGCTTTCATCTCTTTACCATCTTTGTGCCATGTAATTCTAGGTGATGGAACAGCTTTAAATGGAATTGGAAGATGCATCTTTTCACCCTCCACAACAACAATGTCTTTTGTCTGGAAGTCAATAGTAGGGTTGCCTACAAGGATTTATAACAAACAGTGAGATAAAGAGAGTCAATTTATTAGTTTTTAGTAATAACAACAATTTATAGATAATGTAAACATGTAAAGAATTCAGCTTACAGTCAGAGTCTTTACTGTCCACACTCTCAGAGATTTCAGATGGCTCACTAACACCAACTGAATTGACAGCACGAACTCTGAAAATGTATTTCTTCTCAGGAACAATGCCTTCCTCGTCTCCAGCTCTGTATTTCAGTTCTTTAACTGGACGGGAGTTGACTCTCATCCACTTCTCTGTTCCAGCCTCACAGAGCTCAATGTGGTATCCAGTAACTGGACTACCTCCATTTTTTTCTGGAGCTTTCCATGCAAAAGAGATATGGTCCCTGGCTGCGTCAGTGACATGGAGATCCTGAGGGGGAGATGGTGGACCTGGAAAAAAAGAAAAATGTACTTTGTAAATTTAATGCCATATACTGTATCTTTCAGTAGTGAATTCACTAGTCCTTAATTTCTGATTGTACAGTTACTATAATATCCTTTTTAACATACCTGTTGGATCCTCAATTACCACAATGTCTGTAGGTTCACTTGGGTGACCCACCCCAGCCTCGTTCTCAGCAAGGACCTGGAACTGTACCTCAGTACCTTCAATGACATCAGTAACCCTGTACGTGCAGTCAGGGCCTGATGTTTTGCCAGATTTTACCCAGCGAGTTCCAAGTTTTTCTTTCTTCTCAATGATATATCTACAATTTAATATATAAACATGATTTATGTATTATTTCCCATACATGTATCATTTTTATACAAAATAATTTCTTTATTTGTTACCTTAAGATAGGTCTGCCACCATCATTCTTGGGTGCCTCCCATTTAAGATCAACATGTGTCTTTGAGACACCTGTGACAGTCAGAGCATAAGGAGGTCCAGGAGTAGCTAGAAAAAAATAGTTGGTCAAAAAAATATCATTAGACACCAAATTGATGAAAAGTGTAGAGATTTGTCAAGGATTTGGGGCTTACTGAAAGTGTCTTTTGCCAAAACTGAGTCTACGAGTTCACAGTATTCACTAGGTCCAACAGCATTCTCGGCAGCCACACGAAACACGTAGAGAGCGCCATCATTCAGTGGAGTTACAGTATAGTTTAACTCTTTCACTGTGGTATCCACAACCTGCCAGCCTTTGCGTTTTACATCTCTCTTTTCCACTATGTAATTGGTAATTGGAGAACCACCATCTCTCTCTGGGGCTGTCCACTTTAGTTCAGCATTGTTACGGGAAATACTCACTACTTCTAGCCATCTTGGTGGTGATGGAGGATCTAATGAGAAATAAAAAAGTTAATAACAAGTGGTGTTAATATATAAAATCTGAAAAAAAAAAAATTAAATAACGTATTGATTGATTAATTAAACTTACTGAGTCTCTCCTTGCAAAGAACAGGACTGCTAGGTTCACTAGGTTCACTTTCGCCTGCTGCATTAACAGCTCTGACACGGAAGGAGTATTCCTGCTTCTCCATCAGTCCCTTCAGAAAATATTCAACAGTAGGAATACCATCTGCCACTCGAACCCACTCATCAGTTCCACTCTTAAGAAGCTCAATAATGTAGGACTCAATCTTAGCACCGCCATCATGCTCAGGTTTTGTCCACTGCAAGAACGCAGATGTCTTTGCAACATCTTTGACAGTTGGTTTGCCAGGAGGCCATGGAGGATCTAAAAAAGTGCATAAATGCTTTAGGCATACTGTCTCAAACATTTATACTATATGGTCAAAAGTTTGTTTATCTTACTATCCCAATATATGTGCTTTTCCAATATTCTAAAAATAGTTTTTTTTTATTGTTACATTCTCTTTATTGTTTTTTCAAAAGTCCCACATATGTGTGTGATGGTCAGGTGTCAAGAAATCATAAAGTGTGTTTATATAACACAACAGTGTTTTTAATCTTGGTGCAAAAGATAGCAGGAGGTTGCTTGCAGGAAGGCCTCTATTTTCATTAGGTATATGATAAGAAATATAATGAGAAATACTTGAAATGTAGTTTTAAGTGATTTGTGTTACTGAGCACAGTGAGTCTTTTAACCATCCAAAAAGCTGAGACACCCGACACTTGAATTTTTCCAACTGAAAAACCACACAATTTGGTTTACCCTGTTATTTATGGCTAAACAATTAGCATTGATTCCAGTGTCAAATGTTATTGTGATTAATGCTATTGCGCAAATAGCAGTTGTGTCAAAGAGCAGATAATTACGAAAATAATTTTGAAGACATTTTTTCTCTCCGACTTACTAAGAGCGTCAATATTACCAGACAAGCTTAGTTATTAGTTATCGGTTATTATGTCTTAAAAAATGTTAAGTACCGCTAATATACATGTTTAAGGATATGTCTTTGTGGTGTTATACAAGAACAGCTATTAAATGCTATATTTTACCAATAGGATCCTTGATCATGATCTGGTCAGTCTCTTTACTTGGTTTGCCAGGTCCAGCAAGATTTTCAGCCAAGACACGGAACTTATACTTCTTTCTTGTGGGTAATCCTTTTACTCTGAATCCACCAAAAAGTGTAAATGTTAAAGCTGTAATTTTTTGCTATAAGAATGTTACTATGTCTTTTTATTTTGTGTATTGTGAAATCTAACCTGAGGTTAGTGTCTGTGACTGGTAGTTTATTGCATCTTATCCACTTATCAGCATCTGGCTCAAATCTCTCAACCCAGTAACCAGTGATAGGACTTCCCCCATCTTCATCAGGCTCAATCCAGGTCAGTGTTACAGCATCCTTAGTGATATCTGATGCCTCCAGCTTGTATGGGGGTCCAGGTGGATCTAGTTAAAATATAAGTAACATATATTTATTATTATACACTTGTGGTGAGAAAAAAAACTGTCTTGCATGTAAGAAGTAATTGACATACCAAATGAATATTTTGCAGTAATTGGAGCATGTTCAGCTGGTGGACCTATGCCAAATTGATTCTCAGCATAGACTCTGAAGATATATTCTTTAAAAGTCACAAGTTTGGTTGCTTTGTAGTTGGTTTGCTTCACAGTAGAAGACAGCTTGTACCAGATTTCACTGTCTGTAGCCTTTCTTTCAACAATGTAGTTTGTCACCTTTGAGCCACCGTCATCTCTGGGTGGATTCCAGGCAAGTAAACAGGATTCATTGGTGATTTCAGATATATCAAAAGCAGCTGGTGGGCCAGGTTTATCTATGTAAAAATAAAGGCGTATATTATTATTATTATTATTATTATTATTAGTATGAAAAATTATAATTTTTTTTTAATAAATATGTCCTTTATTAAGAGACCCTCACTCATAAGAACTGGATCAAAATTGTGTCTAACAGTAATAATAATAGTAATAATAGAATGATTACAGTACCTAGAATGTTGACATCGACAGTCGCAGTTGCACGGCCACTGCTGTTAACTGCTTCAATAATGTATGTTGCTGAGTCATCCCTTTTTGTTTTAGCAATTGACACTGTAGAGTGACCAGGCTTGGTATCAATGGATATTCTGTCATCTTCCTTAAGGATAAGATCAGCCTTGGTCCATTTTACTTTAGGTTCTGGTTTGCCTGTGATGTCAGCAGGAAGTTCAATCTTTGTGCCAGCCTTTGCAGTCAAGCCTGCCAGGAGTTTTGCATCCAAATGAATTTCTGGAGGTTCTGTAAAAAGTAAAGAAATATTAAAGGCATCAGTGATTTTACACATAAATCTAATATACAAAAATGGTTTTAAAAAAAAGCCATTTTCTTAACATACCTTTAGGATCAACAGCCAAGATCTCATCAGTTGCTTTGCTAGGTCGACCTGAGCCTAGTCTATTTAAGGCCCTCACACGATAAGCATACCACTGTCCCTCTATTAGACCAGTAACCTCAAACCTAGGGTTAATTGAAAATGACTGTTTAGACCATGTCTTGTATCAATTTATTAAAACTATTTTTTTTTTTACTTACTTAAGCTCCGGTACTGGTTCTCCACATGGCTCCCATCTGTCAGTACCACGTTGGCATTTGTCAACAGTGTAGCCTTTTATTGGAGCACCACCATCCCATTTTGGAGGTTCCCAAGAAAGGAATATTTTGCTGGCTGACTTGTCTCTCCATTTAAGATTCTCTGGTGGATCTGGAACAGCTATTTAAAAAAGGATAAATTTATTTTGGTGTGCTTTACCACAAAGTCAGTGTGGCTATTGTTGTGCATTGTAAAACATATGAGCACTTACTGGCTGGTGAGGACACATTTACAGGTTCATCAATGTATGCGGGCTCTCCCAGGCCACACTTGTTGCAGGCAATAACTCTAAACAAGTACTCCTTGCCCTCAATCACATCTGTGATAGTATATTCCTGATCTTGCACACCACTAATGACCTAAAGTATACATTTTAAACATGCAGTACATTATAATGTACAGTTAAATAGTATAACTCTTTAGATACAAAATTATAGGGTTGTAATTTAGGTGAGCGTTGTATACCTTAACCCATGTCTTTCTGGACACATCACGCTTCTCAACCTGGTAGCCAGTAAGTGGACTACCACCGTCATGGTCCGGGGCTTCCCACATAAGATGCACATGTTTTCTGGTTACTTCTGCAACTTTGAAGTCCTTAGGTGCACTTGGACATGCTAAAACAGATTAGATACAGAGTTAAAGAATTTCATACTGTAATAGAGAAAACCAAACTGATGACTTTAAGACAATGTAGTAAACATACCAATGACGTTGACATCAATTTCGCCAGACACACTGCTTACATCATTCTCAAGTGTCAGGAAATATGTTCCTTTATCCGGGCGCACACTTGGAGTAATGACTAACTCCGTAAATGTGCTCTTTGTAACCATGGACACCCGGTCACCAGCATTAAGCTCATTTTCACCAAAAGACCACTTAGCAGTAGGTGTCGGGTATCCAGTTATGGGGACACGAATAGTAAGAGGCTGAGGAACAATGACCTCTAGTCCATCCCTGAAGGCACTCAAGTCCAATGTAGGTGCAACTAAAGTGATAGAAATCAACAGCACACTTAAATACTGCAATGTTTAAAAATCCAAAAGAACTGTAAAATAGCTAAATACTTACAGTGTGGGTCGTCTGCCAGCACGGGTCCAACAATATTTGATGGATCAGACTGGCCAGCTGCATTCTCAGCAATAACTCTGTACCTATATTTCTTTCCAAATTTAAGACCAGACATCTGAAAAACCAAGAAATATAAATTTTATAAATAAATATAACAAGTAAAATAAACAAAATTGTGGGAATTCTGACATTTACCCTGTATGAGAGGTCCTGGCAGAGCCTGGCATTACATCTCAGCCACTTGTCTGAATCTTCCTCACATCTCTCAATAATATAGCCAGTGATCATGCTGCCTCCATTTCTGAGAGGTGTTTCCCATGTTAGCAGACAGGAATCCTTGGTCTGTTCAGAGTGTGTCAGATTCAGGGGTGGGCTTGGTCTCTCTGTAAAGTGCAACACATGAAACATTTTAGAATTTAAAAATACTCCTAGATTGATTTATAGGTGATGTCATAGAAAAGAATGTAGTGCTAACCTATCGGGTCCATAATTTTAACCGGGTTAGTGGCAGCACTTGGCTTGCCAGGACCAGCCTTGTTCTCTGCTCTTACACGGAAGATGTATTCCTTGTTTTCAATGACATCATTGATTATAGCTGAACGGTCTTGTGCTTTAGTCACCATGACTGGAGACCATTTCACTGATGTTCTATCACGGAGTTCAATGATATAGGATGTGATTTCAGATCCACCATCAAACAGAGGTGGTTCCCAGGAGACTGTGGCAGCAAATTTGCTCACATTTCCAACAGTTACATTCTGAGGTGCATCAGGAACATCTGGAGCACAAGTAATATAAATATTTAAAAACTATATATGAAACAAGTTACATTTTTCTTATTTTCTACTTACAAATAAAACCGAAGCCAAAAATGTTGCCTTACCAAACTTATTCTTAGCTTGCACTTCCTTATCTGTTTCAACATTCGGACCACTTCCAACTCTGTTGCGTGCACAAACACGGAAAAAGTACTTTGAGTCTTTCTGTAGTCCAGTAACCGTGTACTCTGTAGCATCAGCACGGTCAGTAGCCAGAGTCCACGTTTTGCGCTTCACATCACGTCTCTCCACCACATAGGCCAATATCTTGCTGCCGCCATCACTTTCAGGCTCATCCCACGCAATGCTGACCTCTCCATCAGCAGTATCAACCACATGCAGGTTCTTCACAGGGCCAGGAACATCTGCAGTGATAGAGTATGTTATTATTTAACCCAAAATCTCAAAAATTTAATCTTTAACGGTTAAGGTAAAATGTATCGATAATAATACTAATTCTTACATAAAGGTATCTCATATGTGTAGAAAACATTACTTATATATGAATAAATTCATCAGTATATATTTCCTATATGATTTTACCTGGAAAATATCAAGTAAAAAAAGCTGATACACAAGCTCACCTATAACTTTTAGATTAATAAAAGCATCTCCCTGTCCATGCTTGTTCTTAATAATGATCTTATATCGGCCCTCATCTGATTTCTTTGGGTCCTTTAACCGGTACTCTGCTTTGTCTGGTGTGGTATGAAGATTTTCAACAGGCAGGCTAATGTTGTCATACAACCATTCAGCTTCAGCATGTGGGTAGGCACTGTATGGAACTGACATTACAAACGTTTTTCCTGCATCTGTCACCAGGTCCTGATCCATTGTCTTAATCATTGGCACAGCTGTAGAGGGTATAGAGATTAGATTAGATAAAGTTGAATGAATACACAATTCATTTAATTTATGTTAATTTATAATTGTATAAAAAAATTACCTGCAAGCTCAAGCTTGGCTTTTGCATCCTTGTCTCTAGCAACAACCCTGTATTCTCCCTGATCACGAGGTCTAATTTCACATACTTGAAGTCTATGAATCTTGCCTTCACTCATCATTTGGTATTTGTCACCCTGGACAATAGTCATATTGTTCCTAAGCCATTTGACTTCTACTCGGTCTTTATTGAGCTCGACCTCATACACAACATCAGAGCCAGGAGGCTCAAATATATCCATGGGTGGTCTGACAATTTCCACTGGCGTTTCTGGAAGAAAAACAATTATAAAACAGCATTAGACATATTTAAATCATTTATGGTAGGCAAATAAAACAGAATACATTCTTCAAATGTTACTGCACCTTCAACAAATAGACGAGCCCTTGATTTTTTGTCATCTACTCCACAGGCATATTCACATTCATCATCGGGTCTGCACTGTTTAATTCGCAATGTGCATGTCTTTCCATCACGCTCAATCTGATATCTGAAACAGCAGTTAACATATATTATTAGATTTTTTTTTTTTAATAAAATGCACAACACAACATGTACAGAACAGAATGTTATTTAAATTACCGTGGGCCCTCTCTGATCTCTCGGCCATCTCTGTACCATTTGATTTCGCCCTTTTCTTTAGAGATTTGGCAGGTGAATTCAGCATCTTCAAATTCAGTAATGGTCTGGTCTTGAAGTTGGGTGATAAAGTCTGTAGGTGCTTCACTGATAATCAGTTCAGCAGTTGACTTATCAGCACCAGCAATAACTGAGTACTCCCCTTCATCTGCCAGACTACAATCTTTAATAGTCAATGTATGCTTGTCCTTGTCAACACGATACACAAATCGCTTGCTAAGTGTAATCTCCTGTCCTGCCTTCATCCACTGCACAGTCACATTAAGTCTGTTTACTTTGCATGAGAAGCTAATGGTCTTCTTTTCCTGTGTTTCCACATCCTCCAGTGGAACAATGATTTTCAGATCCTCTTCTGTAACCGAAATTTTGGCAGAACTCTTGACGCATTCATTTCGTTGATTGGTCAGGGTTACGGTGTAAGTAGCTGCATCTGATTTTTCAGCATCTTTAATTCTCAAGGAGTACACATTGTATTTCTGGGTCATTATAAATTTGCTGCTATCAAATATAGTCTCATCATTCTTCATCCACTTAGCTTTGGCTTCCTCTGTGTTCACCTCACAGTTAAGAACAATCTCTTGTGCTTCGCTTGCATCTGTGTCCTTAAGGGGTGTAATAATTCTAAGTTTTTCTGCAGTGAAATAAAAACAAGAGTAAGATGATATTTCACACAGTATTTTTTTGTATTAGTTCAATGTGAAGTAATTGCAAAATTCGTACCAACGACGATCAAATCAGCAGAGGCTCTTGTAGCACCAATAACAGCCACAAAAGGCCCCTCATCACTGAGCTCACATTTCTTCACTACAAGTACTCGTCTTTTGCCATCAAAAATAATTTCATACTTGTCATCTGTTTGGAGTTCTCTATCACCCTTGAGCCATTTGACTTCATAAGAGTCTTTAGACACAGAGCACACAAACTCAGCTTTTTCACCTTCAACCACCTCTTGGTTTTGAGGTCTGGAGATGAATTCCGCAGCAAGTTCTAATAAAGAGAAATTTAAATTTTTGGTCATTTTTTGCTTTGCTTTTTTACATGAAATACAATAAAGTAAAAAAATATCCTAACCATTGATTCTCAAATTTCCTGTAGTTTGTGATCTAGGCAATTTGCAGTGGTATTCTCGAGCATCATCCATATGAAGGGCCTGGATAATAAGAATTCTTTTTCTACCATCTGCAACATGTTCATATCTACCACCATCAGGCAATTCCTGGTCACCTTTATACCAGGTAACGTCTGCGCTGGATTTAGAGACTTCACAGATCAGTTTAATACTGTCAGTTTCAGTGCCTTCAATATTAGCCAAGTTCTTTGTGAACCTCGCCTCTTCCTCTGCAATAATGGAGAGCAAGCTCATGTAAATGTTTTTGAACATTAAATAATATTGAAAACATGATAAAAAACAAACAAAAAACTGACCAACAACAGTAAGTATTCCTGAGGTCTTGGAGGTCTTTGCATCACATTCATATTCAGCTTCATCATCAAACACTGACTTGCTAATTATGAGAATGCGTTGAACACCTTTGGAAATTATATCATATTTCTTTCCTTTCCTGATTTCATTACCATCCTTGAACCACCGAACCTTTAAAAGAAATATAAATTAATAAATGAATAAATATCCCAAATAAGTGTACAGTTTTAACTGTAAATGTCTTAATAAATTTGAACAAAATAATAGTTTATAGATCAGACAACTCATATTTATGGGGAAAAAAAGGTAAGATTGTAAATACCTTGGCATTTTCTCTGGAAACCTCACATTCAAACTTTGCAGTTTCTTTCTCCATTACCTCAACATCATGGAGTGGTTTAGTGAACTCGACATGTGGAGCTAAATCAAATGACATAATTATCAACTGGCACCATGAAAGGTTACATTTTGATTGTAAGCATTTATTGTAACTGACTTACGTTCGACATTAAGAAAAGCAGAAGTCTTAAAGTCTTTAGCATCACAGGTATATGTCTTTGAGTCATCAAGTGTGCAGTCATGGATGATGAGCTTTCTCTTGCGGCCTTCAGCAATCATCTCATACTTTTTAGTTTTGCGGATTTCCTGTCCATCTTTTAACCACCTGACCTCTGCATTTTCTTTTGAAACTTCACACTCTAGTATAGCAGTAGCTTCTTCCTCTACAGTTTGGTCTTCGAGTGGCTTGGTGAACTCGACTGGAGGCTCTGTAGTTTAGATCACACAGTGTCAAATGAATGCATAACCAAACATCGTGTGAAACTTTTTTATTTTAAGATATTTAAAACCACCTTTAGTTTTAAATGATTATTTACCTAAACTATATAATGTATTCAGCTTTCAAACCCACTCCTAAAGGCACAGTTTAAAACACTGCAATTGTTACTGACATTTGGCATCTCTATAATTTACAAAGATGATCCAGAAATCAAGATAAACAGTATGATGTTGCCTTATTGAAGCTTTTATTAAATTTATATTTATTTTTTTACTAGCTTTTACATTTACTGCATGTGTGCAGCAAATCACAGCACATTACACAATAGTACAGAACTGTAACTTTTACTACAAGTCATTTATAATATGCAAAAGAGAACCCACCTTTTACAATGAGGTTGGCCTGAATTTGGAAGTCTTTCGCAGTGAGCTTTACCTCGCCTGCTTCAGTCAGTTTTACATCTCTTAGGGTAAGCGTGTGGGTTCTGCCTTCAACTCGGGCCACCACCTGTGCAATTGAAACAAATTGATAATCAAATTTTTCCTTTGCACTGCCAAATGCTAGGAAAGTGCTATTTATTGCACCCCTGCAACAGACATAAGCAGCTGAGAAGCAGGAACTGCTTTTTATTACCCTAAAGATAACACTATAGCCTGAGAGCCTGGAGAGAGGTACTTCAATTACATGAACCTTATATAATACATTATATTAACTACTTCATTAGCTAGTTATCAAAGTTAAACATAAAATCACAATCAAATAATCCATAATTAATCAATTTGGACTTAAAAATCTTATTGTACGCTACCAGCTACCAGAATTAGATCTAATAACCAAAAAAAAAAATTATCATAAGTTATTTTAACAAGATGAAATCACAAATGACAAAATACATTGATCTTAGTCAGAGATATATTGAGCACTTATATTCCATAAAAAATGTTCCACAAAATAAGATTAATATATAATAACAAAACAATGTTATACTTTAATGCACTACTGTCAAATAGGCTTCCTGCCACCTGTGTCATGGAGCCTTGAAACAGTTAAAAATAGATTAAGAACGCTTGCAGGGCAGAAAACCTCTAAGCTGTGTTGCAAAACCCAGATCACATAGTCAAGTGTAGCCTGATCTTTACAGGCCCATATATGCAGATAGCATGTAGCTAACATTATGCTGTATTATAATATAAACAATTTTAATTATTGAAGAAGTTGCAAATCATCTAAATCAGAACATGGAATAACCTTAACAAAAGTCATGTATGCTTGGAGTAGTATAAAGCCACCATGCCACCATGTCTGAAAGCAGCATACAGACAGGCCTCAATCACAATAATATATATGTTATTATTATATATACAGGCACAGCATACACATTAATCTAAATTTGCACTTACCCTGTCACTTGGTTCCAGCTTTGTACCCCCAAGGAACCACTCCACAGATATGTCCTCATATGAAAGTTCACAGTCAAAGGTTGCCGTCTCTCCAGCCGTAACTGTAACATCCTTGAGAGGCCGTATTAAGCCTATCACTCGTGCTTTGGGTTGAGGAAAAGACATGGTTAGTTACCTCTAAATTCAAGGAGGCACTGTTTAATTCCTTTAGCTACAAATCCACATTGCGCTTTTCCACTGACAAGAGGCCACTGGCTTGGAAGCCTGGAAACCTCCAGAGCAAGTAAAGAATGAATTGGAGTTGGCCTTGTCAGTGAGAGCGCTACTTTATTAGCATATTGGGAGTCCTTAAGATGTTTGTAGCCAACAACAAAACAGCAGAGGGGGGTTCGTAGGTGGACCTGTTAAATCCCTGCCAATCACTGATAGACCTACTCTACATATGGTGTGTGACTTTTAAAATAGCCATACATCTGATTGGCCACCTGCCCAACACTGTCAAGACCCCTGGCCTCTGTTACTGTCAATCAACATTGTGGAATTTTCCAGAAAAAGGAGAAAGATTTTATGTTTATCTCACCTTATTTTACCAAATTAACATATTTTATAGGGCCATACTTTAAAATTCTATAAGAAATATCCTTATAATCCCCAAATTAATATCTATATGTAATCCTATAAATAATCTGATAATGTAAGATGTTCAAAGCCACAGGATATCGTTTGGATTTTTTCTTATTTTTCACCACTTTATCCTATTATTTGTAAAGACTGTGGATATTTCTGACCATGTTTGGTAGAGTGTAATGTCTGCAATGTCCATGGTATCTAAAGGAGCCCCTAAGTATTCACACCTTCTATGTATCATTCTCACCTTTAACTCTTAGATGAGCACTAGATTTAGCATTGGCAGCGCTGAAGTCCACACCACCAGCCATGTCTTTTCGCACATTGTAGAGAATTAGCATGTGTTTGGTACCTTCTTCCTTAATCTCACAATCCTGAGAAATTAGTGGGGGGAAAAAATCATTAAAAATGTCACAATGAAGTACAATTCTGCCATATGAGTAAGTGGATACTTAATTAAAATGTAAACAATGAAATCCTAATTAATAATATGTATAGTATTTTTTGATGATTTATCACATTTTTAAAGCTTTAATTCACATATTATTACAAAATAATACATATAAGAGAGAGTGGGGATTCTTTGTCAAATGTATTAGTAACTCTAAGTTTGCAGGGTTAATTTAAAGCCTTTGAATGAAATTCACACACACACACACACACACACACACACACACAGACTGCTAGATGTGCTTAAGAGACACATATACCTTTTTTAGAGAATCTACATTTTCAATTATTTTAAATAGCTAATTTTGATGTACAAATTGTAAAAAAAAAACAAAAAACATTAAACTGATCAGAATTTTTTTTTTTACCGGTGACTGGTGTAGAGTATCTCCTTTAAGTTTCCAGTTTCCATGAACATCTTCTTCAGAGATCTCTGTCTCAAAGCGTGCAGTCTCAGTCTCGGTGACCTCTACGCTGTACAACGGCCGCACAACCTTAATATCACGATCTAGACAGGTTTTGTAATAGAAAGTGGAAACACTTTTGCATGAGTCCAATTGGTCAAAGTTTGATTTAGATATCTATATTTATGTAAAGTAAAGAATACACATACCTTCGATATTTAGATTAGCAGTTGTTTTGTCAGTGCCACAATCACAAGTATATTGACCGATATTTCCCTTATCAGCCCTTTTAACTGTGAGAATACGTTTCTTGCCATCGGCTCTGATAAGAATATTTTTGGAGGGGGTAATTTCCTTGCCATCCTTGAACCATTTCACCTCAGCAGAGGGTTTGCTCAGTTCACACATCAGCACTACCTCATCCTTCTCAACTGCTGTGTAGTCCTGTAGCTTGGTAGTAAAGTAAGCTTCTCCCTCTATTGATCAAAACAAATGTGTAAGATTTGCTGTTTTAACACCTTTTGTGGACAACGATCCACAAATATAGCAAGCACTTACCTAGAACCGTAAGCATTGCCTCACAGCTTTTTCCAAGTGCTTCTGCCTTGATCAAAGAAGTATCATCAATTGACACCTCCTTAAAGGACAGGGTGTGGATCTTGCCATTTTCAGACATGTGCACCACTTTACTTGGGTGCAAACGCACATCATTTTTGTACCATATGACCTGAACTTTCTCATGCGAAAGTTCAACGCTAAATTCTGCCGTCTCACGCTCCTTTACTGTAACATCCTTGATGGGTTTGACAAATTCAAGACGAATGCCTTTAAAATAACGGACAAGTATTATAATCCTTTTTTGGTAACAGCAGACATCTTAAAATATTAGCAAATTGAGTTTACTTAATTATGAAAGAGAATAATGACCTTGAATAATGAGTTTGGCAGATGTCCTCTTGTCCTCAGCCTCAAACATGTATTTAGCCTCATCCTCAAAGGCAGCAGATTTAATAACAAGAATATATCTTTTACCCTCTGTCAGAATGTCAAATTTGTCATCTGCCGTCAATTCCTGTGTTCCCTTCAGCCACCTGAAGGCTTTTGGCTCTCGTGAAATTTCACACTCGAACCTTGCTTCATCTTTCTCATAGACTTGCACATCACTCAAAGGCGTAAGGAAAGTAATTGGAAGCTCTATAAAAGGAATGCATTTAGTTATGCACTAGCTGTAAATTTAAATCATATTTAATAACACGACAAAAAAAACAACAAACAATAGAAAAATGAAACGCATACCTTTTACTTTAAGATTTGCGGAACACTTGGCATTTGCACCCTGGAAAGAAACTTCACCAGTCTGGGGAACTTTGCAGTTGTACAAAGTTAAAGTGTGCTTAGCTCCATCCTCTATTATTTCGACATCCTATAAGCATACACAAAAATGTAGATCAATGTTTATGCGTAGATGCATACACTGATCAATAAGTTTATGGAATATCTGGGGGGGAAATGTTTATACCGGTGACTGGGAAAGAACCTCTCCATTCAATTTCCACTGGCCATGGACATCATCTTCGGAAAGTTCCACTTCAAATCGTGCAGTTTCACCATCATAGAGCTCGACACCATACATGGGACGAACAACCTTAATGTCACGAGCTGGAAAAGAATAGTAAGAATGTTCTGGATTTATTACAATACATTGGCACTGGTAACAGTTTTAAATATACAATTTGCTAAAACATATTGATGATTATTTGTATAAAATATTTTACATTCAAATATGTTTTTTATCCATTTATTGCTTTTAGAATGGTTCATCTCAATTCCCAATCTACCAGGCTAAAAGCATGAGAATTTATTTATAGTCTATTTATATAATTATATAATTATAATTATATAATCTAATTAATGGTGGATTACCAGAGTACCAAAATGTAAAAAGAATTTTACCTTCAATGTTCATAGTGGCCATTGTTTTGTCTGTTCCACAGTCACAGACATACTGGCCACTGTCTTTGTTGTTCACTTTCTTAATGTGGAGAATTCGTCTATTACCCTCAGCCTTCACGGAAATCATCTTCGAGGCCTTGATTTCAATCTCATTATGAAACCACTTGACTGGGACATCTTTGCTTAGCTCACAGTCAAGAGTAACATCATCTTTCTCAACTGCGGTGTAGTCTTGAAGTTTAACTGTGAAGTAGGCATCTCCCTCTAAAAACAGAAATAATTATGAGCTTTTTTTAATTGTGTGTGTGTTTGTTTTGTGAGCATATATCAATTACACCAGTTACACTGGATGTCAGTAGTTTCAGTTATTGAAATTCCAGAAAACAACACCCCTCAAACATATTACCTAAGACTCTCAGGTTTGCTGTAGTTGATATTCCCTTGGCCTCTGCCTTTATTTGGCAAGTATCATCTAGTGTGACTTCTTTGATTTCTAATATATGTCTCTTTCCATCAACATGAGTGAGCACTGTTCTGCTTGGATGCAGTTTTGTTTCATTTTTGTACCAATTCACTGGCACATTTTCATGAGAGAGCTCAATCTCAAACCGGGCGTTTTACCTTCCTTAACCGTTTGATCCGCCATCGGAGAGACAAATTTCAGTCTAATTCCTTTAACAAACAATTGGTCGAGTTACGTTATATCATAAGCAGAGTGTTGTGTTTGGGTGATCCGACACCTAAAACATTATGAACTGTGACTTACCCTCCACAGTCAGTTTAGCTGTTGATGTTTTATTTAAAACCTCAATAGTGTATTCTCCCTCATCATCAAACTCACAGTGGTTTATAACCAACATGTGCTTTTTTCCATCAATAATTATATCATATTTCTGGTCTGATGATATAATATCAGATCCTCTATACCATATCACTTTAGACACATCTTTAGTGATGGTACATTCAAATTTAGCTTGTTTCTTTTCAGGTACTGTAATATCCTTCAGTGGTACTATGAAGTCCATTTCAATTTCTGGGAATTATATAAAGATTATCCAGAACTGTTAATTATAGGCATTAATATGTTAATAATTTCGTACTCTCTTGTTGGTCAACATACCTTTGACTGTAAGCATTGCACTTGTGAGGGCATTCAGAGCTTGGTAGGTTACCTCTCCAGCCTGATCAAGCTGAACATTTTTCAAATTAAGGAATCGTTTCTTCCCCTCTGTTGTGATATCACATGTCTTTAAAAAAATACAGACATTAAAATTAGTCTATTACGGTTTAACCATGTTCACTGTGTAAAAATGACACCTGTTTGTGTAAATGTCTTACCGGTGATCTTGTTAGAACCTGTCCTTTAAGTTTCCATTCTCCAGGCACATCCTCCTCAGAGATTTCAGTATCAAAATTGGCTTCCTCTTTTTCAACCACCTCCACACTTGCAAGGGGTTTCAAGATCTCAGCTTCGCGCTCTATAATTATCATTCACGTTTTTTAAGAAACATATATTATAAAATGCATATAAAAATGTATGAACTATAAAACAACTGTAATCCTATCACAAACCTCCAAGCGTCAGTTTTGCTGGATATCTACAACCCTCCACTTCAATGGCATACTCATCAGCATCATCAGGTTCTGCATTCTTAATAGTTAGATTAATTATATTTCCGTCCTTTTGAACCTCAGTCTTATCTGTGGGTTCATTTGGAATCTCTTCATTTCCCTTGAACCACTTCCAGTTGGGAGTGTCTTTGACAAATTCACACTTAAAGGTAGCGGTGGCCTTTGGTTTCACATGCTGGTCCCTCAGAGGTCTCACCAACCAGTCTCTAATAATCTCTGCCAATAAAAAAAAAGAAAATTCAGTTAAACACAGTTAAACACAGACATTCATCTTAACTGGATTTATCTTTATAGGCTTATTTGTACATACCAATAATTTTAACATTGGACTGAGTTTTGAGATTTTCACACTCGCACGTGTAAACACCAGCATCGTTATCATTTGCATCCTGGATTGTTACAGAATGTTGCAGTCCAATAATATTAATGGCAACCTTGCCAGGAATTTGAGAAAGTGGCTTTCCATCCTTCTTCCAGACCACATCCCTCTCTTTGCTTAACTCACAGGTCAAATACATAGGCTGGCCCTTAATTACAGACATCTCCTCTTCCAGGTTCCTTGTGAACCTCACAGGCAACTCTACAAAAAGAAATAGAGAATAAGTTCCCCCTTTTTAATATTTACTACGTTCTCATACAAATAGTGTGTAGTGTGCAAATTATTGCTCCGCTTTTAAAGTCTGAGAGAGAAATTAACTTATATTTGGTTTTGTTTTTGCAGTGTTTTTTTACTACCATTCTTAATACATGAAAAAAAAACACTGTGTGTAAAAAATGGTTTACATCTACCAGTCAGGCTATTGTTCTTTTGTTCTAGTGTATTTGCTGTGCTGTTCCAAGGAACTAAACAATTCATGTATGAAAATTCATTTTTCATACATTACCTTCAACAATAAGTTTGGCAGTGGAGGTCTTCTCTTTATTTCCAAGCTTGGCAACACATGTGTATTCCCCTCTGTCAGACAGCTGGACATCAATAATAGCCAGTTTGCGATCTTTTCCATCGGAAGTAAATTTATGCTTTGGACTCTCCCTTAGATTACTTCCATCTTTCATCCAAGTAGTTATAGCTGTAGAAGGGGAAACCTGGCACTCAAACACAGCAGAGGAACCAATAGACTCAGCCTCTTCCAACACAATGTCTTTAACCTCCTTTACAAATTTCAGAGGAACAGCTTTAAGTGTGTATTCGAATGGGGATTGTCCTGGAGGTTTTTCACCACCAGCACCAGGTTTTAGTCCTCTTCCTCTTCCACCATCACCAGGAGAAGGTGTTTGTTTTGCTACAAAGGAAAAAATTGAATTGTTAAACATTTAACTCACAGTTCAAGAAAATTAGGTTAATAGGTGCTGTATGCATTTATCATTTATATATATACCTTGCAAAAGAATACTGTCAGTGGTCAGCTGTGAAGCTACATGTTCATGAATTTAACCACTAAATTTTATCACCAACTAGTTAGCGTGCCACAATCAAATGAAACAGTTATTAAAATTTCCCGTTATTTTCCATTCAATGATTCATCTTCTATACCCGCTTATTCCCTATTTCGGGGTCATGGGGATCTGCTGGAGTCTATCCCAACTGTCTCTGAAAGGGTGAAAGGCAGGAGGGAGACACCCTCAACAGGTCACCAGTCCATCACAGGGCCTCACACACACTCCCACTCACCCCTATGGGCAATTTAGAATCACCCATCAACCTAACATACATGTTTTTTGAGAAAACAATGTATTTTGGGAGAAAACCAGCGGACGCGGAGTAAACCCACACAAAAAGTCCAGAAATCGAACTCAGGTCCTTCCTGCTGTGAGGCAACATTAGTTTCTGATGATCCCATTATTTACTTTAACTAGTAAAACATAGCAGATATAACAATAATTTAAGCGACTAAATGGTGAGATGTAACAGTGAACAGCTAGTAATTCTGGGCTGCAGTGGTCTTGTGCTCAGGTGTTTATCATCGGATTATTAATGGCTTTAAAAGGGAAAATGAAGTTGAATCTGTGGTAAACATACAACTTTGCTGGTTTATCAGTTGCTCAAAGCTTATGGACAAAATTCTATAGCTGTATGTAGACAGAACATTATTAAAAACCACACACTTTGCTGTCACTCAGATAAGGATGGGTTATCCCCCTTAAGTCATTTGAGGTTCCTCTCAAAGTTTCTTTCTAAAATAATCTTATGGGAATTTTTCTTGCCACTGTTGCTGCAGTCTTACTCATTGTGGATAAAGTGGTCTGTAAAGCTGCTGTAATAATGATGTCTGTTGTTAGAATCTCTATATAAATAAAATTTTAATAAGTTAAATTGAAAATAAAATTCTAATGATTTTTTTCTGGCATATAATTCCTATCCTATGTTTTGGTTTTACAGTTAACCACTTGTCAGTGTTAAAAATCTTCAACATGTCTGCCATATAACATTAACCTTTGCTCTTGGCAGCCCTTATGCCACTTTCCATTGAAAAATAATTACTTTTTTAAATATTAAACAGTAGTATTTAATGACACCTACATTTTACAAATTTATTGGGGAAAAAATGTATTTTTTCTAAAACACTTACGTTTTAATCCCCGTCCTTTACCAGCCTCTTCTTTTGGTTTTCCCTCTGAACAAAGTTGTCAAAAATTAGTTAAATATGCATATACAGTTGGGTATGCAGATGGGTTTGCAAATATATATGTAATTGTAAAAGTAACAATGACATAAAAATCTTAATAAAATGAAAATGAATATAAGTTATGACTCATGAGGATGAAAATCATGCCAAGATAGAATGAAATCATGTTTCATTCGTGAAACAAAAGATGGCACTAAAGAAAATACCTCACAGGTCACCCACAATATGGACAATTAAACAAGATGTTCATACATCTTCTTACAAACAACATATTGTTACAAACAAACATTCAACAGATGAGAGAATGTTAAAAGACAACATGCATTTCATGATGAAGACTGATTTGGATGAGGACAAACATGTAAAATGTTTTTCATTATGGATATGAAGATGCGAAGGATGATTATTCAGGGTACGAAAAAGATTGGAGAATGGAATAAAAAAAAAACTGGAATAAATGGACATTCACAGGTGAGGAGCCACAGTCACCCTCTCACCTCGTCTACCTCCTGATATCCCAGCAGTCTCAAGTGCACCTTCTTCTGAATATTCAGTGTCTTCAGAAGCATAACTATCTTGGGGAGAAAGCTCCCAGTCATATGCCTCATCTTCCTCCTCATCTCCAATTTCAGCCATCTCCTCTTCAAATGCTTCTTCTTCCATTTGTGTTTCAGGCGATAGCGCTTTTATTAAGGGAATCTCTTTATGAGCTTTTTCTGCAGGAATTTCTTCAACTTTTATCTCTTCTGGTGAAATCTTCTTAGGGACTTTTTTCAGGATAACACTTTCAATTGATTCTTTAGGGGAAACCTTTTCAGGAAGTGTTTTTTTAACCATGCCTACACTTGGCTTCTTGTCTAGTAATGGTAGCTCAGTTGGTTCTTTTTGAATAATCTTAGGAGAAGGAGATTTTTTAGGCTCCAAAATCTTCTTTGCACGCTCAGTGGGTTTTAGTATCACCTCTTCTTTCTCAGGCTCTTTTGGAAAACTGCCCTTTTTAACCACTAGAGGCCTTTTTTCCTCCTCCTTCTTTGGAGTTATCTCCTTTTTCACTGGTGTTACTTTTTTCGGAATATCCTTCTTTTCTTCTTCTTTAGGTACCCCAATTGGCTTCTTTTCAACCTCTTTTTCAGGAACATCTTTTTGCAATTCTTTTTGTTCTTTTAAAACGTCTGTCTTTGGTATTTGACTGGTTGGTAAAATTTCTAATGGGTGTTGTTCCTTAGGCTTAGGAACAACTTTTTCTTGTGGTGATCCAGCTGAAGGCTTCTTTGTGAAAGGCTTCAGCTGAACCTTCTCAGGTTCCTCATCTTTTTTGGGAATCCTCTTGCCTTTCCAAAATGGTGTATCAGGATCTTTTGGTTGTTCATCTTTTTTAGCTCTGTCAATAGGTTTATGTACACTGTCATCTGGCTTCTTTTCATCAGGCTTAGGAGTTTCTGTTGTTTTCTTGGTGACCTCAGGTTCTTTCTGCACTTGGGCCTTTTGGGGTTTTTCATCTTTTTCAAAACTGATAGGTTCTCTGCCCTTTTGGAAAGATACAGGTACTTTTTCTATTGGTTCCTTTTTTGTGTCTTTTGCTGGTTCAGGCATTGCTTTTTCAGGTTTTTCGAAAGGTTTTAATTTCACAGTTTCTTGTTCTTTTGTTTCAGATGGTAATTTCTTTACCTTCTTCAAAGCCAGGCCAGTCTCTTCAGGAACATCCTGTTTTGGAATCTTTGCTTTTTTCATCAGTTCTGGCTTTTCCACTTTCCACTATTTCAACCTCTGTTTTTCTCTTCTCTGGTTCCTTATCTGGCTCCACTTGAGTAATTTTATCTTTTTCAGGTCTTGTTATTTCAGTTCTCTTGATACGCTCATATTTTTCATAGTGCCTCTCAGCCTCATAGCTTTCAGTAATTAAAACCTCAGTTGAAGCCTCGGCATAGATCGTCTTTCTTTCTTCATGGTCCTCTGGTGAAGGTTTATATACCTTTTTCAATTTAACTATTTCTTGTTCTTCGTGCATGTCTTTGGAGATTCTTGTAACCTTCTTTAGAGTTGGCATGTCTGGACTTTCTTTCTCAGTAATAATAATTTTCCCTTTAGATTTGAAAATTTACCACATTATAAACCGAACAAAAGCAAAACAGATCCAACAAAATCCAAAAAACATGTAATACACATCATTTGGACAAAAGACATGTAACAAGACATGACAAACCACATAGACTAAGACCAACAGAATACCACAAACAGCATGACAATATAATAGAAAACAAAAAAAAAAACAGTTCCATGTAAAACATAACAAAATTATCTTTAGATGTAGAGATTTTGGTGGATAATACAGAAAAAGTGTAATTTTTATAACATGACAAATATAAATAATTAAGAAGAATGTTGCTCTCTCATCCTTACCTTTTTTCCCTGCTGTGGGTGCAGGTGCAGAGACTGGTTCCTTTTCACCGTCTAATTGAAAAAATATAGGCACATACGGTTAGATACAGAGATCATTAAGAGGAAAGATTTGGATGCAAAGGCAGGTATTGAACTATATATTTATTAAGATCTTCAGGCGAAGTGAAGGCTCAGTGATTACTGCTAAACGGAAGATTAAGGGTTAAGTAAATTAGAGTTTATGGATTGCTGGAATTGTCGTTTTTGATACATATAGGTTGTTGATCATGATATATCTGATTTTCACTGAAAATTGGTTTTAATACAGTAATTTAGGGTTGTGTAAGCAGATTTAAATAATATAATGACAAGACTATTATACAGTATGCAGGGTTATTTTCTCTGTATGTGATCTGGTGGGAATTTAATGTTCTGATTATTTTGCTACCTCTTGCATCTGTTATCCTCCCTTCCATGGCCTTAAGGTCTTCAGTGTTTGTGTTAATGTCTTGAACTTAAAATAAAATATAGTGTACACTAACATTAAGAATGCTCCAAGGGGCATCCACAAAAGGTGCCACCTGATGCTCATTTTGAAGAGAAATCATCTCAAAAGCTGGGAGAAAATGTGTTATTTTGATTTAGATTTTTACAAAAACCTAATTGAAATGTGAAGTACGAAAGTGACGTGAAGAACACAAAGACAGTCACATAAACCAAGTAAAATACTGTATAAAGATGAGGCCTCTACCACAATAAGGCACAATAATAACACACACAAACAAATTTAAGATGAATGAATGATTATTTAGCAGTAACAAATAAAAAAAATCTACCTTCAACAGTAGGAACTTTCTTTGCTTGCAGCACAACTGCAGGTTCAGGTATTTCTTCTTTTTTAACTGTTTGCCATTTAATGTAAAGAAAGATAAGTTAAGATACCATGAACACAGAAAAAAATGTCCATGCCATGTACACACAGGTCATAAATACATGTATACACAAACACACAGCATGAAAGAGAGAAATTTTCTCACACAATATACACATGTATGTGATACAAAAGACACACAAAACATGTTAATGACTAACAAAAATATTAACAAGAGGTGAGTTTATTGACAAGAGTAATATAAAAATACCTTCAACTGGAGACACTTTCTTTGGAGTTGGCTCCAGAGTTGGTTTCTTTTCAACTGTGGAAAAGTATGGCCAAATTATCAAGCCATTTATTAAAAAGGGGATTTTTAGATTTTCAAGAAAACTAATTTAGAAACACAAGAACAAAATAACACCCTCAACAACACAGCATAATCAGTCTGATAAAAAACATTTTGTACCTGTGGGAGCTTTTTCCTCCTTTTTCAGAGGAACGGCTGGCTTTTTTGTAGGAATTATCTTCTCTTGTTCAGGCACTTAAGAAAATTAATATAGAATAATGTTAGAAATTTTATTTAAAATAATAATGTTTGATGCCACTGAGTGATCCAGCAGTGAGAATTCCAAACATGTGCAGTGACCCATACAGACAATGTAGGGAAGAGTGATGGGAAAAGTTTGATAAAAAAAAAAACCCTGTTTTTAAGTAATATAATAGTAAAGAGTGATACAACTACATTTGGAAGTGCATATGGACCATGAGTTATTTACTCTGTCACGCTAGCAAGACACAGTAAAATTGTTTCATAACACAACATCACTTTTTAGGGTTAAATGTGCACAAGAGTGAAGAGTGATTATAAGAGTTCTCGGTACAAGAAACACGCAAGACCATATCTAATACCTCTCCAACTTGCAGCTACTGGAAGTTTAAATTCATCTTTTTGTGTAAGATCCGTCTTTGGTGTAGACTCCTTTTTAAGCATGATTTCTTTTTGGTCCAAAGAATGTTGGTCATAGTCTTGAGCAAGTCTTTCACTGCATGGGAACTGTTCAGTTTTAAGAAATGTAGCATCAAACTTATAAGGTTTCAGCAATTTAGTAGAATGATCTTCTTCAAAATCATCTTGGCATTTCAAAAGATTAAGAGAAGGCAATACACTGGTTTCATTTGAGGGTAATGTTGAATCACCAGATTGAAGATGTGTCTTCTTCTGTATTTCTCTCTGATTTAAGTAAGAATTCTGCCTGTCAGTTTGCTCTATGGTTTTGGATGGTTGCTTGGTCATTTCCATTTTTTCCCTGATGCTGGTAATATTTTCCGGTTTTATATCCTTCTTCTCATATGGCAAAGCCTCAGTCTTCTCATCAAGAACTTCTAGTGTGAATGCCTCATCATTGTTTGACAAATCTGGACTTAATAATAGTAAAGATATTTTTTTATCAAGGTCTTTCTTGGCTTCAAGCCGTACAGTTTTTGAAACTTTGGGTGTCTCACTGTTCTCTTCCGAAAGTATAACTTTACCTTGAATGTCCATTTTGTCTATGTTTTCTGTGGTAGATGACTTGATTTCTTGTTTAATTGGTTGAACACAATGCTCTTGTGTAGGCATTATTTGATATCCTCCTTTAAAAAAGTTAAATTCTTCTGAAACTTGATTGTCATTAAATGTGTCTAATTTAGGCTGACTTTGTGCCGCCCTAGAATAAGTCTTTTCTAAATTAGTGTCTTTTGTGGAAATTTTGGGTCCCACATATAAATCATTCTTTAGATAAAAAGATTTGGGCACTTTAGCAGATACATTATCCTCGTTAGTAGATACTGATTCCTTCCCTAATGGCTCATGGTCTTTGATAAAAGCTTGACCCATTGATATCGAAGGCACATTTTTCAAACCTTCTTTATAAGCTTCATAGTCTTTAGGTTGCAAAGGTTCTGCGATTTTTGGGCTTTTGCTGTCAGAGTTGCTGTCACCTTGAGCATCTGTCATTTTTATGATTTCTTTCTCAGATTGTTTTATAGGTTGGATAGAGTCATCTAGTATAGAATTTGAGTTATACATCTCCTTTGAAATGCCTAATGCTTCTGAATATACAATGTCTTCAAAGGTATCCATTTCAGGCTGACTTTCTGCTGTAAAACTTTCAAGTCCCTCATCAACCCGTTCTTCTGGATATATATATTTGTGCTCTTTGGTGATCTGCTTGCTGGGACATACTGATTCCTCCTTTAATAAAATACTCTCTATCACAGGTGTGATATGTGACAATTTTGTTTGGGCATCATCTTTCTCACCTTGTTTTTTATTTTCTAAATTGAGTTCTTCACTTTTAACAGGCTTATCGTCAACAGTTTCAACATTTAGCTCTTTTGGCAAAAATACACTTTCGGGGGACACAATATCTAGTCTTTCACCAGAAGCCTGAGGACAACTAATCATTTTAAGATACCTTTTAATGTCTTCCACTGGTGAAGGCTGATTAAGTGTACTGCCAAATTGAATCTTTTTAGTGTCACATACAGATGATGGACTTTCTTTGCTCAGCATCTTTTCATGTTTAAAAAGCACAGTGTGCTCAGTATCTTTTTGAAGACAAAGTTCATTCTTTTCAAGGCTTTCTGTTTTTGTTCTGTCTGTTATCCTGCTTGTAACATCTTCTTGACTATCTGCCTTGAGAATTGGGGGTAACCTGCAAATTTTATTCTTTTCAAGGCTTTCTGTTTTTGTTCTGTCTGTTATCCTGCTTGTAATATCTTCCTGACTATCTGCCTTGAGAATGGGGGGTACCCTGCAAATTTCATTCTTTTCAAGGCTTTCTGTTTTTGTTGTGTCTGTTATCCTGCTTGTAACTTCTTCCCGACTATCTGCCTTGAGAATGCGGGGTAATCTGCAAATTTTATTCTTTTCAAGGCTTCCTGTTTTTGTTGTGTCTGTTATCCTGCCTGTGACATTTTTCTGACCATCTGCCTTTAGAATGAGGGGTAACATGCAAATATCTTTAATTTGTGCATTCTCTGAACTGGGCTTATGCTCTGCTGACACACCAGTTTGAGCAGTCGTTCCAGGTTTAGTCTCTATAGATTTAACCCCACTGATTGTCTGGATATCTCCAGTTACAAAATTGTGATAAGCAGGTTCTGCTGAAGCTATATGTTTTACCAGTGGCATTTCTTTTTTGGATGTTTTGCAAAGTTCTCCTAAATTAAAATCAGAGTGAATCTTTCCGGCTGACTCTTGAGTTTTGCAGCTGATATTTTCTGGGTTTTTAGCATCAAACATCAAAGAGTAATCAGTCATTTTCGACCCAATCTCCTGCCTTTTTTGGCTGTCTATGGAAACAGGAACATTCTTTTGAATATCCGCCTTTATGCTTTGTTCCCTTACGTCTTCTGCACTCCTAATACAGCTCGAAAGACTCTCTAAATGTCGGAGCTGATTGCTTTTATTAGTACTCAACTCTGATTCATCCATACCTTTTCTAATATCTTCATCTTTTTGAATAAACTTTTTTCCAAGTTCTAAATCACCAATAGATTGTAATTTAGAAGATTTGGACTTCATGTGCTTCCCAGCAATATTCCACTTCTTATTATCTTCTGGACTATCCGATCGTATAATATTAAGACATGCCTCTTCTTGTATGTCTTTGTCTTCGCTTATTCTATCATAAGCCACTTTTTTTGATCCTTGAGGTTCTTCTTCACAAGGAGATTTCTCAGTCATAAGTGATATAAATGGCATGTTTTCTTTAAACACCAAAGATTGATTTTTTTTCTGAAGACTCAAAGAGGATTCTTGAAGTTCTAGGATGTATATCCAGAAAAGAAATATGCCATTTTTAAAAGACATAAACAGTTTGTCAAAAATAACTTAAGATCAGAGCCAAATGTAACAATATTTCTACAAGTATTTATATTGGATATGTAAGTCTAAATACCTTTATTGGTTGGTGTCACATTTCTTTGAGAATTAATTTCATCTACAACAACAGATTTGGGTAAGACTGCTTCTGGCCTCATGCTGATATATGTATCTTAAAAGGACAGTCAAAGTTTTATTATTTGGGTAGTGATAGTAGTCTAATTTAAGAGCAACAAAGACTCATTATAAAATATAGAATTGAACTTGTACTATTGACTCATTCCTGTACACTGTTACTTTATCACTGATGATGTAAGCATAAATGATCATATATGACTAATTGATCAATTATTTTGGTCTGTCATTCTCACTTTTGCATGGATCACTTAAGTAGAATTAAACACACACACACACACACATGCAATTTTCACAAAAAGTGAAATAAAAAAAAAGAAAAAGAAAATCAAGAGGTTAATAAAGATGAAGATGTCGAAAGCTTATTTTCTACCTTGGGCTTCTTTTGCTTTTTCTGGCGATACAAGACTTGAATCCAACTTTTTTGGTAGATCTTCTTTTGGCTCCAAAAGAACTTAAAAGATTTAAATTGATATTAGGTGCACTATCAAGAGAGATGCATAAGAAACCGATAAAGACAAACTGATTAACATTTAAGATATCAGTATTTACGGTTTTGTAAAAAGAAAACGTTAAAGATCCCCAACAAATTGCAGGGTTTTAAATGCCTAATTAAGAGTATAAGAGTGTAAGACAACATGTAACATGGAAGAGTAAAGATTTATATGTAAAGAGTTCATTTTAAGAAAAACATGTAAAGATAGGAAAGATTGAGCATTAACTGCCTTTGTACCTTTTGCAGCAGTAACAGCTTTTTGGAAAACTTCTCTGTCATCCATTGCAGGAATAAGAGTATCATCTTTCTTATGAGGTGCAAATTCCTTTTTCTTTAAAGAAGTAGAAGATTTATGATCTTCTTTTACTTCAGACGTTACCACATGTGTTACCATTGCTTCTTTACGCTGATGTTCTTGTTCAGGGGCAACGACCTCTGTTTTCATAAAAATGAATTTTTCAGGCACAGATGTAATTATCTTTCGTGACAGTGTTTCTTCTCTTATTGGACTTATACCATGTATTATTCCCTCTTCGATATCAGATTTAATCTCATGTTTTTGAGGTGTTAATTTTTCTTTTTTAGAAGTTAAATCAATTTGATGAGCCAACTCTTGTTCTTTTGCACTTACAGCAAATTCCTTCTCTTTAAACTGAATATCTTGCTGTTCTTTTACTTTTGACACATGAGGTTTCATCGAGGTTTGAGTTGTCAATGTGTCTCTAGAAATGATCACATGTTCCTTTTCCTTAAGTAAATTTATGTCCTTTTCTTTAGTTTCTTGAGTTACCTTAATTTCTTGTTGCTCAGTTTCTACTTCAGAAGTTTGTGGAACAGGTGATAGTTTTATCACTTCAGGCACCTTAGGCTCTTGAGGGATTATTATTTCCTCAGAAGTCAAGACAAATTCTTTCTTTACATGTGGCATCTGCTTTTCTGTTTTTGGTACACTTGGGGTTGGAAGGCTCAATGTTTCTTCAGGAGTTAATAAAATGTGCTTTTTAAGTTGAATACTTTCCTTTTTCTCTATAACTTGTTCAGACACTATGTTGGGCTCTTGAAGCCCCTTTTCTTTCTCAGACATTAAGCAAATTTCATTCTGTTTACTCGGGATAGCTTTTTCTGTTTTTGGTACAGGCACTACTTTAGGTTCTTGAAGGCTCATTTCCTCCTCAGAAGTTAGGAAAATTTCCTTCTTCTTAACCAGAGTGTCTTCTATTTTATCTACAGTTAGTACAGGCACTACTTTAGGTTCTTGAAGGCTTTTTCCTTCCTCCGATATAAGAAAGATTTCCTTCTTAGGTGGGGCAGCTTTTTTTGTTTTTGATACCCGCACTACCTTAGGCTCTTGAAGGCTCATTTCATCCTTAGAAGCTAAGAAAATGTCCTTCTTCTGACGTTGAATATCTTCTTTTTTCTCCACGGTTAGTACAGGCACTACTTTAGGCTCTTGAAGGCCTTTTCCTTCCTCAGACAATAGTAAGATTTCCTTCTTCATATGTGGGACAGATTTTTCTGTTTTTGGTTTAGGCACTACTTTAGGTTCTTGAAGGCAGATTTCTTCTTCAGAAGTTAAGAAAATGTCCTTCTTCTTATGTGAAATATCTTCTTTTTTCTCCACAGTTTGTACAGGCACTACTTTAGGCTCTTGAAGGCCTTTTCCTTCTTCAGACAATAGTAAGATTCCCTTTTTTATAAGTGGGACAGCTTTTTCTGTTTTTGGTACCGGCACTACTTCAGGTTCTTTAAGGCTCATTTTATCCTCAGAAGTTAAGAAAATTTCCTTCTTCTTAACTGGAGTGCCTTCTATTTTATCTACAGTTAGTACAGGCACTACTTTAGGTTCTTGAAAGCTCTTTCCTTCCTCAGATATAAGAAAGATTTCCTTCTTAAGTGGGACAGCTTTTTTTGTTTTTGATACCCGCACTACCTTAGGCTCTTGAAGGCTTATTTTATCCTCAGAAGTTAAGAAAATGTCCTTCTCCTTAAGTAAAATACCATCTTTTTTCTCAACATTAAGTACAGGCACTACTTTAGGCTCTTGAAGGCCTTTTCCTTCCTTAGAAAATGGTAAGATTTCCTTCTTCATATGTGGGACAGATTTTTCTGTTTTTGGTTCAGGCACTACTTTAGGTTCTTGAAAGCCGATTTCTTCTTCAGAAGTTAAGAAAATGTCCTTTTTATGTGGAATATCTTCTTTTTTTTCCACAGTTTGTACAGGCACTTCTTTAGGCCCTTGAAGGCCTTTTCCTTCTTCAGACAATTGTAAGATTTCCTTCTTTATATGTTGGACAGATTTTTCTGTTTTTCGTACAGGCACTACTTTAGGTTCTTGAAGGCTCATTTTATCCCCAGAAGTTAAGAAAATTTCCTTCTTCTTAACTGGAGTGCCTTCTATTTTATCTACAGTTAGTACAGGCACTACTTTAGGATCTTGAAGGCTCTTTCCTTCCTCAGATATAAGAAAGATTTCCTTCTTAAGTGGGACAGCTTTTTTTGTTTTTGATACCCGCACTACCTTAGGCTCTTGAAGGCTCATTTCATCCTCAGAAATTAGGAAAAAGTTCTTCTCCTTAAGTAGAATACCATCTTTTTTCTCAACATTAAGTACAGGCACTACTTTAGGCTCTTGAAGGCCTTTTCCTTCCTTAGACAATGGTAAGATTTCCTTCTTCATATGTGGGACAGATTTTTCTGTTTTTGGTTCAGGCACTACTTTAGGTTCTTGAAAGCCGATTTCTTCTTCAGAAGTTAAGAAAATGTCCTTTTTATGTGGAATATCTTCTGTTTTTTCCACAGTTTGTACAGGCACTTCTTTAGGCCCTTGAAGGCCTTTTCCTTCTTCAGACAATAGTAAGATTTCCTTCTTCATATGTGGGACAGATTTTTCTGTTTCTACTTTAGGCTCTTGAAGGCCTTTTCCTTCCTCAAAAGTTAAGAAAATTTCCTTCTCCTTAAGTGGAAAACCATCTTTTTTCTCCACAGTTGGTACTGGCACTAGCTTAGCCTCTTGGTAAAGCAGTTCTTTATTACGAGTTATTGCAAATTTCTCCTTAAGTTGTATAGTTTTTTCTGTTTTTGGTTCAGACACTACTATAGGCTCTTGAAGGCCAAAATTTTTCTCAAAGGTTGGACTCATTTCCCTCTCACTATGTGTACCTTCCTTTTTTTCTATAATTGGTACAGGTACTACCATACGTTCTTGCTCATAAGTTGAGAACATCTCCTTCTCAAGTAAAGTACCAGGTGCTTGTTTCACTTTTCCAGGCACAAATTCTTCCTTAGAAGCTAAGGAAATTTCCATTTGTTTAAGAGAGCTGTCCTCCCTTTTTTCTACAATTAATACAGGCACTACTTTAAGCTTTTGTGAGACTATTTCTTCATCAGATCTTTCCTCTGATTTCTGCACAGAGGTTGCCTTCACTGCTTGCAGGTCCACTTGTTTTATCTGTTCCATTTTCTCTATTTTCGATGTAAACTCTTGAGGGACTATTTCTTTCACTGAAGTTAAGGCGAGTTCTTTTTTATGAAGAACACTTGTCCTGTCTTGAATTTTTGACACAGGTGCTACTTTTAGTTTATGTGCCACCATTTCTTCAGTTGTTAATGCTAATTGTTTCTGTTCTTTATGTGTAGGCCTAGAAGAAATGTCATCTTTCATTTTTGGGCTCTTCTGAGCAACCTGGGGTTGCTTGACATCTTTTGTAGGTAAAACGGTATCTTTTTGTTTGTAATTCTCGTCGACAGGCATAAGATTTGTCCTGAATCGGGACGTTTCTTCCTTGTCTATCTGTCCAGGTCTGTATGAAGCAATCTCTGGCTTCTTGAAAGGTTCTTGAACTTTAAAGAAACATTAAAATTAAAAAGAATTCTTCTATTCTTGAACACACTCTTCAGTATTAAAAGAGTTTGGAGTTGCACATGTTAATATTTATATTAACATCAAAGTAACTTCATATTTGAAAGAGTTTTGAACACAAAAACAAGAACAAGAAACAGGACAAACAATAATTTCAAAAGCGCCACTACATTCCCCCCCCCCCCCGCATAAGAACGTGGCTAAAAAGTGGACAAAAGAACACAGACACATGCACAGAAGATCTACTGACACAAAAGTCATGAAATAATACCTTTCTGAACAGATACTTCCTTGGGAACCAAGGTTGCTTGTTCTGGTTTAGTAGGCACTGCTTGTGGTGGTTTTGGTTGAATTTGTTTTGGTTTCTCTTCCTCCACATGAACTTAAAATGACACATATTGTGATTTATGTAACACTTAACGATTAAACATAAAACATGCAATGACACAAGAAATGCTTCAAAATCAGAAGCTAGACAAACTACAGTATCACACTGTAGATAAAGACACAAAGTATTTAGAACAATTCAGACATAATATCTTAAAAATAACCATGAGACAAAAACTACCTTTTGGTAGAAGTGACTCGGCTTTCCTCACTGGTGCAGGTTTCTCTGGCTCAACTTCAGGTTTAGACAGAGGTTTAACTTCAGGTTTGAGTTCAGTTTTAATTGCAGGTTTAGGTTCTGGTGTAATCATTGGTTTAGGCTCTGGCTTAACCTCAGGTTTAGGTTCGGGTTTGACCTCAGGTTTAGGCACAGGCACAACTTTTGTTTTGGGCTCTGGTTTGACCTCAGCTTTAGGCACAGGCACAACCTTTGGTTTGGGCTCTGGTTTAACCTCAGGTTTTGGCTCAGGCATAACCTTTGGTTTGGGCTCTGGTTTAACCTCAGGTTTTGGCTCAGGCACAACCTTTGGTTTGGGCTCTGGTTTAACCTCAGGTTTTGGCTCAGGCATAACCTTTGGTTTGGGCTCCGGTTTAACCTCAATTTTTGGCTCAGGCATAACCTTTGGTTTGTGCTCTGGCGTAACCTCAGGTTTAGATTCAGCCATAACCTTTGGTTTGGGCTCTGGCTTAAGCTCAGGTTTGATCTCATGCTTTGGCTCAGGCATGACCTTAAGTTTGGGCTCTGGCTTAAGCTCAGGTTTGATCTCAGGCTTTGGCTCAGGCATGACCTTAAGTTTGGGCTCTGGCTTAAGTTTGGGCTCTGGCTTAAGCTCAGGTTTGATCTCAGGCTTTGGCTCAGGCATGACCTTAAGTTTGGGCTCTGGCCTAACCTCAGGTTTTAGCTCAGGCATGACCTTTGGTTTAGGCTCTGGCCTAACCTCAGGTTTAGGTTCAGGTTTGACTTTGGGTTTAGGCTCAGTCATAACCTTTGGTTTGGGCTGTGGCTTAACCTCAGGTTCAGAATCAGGTTTGCGCTCAGGTCTGGGTTCAGTTTTAAGATAAGGCTCAGCCTCCACAAAAACAGCTTCCTTTTTCGGCTCTTCTTTGACTTCTTCTACTTTAGCTGAAAGTGTGATGTCTTTTCTGAACAATGTAATTTCTTCTTTCTCTGCAAGTATATATGAGGAAATTGCTGGCATCTTGGAAGGTTCTTGTACTTTAAAAGAACGTTAAAGTTTAACATAATGGTTTAAGAAAAAACTTTTAAGAATTTTGACACAATAAGTGTTAAATCACAAAAGAAAATGAAAACTTTTTAAACAAAACTAATTGTGTTAGCTGGTAAAACTACATGCATTCTATAATTGTATATTCAATTTATTTAAAATTTACACCTTAAACAGGTGTTTTACTTGTTTTACTTCACTGATGTGTTTGCTATTTATAGATAAGATGTTTTAAAAGAAAAAAAGAGAATAAAGATGATAAGCAGCCACTAAAAAAACACCCCCATAAGAGCATGGCTGATACAATCAACAGACGCACATTAACATTTACAGCAGGACATTCACATAAAATAGTCATGTAGTAATACCTTTTTGTGGAACTACATCCTTAGAAACCACAATGAGTTGTTCTGGTTTGGTTGGTGTTGTCTTTGGTGGTTCTGGTTCGGTTGGTTTTGGTTTCTTTAACTCCAAAGGAACTTTAAAGCAGATTGTATATTTTTATATAATTTACATTTTATAAAATAGACACTTTCAGACAAAGAAGACTTACTTCCAAAACGGAAGTAGGACAAACATACAGCATCATACAGGTTCAAAGCACAGAAATACTCAGAAGTAAGTTTGAGTGACAAAAACTACCTTTCGTTGGAAGATCCTCACTTTCCTTTGATGGTACAGGTTTCAGTTCAGGCTTTGGTTCTACCTTCTTTTCAGGCATAAGCTCAGGCTTGGTCTTCTGCTTGGGCTCTGGTTTGGTTTCTGGTACTGCTGTAGGTTTTGGTGTAGGTTCTTTGGGTTTAAGCACTGGAACCACAGCTTCGGGCACTTTATTTTGCAACACAATGTTAAGAACTGTAAGACTTAAGAAAATCATTTTACCAAAGATAGAAAATACTTGACAACTATAACAAAAAAATTGAAAACAGATAAGAGACTCAACATAAAATTTGACAAACCCAATAATAACGACAAATAAAAGATTATATAACAGACTACTAAAAACATACAAAGAGGAAAAAAACAGAATATTTTATTTCATAAAACAACATTAATTCCACTTTGTTTTGACAGACAGAAAAAGACAACAAAAGATTTTAAGTTTTAACATTTTTTAAGATGTTACACTTTAACAAAGATACAAGACAAACAATCTATGGACATAATATTTGAGTAATAAAAATTAAAAGAATGGACAAATACCTTTCTTTGCAGCAGGCTGTGTTGGCTGTGGAGTAGGAACCTCTTCGTATTCTTTTATGATATCAAAAGTAGATATTCACAAAGAAAGCAATTCATTGAGTTTTAAGAAAAGAACAATGTCTCATATGTAACGTGAATTGCAAACATACAAACATACATAAGATAATCATAGAATTAAAAAGTAAAAAATGACTTGAAAAATGAAGAAAATAACTTATCGCAAGTATATTTTACAATATGAAAATCGATATAATTGATATAAATCCACAAGACATCAATAAACAATAAATTACATTCACAAAAATTACCTTCTTGAGGGCGAAGCTCTTTTGGCTGTTCCACTTTATATGGTGTGACCTTTTCTTCTTTGGGTTTCTTAGCTTCTGGTACTTTAAAATAGTTTTTTGATATATTATTTATATATGCTATGAAAGATCATGCATTTAAGGTAGCCAAAGACAACCAATGCAAGATATAAGTATTGTATTAAAAGAAAAAAAAGAAGAATCTAAAAAGACTGTAGAAATAAACCCCCAAAACATGTGTGGGTTGGTTGTTGGAGAGTTTTGTATACCTTTTATTGGTGCATCTATCTGTTCCATAACTGGTGTAGGTTTCTTCTCTGGTTTCTCAACCATTTCAGGAACTTAAAGAACAATTAATACATTAAAAAAATCTAAAAATGTCAGGCTAAAACCAATCTTGCCTAAGCACTCTCAATTAATAAAGAAGGCATAAAATGACATAACAGTGACATTTAGCTTTTAGGTTTTATAGACACAATTTATCACAAACGTAAAAAAGAAAGAACAACAGTAAGCCAAAAATTTAGGAATTGCAATAGTGCATATATAGATAAAAGAAATACAAATGATGTTAACCAGACGTAAGACTTAAAAAACCTAAAGATGACATTAGCATTTTTGCTGGTGATTGAAACCAATACTGGTTTATAATGTATTGGTTCAATAGCATGCTTATGCCAAGTGACATTATGTAATGTAAGCCCAGCAACACTAGTGCACAAAAAAGTTGAACTTGTCTTGATTGAACCTGTCTGGTTATCAAAGCAAAGCGATTGTAAATTGCTCTTTAGCATTGAATAAGTGCTACAAGTGCGATAAATTGCACACACAGAGGTATTCAGCAAGGATGAAGCAATAAAGTTAAAGTCTGTGATAATTAAGACATTTAATCCTGTTTTTTCCAGCTGTTACGCTTAGCTTACTAAAGATTTAAAAAAAACTTACCTCATAAATCACAAGGCAAAAACTAACAAACAAAGCTTATTAAAATGTTCTGTGGCATCTAGGATTCGCAAACAATTTTTGGTCACTAGGTACCTTTGGTCTGGATGACTTCTCTCTTTTCAAGAGCCTTTCTCTCAACAGTCTCTTTCACAGGAATTCTTGGTGCTGTTGAGACAGAAATTGTACTTAAAATAATGGGAAATTACAAATGAAAATAAAAATAAGAATTTGGATGACAAATAAGACAAACATACACAATGATGAAACACGCATGACACACAAGTTAAGATCAAGAGGACCATCTGTATGATGTTACACAGATAAAAGCAAACACATAACAAGGACAATGGTAAAGAAACACACAGTTACACAAAACTACTAGTTTTTAAGACACCATGGACGATAATCAGACAAACTGTGAATCCTTTAAGTCAGTGGTTCCCAACCTACATTATGTCTGAGAGCCCCTTCTGCCCAAGATAATATTTTAATATTTTTTATCCAACCAGTGGATCATGGATAAAATTAGCTAATGAAATATGAGCGTTCACTTTAATGCTCACTGCTCAACACTGTTCAAAATATGGCACGACCTCCCACCTCGTTGAGGCCCCCTTGTGGGTCAGGACCCCCTCTGTTGGGAACCGCTGCTGTACGTTATAAAAACTGATGGATTAAACACATACTTTCTTGGTGAAAATGAAAGAGGGTTAGTTTGTGATTCTGATTCAAAATAAACAGATGAGAAGCTCTTAGTTATACCTGTAATAGAGACTTTCTCTACTATCTTTTCTTCTGTTCTGTATTCATACTCTGGTGGAAAATGACAGGTAATTGGAAATACTTTAATTTTCTTGTATGGAACCAGAGAAATTGTCAAAATCATTTGCACGTTTAAATTTTAAATCTGGTGATGATTGGTTAATTAGTTACTTCTGAATAGTGCTCTATAGAGGAGCACACACATACATTTACAATCTCACACTAACTATTAATAATAATATAGTGGAAAAGCAGATTAGTTTGATGTTTCTTAGAATTACGGTATATAGTATACCTTGTCTTTCCACTTTTTCTTCATAATGATAGTATTCCATTGATGATTCAGCTTTTGGACATAAAGTATTAAATTAGTGAAGGTGTGTTTATTAAATTCTATAATTTTTTCGAGCTAAATTCAAATGTATGCCCCCATCTTACCTTCAACAGTAAATGCAGAAGGTGCTTCTGGGACTTGTAATGATGTATCAGGAATATCTAAAGAGTTTATTTTAATTTATAAAAAACATGATTGGAATATATGGAATGATGACGATGGCTGTAGTGTAATTAATTTATCTAAATTATAATGTAATGAGCTATTTAAACGAAAATACTTACCATAAGGCACCCTGCCTATATCAATGTCTGTGAAAGGAGGTACAGTAAAATAGTGTTATTAACATAAAAGAAACTGGAATATTCACTTGGGTTGTATACTAGCAGGTGCTACGAGTTTTTACAGACCTTTCCCTGAAAGATAAAGCTCTGCTGTGCTTTTGGCTTCGCCTCTGGGTTCCAATCTGACAATCACTGAATATACGCCTAAAGAATTATTTTTTTTTTTTATCAGATTAAATGGGTCTTTTGAACCAGATGAATATTTAGATGGAAATCAGAGAGGAAAAATGAATCCAGAGGATTTCAACCGAACAAACCTTCATCTTCCGAAGTTACATTGCGGATGATCATAAAGTGTCGTCGACCTTCGCTCCTGAATGTATACTTGGGGCTTTCTTTAAGCTCCCATACGTCCTTGTACCATGTTACAATTGCATTGTCAAAGGACACTTCACATTCAAAGGTTGCAGACTGTCGTTCCCGAACCACAATGTTCTGGATGCGTTTAGTGAAATGTATTTGCTCTGCTAAAAAGAGATGACGCAAGTTTGATGATTAGTATGCCTGATCTACTTGACCTAATATATATATTTTCACTTTTCATGTTTTCATTTTTTAAATCAGATTTAAAGAAACAAGATAAAAATGCCAAATATTTATTTTCATTTTTGCGTAAAGATCCGTAAAAAGAATGAAAAGAAGATGAAGATGGTTTACACATTCAAGAGAAGAGAGCTTTGACAGGGCTGTGTAGACTTTCATTGATGAGGATGAAAGAGGTTAGTAGATGGTCTAAATCTTTTTTTTTAGATGATTACATTGTGAGTTTAATGACACAATACACACCTTCCACCCAAAGATTTGCAGTTGTTTCAAGACTTTTATATTTGCAGGAATATTCTCCTTGGTCTTCAGGTCTAACATCTTTAATTGATAGCTTCTGAGTGTAATTGGTCACAGAATATGAGTATCTGCCATGTGGTTCTATAAGTTTTCCGTTTTTAAACCACTGGGCTTTCGCATTTGGTATAGATAACTGGCATGTGAGTGTACTAGTTTGGCCTTCCTTACCAGTGACATCCTCCATGGGTTTTTCCACTTCACCTTCTGTAGAAAAAAGAAAAATACAACAAAATCCCACATTCTTAGCATTAAATGGCAAGGGTTAAAAAAAATGGTTAAAATTTTAATGACACTAGAGCTGAAACCTCATCTTGAATTTAAATATAATGCTTAGTTGCATAACTAGCCATACAAATTTACACTTAGCTGAGATACAGTACATACCCAAAACTGTCAGTTTGGCACTGGAGATATGCGGACCACATACAATGCGATAACTGCCTTCATCTCGAAGCTGGCAATTCTTGATTTTTAAGATGTGGCGGTCACCAATAACTTTAATCTCATACTTGTCACTCGAATCAAGTCTCTGGGTGCCTTTGTACCAGGATAATGTTATCTCGGGATAGTTGATTTTGATCTCACATTCAAACACAGCCTCTTTGTTAGCAACTATGGTCTGGTCTGTGATGTCTTTTATTAATGTTACAGGCTGCACGTAAAAAGAAAGTAAAAAAAAAGGATTGGGTAGACATTAGTAATAAGACATATACCTGATATACATAGAAACACAATGCAACATGAAATATTCACACTATTAAATCTAATTATTTCAACAGTGTTTTTTATTTGCCTAAAGCAGATGTGACAACACTATCACAGCCGAATCACACATTTATATAAATATATTTGTTTTTATGTAACTCATTCATAAGATGTGTATTGTTAAAACTTATATTAAGCAGATTGTTAAAAAGGTAAATAATTATTATGTTGTAAAAATTTTTGTTAAGATTTAGGAGGTAAAACTGTTTTCTGGTCAGAGAAAGAAATAGAAAAAGCCAAGCTGGTAAAGGAAACATAATGCTAACATCGTACAGATGTCCCACCTCATTAAATGTAATTTATAACATATTATTAATATGTTAACCAAAAAAAATGGCATTGTTATTTTTATGATTTACAAGGAATAAACATGTTTCTATAGAAAATCAAATTTGGGATAGCAACCGTAACTGGTGTTGGAAATTGGGAAATCGGCGTTCAGTTCCCAGCACGCCAAGTTTCCACTGTGGGCCCCTGAGCAAGGCCCTTAACCCCGAATTGCTCAGATGTATAAAAGAGATAAATGTAAGTTGCTCTGAATAAAGGCCTCTGCTAAATGCTGTAAATGTATAAGGTAAAAAAAATATATATATGTGTGCGTGTGTGTGTGTGTAGATATGAAAGTTTGTAATGTGTAGAGCATGAAATAATTCCGGTCACCTCAGTTTGCTCCATTCTCTTCTGTAAATCAGCCACAAGTTTTGATAGATCCTCATCTTCAGATTCTCGTCTTGTGTGTTCCAGTTCCTAAAGCCAAAGCAAATGGTTAAAACAGAAATCAAGGCTAGTAATACCTGCAGTCTACTCTCAAAAAAAGATACATCTCAATAAAATCTTAATAGACGGACACGCAATCATTTAGCGAAACAACAGTTTAAACTAAAATGCAAAACTCCTAATTTCAAATAAACAGGGATAAATCGCTCACAGGTCTTGCACTTTTTTCCTCTTCTTTCTCTCTTTTCAATATTTCTATGGCTTGAAGAAGTCCACGGTAATCTGTGATACCGTACATGCGTGCGTATTTCTCATACTCTTTTGGGTCCACATTTCTGAGTAGCTCAACAATATCAATGTCCTTGTCCTCTTTGGGACTTTTCTGTTTGGAGGGTGTCCTAATAAATGAATTAAAAAAATGAATGTTTAGTCGATTTGAAGTATAATAAATGTAATATTATTTATTTGAACCATAATAGCCCAACTCACTTCTTCAATGTGACCATTTCAGGCGTAACCTCTTTCCTCTCATCAACAGTCAGATCAGTGCTGGATTCGATTTCTCCATGTTTGTTGGATGCTACACATCGGTACTGGCCAGCATCTGATTTGGTCACATCTTTGATTTCCAGCTTGGCATCTTGGCCCTTTTGCTCAATGGCAATGCGACCACCATGAGACATCTGCCTCCATTTGCCCTTCATCCATTTCACATTAGGAATGGGATCACCGCCAACCTTGGCGATGAAAGTTGCAGTGCTCTCTGTGAATGCATTAAAGGTAAGACAGGTTGTTTTAGTTTAGAAAAGTTGTTATCCAACAAACCAGGACAATTTAACGATCTAATTGAGTACTTACTCTCGGTGATATGGACACTCTTGGGTTCTTCAATAAAGAACAAATTGTCCAATTTCTTAGCTGGTTCAGGAACTGCAGGTGCTGCAGGAGCTGGAACAGCAGCTTTCGGTTTCTCTGTTAAATAGGATTACATATAATTTAGATAAGTATAAGATCTGTATCTACTGAGTGGTCATAAGAGGGCACAAAAAAAAAAAGGACAACCAAGTGTAAGTAAGTCTATAACAACATTGAAACCTGTGCCACTATAAGAAACCTGCAAATTGACATGGTTAGTATTTAAGAATAAATAAATACATTTTCTTACTTTGGTTATGATTGAGACAGTGAAATTAGTTACACTTGCAATAACAATTTCTACTATGACTAGTGATTATTTGGAAAAAAATATATTCTGTGCATGTAGTACAATAGTTTCTTTGTATATAGTTATGTAAGCACTGTATGCACGGGGCAAAAACAATAAATAAATGTAATTTATGTTGCAAAAAAATCATGGATTATAAAAAAGAAATACCTTTGATAGTAACTTTTGATTTGCAGAACTCACTACCAGCTTCATTGGTTGCTTTACACAGGTAATCGCCTGCATCTGTTTTAGACACATTGAGTATTTCTAGTGTGGCTGTGCCATCTACAAAAGTGATCCTGGTGCTGACAGAGGATGTCAACTCCCTTCTGTCTTTCATCCACTGAATTTTCAGTGGTGGGGAGCCACGTACATGGCAGCTAAGGGAAAGTTTCTCACCCTCATTCAGTGTCACAGGTTTAAGAGGCAGGTCAAAGCTTGGGGGTATTTTTCGCTCTATATCATAAAAGTGACAAACATAAATCATAATGCAAATTAGTGACTATATAATGCCTACAATAATTCACGGGACACCGAAGCAATTTCAAAATCTTAAAAAAGTGCATGCAGTGGAAAAAAGGCACCTGTAATATTTGCCAAAACTTGGCAAGAAGCAGAACCAGCCTCGTTGGTGACTTTGCATGCATAAGTTCCGCTATCTGAGCTGGAAGAACTCTTTATCACCATCACAGCAATGTTGCTTTTGAAGGTCATATCATATTTGTCAGAGCTGAAGATTTCTTTGTCATCTTTAAACCATTTGACAGTCAGGGGCTGTGATCCAGCGACACGTGCCTCAATCTTCAACAATTTGCCCTCGGTTTCATCAAGGGTTTCTGGAGGCTTTTTGGAGAAGCTTGGTGGAATCATTTTTTCTAAAATTAACAAGAAATCATGCACAGTTATGATAGACGTTTTAAGAATATTTTGTTACCCTGGATTAGTATAACCAACATCAAATTAAAAGTGTTAATTGTTTGCAGAATCATTTTTCAACTAAAAGAACAAGCCAAAAGAAGCATAAACTTCAAAGAAGTGTATGTCTATATTTACATAAGACCTTTAGATTGAAGAGCAGACAACAATAGTTATAAGCAGTCACCAGATACCTTTTACAGTGACCTCTGCTGAACAAGAGTCCTTCCCCATATCATTACTAGCATGGCAAGAATAGTGGCCAGTGTCAGCCTTATCTGCCTTCAGAATAGTCAGTTGGGCAGTGTTTTCCATACATGATATTTTATAATTGCCCCCAGTGCGGATATCTTTATGGTCTTTTGACCAAGTGACTTTTATAGGCAATGATCCAGTCATGTGGCATTCCAACTGCACAGTGTTTCCAACTGAAACGTCCACGGGTGAAAGCTTTTTATCAAATAAAGGTGGGTATCTTGGTTCTGAAATGTTAAACAGTTAGAGTTAACCCACAAGCGTCAGACATATTTGCCCAGGTTACCACTTTGGGTTAAGGAATATACACTAATAAATCATTAACATGCAAAAGAGCAGACCTTGAAGTGTGAGCTTGGCTCTACAAGAGGCAGTTCCAACAATATTTGTTGCAACACAAGTGTATTCTCCAGAGTGTCTCATTTCTCCCTTTGCAATTATTAGTACAGCAGAATTATCATCAAATGTCATAGTATACTCTGGGCTACTCTTTAGAGCTTCACCATCTTTAAGCCAGGAGATCTCCAGTGGAGATGATCCGGCAACACGGCACGCAAACTGAACACTATGGCCTACAGTCTGCTGAATGCTAGTAATTTTCTTAGGGAAAGATGGCGGTGTCTTGGCCTCTGAAATTAAAAATTGTTAAAAAACACAATTAAAATACACCATAATTAATTAAACATAAAATAAATAAAAATGTGCATGCTGAAGAAGGGTTAAGACACTCCCTAGCAAGCATTCACCTTGTACAGTTAACTGGCAGCTGGAAGAGGCTGAGCCAATGTTGTTTTCTGCCTTACAAGTGTATTCGCCAATGTCAGCTTTGGAGGCTTTGGCTAATTTTAAACAAGCTACACCTTTTGAGTACTCAATTTTACAGGTCGGGGAAGATCGAACTTTGCCATCCCCTTTAAACCAGGAGACTTTTATTTCAGGAGTGCCCTCAATTTGGCATTTCAGGCAGACAGCATCACCTGTAGTCACTTCCATTGGTTCCAAACTCTCAACAAAGAAGGGTGGTTCTAAAAAGTCACATAAACACCAACATAAGAATAAGCATTTAAACTATACCTAATGCCAGTTAAATTAACCAGGATGTTGAGTTTCAAAATAAAAATAATTAAAAAAACCTAAAATGGACACTGTTGCATCACAGGTGTCACAACCAGCTTCATTGGAAACTTCACATGAGTATTGTCCTCCTGCCTCTTGATCACTGTTCAGGCATTCCAGGATGCAGGAGGTCTCAGTAGTTGTGATATTGTATTTATAGGAGGAATAAATTTCCTGGCCATCTTTATGCCACTTCACCAGAATCTTAGGGCTTCCAGCATACTTGCATTCAAGTATCATTGATTTGCCCACTTCAACAGAGATGTTTTTCTGCTTTTTGACAAATCGTGCCGCTTCTAATTTAAACAATTAAAGCAACTGTTCAGAAAACTGCACATTAACAAAGGGGAACAACTGCACAACACGTTTTAGCATGCAGGCAAAATGTCAACGAACCTTTGACAAAAAGATTGACGGGGAAGTTTTCCTTCCCAACATCATTTATAATTTGACAGGTGTATTCTCCTGCATGAGACTTGTCAATTTGAAAGAGTTCCAAAGTAGCTATGTTATCTCTCAGAGCAATCTCACAGGCTCTGCTAGGTATAATTTCCTTACTGCCTATAAACCATTTAAGCCTTAATGGGGCACTTCCTCTCACAGTTGCAGTAAACTTGACATTTGATCCAGGAAGTGCCTCAACTGGCTGAGGTGGCACCACAAAAGATGGAGGTTCTGTAAAATAATAAACAAAAGAACATTTCGGAACTTAAAATTACTCCATTACCCTAGCCAAATAAAGAAATAACAAAAGAGTCCTAACTTTGGACACCATTATTCTTTCATGAAAGATATTACTCAGGTTAAGAGTTTTCTCAATGCTAAATACCTTTTACATCAAGAGAAGCAGTGGTCTCAGAGGTTCCAGCACTGTTCACTGCTTTACATTTGTATGAACCTGCATTAGACAGTTTTACAATGGGCAGTTTGAGCGTACAGGTGTTTTCAGCAAAACTAATTTCATAGTTTGGCCCACTGTCGATTTCCTTGCCATTGTGATACCATGAAACTGTAAGAGGTGCAGAACCCGAGACCTTGCAATCCAGTTCAATAGGTTTATCAACAATACTCTGCATATCCTTTAATTTTCTTGAAAATGTCGGAGGAATAATTTTATCTGTTTAACAAAAGATAGTCATTAATTATAACTGTGATATAAAGGGTTTTTTAAGATACACTTTACTCAAGAGAGAAAATGAATAAGATAGAAAAGACATTGGGAAGTGTTCTATCTAAACTGTTAGTATGTGACTAATTAAAAAAAAACCGTTAGGTTACTAACCTAAAACACCAAGATTCATCTTGCAACTATCCCTTCCAACTTCATTTGTGATCTCAAAAGTATAATCTCCAGTATCCCCTTGATTTGTGGACAACACTTTAAGACTGGATATCCTCTTGGAGAAGGTAATTTTGTATTTCGGTCCAGAAGTTAGCTCCACTCCGTCTTTATACCATTTCGGTTTTAGCTCTGGGGTTCCAGATACAGTGCATTCTAAAACTGCCGAGTCGCCGGCTGTCACACTAACAGATTCTGTCTTATCCAAAATGGCAGCAGGTTCTAGAAAATTCATAATAACCATTTGTTTATAGAGAATTTACTTTGTGAATAATAGTAAAAAGTGGCAAATAAAATAATTCTACAAACCTAGAACGCTTATGTTTGCTATGCATTGTGCCACACCAGCATCATTTTTAATCTCACAGGTATACTTCCCAGACGTGGTTGAGTCAGCTTTAAAGATCCTCAGAGTTATTTGGTTATTTTCAAAAGTTATTTTTCTGTTGTCACCATCTCTAAGAATATGGTCCTTGTCTTGTACCCAAGACACATTGATTGGCTCAGAACCTTTGACAGTTGCCACCAAAGTAACTTCCTCACCAGATTTGGCTGTCACATTGGTCGGTTTCTTGACAAAAACTGGTGGTTCTAAATAGCATTAAAATTATAATATAAACAAAAGAGTTTTAGATTTTAGACCTAAATGGAGGATGTTTGATTTGCTTTACACTGTTTTGAGATGACTAACCTCTGAGTTTTACCATTCCTTGGCAGGTATCACTTCCTACATTGTTTGAGGCTTTGCATTTATATTCACCTACGTCTGATCCCTCTAGTCCAAGAATGTGTAGAGTAGCAGAGTGTCCCTCAGACACAAATTTATACTTTCTACTTTCCTTTAGTTGTGTTTTGTCTTTAAACCAGGTTATCTCAAACGGCGCATGTCCTTTTAGCTCACAGCTAAGACTCACATCTTTGCCTTTCAGCCCCTCAACAGGTGAGGGCACTTTCTGAAATGCTGGTGGTTCTAGAAATGTATTTAAAATTTATTATAAGCTGAGATAAGATGCATAAAAAGAAGTTGTTTTAACCGAGATCAATTAAAAAAACTAATCGATATACATATATCTTTGAGTAAGAATGACAGTCGCTGTCTAACCTCTGACTGTGATAGTAGTACTACAGCTCTTAGTTCCAGCATCATTCCAAACTTCACAGGTGTACACGCCATCATCATCGCAGGAGGTGCTTAGAATCTCAAGCACTGCCATCGAGCCATCGAAAGACATCTGTGCATTGTTACTTTCAGTGACCATGTTGTCATTTTTGTACCAGCTAATTTGTAACTGTGGTGTGCCAGTAACTTTGCATTCGAGCCGCAGTGGCAAGCCCATCTTTAAAAACTTTGTTGCTGGTAATTTCTGTACAAATTCTGGTGGCTCTGCAAAGGCAAAAAAAAGTAATCATTTAGATTAATCACATATTTAACGACAAAAAGTAAGAACGAAGATGGTCTTGAAAATGAAGAGCACAAGATGGTTGCTAGAAGTATGCATGTTGATGAAGAATGAATAAAATACACCATGAGAAGGATGATGTCTGCAGACATAATGTTAGCAAAATAAAGTCTCATAAACAAGCATAACGGGAGCACTGTTAAATGAAAATGACAGAAGATGATGATGAGGATAAAAACAAATTAAGATGGTGACTTAAAAAAAAAAATCAGACCTTTCACCAAAAGGTTTGTGGTACATTTTGCTGTACCAGCGTCATTGCTAACTTGGCAAGAGTATGGCCCAGTGTTCGAAATTCCCACAGCATAAAGATCTATGAAGCTTGAAAGACCCTCAAGACCAATAAAGCAGGATGGTCCAGTAATCAGTTCAGTATCTTCTTTAAACCATTTCACTGTAAACGGTGGTGTTCCTTTAAAGGTACTTTTAAACCGAACTGTAGTGTTTGGTATGACAGCTTGCGGCTCGGGCACCAACACAAAGCTTGGTCGTTCTACATTTTTTTTAGAACAGAAATATAGACAATTGTGTTAAATAAGTGGCAGCCATCATTTAACTTTAAAGTAAATTACTTTGAGGTTCAATGGCATTGTCTTATCTGACCTTTCACCCTCAGTGTTCCACTGCATTCACAGCTTCCTGCTTTGTTTGTAAGTTTACAAGTGTAAATTCCAGTGTCTGCCTTCTCTAGTCTCTCAATCTCCAAAGAGATGTTGCTGTTGTCCTGTACCAGTTTATGCTTGGTTTTTCCTGTCAGTTTACTTCCATCTTTAAACCACTCCACAGATATTGGAAGAGAACCAGATGTAAAGCATACTAGTTTTACTGGGGAATCTAAAATCTCTTCCAGGTCGGTCAGGGGTTTGATGAAAGCAGGAGGAATTGTTTGTTCTATCCCCAAGACAAAGAGATGTTGAAATAAATGCAAATGTATCAGGCTTTTAAAGGATTTTAATTTAAGAAATTATAAAAAAAATCACTGACCTAGTACATTTAAAGTCACTTTACACGTGCAAGTACTGATGTAGTTGGAGACTTCAAATAAGTAGGTTCCTCCATCATCTAACTGTGCAGATTGAATCTTAAGGTTACTGATGTTATTGACAAAGCTGAGGCTATGTTGTCTGGATGGAACGACATCTATGCCATCTTTACTCCATTTCACTTTTAGTTCAGCGGTGCCTGTAACTTTGCACTCAAAAGTGACTGGATCTCCAGTAGTGACGTTAATAAGATCTGTTTTTTCAATAATCTGAGGAGGCTCTGAAGTCGAAAAGAGTATATAAATAAATCACCTGCACTAAAGTAATTTAAAAAAACTCTAACGCATGCCAAAAATGACCAACCTTGAACTAAAAGAGTGGCAAAACACTTTTCCTGCCCTGCCTCATTCATAGCCTGGCAGGTATATCTTCCACTATGTTTAGACTGGCATATGGGAATTCTTAACGTAGCAACATTATTCTCAAAAGTTCTTTCAATCTCAGCATCTTCCAAGATCCATGTTTCATCTTTCTGCCATTGTATGGTCAAAGGAGGTGACCCTTTCACGACACACTTAAACTCTGCTGCATTTTCCAACACTGTTGTAACATTTTTGATCTTTTCTACAAATGATGGAGGTTCTGGTGTTTTTGTAAAAAAAAAAGTTAGTCGAGATGTCAAAATTGAAATCATATTTTAAAGATATTTAAAAAAAAATTCTATTTTAAAAGTTTTTTAATTATAAAAGTTAACCTTTTATGCTTAGCGTTGTCCTACATGAGCAACTTCCAACTTCATTTGAAATACTACATTGGTACTCGCCAACGTCCAAGTCATCACAATTCTGTATGTCGAGTAAAATTACCGAACCATTTTTTTGAGAGAACACATATTTTGTGCTTGGTTGTATCTCCTTGGAATCTTTTTGCCAGGTTATTTTAAAAGGAGCTGTTCCTCTAATTTGACACTCAAATAAGGCATTCAAACCTTTTACAACCTCTACAGCATTGATGGGTTTTACAATAACTGGTGGCTCTGTAGTTTAAAGAAAGAGATGCACAAAATAAAACCTAATGTTCATCGCACACCTGTATTTGGAATGCTTAAATTAACTATTTAATTGTAAATGTCAAAGTATACACCAACCTTTCACTTTCAGTTCCATGCTACAGCTCTCACTACCAGCCTCATTACGGGCCTCACAGTAGTATACACCACTGTCTTTAAGATCAGCACCAGTAATCTCAAGTCGTGCCAAAGAGTTGACAAAACTCATTTTATGCTTGTCATCTGGACCCAAGTCGTGGCCATCTTTAAACCAATATGTGTCTATTTCCGGTGTACCTGTGACCTCACACCCAAAAATTACTGGCTGGCCATGTTTTACTATTGAAACTTTGTCTGGTTTGCGAATAAATTTAGGAGGTTCTGCATGTAAAAATAAAAGAAAATTAGATACAAATTTAATTATTTAAGTTTTAACTCACAAAAATAAGATGTATTAAGACCGGAGATGCATCAATACCAAAAGTGTCATTGAAATGTATTAATTCAATACTATGCTTTTTTACTTGTATTGGATAAATATGTTTATAAAAAATATTAAAACATGCTAAAGTAAATCGGACGACAAACTGCGCCGTTCTTATGCTCTCTATTAAAGATACTGTATAAAATTGATAATGAATTATTCACTAGCATCATGTGCTCATGAGCTACAGAATCAGAGCAAGACAATTGCTAAATAGGTAACGTTTTCACTTCAGTATTTATGAGGTATAAAAATTGGTAATGATGCATCCCGAGGTAAAACTGAAATGAGGTAAAAAACCTTTGACAAAGAGTGTTGTTAGGCAGGAATCTGAGCCAACGTCATTGTTTATTTCACAAACGTAGTCTCCTGAGTCTGATGGCTTAGTAAAAAACAACTCAAGTGAGCTTGAAGAATCATCTTTCTGAATGGAGCAATCAACCCCAGATAAGACTTCTTTTTTATTTCGGTACCACTTGAACGTCAATGGGGATGTTCCAGACACAAGTACAGAGAATTTCACCCTGGTTCCAGGTATGACCTGCTTTGACTCGGGTTTCTCAATAATAACCGGAGGCTCTGTTTGTAAATGTAACGCATTAGGTTTAGTATAAGTAAAGATATAAGGTTTAGAAATCAAGATGTGTTTATGATAGATAAATGCAAACCTTTAACTTTTAAGAGACCAGAACACTGGGCACTGCCGGCTTCGTTTGTAGCAATACAGGTATAATTTCCACTGTCTAAACTATCAAGACGACTGATTTCCAAAGAGGCTGCATTCTCAAAGAAAACAAACTTATGTTTTTCGGTTGTTTCGATCTCCTTGTTCTCTTTAAACCAAGTGATTTTTATAGGCAAAGATCCTGCAACCAGACATTCTAGCTGTGCAAAAGATCCTTTAATACTTTCCAGTTGTTTTAATTTCCTTGTGAACGATGGCTTAATTATATGATCTGTTACAATAAGAAAAAGATTTTAAATAAGAATATTGTACTTTTAAGAGTATTTTTTTAAATACAAAATGCCTTTCTTAACAAACTAACCTAATACTGTCACAAAGGCTTCACAAGTACTTCTGCCAACATCATTTGAAACCTCAAATGTGTATTCGCCTTCGTCATTCCTTTCTGAAGAAAGAATCTTTAATATAGAGCTTTTATCTGTGCTTTGTATTTTATATTTTTTACCAGATGTCAATTCTTTTCCATCCTTTAGCCATTTGGCTTTTAGGGGTTTAGTGCCTGAGAACCTGCACTCCAGAGTAGCAGGATCTCCTACTGTGACACTGACAGATTTGGCCTGTTCTGTTATATTTGCTGGCTCTGTAAAAAATGACAAATATTGTTGGGTCCATGAGCTGACACAAACTGTTGACTCTAGCTAATTAGATCTATGAAGGTTTTTTTTTTAATAAACCGAATCTAACCTTTGACCACCAGAGCTGCTACACACTTCTGACTCCCAGCCGCATTCTGGGCATGACAAGTGTATTTTCCAGAATGTTTTAATTGTAAATTAGAGAAATGCAGCACTGCTGCTCTATTGTCAAAAGATATCTGGACCTCATCAGTATCCTTGACTTCATGGTCACCTTTTGTCCATGATACTGTTATAGGCAATGAGCCTTTCAGAACACATTGCATTGTAAGCTCGGTGCCTAGTAAGGCATCCATGTTATCTAGCTTCTGTATAAATGATGGTGGCTCTAATACAATAAAAAAGGACAGATACTTAGAATCTCAAAATATAAGTGTCAATTTTTTTGCTAATAAATACATTTTTCACAGAAATGTTTTCATATACTTACTAACCTTTCAATATAATTTCACAATCACATGATGTCTGACCAACTTCATTGGCTAATGTGCACTTATATCTGCCAGCATCTCCAGGTTCAAACTTAAGAACCTGAATAGTAACGACATCATCTTTTACACCAATGATATGTCGGCGGTCATTTCTGATTTGGTTTGAGTCTTTGAAACACGAAATCTCAAAGGGAGGTGTTCCTGAGACTGTTCCCTCAAGCACAACATCCGAACCTTTGACGACCTCTTTGGATTCAAATAACTTAATAAACGCAGGGGGTTCTGGGGTAGAAGAATATAAAATAAGCTATTGTTTGATATAGTTGACAAATATCTATGGGGAAAATTCTAGAGGGAAAACAACTGTCCTACATACCTTTGACAGTAACCAAGCAACTGCACTTGTCACTGCCAGCATCACTGGATGCGACACAAATATAATCTCCACTCTCTTCCAAACTACAATTAGATATCTGCAGTGTAGCAACTGAGTCAGTGAAGGTCATTTGGTATTTATTACTTGCGCTGATTTCTATGTTATTTTTATACCACTTGATAGCAATTTCAGGACTGCCAGTTACTTTACACTCCAAAATCACAACACTGCCATTTACTGCTAATATAGCTGAATCAAGTTTTGTCACAAACGTTGGAGGCTCTAAGAGAACAGAAGAACATCATAGGTCATCATAGAAACAGATTTGAACAAAAATGACGCATACGAGTATAAGAGTGGGAAAAAAAGGCAAGAAAAGGATAAGAACGGCACCTTTTACAAATAAGACTGCAGTGCATGAAACCTTTCCTGCGTCATTGGCAACCTGACAAGTATATTTGCCAGAATTGGATGGCTTTACAGAGTGCAGTGCCAAGGTACTTGAAGAGGCATCCTTCTTGATAAAACAAGTACCTCCAGTTAATATTTCTTTATCCTCTTTAAACCACTTAACAGCAAAAGTTGGTGTTCCAGTAAAAACAGCTTTTAAAACAACATTTGCCCCTGGTATAGCTTCTTGAGATTCAGGTTTCAATGTGAAGACTGGTGGCTCTGTTTTTAGTTGCCAGGGAAAACATCACAGTTAAATCAACAGCTCAGTAGACTGATCTCAGTATTAAGAACAATATTAAAAAATAAAAAAAAAAAAAATGTTGTTAGGTCAAAACATTGGTACCTTTTACAGATACTGTGCCACTGGTCTCACTGTGCCCTGCAGCATTAGTTGCATGGCATGTGAAAACCCCTGCATCAGCAGTCTCTAACTGGGAAATGTTTAATAAAGCAGTGCTTTCTTTCAATTCAGTTTGGTACTTTATCCCAGTTGTAATCTCCTTTCCATCTTTAAACCAAGATATAGTCATGGGCTGTGACCCTGACACCTTACAATCCATTTGAATGTTTCCTCCAAGGTTACCATCAACCTTTTTAAGATTTTTTGTAAAGGTTGGTGGTATAATTTTATCTGTTCAAAAAATTACATATTAAAAACATGCACAATATATGATAAAAACCGAAGGTGACAGTTGGAAAAAAACTAACCAAGAACTGTAACCGAGCAAGAGCAGTGGTCTTTTCCCACCCTATTCGATATTTCCATTCTATATTCACAGCTATCTCCTCTCTCTGCCGAGAGGATTTTCAAGCTTGCTATATTGTCTTTAAAAGAGATTTTGTATTTTCGGCCTCCTGTCACTTCCTTGCCATCACGAAGCCATTTTACTTTGAGATCTGGACTTCCAGACACAGTGCATTCCAAAGTTGCGGCGTCTCCTACTGTTACACTGATGGATGGTGCTTTATCAATAATTCTAGCTGGTTCTGAGATGTTTAAAAAAAATTAACAGGATTATTATTTTTAATAAGGATTAAAACTTTTTTTAACATAATTAACTAAATAATACTAGTCCGTTTGTCCGTTTTCCTAACCTTGAACTGATAACTTAGCTTCACTTTTTTGCTGGCCAGCCTCATTTTCAGCTACACATGTGTATGTCCCATCATAATTCATGGCTATTTTTGCTATGGACAAACTGGCAATGTTGTTTTCAAAAGTCATTGTAATATTCGGATCCTCATGTCTAAGTAGCTCCGAATCTTTTAGCCATGTAACAGTAATAGGGGCTGAGCCTTTAAGAGTGCCCTGCAGTTTCACAGCATTGCCCAGAACTGCAGTTGTGTTTTCAATCCGTTTTACAAACGTTGGAGGCTCTGTGTGGAAGAAGAAACATTTGAACTCATTCTGAAAGATGGAAATTGTATGTGCCATAGACACTGATGATGTACATTCTTGTAGTACACTGAAATAACAGACAATTTACAAACCTTTCATTTTGGCTATTGATTTAGAAGTTACTTTACCAACGTCATTTGAAACTACACATTGGTAGTCCCCAACATCTGCACTGTCAAATGACTGTATTTCCAAACATGAAACGGTGTCCTTTGTTATAATTTGGTGTTTTTTATCAGTGGTGACTGGTTTTTTATTCTTAAACCAAGAGACATCAAACGGAGCAGTTCCTGTTACTTCACACTGCAGTGTTGCAGCATGCCCTTTTACCACTTCCATCATTTCTAACTCTTTTTTAAAAGCAGGGGGTTCTAAAAGTCATAAAAAAAATGTTTATACAATGGCTTATTAATTGTTTGCATTTGGAATCAAATCCAATTCCAGTTCTCACAAACCTTTAACAGTCAAGTTGGTGCTACAACTTTCACACCCAGCCTCGTTCATTACTTCACAGGTATAATTTCCACTGTCAGACACAGTAAGATCAATAATCTCAAGTGTAGCTTGGCCATCTTTGAAGGTGATTTTGTGTCGTTCACTGGAGCTGAGTTGTTTGTCATTGAAAAACCAACTGACATGAAGATCAGGAGATCCTTTAACACTGCACAATAAGCGTGCAGAAATACCTTGTTTCCAAAGAATCTTTGGCTCAAGTTTTTTAACAAATACTGGAGGTTCTGGGAAAAATTCAAGTTTGGAGTAAATCAGCTCTAGACTGTAAGAGAACTCATAGAGTTCAAGAACACACATGCAGATAAAAATCAAAGGATAGAAGAAGCAGCAGGAGAAACACCTTGAATCGTTCAAAGATGACAAGACTTGGTTTACCTTTCTTTTCCTGGTCAAAGAAAAAAAATTATAATAAAATTGAGCTCAAATTTCTTACCTTTCACCACAACCATGGAAGAGCAGCTGCTGCTTCCAGCATCATTCGTAGCAGTACAGGCATAAGTGCCTGTATCTTTAAGTTTGGTCTTTGGGATATCAAGGCTGACCACTTTGTCATCAAAAGAAATTTTGTTATCCATAGTGTTATGGATTTTCTTGCCATCCCTTGTCCAAGTGATAGTCACTCCTGTGTCCTCATTTACCTGACACTCAAGACGCAGTGGATTACCCACGGCTACAGAAGTGGGTTCAAAGGTCTTCACAAAACAGGGTTTGTCTATAACTCTCAGTTCAGTGTAGCATGTAGCCATGCCAACACTATTTGAAGCTTTGCAAAGGTAAGCTCCCTGATCACTTTGTTTAAGTTTTACAATCTCAAGACAATGTTTGTTCTTTTCAAAGGACATTTTATAGTTCTCATCAGGCAAAATATCAATGTTGTCCTTGTACCATACAACATTCATTGGTGCTGAACCAGTAATAACACACTGAAATTTAGCTTGTTTGCTCACAAATAATGTAACTGGTTCAGGCTTTGATACAAATTCTGGAGGGAACACTTCTATAAAAACAAAGTTAAATAAAAAAAAAAAAGATAAAAGTTGGTTTTTTTACAGAATTAGACATTACATTGAAACTACACCAAAGAACACAAAGGTCCCTTACCTGTTACCATCAGATTAGCAGAGCAACTGTCGCTACCATGCTTGTTTGAAGCTTTGCACATATACTCTCCACTGTCAGCTTTCGTTGGACTCAGAAGCTCCAGAGATGTTGTTGTAGAACGACTGATGATCCTGTACTTGTCACTCTGTCTGAGCTCAGAACCAGACTTGAACCATGTGAAGGTAACATTCGGAGCTTCTTCAATCTCACAATCAAATATGACGGGGCTGCCAACATTCGTCTCCAAAGGCTGGATTTTTTGCCTAAAAACAGGTGGCACTAATTTGTGCACGAGAAAGAAAAAAAAATTAGTAGAATCAATGTAATTGCATAACGCTGTAAGCACAAGCTATGCATATGAAATGAACTGAGTTCTGCAGATATCATATCTTTTTTATCCTATCTTAGCTATAGAGTCCTCATTTTACAAAATGTAAGCAGGCAGAACTTAATTCACTTCAAAGACGAAAAATACATGTATGATGAAATGCAAAAAAAATAAAGTATTAATAATCCAAGAGTGACTGTGGAAGAAAATTAATGACTAGTTTATGGAAAAGAATTGATCAATGAAGAAGAAAACCAAGACTTTATGTCCTGGAGAGCATGCAAAGAGAAGTGCGCAGTGAAGAATGAACCCTTAAGAAAGAAAACTGTGCATTTTTCCTGGGTGTTGCAGGTTCAAGTCGAAAAAAGCCATGGGTGAGAAAGACCTCACCATGAAAAGGTGATAAGCATGAAATGATGTTGAAAGGGATCCAGCTGTTAAGGAGTGATGAAGTCTACAAACTGACGTCATGTGCACATTTATGAATAATATGACCATATCAGACGGGTGGAGTGTAGGATTGTCATGAAGGAATATCAGGGTGATGTCATCAAAAGAGTGCCATGTTATTAGTTGAGTATATTAATATATATTGATGGGTGATCCTAAGAACTCAAGATGAATGGTGAGGGTTAGTCTTGGGTGATATGACATGGAAAATAATCCCCATAATCCAACCTCTTGTGACTACTGTGAGCCTTGATGATGTCCTTGTCGTTCCAGCTTCACTCACAGCCTCACATGTGAATTCGCCTTCATGTTTTTTCTTGATAACTTTGTCTATTACTAGTGTAAAGGTGTCCCTGTCTTTTGAACACTTGAACTCTTTGCCAGACTTAATTTTTTGCCCATTAAAAAGCCAATTGACCATTGAAACATTTTTTATAGCTACAGAAAAAATTGCTTTAGAATGTTCATCGAGTGTAATGTCCTCTAAAGCACTTTGAAAAACTGGCGAATCATCCCTGACTGTTTCGTCTTGAAATGTCTCGGTTATATCTATGGTTTGTTTTGTTACTGTCACTGAACTGATTTCCTGTTTTTCAATATGAACAGATTGCTTCATTTCTATTTTTGACTCTGTAGAAATCTGCATCATTTTACTTTGAAAGTCTTCCGTGACAGTTTCTTTTTGAAAACTAGCAGACTGAAAAGTGTCTTTGGATTCAGTTTTCAATGCTGCCAACTGAGTTTTAGGTGGCAAGAAAGCTTTGGCATTTTCAGTTAATTGCACAGTCTCTACTGTTGGGGAGAGCTTCTCTTTAGAGCTTGCCTTACTGACTTGTAATCTATGAGGCCTATCAATTTGCATTGTTCCTGGTTGTTCAGATGTAAGTACTTGATGCTCAGAAAATACTATGGAATACAAAGCAGCCTGAAGTTCGCTCTTGAGATCAGCGGTTTGAGGATATTCTATATCAAATGCAATAGTAATCTCAATGGGTGCACCTGCAGTTGTAATAAGATATGTGAACGTACTGTATTTGGGCTCCTTCTGAACTTTCACTTCCTGTATTTCAACAACTTCCAAATGCTCAACCACATCTGCTAGTATTAATGGCTGATCTCTAGCTACGGCGGATGCAAGCATATTTTTTAACTGACGCTTTATATCTAAGCTGTGTGGTTTTGGTGCTGAGATAACAAAAGTAAGTTCCTTTGGAAGCACCTGGCTTTCTATAGACTCTGACACTAATAGAGCACCTATCTGCTGCTGGCTAACCTCTGCAGTGGTAGTTACTGATTTTGTAATATCCCCAGACACTTCACCTCGAATAACATGCTTCTCTTCCATTAATATTGACTGTCTAATGGACTGTCCCTCTTGAATTTGAACAGCAACGTCTTGTTCTGCCGCTTCAAGTGTAGTAGTACTTTCAGTGGAGATTGCCTTTTCCTCAACATGAACCATTTCTGATGATATTTTAGGCTCTGTCTTAGTCGTGCATGTGTATTGCTCAAGTACACCCAAATTCTCAGTATGTCCTTCCTCCAGATCATGTCTGTCTAATACAGACGTGACATGTAAAACATTCCAGTGATCCTCTTTTTGAACTAATGCGCGCTGCTGCTTAATGTCACTGGCAAATGTTTTTTCTTTTGGTAGTTGCATTTGTTCTGTAACCACTTGTAAAATATTTTGAGGCTTTGGTTCTTTCCTAATTTCAGATTGAAGTCCTGCCACCGAAACATCAAGAGCTCTGGAATAGTCTGCAGTCAGCTCTCTTTTCTCCTCTGTAGTAACAACATGTTTACGGGCCTTCTCCTGTCTCAAAATTGCCATCTGCTGGTCAGGCTTTTCTTCTGTAAGTATACCCTCTTTTGATAACATGCTGTCTGATTGAACTGCCTGTAGATGCAAGGGGGCAGGAACCTCTTTTTGTGGGACTATGGAAATTGCTGTCTCTTGAGCAGATAACTGAGTTGTCTCTTCACATTTAACAGTCCACTGCTCATCTGTTGACACTGTTTGCATGAGTGTAGGTGATTTTCTAGTTTCTGCTTGCTCCGGACTCGGCCTTTCACCACTGAATCGACCCTCAGAGGGAAGAACTGTCTGATCTGTGAATGTCTGCAAATTAAGAACCTGGTTCTCTTCAGTCTGTGACTGAACTGAAACAGCACTGTCCAAACCCGGAATTATACTTGTTTTATCAGCTTTAAGTTTATTTCTTTCCTCCGCAACAACAGCTGACTTTAGAACCCTGTCCTTAGCCAAAGATGCAACTTCTTTATGTGGCCGTTGCATAGATATCTCCTCTTCTTTGTTTAGAATTTGCTTGGTTTCGTTTACTGAAAGATTAATTGGTTTTGAGGATTCTGTCTTTACCGATGGCCGAGTGGCTGACTCTAAAGCAGAGATGTCAGTTGCATGGCCCTCAGTAAGTTGCTGTTTTTCTGTGCAAACTGCTGAATACAATATTTTAATACCCTCTTTAACACTATAGCTCTTTTCTGCCTCTGTCTGTGGTATAACCTGTGACTGCTCTTTAACATATGCAAGGGCTGTTTCTACCTGGTGACTTAACATTTGATGCTTGGGCTCAGGAGTAGATTTCAGCTGCTCCTCTTTATGTTTAGATAGATGCTCAGCTTTAACTATTGTTAGTGGAGTTACACTCTCTGTTATAGCAGACATACACTTCGAAGGTTGTTCCTTTGCAATTTGAAGCTCTGTAACTTCAGGACTTTTGATACGATCTAAATGCTGCTCTGTAAATCCTGTATTTTCTTGGACAGCAGAAGTCATTGCAGCCATGTGAAGCTCTTTCAGAGGTGTTGCGACAGATGATTTTGCCTGGGTGGTAGCTGCAGATACACTTTCCTGCATTTTATGAGACTGTAGAACTGCAGCTTGATGAGTTACCTGCTCCTTGTGCATAGTTGCAGCTGTTACATCTATTTCACTCAATGCATCTACTTGCTCACTAGCTACTGTGTGCTTATCTTCAGTGCCAATGGTGTAAATCATATGGTGTCCTTCCTGCAATTGGGTTCTGATATGACTAGGAAGAGTAACACTGTATAATCGAGATTCGGTTGCTTCTTCGGTTGTTGACACTTTATAAGCCCTTTTTTCCTGAACTAGCTGCTGTTGATGAGTTACTGAGAAGCTTTTGTGAAATACAACCAGTTCAGCACTACACGTTGCCTCTCCAAAGCAATTAGAAGCCCTGCATGTGTAGAGAGCGCTGTCCTTCTGTTGTGCATCAATAATTATAAGAAAACCAGTGCCATCAGGGTCTGTGACTATACAACAATTTGGGCTAGGCTCAATTTGACAACGGCCCTTAAACCACTGAATATCTGGATGAGGAGTCCCTGTCACTTTGTACTGAAATTTAGCCTCATATCCCTCAGCACACTGCACTGGCTTGATTTGTGTAGTAAACCTTGGGGGCTCACCAGGGATTTTAAACATTTTCTCAACCCACTTCTCTGCTGGAGATAAATCGCCAACGTCTACTTTCAGTGTTGTTGTGCAGGTGGTTTGTCCAAATCTATTACTGGCAATGCAAGAATACTCTCCCTCAAATTCTTTTTTAACCTCACTGATGATTAGACTGTATTCATTTATTTCCTCCTCAAACCTGTACACAGATGAAGAGGTAATGGATCTGCCATTATGGAACCACTGAACTTTAGGTTTTGGAAAGCCAGATACAATGACAGTAAACCTAGCTGAACTGCCAACTGTAACTACAGACGGTGTTAACTTGGTTACAAATGTAGGCATTTTTTTATTTTTCAGTTCCAAAGAACTGGAATAATGTTTTTGTTCTGGCGCAAGTTCAAGTGTTTTAGCCGTTTTAGGTAAATGTAGAGAGGTGCTGAAGGTTTCTTCTTCTTCTTTTTCTTCTTCAGTCTTCCAAGTCAAACTAGAATATTCTGTGTAAAAATAATGGAGGTAAAGATTCACCAAAATATCCACACAAGAATTTCATTGCAAAAGAATGTCTGTGAATCCCTGTTTAAGATTAAATCAAATTTTGCACACAATTTTCTGTTTTGTCAAAATTTTATTTTCAACTGTAAACACACAAAATAATCACAACAAAATCAACTTTATAGTAAATTAATTTACACTTTAATAGCTTTCTTCCTAAATTACTTTTTTTTCATTTTACTGAATAATGTACATTCACCCTAAATGTATTTAGTTGACGCTAGACCTTGCAACTTTTTTTTATTTACATTTTTTACCGTTATTGTGTCTGTAACATTTATAAAAGGTCAACCTATACAACACAAATAAATATACACTAAAATATGTATTAGTATAATAACTTTGATACTTTTCAGACATTTGCTTGTTTTCTAGATGTATATGATAAATATGAAATTTATGAATTCGAAAATTGTTATCTTTATATTTAAAACACCGACCCTGCTGTTATATCAAACTGCAAATACATTCTTAATAAGAATAAAGAACAAAATTCAAATAATGCAGTCAATATATAAGAAAATCTACTTATTAAACGGCAATAGGAAAAATGATCTTAATCTTTTTTGTCAAAATAAAGTTTAATTTAATTTTAGGGATACATTTAGCATCTATATTTGTAATAGTAAATCATGCTTTTGCACTGTTCTAAAGGATTTTGGAAATACTTGCCCCTACAGCTAAAATAAATAAACTGTCAAAGAAATAAAGTTTGAGGCTGTAGTATAAGCCTACTTTATACTGTTAAAAGTAATCTATTTGATTATTATGTACATAGCATTATGTATATAAATATATAACTTAGACTACTTTGAGCAAGGCTTTTGTTTCAGTGCTTCCTGCTTTATTTAGGATAATGCATTTGAATTCACCTGCATCACTTTGAACTGCATTTGTTATAAGTAAATTGAAGTGTCCTGATGCTTTCTCCTGCATGATATATCTAGGGTTAGTCACTGGAGCACCGTCTTTAAACCACTGTGCTTTGGGGTTTGGTTTTCCACTCACTAAACACTGAAGCATCACAGGTGTTCCTATTGCTGCAGTGACATTTTGCAATGGTATTATACATTTCGGGGGGCTTTCTGTAACCTGAAAATGAAAACTACATATGTTAGAAGATTTGCCTTTGAATTCAATTTTGTCTTCTTTTGCAGGTTCAGCAAAGACATCAAAATTGATGCTAACATATTTCTCCCCCTGCTCACTGACTTCGTTATCTGTCATAGCTACCAGTCTTATTGCTTTTTGAGACTCGTCAGCTTCTTGTGGAAACTCAAACTCAAGTTCAATCTCGGATGGTTGTTCACCATCAAATGATGAATTTCCAACCATTAGGTCAAACTTCTGGGGCTGAACTATGGCACTGCCTAGAGACACGGCAGTGAGTTCTCTTCCCCTAGCCTTTCCGATATATGCCTGTGGGTTCAAGACCACAAGTGATGCCCTACAAAGTGTCTCACCCACAACATTAATGGCTCGACATGTGTAAATGCCACTGTCCTGACTGTTGACTTTTAGGATCTTGAGGAAGTGATTGTCCCCATCAGAGTTATGAATGTACTTTTTCTTATCATGATGAATCTTCATATTTCCTTTAAACCATGACACTATAGGAGATGGGATTCCCATCAAAGAGCATTCAAACATTACAGTTGTATTTTCAGGTGTTTCTACGTCACATATTGGGTTGATAAACCGTGGTGGCATTTCTGTGACCTCAAATGCTATTCTGTAGTCATCATTTTCCTGACCTATAAAATCTACAGAACCCTCATCGTATGTACTTGGCAGAACATCAAGAGATATTATCATACTTTTGTTGTCAGGAGTGTATTCTGGTATAGTGACAATTTTCACCTGTCTCTCAAACTCCTTTACCTCATTCTCATCCAATTCCACTTCTAGTAAAATCTCTTGTGGGGAGGGAGACCTTGACGGGTCCTCATATTCTTCAACATCAAATTCAATTACATGCTGATGGGTAACAGCAGGGGGTGCAAGCATTATCTTTGTCTCTTGAGATCTTACAACAACCAATGCAACACTTTTTGCTTCACCAACATAATTAGCTGCCTCACAGATATATTCACCTTGATCGGTTTTTGTGATGTTATGAATTTCCAATGAAATGTTATCACCATGTCTTTCTATTCTAATTCTGTCATCTGAGTGAAGCCTAGTTTTGTTTCGAAACCATTTTATTTCTGGAGATGGTAGTCCAAATACTTCTGCACAGAATCGCAATGTGTCACCTTCGAACACTCTTTTTTTGGTAAGAGGTTTAAGAAATGCTGGAGGAATTCCTTGTACTTTCTCCTGAAGACTCCCTACACTTAACAGATCACGACCTTCTGGGAGAATCATGTTCTCATCAATAGTGAAGACTGGGGGTGTTGTTTCAATGCCCTCATCATCCAGGGACCTTAGAAATTTAGCTGGAGTGTACATTCCATCACTGGACCCGCTTGGTGGTCTTTTATGTTCAACTGGAGAAAAAGGATACTCAGGGGATGTCAGGGCACCGCTAGGAGTCTCAGTTGAGGTGTGAAAAGATTCAGGTGATTTTGGAAATTGAGAAATTTCAGTGGATGAAGCAGGTGTGTAGAAACGCTCGATTTCTGCTATCTCCTCACTGAATGTGCTCCCAACTTCAATGGACATCTCTGACTCTGGTGACAAGGGTCTTCCCCAGTCAGACGGTGGGTTATAAAAGTCATAGACAGCACTAAAAGTTACTTCTTCCTCTTCAAGTTGAATACTTGCAGCCGAAGGATTGACACTGGTTTGTTGATGCTGCTGATTTGTTGATTTCTGCTTTACCCCAACTGCTTTCACTATTTCTTGTCTATTTCTTCTGGTATGTTCCTGTGCTGCACTTTGGCTTGATTCAGTATTTAAGAATTTATATTCACTGGCTGTATCAGTATTTGGTTTTGGGGGGATCTCCTGAGAAGTAAAAGCACTGCCATCTCTCTCAAGATGACTACCACCTGGTCTAATAAAGGCACCTGCTGTTGCCATTTGAATCACATTACCTACTTGATTGTTTTTTCCTTCAGGACTACTGATAGTATTTGTTATTTTGCTTATTTTTTCAGGTAATATTGCCTGGGGTCTTATTAATGTAGGAGAATGCTGGACCTCAGTGACATGCGCAAGGGAGACAAAATGATGCAAATCTCTAGAAGCTGGTTTGACCTCCATTTGTATTTCTTCAACAGAAGGGTCTAAATTTTTTATAGTAAATGGTTCTGTCACATCAGGAGTTCTTTTTAAGAATGATTCCTTGCCTACTTGCTGTTGAATCTGAAGTGCAAATTCTGGAATGTCCTCTATGGGGTAATATGACTCTAAATCCGATTCTGCTGTTATGTCAGATGGCTCTGCCATGAGAGATTTCGATGTCTCGAAAGCTTGTTTCAATTTTGACACGCTAACGTCTGCTCTTGATGCTGGCAAACCACAACCAGATATGACAGGTACACCTGACTGAGCAGCTTGTCTAACTTTTGATGCTTCTTTCTGTTGTATAGAAGGTTTATCACTAACTGGAATAAAATGAGTCATAGAAGACAGTGACTGTGCAGGCAAATCTTTCGATGCTATGGAAGTGCCTATTAATGTTTTAGGCCTAACTGCTGGAGTAATGTCACTTAAGTATCCAACAGATCTTGTCTGCTCCATTGTTTCTGATCTAAGAGGAGATATTGACTCTGATGCTTTAGAGTCAAAAAACACATCAGATGCACTTTGAACTTGGCCAAACTTGTTAGTGGCAGTACATCTGTATGTTCCTTCATCAAGATATGTGAAATTATGGATGTAAAGCGTATACATTTTTTCATGCTTATGAAATGTGTATTTGCCTGAGCTTGGATCAAGAGAAATGCCATCATGCAACCATGTGATATCAGGTGCCGGTTCACCACTTATTATGCATTCAAGCATAGCAGATTGACCCTCAGAACAGCTAATGTCCTCTAGCTGTTTCAAAATTTGAGGTGCCTCACCAGCATCATCAAAAGAAAATGTGAACTTGTGCTTCATAGGTTGAGAAGTGCCCTCATCTGATGAAGATTTATTGGCCATGTCAATGGGCTCAAAAATGTCCTCTCTTGAATCTAGCACTGGTGTTGGGGCAGTTATTCTAATTTCTACTGGAGACGAGTGTGTGTGTGACTCAGAGGGGCAAGGAACATTGATAAGTGGGTGAGGTACTTGCAAAGAGAATTTTTTGTCTAAACCAACATTCATAAATGACTCAAGTTCTTTATCTGTTTTTTGTTCATCTGCCAAATCTAACTCTTCTGTCACCTTGACTTCTTGAGGAGTATTAGGCCAGTCCCTATGTTCATCATCAATTATTTCTAGCAAGCATGAGATACTGGCTTGTCCATGCTTGTTTGAAATATTACAAGTAAATTTGCCTTCATGGTCTTTTGTTGGATAGTAAATTGTCAGTGTTGATGATTTTTCCCTTGTTCGCACATCAAAGTCTGGATCTCTTATTATAGTTTGACCATCCTTAAGCCACTTAACCATTGGCGTTGGATCTCCATGAAACTGGCATTGTAGATCAGTCATTTCTCCTTGTCTTACCTTTATATTTGGTAGCAGATTTCTAAGAAAAACAGGTGCACAAGGGTTTACTGTTTCGTCTAAAGTAATGCTAGGTTCTTGCTTTGAAGGCAACTTCTGATGATCTGTCATGCTTCTGCCTTCTATATCTTTTGCAGCACCTTGATAACCTATAACCTTTCCATATGGCTTTTTCTTGCTTTCTGTCCATTTCTGTTCATTTTCATCCTGGGGCAAATCTTTATAACCCTGACTGCTGATTTTGTTTACTTTAAATGAAGCTTCTGATGCCATTCCACTAAGAGCAGGATCTAATACACGCATGTTCGTGGATTTTAAACCAGCATCAGCCTTTTGAGCCAAAGGTTGCAGATGTTCAGTGATGGTCCAGTTAGATTCTAACTCAACATTCTCTTCGTGCTCCTGCTCAGTTAGAATGTCTTGCTGCCATTTTTTAATGCGTGTAGCTAAAGCCTCCTCTTCGCTGACAAAGTAGTCACTCTCAGTTTGCAACTTTTCACTGTCCTCTTGAGAAATTCTCTGTAATTTCGATTGCATTTTAGATGTGTCTGGCCTATAGTCTTCAGTGAATTCATCAGTATAGAGTTTCTCCTTTGTTGTTCCTTTTGGCATCGAATGAGTACCTTTGGAAATCTTATTTCTGTTTATGGCAGAATTATCAGTATTCTCTGCAAAAGACACCCAATCTGAATCTAAGGGAACTTCATGCTCTTGTTCACTTAAAACCTCATGTTGCCATTTCATTATTCTTTGAGTTAATGCCTCCTCCTCACTAACATAATGCTCACTCTTACATTTTAGCTCTTTAATCTTCTCGCGCGACAAATGTGACTCTCTTCTAGGCCCAAGTTCATGCCTTTCTTTTTCCAATCTTGGACCTTTAATAAATGAAGAATCTTTCTGACGAATAGCTAAAGGTCCTTCTTGGTATGTTTGACCATCAGGTTTGTGAAAATCAGAGGCTTTTTCTGCATCTCCGTGTCTCTGATTCCATTTCTTTTCTGGTGAAACTATTGTCTCCTCTCCACTTACTACAAGGTCACTCTTATCTTTTACTCTTATTTGGTCTTGCATTAAAAAAAACTCGCTATGTGTTTCATGCTCACTTAATGGCGTTTCTTTGGATAAAGGCCTCTGAATTTCATATTTGGGTTTGTATTTGGACCACTGTTTTGTATCACCCTCTGCCTCACCACACACAATATCGGTGAACGAAGCATCTGAAATAAACCTATTGGGTTCATTTAGGGGTTGTGCTTTAGCTAAAGATTTTGAGGCATTTGTCAATGTCAAGTCCCTTTGTGATGCCAGATGTTTTTGATTGATTTGCTCATCAGATTTGTGAAATGTTGTGCTTTCTTTAGACCAATCAGAGGTCGGAACCTCTGCATAGCCCTGTTGCAATGCTATTGGTTGGGGTGGGATCACACCCTCACTTATTATAATTTCACTTTCACCAAACTCAAATGGTTCTTTTGGTGTTTTCTGTGGTTTATCCATACATTTCTCCGTTTCATCTACACCCTCTTGCCATTTTTTAATGCGTTTAGCCAAGAACTGGTCTTCAGTTTCTAAACACTCACTTTCTAGATTTTTCTCAAAGACATTCTCCATAGACATTGGTCTTGATTGTAACTGCTGAATGGGAACAAGTTTGCTGTCATTTTGTGAAACAATACCACTATAAAATGATTCTTTTCCTGGAGTCATGGATTTGCTACTAGATGGTTCTTGATATGTGGACTCCTTTTGTAAGGACTTTATCTCTTCAGGCATGTTCTGACATGCCTCACCTGCCTCAAGCCATTGTCGCACAAATGGTTCTTTTGCCTTGGTTTCCTCATCCCATTGTCCAATAATACTCTCTGTAGCACTTGAAATGTTATAATCTACCCCCTTTGTTGTCTCTTCTTTAAAAGTAGCTGCTTCATGCATTTTTATTTCAGACATGTCAGTTTTCTTGGTTCTGATGTCCTCTAGAGGAAGCTTACCTCTCATCATTTGTATTGCCCGGGATCTTGACTGAGGTTCAAAGGAGTGTTTTACCCTTGATTGTGTTGGCTCTACTGACTGATTTCCAAGTCCGGTAATTCTTTCAAACCTACTTTGAAACTCTGCTGAACGTCTGTTTAATGCACCCTCAACCTGGACACTTTGATGAGCAAGCTGGGATTCTGACAATGTAGATGGCTTAACCCGATGCCTTTCTGCAAAATCTGTGTAACTAGTCTCACTTGTAACTGATTCCAAGTCAAACTCAGTGGAGGACATTGTTGATACTGACATCCTCTTTTTCTTTTTTACAGCTTTTTGTAAAAGATTAAGCTTTGCTCTAACCTCTCCATGAAGACTCTCTGTGTCACTAAATCTATCACTGTACCGATCACTGCATCTATCACTGAGTTTATCACTAAATCTGTCGCTGTACCTGTCGCGTCCAGTAAATCTATCACAGTAAATGTCACTGTACCGATCACTAAAATGCTCAGGTTTTTCAAACATAGAGGGTGGAGAACGAGCACGTTCTGAAGCAGTTTCCAGCTTGCTGTCTTTTTCAGGTGCTCTCGATGGAGATGAAGTTCTAAAGTACATTGTGCGGAATAAAGAACTCTTACGTCTTTGATGGCTTCTTGAGTGTTCTTTGGCTGCTTTATCAAACGGAGATCCAACACATCTTAGATCTACTCTAAACTTTCTCTCTTTCGTTTGCTCAACAAGAGAATCTAAGCTTGAACAGGATCTGTCTGAACGTCTTGAAAGACTAAAATTATTTGCCCCTTGCTCCTCTCTTAAAGACACAAGCAGTGATGCTGTGGACTCGGCAGATCCCTCTGTGTTAAAGGCCATTACTTTGTAGCTTCCTGAATCTTTATCTTTAATGTCACTGATGGTTAAAATTGTTACATGCACATGCATTTTAGTCACTGTTTGTATTTTACGACGGTGCTCCTTTTGAATTTGTTTGTTATTATGGAACCATAAGATTGTGGGTGGTGGTCTAGCAACTAGTTTGCATCTAAAAGTAGTTAGCTCCCCTTCCAAAACTGAGCGATACTTTAACTTTTTAACAATAGAGGGCTTAACATTTTCAGTCTCATGCTCTGTTACTAAACCAACATCTACAACATCCTCAGGCTCTTCTGATACAGCACCATGAAGCTGCCTTCCTTTTTCTGAGCTTTCAGTTTCTTCGTTATAAGGCAAGTCTGTAAGAGAAGGGAGATACATTTCAGCAAAATGGCCAGCTTGCCAAAATAACAAATGTATTTCAAATGTAATTTAATATTAATAGGAATATTAAGCACATGCATCAAGAACACAATGACATAAAAATCAAATTCACTCACCATATTTGTTCGAATAAACGCAAGACTCGATTCTTTAATAAAGATTCTGACTCGAAAATGGCCTGGTGTTTTGTTCCTTCTTCTTTGTCGTTCTTCAAGGCATAAATTTCTTTTCAGAGCATTAAAATATCCAAATATGACTTTTTTTTTTTTTCGGAAATAAGCTCATTTCATAGATAAACCTGTATATAGCCTAAAATATTCCTTACCTGACTTGCAGAAAGATGAATAAACGCCCTGTCTAATCCTTAGATTGACAGTTGAAAACATTTAAGAAAAATTGTTCTCTAATATAAAAAAGATAAATCAATTGTTAAGGCAGGTCTATATTTGTATTACAAGGCGTTTATTCGAACTAATATAGTTTAGAAGTATAACCATGTTATTTAAGAAGCAAACAACATTAATCACATACCGCTATCTGCAAGCCAGTCTAAGAAATATTTGCAGTAAAAAGTTCCAGATGCAGGAAAAATAAGAAGCTATTAAAAGATATGGCTAGTTACATATCTTTTAAAGAACTATTTCCTGCGGTCTGGAAGACTTATATAATATATATCCCGCATATATCCTTTTATTTCATCATGCTGTTTAAGTCATAAACAGATGCAAAATTCTATATTTCTTAAAATGCTTTACAGCAAGCATTTTATCAAATTGCTACTGCTATTTAAAACACAAGGGGTCAAACATAGAGATAAACTTGAGATAGAGAAGTGTTCTCAAATAAAACCCAAAAAAATCCATGCTGTTTAAAGTCATCACCAAATAGTACTGTTGGATATATCACATTCAACACTGTATTTGACTCAAAAGGGGGAAAATATATATATATAAATATAAATATATAAACCTCATTGTATAGAGAAATCTTACCTTTGATGACTTCTTCAATTTTTGTTTCAATATCCTCACGTTCCGGAACTGTAAAACAATAATTTAATAAATAAAAATGTTAGAGATTAAGAATATCATCACAGAGGAATCTTGAGTAGAATATTCTATTGCATGTATTAAATATCTATAGACAGTGTAACTGTGTTTAGTGAAAATGAAGAAATAACTTACAAAAGTTGAAAAATGAGAATTAAATGAGTAGGACAAAAAGCATGCATCGGTGACTCTAAAGGGTTAAATACTACAAAACACTATGATCTGCTAATCTGCAGGTTTGAAACATTAATTTTTTCCATAAAATCACTTTGACATTACAAATAAAGCAAACAATTAAAAATTGTAATAGCATTGATGGTCTTGACAAAATGGGGGCAGTGGTGGCTCATATAACTAAGGCACTGAGTTGTTGATTGGTAGAACAGGAAGACCTGGGCTCAAACCCCACCTCTGCCAGCCTGCCACTGTTCCAACCCTACTGCTTAAGGGGCGCTGTATCATAGTTGACCCTGTGCCCTGACCCCAACCTTCCAATATGGAATATTCAAAGAAACAAATTTTCAACTGCATTTAGTTGACTTATAACTATGTACAATGACAATAAAGTTGAGTCTAATCTAATCTAAAGTGGAAGCATGTTGCATGTTGAATTTTTTTGACAAACATAAGAGCAGTGTGATGAACCTGGGTCATATCTTTTGTACCGTTTCATTGAAAGAAACCCTTTTTTAAAGGTACATGAGATCATTTAAGGATTGTGAATGTTCAGCAAAATAACTGAAAGAAATGAGTGCAGGTTGAGATGAAGTAGTGAGGCAGAAACAATGGGTGATTTTGATAAATCTTGAGTAAAACAATAAAAGTCAAGAGGTGCAAATAAGGTCCAAAAAAGAAAGATCAGCGCAAAAGGACGAAAGTGCCAATTGTCATGAAATGATGTGAATATTTCTCAGGTGGTGATTTAGGATGAGATGATCACATAGTTAATATCCACCTTTAATGTTGAGCTCTGCAGATGATTTCTGGGTCTTGCCATCTTTATCTGTTACCATACAGCTGTAAATCCCCTGGTCCTCTGGTTGGATATCATATATCAAGAGTAATAAATGACTACCAGTTTGCTTAAATTGTATTCTTTCTGTAGTGGCCAGTTTTTTATCATTATGATACCATACAGCACTGAAAAGTGTCTCAGGATTAATGCAGCAGACAAATTTGGCCACTTTATTCGTCTCCTCATTTAAATTATCTGATTTCGGGATCACAGATTGACATTCAGTCACCGATGGTTGCTCAAAATCAGTTTCTTCAACTTTATCAGCTGGTGATATAAGAAGCATAGCTGGAGAATCCAGTTTGGACTGTTTGGACACAGTAAGGGTTGACTGTAAAGACTCTAAAGATGTATCTGGTATTTCTGGGTAGTCCAATAGGGTACCAGGGCAAAGAGTATCTGATGGATATGGGGACTTAATTTGGGCTTCTTGATATAACTTAGTGATTTCCATGCTTTGACTTTGACTTTGAGATATCATGGAGTCGGGTAAAGTAGTTTCTTTATGAGAGCTGGACCTTTCAGATACCGATGTCGGCTGTTGGCCATCAACTGATTTTAACTCTATTATTGAAAAGTGATCATAGACAGTTTTAGATGCAAATGCATTTTTTGACATCTTTTGAAGTTGGTTGTCTTCTAAAGGTACATGTGCTTGATTTGTTGTTAATTCAGGTTTCTCTGTAATTAAAATAGAGCTTTGAATTTTGACATTATGAGGGTCAGTTATGCTTTCTCTTGGCATTTGGGAACACATGTTTGCTTGCTGCATCTTAGCATCGCTTACTGATTTTGACCATATCACAGAAACTTCGTTAATGTTTTTATCAGAAAATAAAGCATCACTTGGTAATTTTTCCAAAATGTGTTGGTCTCTTGAAAGAGCTTCTCTTGTAGTCATATTATGAAGAGTGGATTCTGGTGAGGTAACATCAAATGAACTCTCATTTTTTTCACTTGGCTTTCCAGAAGAATCAGATTTTTTGCTGAAAATCAACTGATGAAGGTATCTCATCTTTGAGTTCAAGAACTGGAACAAAACTTGGCAGTTGCTGCTGTTCATTGTTTCGTGAATAGTCATGAGTCATGAGTATTTGAGTTTGTAGACTGGGCTTTTTTGCAAGTTCGGAGCTCTCAGGAAATATATGTTCTTTTTTCTGGCTGATTTGTTTTAAAGAAGATTTTATAGCGCTGACATTATCTACGTTTATGTGATCTTCCTTTACTGGAGATACAGTACTTTCCGTTTGCACAGGCACATCAGCACTTTCTGTTGGTAAGAATCTGTTGTCTCTAGAGCTTGTAGTCAAGTCAAGAGTCTGTATTTGTTCCTGGTTTCTATCTAAAACAAAATAACTATGCTGCTTATTCTCATCTTTTTCTGTCTCTGTAGGCAAATTTGTTTGTTCTCTTGCTGCAGGTACAAGTGGGACCTGAGAAAGAGGCGTAGATTTTAATAAAGTAATGTCTTTATGAGTCGTGCTAGAAAGAGTCAAAGGTGGGGTAAGTTCAAAACCTTCTACAGCAACTGCCATTGTTAATGTCACAGATTTCCCAACTGTTGTCTTTTTATCTTGCTGTGTCTCCACATTTTGGGGTTGATTACTTGCTAAGAGTTTATTTGTAAAATGAGTTTGGATGTCAGGTAATGCGATTTCAGGAGAGTGAGTAAGTCTTACACTTGGCTTATCAGAAACAACTGATTGCTGTTGAAGTTCAGAGACTCTTTCCGTAGAGACTGAAATTCTCACAGGTGTGGATTTGAAAAGGGCAGCTGTCCTTTGCAGGGACTGATCTTGTCGGCCCTGTTCATTAAATTCACCACTTTCTTTGCTATCTGTAGCTTCTGCTTTTGTTTGAGCTTCTGTCTGTCTGTCATGTGACATTTGGTATTTTCTTTTTGTACAAGAGGTGCTGTTGGTAAGAATGTCAACTTTTTAGATCCTGTACATATGTTTATGTGAGTTTTGTCCAAATCTTGCCTAATTGCAATATTTTCTTCAAAAAAAGAAGGTAACTTTGTAGTAATGGGACCAGATGAAAAGTCCCCATCATGAGAACCTGTCATAATGCTTTGAGCTTTGTCACCTTTTACATCAGCAGGGAAAGCATAACTGGGAAGACTCTGATCCTGTTTAACCTTGTCTTGGTCTTGTGCTAAAAGCATAGCTGTAACATTGGTAGTGACAGGAATAGAGACATTTGGTAAACTGACATCTTCATGAGTGCCAGGAGCAATGTTCCTAATTGATCTACAAGATGGTGTCAATGGTTTCTGAATGTCATCACTAGACAATTTCTGAAGAGATGTTTCAAAAATTAAAAAATCATCTGACAGCTTTGGATCTTGCTGCACCTCCAAATCATGGGGTTGGTCTTTTGTTGAAGGTGTTGCTTTGTCCTTAGTATATACAGTGGGGTCAAGTAAAGTCATTTTAACAGTGTCAGTAATTCTCTCACTTGTATTTGTAAAAGATGCCGATATTTCTTGGAAATCAGAACCCCCTTCGACTGCTTCTGTCACCCTTTCAGATTCAAATGCTAAAGTTTTACATGGTAGCTTTTGATCTGGTCGTGCTTCAAGTGACTCTTCAAGTAAAGTTTTTTTTTCATTGTTATCTAACAGAGTTTTTGTTGTCAAAAGATTATCTAAGGTTTCAACACAAAACTCAGCCTTCCCTTTAAGGGTGAATGGCTCTAAAAAAGATTTACTTGATCTTTTTGTAGTGTTTTCGAGCTCTGATTCTAGATCAGCTTTGAACAGTTGAGACTTGCTTCTTTCTGGTAACATGTGGACATCGGTCCTCTTTGGTAAAGATATCCTTTCTACATCGGTTTTGGGCATGCTGAAACCTGGTTCTTTATCTGGTTCCTTTGCAGATGATGATGATACCTTTGAAGAAAACCTGGGGGTTTGGTGTGCTTTTTCTTCATCAAGTAAACTCTGTGTCTTACCGACTATAGAAGGATCAGGTAAAGAGAGTTTTTCATGACTACCTATAATAAGGCTTTTACTTGACTTTCTAAAAGAGTCTGATATTTCTGTAACATTGCCACCTTTTAAATCATCATTTGAAAAAGATGTTTTACTCTGTTTTTTGCTGTCTGGAACATAACTAAGAGTACAGATGGGCAGCAGTAGGAACTCTTCATAACCTTCAGCAGCAGTCTTCTTACTTGACCTTGGTGGTTGTTCACCACCTTTGCCTTCTGACCGTATCAAAGAATATTTTTCGGGTTGAGTTTCATATAGAGGCAAATTACTTGGTAGATTTTGGTCTTTATTGTCTTCCAAATCTTGCGATTGATGTCTTGTTAAAGGCATTTTTTCTAGTATAGTATGTGCTTTTGTTTCTGGCAAACTGGTTTTACAGATAGTTTTTTGCTTAGGTGGCTTTTTAGCAAAAATAAAACTATCACCTGGTAGAACCTGATCTTTTTGGATACCCATAAGCCCTTCTTGTTTAATGGGTTTCAAGTCATCAAAATTTGGTGTTTGAAGACACAGAATTGTTTTTGTAAGAGAGGTTTCAGACTTTGATATACTCTTATTAGCGTGATCCTTTGGGGTTTCATCTGAGCAATACAAAGGAATATGTTAGATGGACAGTAATGCTACAGTAATATCAACTGTTGGAACTACAGTACTATATGTAACAATGCTAAATAAAAAGAGTGGCTCACACCTAACAAACAAGCTTTATCCTGTTAAGAAAAATAACTTTGTGCTGTTAGAAAGAGTGATTACACATTTCTGACAGTGAAAAATAAGTGGCAGGCCTCAGGTACAAAAAAAAGTGCACTTATAGTTAATCACAGTGCGTTATTTAAAGATAAAAAAAATCTAATCTTGTGTATTACCTTCTGTGATTACTGTAAGGGTGGCTGTACAAACAGCCTCTCCAGCAGAATTGGTTGCTTTGCAAGTGTACTGTCCAGCATGCTCAGAGAAAGCATCAACTATGATTAATGTGGCAGTGTTTGTCATTTCATCAAAATGAAAGATTGTATTTTTGTTTGACTTTAGAGGTTTCTGGCCATGAAACCAGCTTATCTCTGGTTTTGGGATGCCAGAGACACGAGCATAAAATCTGGCTACTTCGCCATGAGGCACAGTGCAGCTTACAAGAGGTTGAATAAAAGTGGGCTCCCGACCAACTGGCTCCTTCTTTACACTTGTAATGCTAGTAGAGAGGCTGGACAAGGCATGCCACTGAGAATCCTGAGGTGTTATGTCACAAATTGGTGTTTTTCCTGTGAGGGGGGTATTGATTTGTCTTCAGATATTATACACACCAAACATTTTACAAAATAATGATTTCTCTTGTTTTGAGAAGTGTGTCCAGTTCAGGTCCAATGTGCGTTATAGTGTAATAGTTTTTACATAGAATATCCATCACATTCAGTAGATGCATGATTGCAGTAAATAAACATGCTAATTAAAGTATGTCGAACTCACCCTCCAGTTTAAGCACTGCAGAGCAAGAAACCATTCCAGCAGAATTGCGAGCAACACAGGTGTACTCTCCCTCATCCTCGGAATAGACTCTGGCGATCTCCAGCTGGCAGCTGTCGTCGAACTGAGACATTCTGAAGAAGCTTGACTGTTTGATTTCTTTGTCTTTGCTAAACCAGGAAATCGTCAAATCTAAAGACAAAAATCCGACAGTTGCTTTACTAATATTGTCTGCAGTGTGCACATGGTACATGAGCCAATGTACACGCAGTTAAACAGTCAGGTGGCATTTGCTTACCTTCTCCAGACACCCGACACTGAAATCTGGCAGATCCTCCTTCAGTGGCAGAGGTGTGTTGTATTGGAGATATAATCACAGGTGGAGATAAAGGTGCACCAGTGTCAGAAACAAGCTCTGGAACTAGGTGAAAACATGAAAATGATAGATATTAATGATAGAAAAAATAAACACTTGAGGATTTGTGAAGGCTGCTTATAGCTATAATATCTATAAACGCTATATAATTATTTAACGTGTTGTCTAACATATTTTAATACTTACCCTCAACGTTCAGTGAAGCTGAGCTGGTGGCCTGTCCATAGTCATTTTTCGCCTCGCAGTTATACTGAGCTGCGTCCTCTGGAAAGACCTCAATGAGGAGCAGAGTGTGTTCATTTGCCTCTCTTAGGAACTTGCACTTAAATCCAGGAGATAAAGCCTGAGAGTTCTTATACCAGGAGACCTGGGGCTCTGGGATGCCAGTCACTTCCACAGAGAAGCGTGCAGGTTTACCAGCCTCAACAGACAAAGGCTCCATATGCCTGATGATCTGAGGAGGCTCGGGAACTGAAAATAAGTATAATTAGAGGTAGAAAACTTGCATAGTGTAAATATACAGCCATAATATATATCTAATATTTATAGAGTAGACAATTAGGGTTTGTTAATGACCTGCAACTAAACAGCCAAATCTGCACAGGGGTTTATTTAAGGAAGTACAGGGGTTTATTTAAGGAAGTTAAAATAAACTCTTCCCATTACTGGAATTATAGGTCATTATTACCGATTATATTATGGTTCTTTAAATCTAAACCTTAAATTGTAGCTTAAATGTGGAAAAGTGACACCCCTGGGCGAGGGCCCCAACCTTCAACCATTTACATTAACAGCATGTGGCAGACATCCTTATCCAGATTGACTTACATTTATTTCATTTATACAACTGAGCAATTGGGGGTTAAGCGCCCAACAGGGGCCCAACAGTGGTAGCTTGGTGAAGCTGGGAATCGAACCCACAATCTTTAGGTTGGTTAACACCTTAACCATGAGCCACCACTTCCCCTACAACCATTAAGTTGTATAAATAGGATGTAAGTTGCTTTAAATATGAGCAAATTGAAAATAATGAAATTTTTAATATAAAATTATTGCACATGCTTTCATTTGAAGAATTGTTTAATAAATCTGAAAATTTTGCAGACATTAACTTTTCCACTTGAACAGCAAAAGCTGAAGGTGTCAGAATGGCCCAATCCAAATTCGGACCTCAAGTTAGGGCTAAAGTTTGAATTTACATTTACTTTACATTTACGGCATTTTGGCAGACACCCTTATCCAGAGGGACTTACATTTATCTCCTTTATACATCTGAGCAATTCCAATTCCAAACCTAAGCCTCCAATTAGCAGTCCAAAACCTTAACCACTAAGCTACTCCATAAATACATAACCAGTTAACAAATGCTGTAACGCAAATGATAAACACTATAAAACGCAGCATTGAATGAAATAGCTATTAACATTTAACATTTTTATTATTATAATAAGACAAACTATATATAAAATGCTTTTTTCTATACTTCATAATATTTGTTGATCATATTAAATTTGTAATTATGATTTTTCCTTTGACACGATAGATCAGGGGTGGTCAATTTGGGTCCTGGAGGGCTGCAGAGTTTTGCTTCAACTTGCCTAAACACACCTACCTGTAAGTTTCAAGGGTACCTAGCAAGATCTTGATTAGTTGGTTCAGGTGTGTTTGATTAGGGTTGGAGCTAAACTCTGCAGTACACCCCGACCCTCCAGAACTGAGATTGCCCCACCATTGAGATAGATAAATACAGTTAATGAAATGATGGGACACAAAAGCAACACTTACTGTTGACATGTAGTGTCACTACACTCCTGTTCTTTCCTGCAATAAACGTGTATTCTCCAGCATCACTCCTCCAGGTCTCTGTGATTGTCAAGCGATGAATCTTCCTGATGGTCACATAGTTATAACGCTTATCAAGTGTGAATTGTATTTCAACACCATTTCTAAGCCAGCGCCCGTCAATGTCATCTTCGTTAACTTCAAATTCCAGTGTAGCTCTTTGTTTCTCAAGCACCTGAAAAAATACATTATTAGTTAATATTTAATAATAAATGTATTAATGTAATAATTAATGTTTTTTAACACCACAAATTGTGTCAATTTGTGTGGATAATTACCGTTATTTCTTTTTCAACAGGTTCGGTGATGCGGACATCTTTGCCCTCTACTGTGAGTTGAGCCTTGGACATGCTTGATCCAGCGACCACTGAGTATTCACCAGCATCAGACATGCGAACTGTCTGTATCATTAAGCGCTGAATGTATTTGTCAGTGGAAACCTTGAACCTATCGGCAATAATACAGAATTCAATCAAAACACTTTACATAAAATAAAGAGCAATATTCAATGACTTAATGAAAGCTTTTACAACAGCACCTTTCGGTAATCTCGAGTTCCTGCCCATCTTTCATCCACGTGACTTGAACATTGGGTTCAGAAAGTTCACATTCAAAGATGGCCTTTTTCTTCTCAGTCACCTTAATGTCTTTGATGTGCTTCCTAAATTCAATTACACGTGCTAGAGAGGAGAAATGATAACCAAGTTAAGTGCCAACACCCTAGAGTAATATATTAATCGCTGCAAAAATTAGATCAGGGTCAGAAGGAACTTACCCTCAACAAAAAGTTTTGCTGATGTCTCAGCAGATCCTGCCACAAACTTGTACTCTCCACTGTCTCCAAAGTGCACATTGCGGATGGTGAGAGAGTGAGTAAACTGTCTGGAGCGAGTCTGGCATCTGTCAGTGGATTTAATTTCCACACCATTTTTCAGCCATTTGTAGGTGATACCCTCATAATTGACAGTCACTTCAAATGTTATGGTGTCCTTCTCTTGAGCATTGAGGTCTTTAAGCATGGAGGTGATGAGTATAGCTTTAAACGAAAAAAAAAAGAAACAAATCAGCGCTTTTGAATTCTGCAGGTTATTCATCATTTACATTTACAGCATTTGGCAGACGTCCTTATCCAGAACGACTTACATTTATCTCTTTTATACAACTGAGCAATTATAGGTTAAGGGCCTTGCTCAGGGACCCACAGTGGTGGCTTGGTGGAGCCGGGAATCAAAACCCTGGTCTTTCTGGTATCGGTTTAACACTTTAACCACTAAGCCACCACTTCCCCTTTCATTTCTTACTTAACTTCTCCTGAAACCTATTTACAAAGAGATGATGTCTAATCTCATAATAAATTTTATCATCTGATTTATAAAGCATTCATTCATTCTTTTATCCTTTTAATTTCTGATGGTAAAAGTGAATAAATTCCTTCTATCAATGACAATTCATAGCAAGACATTTACACCAAGAGGCAATTTGGGGTCACCAAAGCACCTAACAGTTTTTATGATATTGAATTAACCCTAAAAATATGGATGACATCCACACACTAAAATTGTCTTTATTTGATTTCCCATTGTAAAAAGTTGGGGTCAGAGCGTAGGCTCAGCTATGGTACAGCACCTCTGGACCAGAAAGGGTTAAGGGTCTTGCTCAAGGACTGACTGGTGGTGGTGAGGCTGAAATCCAAGTATTCCTGGTCTTCCAATCAACAACTCAATGTTTTAATCATTTAAGCCACCGCTGATCCATTTGATCCACAAATGGGGCAGTCCATTTGAGCCACCACTGACCCCACTAAAATTAATACATGGCATAGCTAGATCACTATGCCATGCTCTAAACTAGTGTTTAGTTATAGGTCTGTGTTTGATGCAGTACAAGCAGAAAAAAAATTACTTAAAAGAGATGTGAGAAAACTTACGGCTAACAGTCAGGGTGGCTGAGACTTTGTCATTTCCACAGATAAATGTGTACTCCGCCATATCATCTCTGCTGGTGTTCATGATCTTCAGTTGGTGCAGCTTACCCTGCACTACAATTCTGAACTTCTCACTCATTTCAATCTCGACACCATTTTTCAGCCAGGTGGATGGGACGTTAAAATGAGAAACTTCACATTCAAATGTGGCCACCTGGGTTTCTGGGATCTCGATATTCTTCATAGGCTTTGTGACTCTCAAAGCTGGAAAAAATGCAACAAATTAGCCCTGCATTCAAGAAACATCATATGTGCAACTATATAAAATTGTATGAATGCAATTAGTATACTTACACTCAACATGTAAAAATGCACTGCACTGCACATGACCCACAAGAGCTGTGTATTCTCCTGCCATGTTTTCCTCAACATTGGCAATAATAAGCTTGTGAGCTTTTCTTTCTGAAAGGATTTGGATATTTGCGCTTGGCTGAAGCTCTTGGTTCTTGAACATCCATTTAACAGGGACATTATCATGAGAAACGCTTAACTCAAACGAAGCCGACGAATTTAGAAGTGAAGTCACATCTTTAGGTTTCTTCACAATTTTAATCGCTAAAAAGTAATCAAACAATGATTAAGAATACAGGTTCTTCTCCACATAAAACAAGTAAGCTTTTATTTTAGAACTTACTCTCAACATTGAGTCTTGCATTAGCAGTGAGTTTCCCAAGTTTAAATCCATAAACTGATTCATCCTGTGTGTTGCAGTTTTTAATCTTTAACATATGAACAATTCCGTCTGTTATTATTTCATATTTGTCACTTGGAAGAATGTCAATTCCATTTTTGGTCCACTGGACCCCTTTTACATCCAAGTGAGTGAGTTCAATACTGAACACGGCCTCTTGTGTCTCAGTGACAGTTTGGTTCTTTAGTGTCTTCTTGATCTTTACAGCTGTTTCAAAATAGAAATTTAAGAATTGTGATATTTTTGATATGAGATCTTGTTGTACTGTGGTACCATAAAAATATTACTTTACCTTCAACTCTTAGGTTAGCTGAAGTCTTAGAGTTTGCCACCTGGTATGTGTACTCTCCAATGTCCTGCGATCTTGAAATAGCAATGACAAGGCGTCGTACAGGACCAATTTGTTCACTATTGACGTTATCACTAAATTCAAGAGGTTGTCCTTCCTTAAGCCACTTTCCCTCAGCAGAAGCGCTAGCAACTTCACACTCTAGCACAGCTGTTTGGGACTCTGCGACAGTTACATCCTTCAGTGGTTTGTTTATAGCACCACCTGGTAGCGGAGAACAAAGCATAATTTTTTGGACATAGTGTTCATACAAACAAATCTTGGTCAGATTAAACTGAAGCATAACAATTTTGTACCTGACACGGTAAGTCTAGCACTTGATGTCTTTTCACCAGCTGCAAACTCGTAAGGCCCATCCTCATCTTTCATGGTATTAAGAACAGTAAGACTATACTTTTTGCCCTTAGAATCAATTTTATACTTAGGACCAGCTTTTAAAGGTTGACCCTTGAAAGTCCAGAGGGCATCAATGCCAGAGTGAGTCAGCTCAACTTCGAATGTTACATTCTGTGTCTCGGTGCACACACAGTCCTCCATGTGCTTCACTATACTGATCTCTGAAAGAAGCAAAACACAAAAAGTCATATTACAACACTAGTTCCACTTTGCGGTTATTGCATAAGCAATAACTTATTGTATAATAGTAAGAAGAAAAACTTACTCTCAACAGTCAGCTTGCATGATGAATCAACTTTGCCAACAATCAGTTTATATTGTCCTTCATCGGAAGCATATGCCCTGTTCAGTACTAGTCGTTGTTTGGAGCCTTTAGCGACAATCTGGACTCTGTCGCTAGGAGTCACTAGCTTGTCATTATGGTACCATTTTACTGCACTCACATCAGCAGCTGTGATTTTGGCTTCTAGCACGGCCTTTGTGCCTTCAATTGTGCTAACATCCTTCAAATGTGTAACAATTCCAATTGCTGAAATTGACAAAGGAGATTAAGCATTAGGAAATGTGAAAAAGTGTTAAATCGCAAATCTGATACACCCTTGCTTCCTAAACTATTTGCTATTTAGGCTGATCAGTAAAACAGGTAATACAGCTATAATACTGCTATGTCATCAATACTAAAAGTCACTTAAAAATGACAATTATGTGGGTTAAATTTTGTGACAATTATGTGGGTTGTCATAATTGTGACAACCCATATAATTGTCACATAATTGCCACATAATTGTCAATTATGTGACAATTATGTGGGTTAAAGCTGGTGCATCTATAATTAGAAGCATTTGTACTAGAAGGTGTAATAAAAGAACCTTACTTTGAACAGATAGTTTTCCTGAAGTGGAAATGAGATGAGCGGGAACATTGAAAGCGTACATTCCAGCATCATCTTTGGTTACATTTTCAATAAGGAGCTTGTGTACCAGTTTGTCGATAATAATGTGAACCCTGTCAGTGGCAGTGATGGGTGAGCCATTCTTTAACCAGTTCCCTCCACGTTTTCCTGAGAGAATCGCACCTCCAGTTGAGCAATATCGCCCTCACAGACAGTTAAATCGGAAAGACCTTGCATCATTGTAACTGGGCGCACTGTCGGAAGCAAAGTTATGACATAAGGCCACCAAATTTTGGATATTTCATATTTTTTAGAATATCAGGCGTGCATAGTATGTTCAGTTAAACCAATAAAATATATGATAAACAATAACTTACATTTCATCTTCAGGTTTGCACTTGTCATTAGATCACCAACTTTAAAGGTGTATTTTCCTTGGTCCTCTTTCTTCACATCTTTGACACACAAACTGTGTCTTCCACGGCGAGAAGACACAACATACTTCAAGCCTGGGGTGATCTCTTTGTTTTCGAAGTACCAGGTGCCTTCAGAATCCTCACGGGACAGTTCACACTCGAACTCCCCTGAGTAGGTCTCTGGAACTTCAACACTCTCCAAATTCTTCACAATTTCAAGTGGTGCACCTACACAATAGACCATATTGTATTTTAAAACAGTTTTTTAGGTCAACATACAATGGTTTATAAATTTTAAAACATAGTCTGTAAATTGTTATAAATATAAAATGGAGTAACAAACAGTTTAACAAATGCACATTGATTATCCAAACCTTCAACATGAAGTTTTGCTGATGTTCTTATGTTGTCATCCTCAACAACAGCACAAGTGTATTCAGCATCATCTGCCATGCCGATAACCAGAACAGATAGGAAATGCACTTTTCTGTCAGAGTGCATCCTGTACTTGTCCCCAGAGAAAATCTCGGCATTGTTCTTCAACCACTTAACCTTGATAAAAGGCTCATTTGTTTCACATTCAAAGGTTACCATGTTGTCCTTCTCTTTGGCATATACGTCCTCTATTTTCTGTGTGAAGGTTATAACTTGTTTGGCTAAGAACAAAAAAAAATAGATTATATTGCAGGTAAATACTTAATATAATAAAATGCAGCAATGCCAATCCTTATATATACCTTGCACCAACAAGAAAGCATGGCTTGAAGTTTCTCCTGCAATGTTAATGGCTTTCACCATAATACTAGCCGAGTCTTCAGCTGAGACATCTCTAATAACTAGTTCACAGACATGGTCTTCAGGCCAGTACCAATAAATTCGATCTGATTTTTCTAGCAAGATTCCATTCTTGAACCATTGGCATTCTGGATCTGGTTTACCAACGACTCTGCAACGGAAGTGTACTTCTTCACCCAGGATGACAGTCTGGCTCTGAATACGCTCAAAAATCTTTGGTGCTTCCATGCTGGGAGAAAGAGCTATTTTCTCTGGCTTTATGGTAGGAATGGTAAGTTTACGCTCCTCTTCCATCTTCTTTTTCTCAGATTCAGGTATCTCCTTAGTCCAATGCATAAGCTCCTCCTTTCTCTTTCTCAGCATGTCTTCGTAGGACTCATCTTTCTTGCGAGATTTAAACTCCACCGAGGATATGGCCTCATAATAGCCTTCTTCAGTTCTGCGTTTAAATTTACTTCTTAATTCTTCTGTCTCTTCGGTAGGCCGCTCATGAACAACTCTTTCGGCCCTCTTTAGTCTGACAACCTCTTTGGCTTGTGAAGTCTCTGCAGGTTTATCCACCTTAACAACATCAAAAGATACCCTGCCATGCTCAGGACCAGGACCCTCTGGAGCCTTGATCTCAGGAGCACGTCGCAGGATTGATCTGAAATCTTCCTTCTGTTGGATCTCTAGTTTCACTGTGTTTTCTGCAGTTCCCTCAGGGTTCTCTGCTAGTACTTTGACATCTCCTGAATCATAAGACTTGCAATCCACAATCTCAAGATAGTGAATGCCGTCATACTGTAGCCTAAATCTTTTGCTCTTGCGAACAAGCTGTCCATTTAGGTACCAGTTGACTTTTGGGGTTGGGTAACCAGTTACTCTACAACGGAACTTAGCTGTTTCCCCTTCCATTACTTTTATGGGCTCTGGAACAAGGACAATCTCAGGCTTAGATTTTTCTGTGATTTCATCTCCAGTAACACCAGCAGGAGCTCCCTCATGAGCAATGCGCTCTAATTCATCTAACCTCGGTCCCCTCCTACCCTCAGGCAGCTGAGTTTCCTCAACAAGGCTCTTCTCATCTTTTACAATCAGGGTGGCTGAGGTCTGGTCAACACCAAATTTGTTGGTGGCTCTGCATGTGACGACACCACTATCTCTGGAATATGCAACCTCATAATCCAGACTGCAATAGCCAAATTCATTAATCATGCGTAACCGGTTAGCGGCTTCCAGGGGTTTGCCATCATGTAGCCACTCAACAATCATTGTTGGATCACCAATAGGAGTAAGTCTGCATTCAAAGTGTACAGGACCAAAACGCTTAAGTCTTACTGAGGTCAGTTTCTTTTTAAAGTGTGGCTTCTGCTGCTTCTCTTTGTCATACAAGTCACCCTCCTCCCACTGCTCCTGACCATAGCGGAGATGCAGTGGCTCCAACTCTGGTGCAGCAATCTCCTTAGCTTTGTAAGTTCCCTTAGGAATAATGAGTTTTCTTTCTGGTTCTGGTTCAGTGAACTCCACTTCCACATTGACACGGCAACGAGTTGTATCTCGTCCGGCTTTATTAATTGCTGTAGCTGTGTACCATGCGCTATCAGAACCAGTAGTTTGGGGGATTTTGAAACGTGCTTCTCCTTTGGTTCCCTCAATCCTATATAATTAGAGCATTTTAGTATCTCTCTATATTTGTATGTATTTTCTTTAAATTTGTAAAATAAATTAACATGACATTTGAATATGGAATACTTACTTAATGTTGGGATACTTATGAGGAGAGACTATGTCACTGTTTTTTAGCCAGACTATGTCAGGGAGTGGGTTTCCAATGGCTTTGACAGCCAACTCAACCAAGGTTCCTTCTTTGACACTGACATTTCTTAGCTTTTCAATAAACTGTGGTCTAATCAAGTTTTCCTTAGCTATAATAAATAAAGAAAGATATTAGTTTGCATACCAAGTTTGGTATATGTTTACTTGGAAAAGAAAATGGAAAATTACCTTCTACAGTTAGAGTCATAGAAACAGTTGTTTTTCCAGCCCTATTTTGAGCAACAACTGTCCATTCTCCAGAGTCTTGAGGCATAGCAGGCACCACAATCATGGACTGTGTTCCGTCTTCCTTCACCACAATCTTGTGAGTGTAGTCATTTACCACTTGTTGTCCTTTATTAAAGAAAGAGGTAGTCATTAGTGTAATTAAGGCATAATTACAATTAGCAAACGCGCGTTACAAATGTACACAAGGTGGATGGACGGATGGATGGATGGATAGATGGATGAATGGATAGATAGATAGATAGATAGATAGATAGATAGATAGATAGATAGATAGATAGATAGATAGATATATGATTGATTGATTGATTGATTGACTGATTGATTGATTATTTACCATTATGGAACCAGTAAGTTTCAGGCATGGGCCTTCCAACAACTTTCAAATCAAATCTTGCAGTCTGTCCTTCAGCACACCTGAAGGATGATGGTTTCAGGACAAACACTGGTTTGTAAAGCCTTTCAAGTTGAGTCTCGTCTGTCTCATCCAGTCTGCGAGCCGGAGAACGGCTTACAGAACGTGCTGGAGAACGTCCAGGGGAGATGCTAACAGAGCGTGCAGACATGGGGGATTCAGACCTGAAATATTAATATAGAATAGTCAGACAAGTGAAAATGTTGTTGCTTGTTTTATCTATCTATCTATCTATCTATCTATCTATCTATCTATCTATCTATCTATCTATCTATCTATCTATCCAAATACCGACTTTAATCTGATCTTCAATAGGATTACACTTTGTAAATCTTATGCTATATTAATCCAAGTAAAGCTGAAAACTGTAACAAATTAAATTAAGCACATTAATATAAACTTTAATGTGTAATATAAAGCTGTGCTTAAGCAATCATTTCCAATTTTATAAAAAAAAAAAAAAAAAAAAAAAAAAACTTACTGTACTCTCCTCATTGCTTCTGTCTGAGGATAAAAAGGCTGAGCAGCAGCCGTGGACTCCACATAAAGTTTTCCAGAGCTGACAGCATTACCCTTCATGTTACTGGCTAATGCTGTGTAGACTCCCTCATCTTCTGGCAGCACCACAGGAAGACGCAGAGTGGCTCTACCATCCTGAAGAACCTCTATTTGATAACGGCCTCCATGTCTGATGCGCTTACCATCTTTGTACCATGCAATCTGTTACAGAGAATTGTAAATGATAGTGTTTAAAACAAGTACTGATTTATGTTTTTATATTTAGGCTATTTTCAAGGCGATTTTAAAATAAACTTCACTTTTCACTTTAAAATACATGAACAAGTCGCCCTATTTGTTGCCTTTCACGAAAAAGCAAGGGAAGTGACCAGGACCTATTCTACATCGGGTCCCCACATGGAGTGTTTAGAACACAGTTTTAAAGATAATGTTTTAAACACAGAACTTATTAAGGCTTACAAAAAATATAAGCAACCTATTATTCTTCAGTACCTTTGGCATGGGATTTCCTTCCATTTTACAGTTGAATGTCACACCCATTCCCTCCATGATTCTGTAGCTTTTGACAGGGGTGCTGAAAGAGGACACTATTGCCTCATGCTCAGCTGCACTCAACAGCATTTCTTCTCCATCCTCAATCACCAGTTCACGATATGTAATCTTAAGGATCCTGATCTCAATCTCTTGAATGATTCTCTGCTCGATAGCGGAGATTTGGAATTCCTAAAAATAAAACATTTTTTTGTTTGTTTTTATTGGTGCTGTTATAATTGGACATCATTAATTATTACAATTTTTAAATAATTTTTACCCTCTCTGATATAAATGTCGTCATATGTGCCTGTTGAGCCATCCTCATCTGCATGTCATATTCACTTATGACCACTGGGGGCATGTCTGCCACTCTGGGCTCCTGAACCACTGTAGTGGTCACTTCAGTTTTGTACGTCACATCCAGGGTTTTTATATAAGCTTCATATTCCTCTGTTAAATGACACAAAAGATTATGAAGTAATTATGTATTAATTAAACCAGTGCATTATTTGATTGGTTAGAATATTCTATAACAGCATAAACTTAAAAGTACAAAAAAAAGACTTCTAGAGCAGATGCTCTACATAAAGCTTTACACATGGTTAATAAGAAAACAGATGTTAAACAGCTGTAACAACATCACTCCTCTACTGCGTTATGTTTATTACTTTGTTTGGTTTTTGCCAATTACTTACCTTCGTCAAGCAGTCTTGCAGATGTAGATACCTCTCCATGCTGGTTCTTGGCAGTAATAGTATACTCTCCAGCATCATCAGCAAATGTCATGGAGATTTCCAGTTTGCATTCTCCTGTGTCTTTATTGTAACTTACACGATATCTAAAGATTAATAAAATTATTATTAATTTGCATTTCTTAATTATGTCAACCGATTGTTCTCACTGTTGTGACTTGCAAATACCTGTATCCTGATGTAAGCAGGACACCATTCTTCTTCCAATAGATGTGAGGTTTAGGGCTGCCTCCAATCTGGCACACAAACAAAACACTGCCACCTTCCACAAGTTTCTGTGAAAGTGGCTCCCTCACAAAGAATGGTGCTCCAGCTGCTCCAGCTTCTACTGTCTCAGAGACAACTTCAGACGTAGCCACTTCTTTAGTCTCAATCATAGCCCTAAAATAATCGGCATAATTAGTGTTAAACGTTTATGGTGATCATTATATGCCGGTTATCAGAATTTTGTTAGTTTCGATTTTGTTACTTACTGTTTCTCCATAGTAATCTCTGCCCGGGTCTCAATTTCCTCGGACACTGAAATAAAAAAAAATGTTGATAAAAAAAAGATTCACTAATGTGTATCCTAGGGTTTAACTAGATTATACTGTAAAGATCAAGATAATAAAAAAAAACAGAACCTTTAACAAGCAGGTAGCAGGAAGTGCTGATTGTTCCAGCCTCATTTGTTGCAGTACAGGTGAAACGTCCACTATCCTCAGCAAAAGCTTCACGAATCATTAAGCGGGCATATCCATGCTCATATGTGATCTGGAAGTCAATGGAGCTTTCAATCCTGTAGTCCTCTCTGAACCACATAATGCTTGGTGTAGGGTGGCCTGAAATCTGGCACTCCAGTGTCACAGACTCTCCCTCAGTAACATTAAGGTTCTTCAAGCCCTTAATAGCAGAACATCAAGACCATCTGGTTAACCAGCTCACTTATGGATTACAACCAATATACACCAATATAAAGATACTGCCAATTAATACATCAATAAGTAATATTAAAATGTAGTTTCTTTCCTATTTTTCGATATTGTTTAATTTATTGCACTTGATGGAAGTTGCATCCGTTGTAAGAATCGGTCAACTATCCTGTTAAATAGGACAAAAGAACTAGGCAAATGGAAAAGAAATAGAGGGACATGAAAGACTGAAGAAGTATAACAGGGGTGTCCAAAATCAGTAGGACTTTTGATGATAAAGTATCATTCTATAGGTAAAATATAAAGCATTATCTGGAAAGTTTTAAAGATTGATGATAACCCAGAACTTGAAACTCTGACTATAGTAAATTATACAACTCGCCTGGTCTTTTGTAGAAGACATGCTATAAAGTAATTTACAGTGCAATAATGGGTTTTATTTGAATTGGAATAGTTATTTTTATTAGACAACAGTAATAACTCTGGTAGTAGGGGTGGGGCAATAAGTAATTCTGTAGGAACAGGCATAGGATTGAATGTACAACTATCCTAGTACAGTTTTAAAAAAATAAATTCTACTTTAATGGTACTTATGCTTCAGGACTTCCTGAAGGGTCAGCGCCCTTCAGAGTTTACCTCTAACCTGCCTCAAAAGGCCTACCTGTAAGTTACCTACTGTAAGTATACCTAGCAACACCTTGATTAGTTGGTCCAAGTGTGTTTAATTAGGGTTGGAGCTCAACTTTGCAGGACCCTCAAGGACAGAGTTTGGACAGCCCTGAGGTGTAAGTAGAATTTAAAGTAGAAATTCTTTAAGATTGTGGTAAATTCAATCCTGGTTTGTTGGGAATGTAGCATGCAATTTGTAGCCTGTGTATGGCTAAAGTTTGAAGTTTGATTTATCAGCATTTAAGCATTTAACTTGAAGAAATACACTACAAATAATACCACTCGTAAATTGTATTATTAATTAATTACTTAAGTGAATGGTCTGCAACCATTAGTGCCTCAATATGCTTTGTATTATTGTCTGCTTTTTAAAATAATCTAATCCACTTCTCTAACACCGCATTAACCAGAAGCCCCCAAATCTTATTTAAATCATAATACACATAAAGCAACAAATACTTACAGCAACAACAGTTGGAGGAATACTTGGCTCCTTGAAAACTGATGGAACTGCAGCTGTTTCAAGAACCTAGGTGAAGCAAAGAATGATTTTTTTAATCATTTTGCCAACAAGATCATGTGTTAGGACCCGTGTTAGCAGTTGGGAATGGCATAAAAGGTAAAATAAATGGTGAAGGTAAGAGAAATGGAGAAAAAAGTGCATAAAACATGAAAAAAACTGTGATTAGAAGAGGAAGACAGATGAGGCAGGCAAATGAGGCAGGTAAGGAAGTGCAGAGAATTCCATAGGTAAGGAAGGGAACTCTAAACTAATATGTGATCACACAAGTGATATATGACCAAACCAACTGTGACAAGGTTTTTGTGAGATTAATGACAAACATGAGTTCAACTGGTAGACATCAACCTATTTTACAAACCTGTGTCTCCCATTCCCCGGTATACGATGCACCTATCTCTCTCTGTAACTCTGTGTCGTAATGCAACTGATATTTTTCAGTGGCATCTCTAAATGGAGGAGGGGTGGGTTCTGGAGTCACTCTTGTCTCCACAATTTTATAAGTCGGAGCTTTAACAGGTTTGATGATCTTTTGAGCAGTGTGAGTAGAAGACAACTCTTTTTGCAGTGTGGCAATAGCAGAACCAGCTATTGAGACCTGACCAAGCCAACGAGAGCAACATGAATCAAAAATGGTATCAATCATCACAACATAGGTTACTGTTTCTTAAATTAGCCACTTTAAAAGGGAATTATGAATAAATAAAGGAAGTCTGTTGGGATTAGAGGATGGAGGAATTATGGGGAACATATTTTAATAGACGTTAGAAATATACAGGGAAAGAAACTTAGATCAATAACAATGTGGTTAATTTTTAAGACCAAGTGATTACATCTGGTTATTTGGGGATGATGGATTACTTTTTTATTTGGAATGAACAAGTAAACGTCTAAACGTCTAAAAGTTGCATGTCAGGCAAGCAGGATAAATTTTTCTATATATATATATATATATATTTTTTTTTATTATATGTACATTTTTTAATACAGTGGTTCAGGTGTTGGACTGCTAATTAGAAGATCGGGATTCCCAGCACCACTAAGTAGCCACTGTTAGGTCCCTGAGCAAGACCCGTAACCCCTAGTTAAATAAAGTTTGAATAAAACGCTCTGGATAAGAGTGTCTACCAAAATACCATAAATGTAAATGTTTCCTAAAACGTTAGGAAAAATACAAACTAGAATTTATTATGATAATTGTTTACAATTATCCGTTTGGTTATTCTCTGCTTGCCTGATATTACTGACGCTTACCTCATAGCTATGATCTGCTTTAGGAACAGTAACTTTTGAAACTGTAAAATGAGGAACTGGGGATGGGGCAAGGCCAGTTTCCACCTGGACCTTAGCATCTGTAGTTCTTTGGATCTAATGTAAAATCAACAAGATTCAGGTTGATGAATTGAAAACACACTGCCACCTTTCATTTAACAAAAGTGCCCCACCATAGAAGACTTCTAACCTGGCTGACCTGAACAGAATGCTCAGTGAAAGCGCTTGGTATATCTGTGGGAATTTGCAACACCTCCTTTTTACTCGCAGCCTGTTGCTTAGCACTTAGTACCGCCTGCTGTTTCATTTCCATTTCCTCTTCTTCCAAAGTACTTTCAACATGCACAGGTTTTCGTACACGTGCTTGATCCACCGCAGCAAGCACTGTGGCCACAGCTCCAGCCTTTTTCTCATCACCCTGGTAATAATAAGTAGCAACTGTAATCTAATACATAGACAAATATTATCATGATTATAATCCTCAAATCTATTCATTGTAAAATAATTCAGTTGACAGTCTGCTGTGCAGTGATGTTAGTAAGTTGGGTGCCTAATAATAAATCACAGGAAGCTATAATTTACCCAAGCATATAATAATGTGCAGCTTTTAAACTTTGGCACCATATTCAGAATCGTAAACTGATGTTCAGAAACCATTTTAATGTCTATGCAGTTTTTCCAGGTGCCCCACTTAGACTTTACATTTGGCCTTTTTAAAATAAAGGCATTTAATAAAAAATGATGTAAAGGCATATGAGAGGGGCATATTGTAGTGCCTGGACCACCACTAAAACATGCAAAAGTCATAAAATTATCTACAGAAACACATATCCGTACAAGAAGATTACAATATAATATTAATCAAAGTCAAAAATCGATTGGCATGAATTGAACTAAACATTTTTGAGAAGTCTAGTACATGCTAAATGCAGCTATAATATGCCTTATGAATCCGATCATAATATTCCTATAATAATTACATTGGCTTCTGTCATACTAATATTATTATATTATTGTAATAATATTATTATTATATTATTATTATTATACATAGCAATAAAATTATCGAACATCAACAGTTTTAGATTTATGTATTTAATTGTGGCTTTAAATGCTTTTTCATTGATATTATGTGTGTAATTAAAACCCAAATTATTATTTTCCTTTTTACTGATAATTTCGATTTATTTCTTTATAAACCAAACAGAGGCAATAGTACTAAGGTAAATCTCCCTAAGACAAAATAAGGAAGAGACAATTAAGAGGAACCAGACTCACAATAAAACCCGTCCTCATCTAGCTAACAGAAAATGTGTGACTGTAAATAATGTTTATTAAAGCAACTTTTAATTTTATTGTACCACTCAGTCTTTCTGGATAATCAAAAATGGTGGTATTCAAAAGATGAAACAATCATTCGGTATCATGTTAGTTGCAATAGTGAACATTTCCAACTTTTCTTAACAACGTGCTCTCAGTACAACCAAGTGAATGTGCTCCAAACACAATTACAATGACTTGAGGTACCTGCTCCTGAGAGTTAAAAGTGTAAAGGCTAGAGGTTGTTTCCATAGTTGTTGTATGTTCTGGGAGAGAGCCAATAACCTCTCTCTCGCTATTCAGTTCAAGAAGTGTCATAGACGAAGTGTGCTTGATCTGTTTCGCCAAGAAGGAAAACAACAATTGTCTTAGTTTCCTTATAGCTCATGTATTGCTGTTAGTATCAGGAGGTGGATGAAATGAGTTTTCTTGGGTGTTTGTGATTCCAGAGATGTTGTTTGTGACAAGAAATCAGAATATAGAAAAGGGTAAGAAAATTGTACATAACATCTGGATTTTATGGAAGTCAATGGAGGCATCAGGATGGAGGTGAATTAAAGGGTTGGATGGGAGACCACGTCACTGAATGACCAAACTACCTGCTCGGTTGAAGGTGCAGGAAGAACAGTAGCATTGGTGCTCTCTACACCAGGGGGCTCTGCTGAGCCAGCAAAAGGTTTGCGACTACGCGCCTGGTCCACTGCTGCCACCACAGTGGCAACAGCAACAGATTTGCCATCCATGTTTTGCTGTTCCTTTTACACATGCAAGTAAAAGTAGGATGCAATATAAAGTATGTGTTTAAGTTTTTCTTAACATTGCAGATAGACAGATATAATAACATAAATGCATCATTTCAAGTACTAAGGACCACCAGCACCTTTTCCCTCTGGAAACATTGAGTAGATTTTAAACATTCTTTACATATATGTAAATTAGCTTCTCTTAAAACTTTAGCAAAGTAAGGTTAAGCCTGCTCACCTCTTTGACAGTGCACTGCTGACTTGTTGCTGCATGGCAACCGAGCCTTCCCAGCGCTGCTCCATGCGGACCTGTGTAGTGGTTTGAACCTGTGCAGCTCTTGCTGCCATGCTGGCGCGATAGCTGGACTCAGACACATAGCCTGCCTGTTTCCATGGAGGCAGGACCTCTGTGATCTGTGTAACTTGCTTTCGGGTCATCACTGGGGACTTGACAGGTCTGATGGGGGATACGGACAGTCTTGTAGAGGGGGATACAGTTCTAAAAAAGGGAGAAGAAGAAGGATTTTCCAACAAGAATTATTTTGATACTAATATTTGCATTGTGCCTCTGATCTTCAGTGATGTCAATATATTATTTGGGGATTTATAAAATTCCAATCAGTCCTTTTTCCATTTAATTACATTGACGTTAGATTATTTTTGCTCAATGAGGTTCCACCATCAAGCTCTCACACATCTTCATCTGTTCAGTACAGTTGGTTCAACTGTTCAACTTAAGTGCTTTAACTTTCTTGCTAATACAGCCATCATGTAGATTAGATTAGATTGCAAGAGCCAATGAAATGCAGGTAACCAGAAATACATAAGTGGCCTATTTACAATAAATAGCCGAGGTGACACTGAATAATATACAGAAGGTGCAGTAATATGTAACATATGTCACATATGTCACCTTATAGAGTTTTAATGAGCTAAACTGTACATGAATTTAGATCATTTTTAATGAATTTTTACTTTTGTCGAATTGTGAAAAATAAGCTAAATTTGTTATGCAAGTATACATGAAGAGGTATTTTTCTTTATTTAACTTCTAAAAATACCAGACTTAATTTAGTTTTTATTAGTATTATAAAATGGTATACCAGCGTGTTTGTGTCAGTAAGTTTAACTTACTGACACAATAGATAATGTCATGGCCTGCTTATAGAGAGTATCTTGAATATTTCTACAATCTAATCTAAGCCTTCTTCAGCACAAAAAACTAAATTAACAGCACTTGGCAGACATCCAGAGTGACTTCTATTTATCTCTTTCATAGAACTGAGCAATTGGGGGTTAAAGGCCTTGATCAGGGACCTAGTGTTGGCAACTTGGTGGTGCTGGGAATCAAACTCCAATATTTCAATTAGCAGCTCAACAGCTTAACCACTGAGCTACCACTTCCCTAGACCTAAATTTAGTAACTTAGGGCACTAAAAGAAATATCTTCCCATAGAACGTGCAATTTTCTTTTTTTAATCCTAGCAAGGGTCACATTTATGGACTGAGCACTGGGAATGATGTGGTAATAAGCCCTGGATGAGACAAAAGCCATATTCACAAAGCAACCAGAAAAAACCACTATGCTGCATGATCATAAATCAATGATGTAGGGAATTTAGGAGGTCAGTACCTGACAGGAGTCGGTGCGGGTGCCTTTACATGCCTCACAGGGGAAGGTGACTGTTGACGAGTAACTGAAACTTTAGTCACAAGCGATGGAGGGGACCTGGAGGTTGGTTTGGGCGGCACACGAGGTGGAGTCCTGTGGGCAATCTGATGAGTCAAAACACCTTCTTCCACTTGCATCTGCATGGATGTGGCCTCAAAATGAGCCTCCATTTTCTGTTAATAAAAAAAATACAAATATTACCAGAGAAGCACTAAGTGTTGAGAAAAAACTCTGCTTTGATTATGGAGTACTGAAGGAGTACCTTTTCTGTTCGAGTTTGTCGAGTCTGTGAAATCTGAGAGCTCGAAACAACTGTCTTAATTTTCTTAGCAGGCACAGCTTCCTCTTCACCTGCACAACACTTTTGATTAGCATTGTAGCTATCAAACTAAACAGACCAACTAACAAAAGCAAAGTTATGGCAATTTTTATAATTAGCTAAATGACTAAAAAAACTAATTAAAGTGTCAACTTCATCACCCTCAAAAACATAACCTATTAAAACTCGATTTTATGTGTGGATTTTGCACTAAATATTCATTAATAAGATTTCCAAAGCTTTGAGATACGAATTTACATTTACGTTGTGAACATTTACCTTGAACCAGTAGTTCTGCGGTGGAAGTGGCACGTCCGCTGCTGTTAGAGGCACTAACCGAGTATGTACCAGAGTCTTCGGGAAAAGCTTCGGCAATCAACAAACTGTAAAGGTCTCCATCTTGAACAATCTGAAAGTCGGCTGAGCTCTGAATCTCAGCTCCCTCTCTGTAAAACTTCACCACAGGTGTAGGGATTCCTGTGACACGGACATCCAGTCTCACTTTGCTTCCCTGTCTCACAGTCATGCTTTGTAGTCTCTGAATAAAGTTGGGTGGCGCAGTTTCCGCTGAAAGACAATTCATATATAAAGTTAACAGATCAGACACCACACCCATATGAACAGCAATTTTAACAATGTTGCTATTATTAGCAATAAAAAACAATAAATATCATAGTTTTACTTGCTTTTAAAATTTGTTTAACTTTCTGGTAATTATTGGTAGTCTTCTAGATTTAAGCAAAACCAGGAATATTTGCTTAAGCTGCAAGGCATTAGTTGTAAAAAAAAAAAAACTTTCAGAGTCATATGATGAAAGTCTAACGACACATGTATCAAGAGACCCAATTCCATTTTTTCCTTCTATGTGGCACGGATGGGATACGACCGACAATCATGTAGGCATGAAAAATGCACATGGATATTTTCAGATCGGATTCACGCCTCATTTATATGTGCATATAAATCAAATATGAATAAGATACATGCATTAGCCTCTACAGTAAGCAGACAGATCGGATTTTCACCTGTCAATTTAAAACGAACGTCATTGAATAATTGACGATGGCACATGACATCAAGTGAACACCAACAGCGACTTATATATAACTTAGCGCAATTGGGTATTTTGATATTTCTTGGTTTTGTTTAATTAAAAATTTAATTTTAACTAGCATCAAAAAAGAGATAAATATATAACATATCTCAATCTAAAAAAATGTTTTGCCAATATGATGCGGGAAACAAAATACGGAATAATCATTTTGTCTTTATCCATAGCGTTCATTGATTAATGTGCCATTGTTACTTCCTTTTCTGGTCAGTACGTCTACATTGGGTTGTTTTGCCTTGTATAGTGTTAATGCAGATATCGGATACAGGTCAGTTTAAAGAAAAGATGTAAGCAGGTCGATATAAAATTGGATATAATCACATAATCGAAATTGCGCATCAAACCTATGCATCCCAAAAGTATCGGAAACACCCAATCAAGAAGTAGACCAACATATGAAGCGGTACGAAATGTAATTCAAAACCATTGGCATTAAACAGTCCTCAGTCCAAACAGACTCATTAGAGAGAAAACAGTGTTGGTACGTGATGTGTATTTATAGGGCAAGGCTTAATTAAAAACAAACAAGTGTAATTAGTACACTGATGATTGCGACTGGTGGCATGCATGGAATCGTACTACTTAACGGCCAGGTTTAATAACCACGTTACTAAACACCAAGTTTCTTCCTGCAGAGCACCTATTAATATGTAGCTATTACAGTATTTTGCATCAAACCACCCTGAATTTTCTGTTATATAGGACTTTATGTGGGTGTATCAAAAAGTTTTAAGACATGCCAACAGATGGTAGCACAAGGTTGCACGCTGTGATTGTCTATGCAGCCTTGTGCTGCCATCTGTTGGCGTGTCTCTAAACTTTTTGATACCCTCTTGTATTACCCTACCCTTTAAAACTAAAACTATAAATAATATTACTACATCACTTTAACCACACAATACGTTACAGTTACAGTATTTCAACACAGCCTTGGCACAATCTTAACACAGTATCTGTCTCTGCAAAATAATATTAAAATACAGTTTAAACACGATTCAAGTAAAATTAAACCACAATTTAAACACAATCAAAATACTGTCCAAACACAACGTTACTGCAGTAAAATAAAAATTTGAATGTAATCCAAAACATCCTAAAACATCCCATGCACATCAAATCAAAATCCCAATCGCAAAATACTAACCAATAGACAATCTAGGCAAAATTGGTCAAACACAGTCAAAGTATTTTAGATATGATTTAAACACAACCCTAGGAAAAAATGCCAACAAAATTTAAAAACAATGCAAACACAATATAAACACAAATTAAACACTGTCCAGTTATAGATTTTTTTCACAAAATTAATTTTATCAAAAATTTGACACAATGTTTAAACTTAAACACAGCCTAAATGATATTTTGGCACAATCTAAAAACAATAAATACATAATCTAAATACAATATAAATAGTCGAAACACAATCCAAACGCAATGTAAATACAAATGCAAGTCTACTTAAACACAATTTATGCACAATGCAAACAAAACCAAACAAAATCATAAAAAAACTAATAATATTAAATTCAACTGAATCTTTTGACACAGATTTGCTTTAATATCATCTCACTAATACATATGATTTTTAACTACTATAATAAATATAAATACTATTATATAATAATAAATAAATACTATAATAAATATAAATACTATTATATATATATATATATATATATATATATATATATATATATATATATATATATATATATATATTATATTATATATTTATTATTATTTTTTTAGGGAGGCTAGTCAAATTGTCAAACCTTGACCTGTATTTACTCTTGCATGACATATCACATATCACATGATGTACTTAAGAGTTTACTTACAATGAACTAAAAATACTTGTTCCTAATTCCTTTAGACACGATATCCTTAGCAGTCTTTAATATAATATCCAATTTAGATTTGGCACAGAGATTTAGATTTTACTTATTATACTAAACTTTTACACATAAACCCGACTCTACAATAAATACTGTTATTGCACCTAAATAAAAGAATACTAATAAAAATAGCTTCTAATTTGCAATAGAGCATTCTCCAGACTTTAACCCAATAAAAATACCTTTAGTAACTGTTTATTTTTCATATGAACATTTAGGATTAAAACCATCAGACTGTGGAAACTGTAAAATGCGCAAATGTAATTTAATTTCTTTTGAGATCAGCTGCATTTTAAATCACAAACAGTACTTCACACACTTTTCTGCTTAAATAGTGTTTGTGTGTAAAAATTAAGTGAATATAACATAAACCGAAAAATTATATCTAATCTAATTATATTATATCTAATTTATGATATTTTTCTTTTAATAAGAGAGGCAAGCTGGAACAGTAGCTAAAGGGGAGGGACCAGCAGGCTGTGCTGTGCTTAAAATGACTAAATCACTAGCATCAATTGAGAATTTAACTAAGATGTGTAAAATAATATAAATAAAAAAAGAGTATAGCTGAAATGAAACCTGTGACTGTTTTAATACTTTCTCTTTTGTATGGTTTGTGTGTGTCGTGCTTCTAGTCAACCTTCTAGATGATGTTCTCCTACCTGTAACCAAAAGTTCAGCGGTGCTAGTGGCTTGTCCAGCGCCATTGGTGGCTCTCACAGAAAATCTTCCACTGTGTGCGGCTGTCACGGCAGGGATCTTCAGAACAGCGCGGCCTTCGCTGAACGAGATCTGAGCGCCGGGCAGAGCGGCAGCAGAAAGAACCTGGCCATCACGAAACCAGCTCACCTCAGGAACTGGATTACCTGATCAATGAAAAAAAGGGGTCAGTCAGAAATGTGTTTATAGATTAGGTTCATCTGTAATTAAAAGAAACTTTATTAATTGCTTACATGACCTTTTATCACAAACAAAAAAAAAAACCAAAAGCTTTCCTTACCACTAACTTGAGCTTCGAACGTTGCGGCACTACCCTCAAGTGCCACAACGCTCTGAAGCGGCTGTGTAAATGTTGGCGCCTGTGTTGTCATGATGGTGGGCACCCTGATAAAAAAAAATAAAAATGAAAAAGCAACGATTACTTCATATTCACCCTTTAGAGTAAACTATCCATAATTATAAAGAAATTACACGTCACAAGCTGGATAATTTTAGCTGCAGTTCAACTAGTCATTGCTACTATTGCGACTCCTCAGCAACTGGTTAAAGAGCAGTTTGTCACTTGAGAGATCGACGGCTCCATGGGGTCTGCTAGGCCAAATCTTCACATCTAGCATCGACTGACAGCTCACAGACACGACAGGAACAACTGGTGCTATTAGTTTTAGCCACTTCATTTACAATAAGTTCTCACTTCTGCCACCTTCCACCAGCACCCACTGATTGGTTTAGAAGTTGTGTTTGATTTAAAGGGAATTATTTAGGATCCTTTTGAGTCGTAGAATGATGCTATGCATAAATTGCACTAAACACTGACTAATGTGAGTATTTGATGTATATACACTCATTGCAACTTTTATTGAGAAGCCTTGTTCAATTAACACACAATTACGGAATTATTTTAATTTTGTAAAAACTGTTTCAAATCCTTAACCTATTAAAATTTTCACTTTCAATTATTGTGAATTGTCAGTTATTTCTGCTCTTCAGGAATTACATACATAAAATACTGTGATTATAGGTATATGATGTTTTGTAAGCAGTACTTTTGAAATGGGCAGGCAGCTGCACATGACCTTTACCTAAAATAGCTTGTGCATCTGTGCCAATAAAGTTGATGCTCTGAAATAGTACACAGATAAACATTCGATTTAAATGAGCACGGTTCAGTCTAACGAATAACAGTTAATTAATTCTTAGCTTAAAACAATAAAAGATTTCTTATAGTTTTTGTATTTAGTATTTTTATTTTTTTTTTACAAACCTTATATAATAATGTACAGCAAGAGAATTACACTTAAAAGCAATAATCGCTTGTAACTACATTGATCTAGACACACTTTTAATAAACAAATGAATTGTTTTAAAATTGTTGGGGTTTTTTTTTCCATGATGCATTGTAATTAACTGTCCAAATTAAGTGTCCAAAATAATTAAAATCAAATGTAAAGTCGCAGGAACCTGTTGTCTCATTGTCAATTGACAATGTAAGAGAGACAGGTTTATAGTTTTGTGGTCAATTTAAAAACTTTGCAAAGCCCCAGTGTCTCAAAAGGCTGCATCTAAAAATAATCAGTCCCCTTTGCTTGATTGACAGTCACCATGTGGCACATAGCTGGAGGTGTAACTGATAGCCCTGCTGCTGATTCCCTTAAAAAGTCATCGTGGCCGAGCTGGGACACCACTCTAATGCTATCACAGGCTATTCTTGGCTTTTCTCAAATCATCGCACCATTTTATAACCTTGGAGAATAAAAAAGTTGCCATATAAAATATAAATCATTGTGTAAAACAACAGGTCTACCCAAATCTTCCTTCTCCCACCTTTCAGCGGGCCTGGGATGTGCATACGTCACATCTCAACCAGCATTTCATTAAGTTCTTAATATTTTATTATTGTTGCAAAAACATTACATTTAAAAAAAAGAAAGCGTAATTTTTAAAGAATAAAAAACATCCAGGATGTAGATACAAGAGTTTTAAGTGTACTTACTTGTATCCACAAGAGTGCCTTAAAATGTGGGGACGGAGCCCAAAGGGGTGTTAGTCTTCTAAAACAAACTCCTTATCCAGAAATGTTTTCCAAAATCCAGTGTGAGAACAGTTGAGCCTCGAAAAATATTCCCAAAAAAAACAAAACTACACAGGTTGTAATCCGTGTAGTTTTGCTTTTCCCCCAAGCAATCCCTACACCCGAGGCAAGGCTGGGAATGCTCCAACTGCTCAGAAGTGCTAATACGCTACTTTACTTTATATACCTCAAGTCATGACTCCATCATCACCTCATATCCACTTCCTATTGGATAGTCAGAGCATCATGGGAGATGAAGGCCATTTTATGCAAACTCACACCTGTCACGCACTTAACACTGGCCAGACTGTAATACAGGATGTTAACCAACCCCCTATCAAAACACTTACACACACTCAAGTCGTAGATCTGTGTCGGAAATACAAATTTCACAAAGTAAAATGTATAAGTTGAGTGTTCATTGCCTACACTGGCAAAAAAAAACAGATAGTCAGAGTTTGTCCCTGTCAATCAAGGTTAAGGGTTTATCAATCTTTTAGACAAAATCTTACTCAAAGACAAATTCCACACACACACACATGCATACCAACACCCATCTGTTCCCTTTATTTTCCTAAAAGCACCTCACACTTAAAGAAAAGAAATATATTTCTAAGCAGTTAATATGGCTGTAGAGAGATAGACAGGTTTTCAGAATGCTAAAATAGAGACGGTATGGCAAGTTAAAGATAGCCAGTGACCCCTACCAAGAAAGAATTTCTGACTAACACGTGGTATAACCAAATTATCCTCAGAAATAATTACAATTATGACCAGAAGGATTGAAAGGAAGTGATCTTAAACAATCGATGCAAATCTTGGAAAAAAATACACAGTTAAAATATTAATTAATTAATATATATATTTATTCAATTATTAAATCAAACTTTTTAAAAAATCCTATAACGAATGTGAAACCCGCAACCTGTTGCATTATGTTCTGGATTCCCGGCTCTGTTATTTTATCTGCACACATGGTCTCAACTCCAGCTGATGTAGTGTTTAGTGATCCGGAAAGCAGTGTGACATCTGTATCACCTGGTTTATGTTTAGGCTTTGTAACTAGTCTCGGTGTATAAACAGTAACGAAAACTATATAATCAGTTTTATTTAGCATTTCCTAGTGTAAGATTACAATAAAATAGATATAAAAATTATTTTTAGACAAAAATAAAATGCTTAGAAATAAGTTTGATATTGATAAATCTTTGTGTTATAACATTAAAAACCATATAAGTTTTACTACAAGATTTTTTTTTACATTGAAATGACAAATTTTAAAACAAAGTTATCCAAATAAAAAAAGGGGAAAGTGGTAGCTCAGTATTTAAGGTCTATTTACTAATTGAAATATTGTGGGTTAAATTCCCAGCACCACCAGCACCACCAAGCTCCAAGCTGGAGCAGGACTTTTAACTCTCAACTGTTTAGGTGGATCGAAAAACCGAGATTAATAAGTCGCTCTGGATAAGGATGTCAACCAGGTGCCAGAAATGTGAATAAAATTATGAAAATGTCAGGTATGTAAGTATAAAGTAGCTTAATTAAAAGGTTCATTATATCATTATTATATCCTATTACAAAATGTACCTGGAGTCCATCCTAAATATACATGCTAAAGTTTTTATTCCTCATAATAATTGCTACAGTTTCTTTCTTAAAATGATCCTCTATAACATTAAAATAAATAAATTTACTTTAAGTTGTGGATTTGACATAAAAATTTAGTTAGCAAACAAACACTCTCTATTGAAGTTAGCATCATGCAATTTTTGATGTTTTCAGGTTTTTCTAATTATACATTATATATATATATATATATATATATATATATATATATATATATATATATATATATATATATATATATTATTTACACTATTTTTTGAGCTTCTGCATTTGTGACTCACCTTGTATCACCTCGTATTGCTGTGGGTGGATAACCTGAAGATTGACTTTCCCAAAGAAGTTCATGTCCAAGACTTTCTTTTTTTTCCTTAAAATATATTTTAAATGTGTAAGAAATGTTGCTGTAACTATATATAGTGTGCTGTAACCAGGAAGACTAACAACAACTCAACAACCATGAAGATGAATCTGGAGCACAATTGCTGTAGTTGAACATTTAATAAACAACCTCCACAAAATAAACTACAATGAATTTTCTGGTTAAATGTGTAGAAAATGGGTCACATGGTAAATTTTTATCTATCACTGGTCCAAATGTATTTTTATTTTTTTCAGAATTACAGAATTTTGCGGAAAAACAGGCAGTAAAAATTAATGCAAAGCAGTCACGTATTGAGTAATTTTACTTCACTGTAGTAAAAGACAATTTTTTGATATTTTTTAAATCCAACAGGTTTTCCCAGATTGCATCACATATAGTAAGGTACAACGGGGAAAAGGCACTATGTAGTAAAAAGCATCTTTCATTTTATTTAGTTCCAAAGACTACATGGCATAAAAACATGAATGTAGCACTTGTTCATACAGCTGGTTTTCATTTTTACTTGAAGATTCAATTGTAGCTGTAACGTGTACATGGTCAAGAACCTTTTTGTTGTTGTTTTTAAGGTATTCCTAAAGGTGCAGTTTGAGCTTTTAGCTTGTCAGATTAGGTGTAACTAAAGTGATCCTAAATTTGCTGATACGTTTCTGTGTATTTTAAGGACATGCTTCTGCTCGATTGGTCAGTACCATTTCTACAAATTTTCAAGATGAATAAATAAAATTGGCAAAAATTGCCAAATATATTTTTAAATTTAAGATAATCTTTAAAATTGAGATACATTTTTAATAGGGGCAGCACGGTGGCTTAGTGTTCAGCCCTGTTGCCCTACAGCAAGAAGGTCCCGGGTTCGATTCCCCTGCAGGGGTCTTTCTGTGTAGAGTTTCCATGTTCACCCTGTGCTTGTGTGTGTTTCTCAATTGCCCATAGGATTGTGTGAGTGTGAGTGTGTGTGTGTTTAAGAGGCCCTGTGATGGACTGACAACCTGTCCAGGGTGTCCTCCTCCTCCCCCACCTGCCTTTCACCCTTTCAGAGAAGGCTGGGATAGACTCCAGCGGATCCCTGTGACCCTGAATTAGAGAATAAGTGGGGATAAATGAATAAATAAACTTTTTAAACATTAAAAATAACAATAAATGGGTCCTGATGCCAAACACTGTTCACACTGGTCATATTGTGTTGTTGTTTAAATGCCAGTTGGTCTTTTCACACCTAACTTCCCATTTGCTTTTACAATTAGCAACCCCCAACATTCACAACACTTAACACAGAATGAGCAACAGTTTACACCCCCAGCCAGGGACACCACTAAGGGGGTGTAGGTAGGACTCATGCACTTCAGGGGACTACAGTAATCTGTTTTATTTGTAGTAACAGACTGTTAGAGGACAGTAAGGAAGTCCAACCTCATATTATTCCATGGGGCCCGAAATTGCCAGCGGCGCACCCCTGCCCCCAGCACCCATACCTCTAGTGCAAAAGCCCTTCGTCCCATATGTGTGAATTTGAACTGTTATTGCAAGGATCTAAATGTAAACAGTGATTAAATTTTATACAAGACTCAAATTATGCACTTTACACTTCATTAAACTATAACAGATCATAAAAATAGAGTGTCTTTTAAACTTACAGAAAAAATAAACAGTTAGACAAAATCAGAAAATCGCACACACACACACACACAAAAACATGTTATATATTTATATATGAGTTACAGTACACCAAATATATATAGTTAAAAATCTTAAGCAATAATTTAATCATTGTTTTCTTGATTTATTGTTTTAAAAATAAACCTTATCAAATAAGAACACTTACACAGTGTGCCTTTCCTGGTAAAATTAAGGTTAAAAGAATAATAATAACAATCCACACTGTACATAGAAACTACACAAATTTGTAGGCACATTTCACATTTTCATTTTCAGACATCAATTTCTTCATAAATTTCTTTGATCTGAGTTATAAGTTAAATAATCATCAAAGGTCTCCTGAATCAACTTTTAGCCAATTTTGCTAATTATTTAAACAACCAAAATGACCATTTTCTTCCTGGTTTGGAATTTTCCTTTAAACAGAGCAGTTGGGCATCATCTCCAGTCAGGATTTGTACTTGGAGGTCTTCAGAAGGTCTTCTCGCCCAGGAAAGGAGAAAGTAGCTGGTGCTTTATACACTAAGGAAATCAAATTACATTATTACCTACTGAAGGCTTGGGTAATTCATGCATCTATAATGAACAAACTCAAGATTAGAAAATAATAATTAAAAAGACTAGAAACCCGTCTCAGCAAATAAACATCCATATTCGAATACTTGTATATTAATCAGATGTTATATTAAAATTTATGGCATTTGGCACACGTCCTTATCCAGAGTGACTTACATTTATCTCTTTTATACAAGTGAGCAATTAGTGGTTAATGCAACTTGGTGGTGATGGGAATCGAACCCTGATCTTTCACATAGCAGTCCAACACCTTAACCACCGCACTACCACTTCACTGATTATACTGATAGTCAAAGGTGGGTAGAGTATCCACAATCTGTACTCAAGTAAAAGTACAAGTACTTATGGAGATATTTACTCAAGTAAGAGTAAAAAAGTCTCAGATGGAAAAAACTACTCCAGTAATTAGTTACTAGTTTCTTCTAATTTGACTGACACGAAGCAAAAAAAACCCTGAATTTTAAACTACTTGTCCAGTTTTTACGTCTTGTCTCCTGCAAAGTCTCTCTGTTCTAATTATATAAAACAGATTAAAGTATAGTAAAGTCAGTCTCAGTCCTGTGATGGACATCAACATGAAATCAACTGTCATTTACAATCACATCTCAAACACACACACACATTTTTTAACAGTTTTTTTAACATTTTATCTTTATGTACATGGATTATTTATGTAGGAATAAAATAACTTTTTGATTTTCTATGAATGTTCTAAACTTTAGTCAGGTTCCAAAAAAAAAGACTGACGAACAATTCATATCAACTAAAATTAAAAAAAATATCTTATTTATTACCATCTGACAGTAATAGGGGAACGCCGCTAATTGTAGTGAAGATAAAGTGAAGTTTTTTTTTAAATAAAAGAATAAAACTAGACATCCTTTAATATACTCTAAAAGTAAAAATTACCCCCAAAAATGTACTCAAATAAATGTAAAAAATTAAATGTAATTCGTTACTACCCACATCTGCTGATAGTACGTACTATTTTTCCATAATTGCAGAATTTAAACATATTAAATATTGTTTTGCATAAGACTCTTGTATGGAAAAATAAACTAATTAACTAATTTCATGATTTAATTTTATGGTTGGAACATTTTGTACATAATTATGTCCAAAATAGGACAATTTATTATTAAGCTAATCCTAAGGTTGACTTGACTTAAGAAAAGTTTTATATTTTATATCCAACAGCTCTACAATATTATTATTATTATTATTATTATTAGTAGTAGTAGTAGTAGTATTAGTATTATAATTAATAATTATATTAACCACTTTATCTAGCATGAAATTTTTCACTTCTTTTTTTCTATGTATAGAAATATAACGCTGTGCTGTCTAATAAAGAAGAAAACTTGCTAGAATTAAAACTTATCTTTGACACTATCAGATGGTCTAGACATCCTCTCAGTGGGGAAGCTGAGTGATAACAGTGACAGGTAGCAGATAGCATGTTTTTTTTTTCTCTCTCTCTGTTTATTTGCTTGGTTTGTGTGTTTTTTTTAATTGAGCCAGTAGCTTACTTATTACCCACTTCTTCACAACTATTAGTAATTTTTTAAATCATAGCATATCATACTTGAATTATTATAAAAGTGTATAATATTTGTTTCTAAGTATAGTTATTTATTTTTTTGTTTAATTTTAATCGTTTTATTAAAATTTCTGTGGCACATTTTGTTGCGTAATTAATTTCTTAACCTTGTTACAAAAAAATATAATTTATAAAATAATAAAATACAATAAAATATATAATTCTAATAAAAACAAAATTCTTCATAAGTTACTCACTTCAACATTGTCTTTTTATCAGCAATAATAATAAAAAATAACTAATTAGCGAATAAGCAGGTATAGAAAATGAATGAATCTAATAGTAAAAACTAATAAGTGTGTAAGTTAATAATTGTACATGGGAAAAATAAGGTTAGCTTATATTAAAGTGGTAGCATTGACTTAACATTGTATTGCTTATAAAATCAGGATATCACATGAACTAGTAAAATGTTTACCATCCAGGTTATAGAAGACTTTATTTAAGTTGTATGACCAGCACTAGGGTTCTAGTCGAAGCAAAAGAACATTTAAAAACATTTTCGACCATTTTTCCTTCAATAATGAGAACCTGATCACGTATAAATAAAAGAATTTGGATGATCATAGTGATAAAACTATGATTACATCATATATACCATAACAACACACAACCTATAGTTAAACACAATTGATACTGTTTAGACATTAAACAAACAATATATTCTATGTACACGTGAGTTACAGATTAATTACCAGTGATTGTGAGCAAGCAGTGTGCTTTTAAATAGACCGAAAAAATCCTTCATGCTCCTGAATGTGTTCCTCTAGAGATCAGTTGTGTGCAGAAGAAACAAAATCAAGAACCAAGTGCAGGTTATTAGCGTAAAGCAATAAATGGTGCTGTTTTCAGGGTCTGTGTATGTGTTATAACACCAGCAGGTAGAGGAGCCACAAAAGGACACACAGGGTGCCGAAGCAGGTTTGCCAGTCCAGTTTAAGGGTATCAAAGTCTGAGCAGCCATTACCTTTGACCTGCAGCACAGAGCTGGAAGAAACCGTGCCGGCTGAGTTTGAGGCCTTAACCAAATACTGGCCCGAGTCTCTTTCTGAAGCTTTCTCAATGAACAACACATGCTTGCCTTCTTTATGGGACAGTGACATGCGCTCGTCACTGCGCACTTCCTGTCCGTTCTTGAACCTGAAGCAACAGAGTGAATGGTCACGTCACACGCTCACAGCACAGCAAAAGAAACCAAAAAAAAAACCAGAGACAGTTAGGGGTTATGTTAAAAAATGGTGATGTTAAAAGCTAGAAACAGGGTGCCCCCTGTCGACTTCACCTCACAGCATATTATGGGATGTCCAGCTACTATTTAACAACCACGTGTTACGGTTATTGCAGCTCGCTTTTAGAAAGAATTGTTTAGTAGTACAAATGTTGGTACTTTAGCATAACTGTTATGTATTAACTTTTACTATTTTATCTGTAATTTAACCAAGTCTTCCTGGTCTACAGATCAACAACTCATAACCATTTGAGCCACCAATGTGTCAGCATTTTTTGTGTTGAAGGGAAGGCATGATGCAAAAGATTAATTTTACCATTTGTAGAAGTGTACTAGTCCTTATGCTTTTGTACTGTGCATTATTATGTCAGTAGAAATGAGCACATTCATTTTTTATTTAAAAAAAACTAGATTTTGGAACATTGACAGACCAAAAGCAGCCGAGTTCTGAAGAAAAGCTGTGACAGGTTCTGGAAGAAGCCTGGGACCATTGGCCAACAGTTACATACATATATGGCGACTTACATATATATTTTTTTTTACAACTTAATGGCTTTGTTCAGGGGCCTAACAATGGTAACTTGGTGCTGGAAATGGAACCTCGGTTAACTTAATTTAAATGCCTTTATTTATTTATTTAGTTAAACAAATTAGGTAAAATTTGTTTCTTCGCATATCCCGTAGAATTAAGTTGGGGTCAGAGCGCAGGGTCAGCTATGATGCAGTGCCCTGGAGCAGGAAGGGTTACGGGTCTTGCTCAAGGACCCAATAGTGCTGGTGACTGGCGGTGAACCCATATCCATGAACTCATGGCGGTGAATCCACATCTTTCTGGTCTTCAGATCAACAACTCAGTGCCTAAACCATCTGAGTCACCACTGCCCACTGCAGTTTCCAAAAACAGAATATGCATTTAATATAATTTTCACTAATTAGAAAACTTTACTTTATATAGTAACATGTGCCTAAGATGTTCACACACTGTTGGACTTTACTTAAGAATTAAAGCCTGGTCCTTCTGTTTGTTGTAAGTGGTAGCAGCTGCTGATGAGTAGAAGTTGACAAGGGTGAGTTAACATGATATGACATGATAAAAGAGGGTGAAAACAAATGAAGGAAACAAAGAAAGGAAATGTGTGTTGTTAAGATTGACAAAGTTAACAAAATTGAGGAATTTAGTATTAAAGTAAAAAAAAAAAAGTTAGGAATGGAGCTGGAAATGGAACACAGTTTAATGTGTAGTAGTAATGACAAACGTGGATTTCTAGTTATATAGTTTTAATATCATGCAAAACCAAAGAAATCAACAAAACAGTTTATTTTATATATATAAATATAGTGACTGTATAAACTCCTGCAGTCACTAGGAACAGTGCCTTTAACTAAAAGTCAAAAATATTATTTGTTATTATTTTCTTTATTATTAAATAGAAAAGAGTTACAAGTTATATGATTTATGCCAAACCCTTGCGAAGCAAGTTACATTCTAGGGGTTGAGTTTGTTATAAGCTACCCACCAAGTTAAAGCAGGTTCAGGGAATCCAGTGACTTCCACTTCCAAGGTCACCGGAGAGCCCTCCATTACTACGGCATTAGACAAGTGTTTGGAGAAGTTAGGGTTGTGCCCTGCTGCTAGGTTCCCCATTGCTTTGGCACTGCCTGGGCGCTTTATTTCCTCGCGGATGGCTGTAGGCCTGCACAGCTCTGGCTCCTTTTCTGAGGTTAATGTTTTAAGTGAAGCATGCGTGTTACCAGCCCGAGCAACAGAATGTCGGGCCAAGGCAGGTTCATGCACACACTCCTGCACCTCAATTCGGCTTTCATGCATGGAGTAAACGGTTTGCTGGCACTCAGGAAGGCCCTTCGGTTTGCTACTCTTTAGGATGCTGGAGATTGTGCTAGAGACCAGTGTGGGAGTGGGAACATTAAGCGGACTATGCACAAATGAGGAAGATTCTGCTCGGAATCGGCTAGCCAGGCCTGTCGTAGGTGATGGAACACTTTCTTCAGGCCGGAAATGGAGTGGATCACCATGTCTGGAGTGACACTGCTGGCTGTAGTGGCTTGTGTGAATGCTGTGCGAGCTCACGCAGTAGCCGTCATCCAGATCGTTTTCGGATTGGACCATGTTGGACTCTGGGGTTTCTGATAACGGTGGCAGAGAGATGTCATCTGGTGATGTGCACTCATACTCATCGTTAGACAGTGACTCTTCACTCAGGAGATCAGGATGGAAATCTTGATGGAAACCAGAGTCTGGTGCACCCCTGGAGAAAAGTTCCTCCTCTCCGGGAAGCGGTACTTCCCTCTGTGAGAAACAAAAGTACACATTGTTTAAGGGTCAACATTTACATTAAACAAGCACGAATGGATGTGATGTTCAGGTCCTTTTTGTCATATAGTGGGATAAAGGGTGAACTCAAACTCACACACCTTTGCATCTGAGTTTAGTGTGTGTGCGGCAGTGTGTGATCCTCTGGGACCTGCTGGCTGTTTGTCTGGCCTGGGAAACTCTGAGCAGCTGGATGTTGTATGCAACTCCCACTCAGCAGGTGAAGGTGTGTCCTGAGACGGCCTTTTGCTCTGCTGAAGTATGAAGGTCCTCCGGTCTTTCTCCAAAGGAGAACTTAACATGCTGAATGTGTGTGTGTGTGAGAAGGAGGTGTGTGTTTGCTCTTTTCTCCCCACTGTGGACTTTTTTGTGATGGTCTGCACAGTGCTCTTTGAATAATCCTCCTGTGTGTAGCACCGTGTCTCTAGGAACACTTGACGTGGCTGTTCATGCTTGTCATAGCTTTGGGATTTAGTTTCTTGTTTCTTGTTTTCTGCTTTCCTGGTGACCACGTCGTCTTTGGTGGCACCTGGTCCCATTATCTCAGGCGTGTGGCCAGTCTCTTTTGCCTCAGGCTGTTTGGATTACAAAATTAGTTTAGAAAAGGAAACTTTTCAAATTTAAAATTTTCCAGTAATTTGTGATTAATACTTACAGTTTCTATGGTGTCATAGGTCTTGTTTTCTTCAGTAAATTGTGCTTTTAAAGACTCAGCCTAAGGAAATAGCATGTTTATACATCACCTTTGGTATAAAAATACTCCAAAACATTTATTTCAATGCTGGGAAAAAATAATAACAAATTAATGTGCATCTGTACATCTTTTTAAAAGAGCAGGATCTCTTATTAAGCATGAATATTTAGTTTGAAAAAAACGTTGTCATCCGAAATAGCTGATAGGCTGTAAATGTCATGGATTGAAATCAAGTATCAAGTATGTTGGATTACTACCAAGTTGCCATTGCTGGGCCCTGAGCAAGGCCCTTAACCACCTATTGCTCAGTTGTATAAATGTAAGTCGCTTTGGATAAGGACTTCTGCCAAATGCAGTGAATGTAAATGTAAGTACAGTAGCTCATGTAGTTTGTTTTACGTAGCAGCTGTAATTAGGTACTATTTTTAAGTTTGGTATTTTATTAATGTACTATTTATTACTGTACTATAAATTAACTGTACAGTAAGTTTTCTGATGTATTGTAGTATTGTTGTCTCTGGTCATGTAGTTTGAACACATTCATAAATTCAGGAGTAATGGGTTTGGACTGTGAGGGTGGGACGAAAACTTTTAGTGCTATCAGGCTACAGTTAGCATTTTCCAAAATGTCCCGCTACACCTTTAAGGGCCTTGCTCAGGGAGCCAGCAGCGGCAGCTACCACTAAGTTGTTAAGTTTGGACTGCTGACGATATAAATACAAGGTACTAAATTAATTAACTGTAAATGACTTTTACCACATCATTTTCTCTGAATTAATAATTCAGCGGTGATTAATTCCAAAGCCAGGAGAACTAGAAGTCTGTTAAAAAATATACAAATCCAAAAATAATAAAAATCTGTACAGTTTATAAACAGCTTCTAACCTGTAATTTGGCTTCCAGGTCCAATAGTCCAGTTGACAACTCCTTTATTGACTCCACTATTTCACTGTGCTTGTTAACAGTTTTCTCCATGTATCTTATCCCTTCATCAGCACCTAAATGGAAGAACATTTATCCTTAGTCACTCAAGGCATTCCTGCATTACAGCTTGGCACATTATGGCACAATATTAAACATATATTTAGGCTCAATCCCAGTTCTTTTTAATACCCCGAGCCCCTTTTCCTCTGGCCCTTGAAACAGAGTGACAAGATGTAGAAATTTAAGAAATGGGACACCACTAATATACCAGTATTAGTGAAGTGGTAGAACAGTGGTTAAGGTGTTACTTATTGGAAGATTGGGGTTTAATTTCCAGCACCACCAAGCTGTTGGGCCCCTGACAAAGGCCTTTTAACCCATTTTGCTCCATTGTGTAGAAGAGATAAATGTAAGTAGCTTTGGATAAGGGTGTCTGCTAGTCATCAGGTAAAGTTATCAGGCATAAAAATATAATGTGTGACTATTATGCAGCAGAGTACCATTAGCGAACTTTAGATTTACATTTGCAGCATTTGGCTCTTATCCAGAGCGACTTACATTTATCTCATTTATACAAGTGAGCAATTTGGGGTTAGGGGCCTTGCTCAGGGGCACAGCAGTGGTGGCTTGGTGGAGCTGGGAATCGAACCTACAATCTTCGGATTGGTAAACCAACACCTTAACCATGAGCCACCACTTTAAGTTTCTTTGAAGAAAATAAAATGTAAAATATGAAAACAGCATCGACTGTAATAAAACTGATGATTGTTGGTCATTAAATTCCAAATAAATACTAAAAAATAAGTATTAGTGGATGTTGCTGCTGTAGCTGTATCTCAGGAAATTTTCTTATGATCCTACAGTTGAAGTGTGGTGTCGAAAAATCTTCATTTTTTAACCAAAAGAGAATTGAGACAACACTACCTCTTCACATGAAGGTGCAAAATAAAGACGAAAGGGCCAAGGGGTAGAAATGGGCTTAAACCCTAATCAGTGAAGTTATATATGATGTTTGTTTCTTAATAAAACAAAACAAGTACAAAAATGTAAATGTTTCATTGTGAACAGTTTACTGTATATGTAGCCAACAAGTAATTGTAGCAAATAGCTATAATTCTAATAAGTAGCTTACCTTCTAATAATATAAAAAATATAAGCAAATTTCTTCTCAAATAGCTTCGAGGAGTTGTAGTATCTGGGTATCTGGAACTCCCGACTATACATCCACTAAATTCTAGATTTGATCCCACCCTTACTACTATAATAACTTAGACACTTCCACTACATTTACATCTACATCTACATTTCTAGCATTCAGCAGACACCCTTCTCCAGAGTGACTTTTTTTTTTATCCTCATTTATTCAACTAAGCAATTGGGGGTTAGGAGGCCCAGCAATGCTAACAATGGTGGTGCTGGAAATTTTACCCATAATCTTCCAACACATTAACTACTGAGCTACCTTTGTTCATTCAGTCACAATAATATTAATGAGATCAGACACGAAGGAGACCAATGAGGAGGTCTGGGGTCCAGTTGTTGTTCCAGTTCATCCCTTCAGTGGAAGAGCTCTGGAACACGCCAGTTCTTCCACTCCAACCAGAATAAATCATGTCCACACCATACAAAAGACAACAAATTAGGAAGGACACACTTATGTGTAAGATGTCCACAACCGTTTGGCCCTATAATGTACTATCATTTGGACTGTAGTTTATTGAGACTATTAAGGATAAGTGTGTATTTTGTATATTTAGCATTCTGTGTTGTTGTCATATCAATCCATCTCACCATGCAGATGCACTGCCAGCTCGGTGATCTGCTTGATTCTGTCCTCCTGCTGTGGGATTGTTGGACAGACAAACTTCTCGAACTGCTTTCTCAATGAGCTGATGGCTTCTTTTGTTTTGCACTCGGAGGAGTACTTGCCCACTCTCACAATGGTGGAGCTCGCTTCCTCACACCAAAACTCGTACTGCAGAACAAACCCATTAGCAACAAAAAGGCGTGTGCATAAATTTCTTTCTGGTTGTAAGGCAACAGTGCTAAACACTAAGCATTTCATTAACATGACATTTATTTCGAATCATCTATAGTTAATACATTCTAAATTCACCTATGTTGATCCTGTACTATCATAAATTGTTTTAATATAACCCCAACCACACAAACACGCACACTCCTAAAAGTTACGCACAGAAAAACAAGAACATTGGATTTGGGTTGCTGACGGAATGATCAGATTGAAGCCCCAGCATTGGCAAGCTGCCACTAGTGGGTCCTTGAGCAAGGTCCTTAACCCTTTCTGTTCCATGCCTTATATATCATGGCTGACCCTGAGCTCTGAACCAACTTTCTAAACTGGGATAAGTAAAGAAGAGCATTTCACTCTGATGTTTTTTTATATGTGACTAAATGAAATGATTCTTAGTTGATCAGGTGACATGTTTATTTCTTTAATAGATTTGGAGGGCAAGTAATTTTATCTCCACAACGCTGTTAAATCTAAAAAACCCTTAAAACTATGAAACAAAACTATGGTCTTGTCTAGTGTCCCAGCAGTAACGCCATTTTTGGATCGTTTTTAATTCCAAATTAATCTCTAAGTCATCATGATTATATAAGCATGTGTTGTTTTGGTAGGACAACTTAGCAGTAGATCACCAGGCAGTTATTTACCAAGGAGAACCCGATCAGTTTACGTATAATGACCACAGACAACTGCACAGTTAATCCTGAGATACTGAATTAAAAATGGTCTGGTGTTGAAAGAGCAGTATTTAGGGTTTTTTTCCCTTCACCTCTTCCATGGCTTGCTGTAGCTTCATGCTGAGTTCCAAGTTCTGTTTGTAGTCCTCGACTGTCTTGTCGAAATCTCCCACCTGTCTCTGCAGCTCATTGATGGAATCCTCCAGCTCTCTGGAACTGCTGCCGATCAGATATTTCTCACTACTGCTCGACAGAGTAAAGGCCTGCAGCTTCATTTTCAAAACCTGTGACAGACGAAAGACAGTTTGCTTTTTATAGTTTTAAAATAAAGCTACGTAGCTACATAAACTAGATTCTCCGGTTTCCTCCCACAGTCCAAAAACATGTATGTTGGATTGATTGGTGATTCTAAATTGCCCATAGGAGTGAGTGTGAGTGTGTGTGTGTCCCTGTGATGGACTGGCGACCTGTCCAGGGTGTCCCCCTGCCTTTCACCCTTTCAGAGACGGCTGGGATAGACTCCAGCAGATCCCTGTGACCCCGAATTAGGGAATAAGCGGGTATAGAAGATGAATGAATGGATGGATGAACGAATGGATGAATATATGAATGAATGAATGATTGTACATAAGTGAACTGTTAGTCAATACTTCTAATATTGTGTTTAAATGTTTATGAACCTGTGCTGAATTTTCTTACCTGCAACTTTTCCAAGTATATATCAATTTGTTGGAGCTGATTTTTTACAGCTTTCATGTTTCTTTGCTTCTCATTTTTCTTCATATAGTTGAATTTCAAATTGTTGATTTTCTTCTTGATGTCTTTAAATGACTCTCTGAGCTGCAAAAAAAAACAGGGAAGGGAATCAAACCAACAAACAAAATATTGTTTGAATGAATGTAAAAAACACTTGGATTCATCCTGAAATCCTGAAGATAACATCTCCATTGGGGCCAACATGATTAAAGAGATTGTGTGTGTTTTGTGTACACAGAGTAACATGGGGAAAACTCGTCCCTCTGGCAGAACAGAAGGTCAGGAAGGAAGGGGGTTGTGTTCTGTCAGTGAAGATTATTTCGATGCTTTTGATGGGGGTAGATTAGAGTGCGGAGCCATTTTTGTTCATCCTATCAGATGTTGGCAATCTCATGTGTCATCCGAGGACAGCTGCAGCCCAGCAGAAAGACCTTAATGGAGCTTTCCAACCTCCAGAGGCAGTATCACCTTTACAGTCCTCCAGAAGAGTCTGATGAACATTTTATTTTATTTTTATAATAACGGCTAAAATACATCTTATTTAACAATCCAGGTGAAAGTTACTTCACATGGTCATACAGATGGTTAAAAAGATTATCAGGTCATGAGAGGAGTTCCTGTAGCAAATTTATACTGCAGGTTGGTCTTGATTTCCAATTTCCGTTTTCGGACGTATATTTGGGATGTATTTTTTTCAAATAAAAAGAAGCAAAAGAAAAACATGACAATCAATGGACACAGTGGACAAAGACAATTTTTTTGCTAGGGTTGACGTCATTGCTTATTCAATGACGTTGATGACTCGCATTAACAGGTGATAATCTGATCTGTCTGATTACATGGTAGACGCTAATGCAGGTTTTCTGCTTACACCATCTTGGGTCATATCCCGAATTAGGTCACTTTCCTGTAGTGTTCATTGTTTAGTATTGCACAGTTTACAGTCACTTATCACTAATTCAGCTGGGACTGGGGTTTATTTAAAGCCTCTGACAGAAAGAAACAACAAATAAACAGCAGACAACATGGAAGAGATCAAGTGAAATAAATAACAAGAGTGAAGTGAGAAAGAGAGAGAGAGAGAGAGAGAGAGAAAAGAGACGAAAGAGAGAGAGACAGAGAAAGAGAGACAGAGAGAGAGAGAGAGAGAGAGGGAGCTGTGGTAAACAGTGTTATGTTCCTTAGACCCTGCTCTCTTTATAAAAGCAAATGCTGCTCCGGCTAGTTCTCACATATGCACACACACACACACTAAATGATGTGATGAACAAATGATCACGGTAATAAATCAGTGATTAGATTACTGGGGTCTCTGGACTGTCTGGAAATTAATTTAGACGTAAACATAAGAAACAAAAATGTTTTATTTAATGTTTCTTTTCTCCTTTTCTTTACATTTCCGGAGCAATAATTAAAGAAAGAAATGTGGTGATGATAATAATGATATAGATAGAGCAGATACAGAGCAGCAAGCAGCCAGGGGTCCTTAGTTTAATCCAGAAACACGATAGTTACTAAAAATATCTCAAACAAAATACCAAACTCTGCAAGGTGGTGGGTGAGGACCCCAGTGAGTGGGACAAGCTAAGGGGGAAAGTGGGACACCTGGTGACTACCTGTTCAGGCCACCAGAGGGCAACAACATTGATTTGTATAAGGGGCACATAAGCCCTAATTTATAAAGCAGAGTAAGAGTAATAACAAGATTATCTGATCACTAATAATAGCTTTATTTCTCTCTCTCTCTCTCTCTCTCTCTCTCTCTCTCTCTCTCTCTTTCTCTCTCTTCCTCTCTTCTCTCTCTCTCTTTATCAGTTTCTTTTTCTCTATCTCTCTCTCTCTTTCTTTCTTTCTCTCTTTCTTTCTTTCTTTCTTTCTCTCTTTCTCTTTCTCTCTCTTTCGTTCTTTCTTTCTTTCTCTTTCGTTCTCTCTTTCTTTCTTTCTTTCTCTCTCTCTCTTTTTCAAGGAGCTTCGAGGATGGACTGGGACTCACTCTTCTCCACTGACCCAAAGCTACAGGTTACATTACATTTGATCATTACAATATGCTGTAATTTACAATAACATGTGGTGTCCCCCAGATGAGGACGGGTTCCCTATTGAGTTGGGTTCCTGTCAAGGTTTCTACCTACTTCATCTCAGTGAGTTTTTCTTTGCCACAGTCACCTCCGGTTTTCTCATTAGGGGCAAAATTACACTTTTTTCCTGTTACTGCATTCTGTGTAAAGCTGATTTGAGACAATGTCCATTGTTAAAAGCGCAAAACTAATAAAAGTAAATTGAATTGATTTGAATTAGTCTCAGGTTCTGTTATTCTCTGTGTATGAGCCGATGCTAGGGAAACATTAACACATTAGCTCATTTATATTAATCTATCTCTCTATCCAGAGAAAGACAGATGATAAGTGACAAGAGAATCTGTTTTGACTTATAGGAGCTTTTGGTACACCTACAATTTCCAGCTTGTTTATAGCTCATGCATATTTATGAGCGTGTGTCAGCTACATTAGTATAACAGACACGACACGACCCCATGGTGTCACCACGTCACCGTGTAACAGATTTTTGCTGAGTCACCTGCCTGGGGTAAATTTGGTAAGAAGGAGTGAGTCAGGGTAATAATTTTTTTAATATATCAACTTATATATCTTATATTTGGATTTATAAATAAGGCAAAATGGATTTTTATTGCCTTATTACACCAGTCCAGAGGATGAGTGATAAATCAATTTCCTGTCATATCACATGACCTGGATACATATGGTGACATCACTCCTCTCTACTGGCTATAATAAGAATTTAAAACAGCTTTAGGCAGTTTTTTAAATTATTATTAATAAAACAGCTTACAATAATACCCCCCCAAAATTTAATATGAATAACATAGTTATAACGTATATTATTACATATGGGAAAATTGTATATACAATGGGAAAGTGGTAGCGCAGTGGTTAAGGTGTTGGACTACCAACTTGAAGACCCCGGTTTGATTCCCAACACCACCAAGCCACTACTGCTGGGCCTTTGGGCAAGGACCTTAACCCCCAATTGCTAAATGTTGCAAATGTAAATGTAACATACACTAATGTAGAAAATGTAGTGGACAATATGATATTGACAATTCATTCATTCATTCATCTTCTATACCCCCTTATTCCCTAATTCAGGGTCACAGGGACCTGCTGGAGTTTATCCTATCCGTCTCTAAAAGGGCGAAAGGCAGGAGGGGGACACCCTGGACAGGTGGCCAGTCTATCACAGGGCCACACACACTCCTATGGGCAATTTAGAATCACCAATCAATCTAACATACATGATTTTGGTCATCTCTGAAAGGACGGAAGGCGGGAGGGTTACTGAGGAACTCTGCTCTACTAAAAACTTACTTGCATAAATCGTGATGAAAAACAGACAGAAACTTTAGACATCCCCACACGAGGGAGACAAATACACACATTTATAAATGGACACACATCCTGGACATACAGCAGAAGTTGTGAAACCGCAACCAATCCATTTATTTACTTCAAATAAATCAGTTGAAATATTCAGAGCTTAATAGAGTTACATAAATAATTAAGGTAAATCTGAAGCCAAGACAGGAGTGAGACTGTGAAACTGTAATTCATGGATCATTTAAGTGTGAAAAAACATATAAACACCAAACGGAGCAAAACTAAAATACTTAAATGTGATTACGATAAAGTCTATATTACAAGAATTTTTATCTCCTTACCTTCTTCTTCCTATTATTATTATTATTAAATAAATATTCATTTATTTTAGCCTTTAATATTTAATAAACAATTTTATCAGCTATAAATATATACATTAAACATGTTATATTTGAAACTGTATTAAAATAAATAATTAACTTATTTTTCTTAAGTTGTAACTGAAATAAGGGTGAAAAAAACATTAATATTATTTCTAAGGAATCAAATAAATGTAAATGAAAGAAAATTTTGCCATAAAATAACAGCTAAAAGCATCCCTAGAATTAAGAAAATAAAGTATATAAAGTGTTTAAACCATTAAACCAACTTTTTGATTATTATTATTATTAGCCTTAACACATTTTTTAAAATATACATTTATAAATTTGACTTTTCGACAATGTAAAGGATTTTTTTAACAATAACTGCATGTATGAATTCCCACATAAACTGAACTATTGTAATAAAAAAAAAAAATAGACTAAAATATCTTTGTCCAGATTTTTATTTGTTTATATGTTTTATCATACAATAAGCTATAAAAATTCTTTTATTTTTTAGTATATTTTTGTTTGTTACTTTTATTCTTATCTGTAGTTCAGAGCAGGAGACAGAAAGGTGAGGTTTTCATATAACCTTAAGCTTGGAATTATTTTCGGAGAACTGATAAGTGACTGATAAGGAGGAACATTGAGTGTTGAAGGACAAATTCCAGAACCCCACCACCAGAGCTGGGACAGAAAAAGGCCTACAGACTAAAGAGATACCCTCTATAAATAGCTCAGAGAAGATAGAAAACCCTCCGAAGCTCCAGCATGGACCCACAGCTGTGATATGTAACTTATGTGTAAATGATGGAGGCTGTGATAAAAGTGAGCATGAACTAAGGTGATTCTAACATCTAATTTTTTTACACTCTTCTAAAACAACCTTCTATTAAAGAAAAATATTCTAAAATCCTGATTTATTTCATATTTTATGTGTTTACTATAAAAATTTTTAAAAAAGATTGCTAATATGTGTTTTAGACATTTTTACTTATTTGCTATTTTATTGGCAGATAACTCTGGTGAAATGTAGGATGTTGTAGATAAAAAAATAAAATAAATAAATAATTACAGCTTAAAATGATGAGTATGTATTAATAATATAAAAAACTAATATTATTAATGTCTTTAATGTGTTTTCACATGCTCAGGTGTTTTTGCAGAACGTTGAACAAAGAAGTCCAAACTAAGTGGCACTAGTCAGCCTAGAAATATCAGGAAATATCTACAATTCAACCAGGAAGTCATTCCCAGGATTCACACCAATGACTGACCTGATCCAGTTTTCATACGTTTCATCATTTGTATGAATGGGGATTTTCTCACCTCACTGATCTCCTCTTTAAACACGCAGTAATGCATGTTGCTCGTCAGGTTCTCCTCACACCGGCTGGCATGAGCAGCCCAAATCGCATGACCCTGACGTAGATGCTCCATTTTCTCCTCCAGTGCTTGGTGTAGCTACAAAGACAGCATAGAAACACATACCAATAAACACCTAAAAGCTGTTTGAGAATTTGTATTAACAGCTATTTTAATTATAAAGCTGCTACTGTACATACGACTTAACGGTACAAAGCTCTTTATTATAAGACCCAGCTGGTCATTTACATTTGTTGCATTTGGAAAGTGGTGGCTTAGTGGTTAAGGTGTTGGACTTCTACTAGAAAGACCAAGGGTTTGATTCCCAGCACCACCAAGACTGGGCCCCTGAGTAAGGCCCCTGACCCCTAATTGCTCAGTTGTATAAAGAGATAAATGTAAGTCGCTCTGGATAAGGAAGTCTGCCAAATGCTGTAAATGTAAATGTAAATATAAATATCTTTGGGCAGATAATAATGCTGGACCTGACCAACTGTACCAACCCCAGATCACAGCACTGCCCTTGCAGGCCTGTACACTAGGAACTAGGCATGAAGGGTGCTTCACTTTATTCACCTCTATTCTAACCCATCACTCAGGAACAGAGTAAATCTGGACTTATCAGACCACATGACTTTTTTACATTGCTCTAGAGTCCAATCTTTATGCTCGGTGGTAAATGAAAGCATTTTTTCCGATTAGTCTCACTGATTTCGCATTGTGTGTGTGGAAATGTTCTTACATAACCGTGAGTTCTACTGTTTGTTTTTTTTACGATTTGATTCCACCAACCGTTAAAGTGATCGCCAATCAGGATCATTTCAAAAAAAATTTCCGACCACATTGGTTCCTTGAAGACGATGGTTCCTCACTCTCCTTCCAGTTTTTAATAATGTGTTCAGCCCAATTTTGGTAGTTTAAGCAATCTCCTTAGATGTTTTCTTCAGAAAAAGATTAATATCTTTTCCACGACCACAGGAGGTGTCTTCTGACATGGTTGTTTATGAAATGCGAAGCTCCTCACTGCTCCTTAACTTAAATTGGGTTAAAAAGTTAAAACATAACCATCCATGTGGTAATTATCCAATGAGAGGCTCTTAAATCCAGGTGGTGACTTTTTTTTGGACAGGCGCTGTATTTGCAGCACTGTGTGATGGTTTAATGAATGAGGTAACAGTCTGGGACTCCTGCAGTTGGAAGTGTTGTGAAAATGACTTCTTGTTCTTCACCAGATGGTGCTAATGATTTCAGCTCCCACCGAAAGTCGATCTACAGATTACTAATTAAATTAATCAAATGAATCAGTGGAAGAAAATTAAATACATTCTGCCCCCCTAAAAAAAACTCACCGGTTGCTGGACAGTGCTGGTGATATCAGCTGCCAGCGACACACACAGTTTGTAAAGATGGCGGACGTGATTCTGTCGCTCCTGGTGGTGGCTGAGCTGGATCCTGGCCTGAGTCGGATCGTTTGATCCCTTTAACAGGTCGGCTTTTAACAGGTTGTCCAACTGAGGATAAAAATATGCTTATATCATATTAATCAAAACTAATTTCTTACATTTAAAAAAAGATGAGTTTTCAAATTACTAAAGCCTATTTTTTTGGCATTTTTGACTATATTTATAGGACAGACAGAGATTAAATGGGGGAGACAGAGAGAAAGGGGTGGGACCAGAAAGGACCCAAGCCAGAGGTTGGGTGCCGGTGCCATTTGGGTGCCGGTGCCATAACCCATTACACCAGGGCACCAGCCAACTAAAGCCTATTAACGGTTATTTGTACAGTATAATTACAGATATTATTGCAATATTTAAAACCACAAAAATTAACTTCACCAGAAAAGCATAAATTTACAGCAGAAAGATAAACAGTATACAAACAAAGGTTTTTAGGGTTTTAGAACGTCTTTATATGCATTTATATGCATTATTACATTATTATTCTTAACCTTAACTGCAACTGAAAGAATCAAATAATCTTCCAGCATGACAATACCACTGTGCACAAAGTGCTGAGCTCCATAAAGACAAGCTGTGTTCTAAGTTGGGGTATGTTCTAAATTGGATATGTCATTTCTTCGATTCTGACTCAACCCTCTTAAACTGAACACCTTTGGGATGAACTGGAACCCCGACTGAACCCCAGACCTCCTCAAATCAACATAAGTGTCTGATCTTACTAATACTATTGGAACTGAATGAACACAAATCCACACAGTCACATAACCCAATCTAGTGGAAAAGGTTTCCAGACTGGAGGTTTATTATAGGAGGAGGAGTGAGATTAAATCTGGAAAAGGATGTTTAAAAACACACATGTATTTGATGGCTAGGCATTCTGACATTCTATTTACGCTAAAAACTTGATTAGAAAACCAAAGTGTTTTTCGTCAGATTTAGACCTGGTTAAATACCATCTAAGGGAATTTTTCCTTGCCACTGTTGCCCCAAACTTGCTTTACTTGTGTGTGAGTGTGAGTGTGTGGCCCTGTGATGGACTGGTGACCTGTCCAGGGTGTCCCCGTCCTGCCTTTCACCCTTTCAGAGACGGCTGAGATAGTTTCTAAACACATTCAGGAAAATGGGGACTTTATCTAGATCTAGAAAATAGTACAGAATATTAATAAAATCCCTTTATTAAAAAAACATACTGTTTTAACATTGACTTTAAAGTAAATGGACCGTTTAGGATTGATTTATTAGCTTTCAGTGATGTTGAACTCAATTGTGCATTTTTTTTTTCTTCATCCATTTTTCTTAAAATCAATCAACCCGTCTGAGACTAAACAAACTGAAAATAATCGTTTTTGTCTGCCTTTTTTAACACTCTCAATGGCATGTGCTTATTTCTTCTGTTTAGCACCACTGGTTGCTGACACTAATGGAGAAGTGTGAGAGATCGATAAACCGTGACATTACCTCTTGATACACTTGATGGAATTTGACTGCGACGCTGAGAACAGTCTCGTTCGCCCGAATTTTATCCCTCACACGCTGGTGCACCACGAGGAGCTCGCTGACCCGCTCGTTTTTCTCTTTGGTGGGGATTCCTTTCAGCGACAGCAACTCCGACGTCTTGACCAGGAATTCCACTTCAGCGTTCAGTTGCTGTAATGAAAGTTAATAAAGACTAAATAATCTTCTATTCTCTACATCCTCTTCACTCACATCCACTAACTTCATGTCCTCATTTATCGCATCCATATACCTCCTCTCTGGTCTTACTCTTTACCCTCTGCCTGGTAGCTTCATTTCTAACATCCTTCTACCGATATATTCACTATCCCTCCTCTCTACATGTCCAAAAGGCTAAATAATCTGTCCTGCATTAATGGACATAAAATAAATAGAAATATAATTAATTTTGCATTGATTATTATTATCTAAGTAATAATAGAAAAAAAGATTTTTTTATATTTCTGTATTTTTATTTATACAAATTATTTTCATTAAATTAAAAAAATAATATTATATCTATATTATTACTTTCAACATGGAAATATCACTTTAACCCTAAATATTTCAGCAGTCTTTATTTCTATGTTGGTCAACAAAAAAACCATCAGACACAATGGGTATAACCAAAAGTACGTGGACATCTTACCAGCACAACCCATATACGTGTGTCTTCCCAATTTCACAGTTGTATAGAATGTCTTTGTATGTTGTAGCATTATATTCTACCTTCACTGGAACTACAAGACCCAATACCCCTGTCTACAAATCCTCTGATCTCCATGAAGACATGCTGTGGAAGAACTCTCATGTCTTGCACAGAACACTGATTCTGACTCAACCCCTTTAAGCTGAACACCTTTGGAATGAACTGGAACCCAGACTGAACCCCAGACCTCCTCATCTCAACATGATCTCACTAATATTATTATGAATAAATGATCAAATCACATGTCACATGACACAATTTAGGGGAAAGACTTACCAGAAGACCGGGGGGTTATTATAAGAGGAAGTGTAATATTACATCCGAAATAGGATGTTCAAAAACACATATGTATGTGATGGACAGATGTCCTAATACTTTTGGGTATATAGTGTATTTTTTTATATATATAAAAAGAGATATTTTATATTATAGTGAGTGTGTAAAGATTTCCAGCTTTACACATACCAAAAACTGTGGCTTGGCGGAGTCAAATCTCTCCTGCAGCTTCAAGACACTCTGAAGATCACTTCCCAGGTCAAGTTTGGACGCTGGAGCAAGACTTCCTTCCAGAGACTTCAGTTCATTCACAACCTGTAAGCAAAGCACACCTCCCCATTACCAAAGCCAGATTATTTCCATCCGCCATCATCGTTTCTATAAAATAAATCCAGGGCTACTTTTTTAACTTGATCTTTAAATTTTTTCCACTGCTTCTTTAAAGACTTCAGTTGACTGTAATGGAGCTGCCATGACGTCCACAGTTCCGTGAGCTCAGCTTTTTTCCTGCTCAGATCGTCTGTGGTCTTTTCCACAACATGAACTGCTGTTTTGATGTTCAGACTCTCGTCCAGAGTCTCGTTCATCTGTAATCAGCAGTAAGAAATAGAGTAAATGAGTGGGTATAAAATTTATGTAAGTAGCCTTATTTATCCAGGATAAAATTTAGTGAGATAAAAGTGACCTGGTAGAGTCAGCAGTAAACACACACAATTAAGGTATAAAAAAACCTACAGTGGTGAGCATTTTTTGTGGTGAGCAGGCTAATAATAAAGAACCTGAAAGCTCATTCAGAAGGAGAGTTTGTGAAAAAGGTGCCTTGGAGTTTTTAGCAGACAATGTAAAAAGAGAAGCAGGTTCAACCATCGCATTAGAGAGGTTAGTGATATCATTTAGGATTGGCCCTTAAGGGATGTTACAAAAAAGTAAATGGCCCTTGATTGAAAAGTTTCCTGAAATGTAACTGACCATATTTGAGAAGTTGATAAAGTTGTTGCCCTGGTCCTGCATGGAGAGGAACCTCTGTAGGAACAACTGCCATCGTACATCCATGTCCTCCTTCATGGCAGCCCCGTGTCCCATTTCCTCATTTTCTTCCTCTGCTTCGGGTCTTTTTTTATAGAAATCCAATAAAATCCTAATCTGATCTTCAACCTAACATCACAAACATTATTTACACAAAATTGTCATACAAGGAAATGTTTTTGTCTCTTCATCAAGATTTAAATTGCTTTATTTTGCCTGTAAAATATTCTCAGAAATAAAGCCAACAAATGTAAGGAAATGTAATGAAGCACCTCTTTGGCAGAAGATAAAAAGCTAATGTAGCTGCTGAGGCTCTCCCGTCGTGTGGAAATGTTTCTTTGCAGTGTCGTCAGCTGCTCTTTCAGCACAGCGACGCGGTTGGAGATCTCCACTGCCTCAGAGGAATCCAGCTTTCTCAGTTCCTTCATCATTCCCTCTGTGGCATCTGATTCTGCCACAATGCTCTGCAAAAGAATAACACATCTCACCTTCTCTGACAGTTTCTTAAGAGTCAATAATTTCAGCATGGAACTGTAATGAATAAATAAAAAAAATAGCAGGGAACATTTGGATTTTTTTTCCAATTAAAAATTAAACCCTTTTGTAGAAGACCTACAATTGCAAAATAAAAAATAATTACAATCAAAATAATTACTTATAATTACTTATCAAAGTAATTACTCGAGTAAGAGTAAAAAGTATTAACGTTTAAAGTTACTTGAGTAAAGGTTACTGCAAACAGAGTTCAAAATTTTTGCAGATTCATTCATTCATTCATTCATTTATCTTCTATACCCGTTTATTCCCTAATTCGGGGTCACAGGGATCTGCTGGAGTCTATCCCAGCCTGAAAGGGTCACACACACACACACACACACACACACACTCACTCCTATGGGCAATTTAGAATCACTAATCAATTTAACATACATGTTTTTGGACTGTGGGAGGAAACCGGAGAACCCGGAGTAAACTCACGCAAGCACAGGGAGAACATGCAAACTTCACAAAGAAATTGAGCTCACCTGTGTTTGTGTGAAGATCTCCAGGTGTTTGCTGAGCACCTTTTCTGCCTCAGAAAGCGAGAAACCAGGCTCTGTACAATTGGATAAGACACCATTACTGCTCTTAATCCAGCTGGAGACCTGAAAAGAGGAAAATGTTTAAAAAAAAAAACAGTCAGATTGCAACAACCAATAGGTTTTATGTATATATTCGAGTTGTAAAGATAAACGTTGTATGTTGTATCAATGTAGCATGATGGCACTGGAAGCAATAAATATAGTATATATACAAAAAAACCCAATTTTGGGGTAAAACTTACTACCCGATGCAATGGGTTAAAATAACCCAACAGGTAGGTGCTATATCACCAAAAACAGTATGTGCTACCAGTGTTGGGCCCTTGAGCAAGGCCCTTAACTCTAGAATTTTGGTGAAGTGGTAGTTCAATGGTTAAGAATTGTTTCTAGCAGCACCAGAGGTCCTGATCAAGGCCATTAAACCCCTTCAATTGGATTAATGCCAATCACTCTAAAGAAAGGACGTCTGCCAAATGCTTGAAATCTTAACTTTACCTTACATTTACAGCATCTGGCAGATGCCCTTATCCAGAGCGACTTACATTTCTCTCATTTAAACAACTGAGCAATTGGGGGTTAAGGGCCTTGCTCAGGGGTCCAGCAGTGGTGGTTTGGTGAAGCTGGGAATCAAACCAACAATCTTCAGGTTGGCACTCCAACACCTTAACCATGAGCCATGAACTGTAAGTTATAGTCCAACGCACCATTGGAATTTTAAAACAAAACAACAACACTGGAGCATAAGTACAGCTATAATTTAGAAAAGCTTCTCTACCTTTTCCTCCAGGTCATCAAAAGACGTCAGCAACTGCTGTTTCTTCCCAGTAAGTTCCCTATAGGCTTGACACTGCTGGCTCAGCCCGTCTACCCGCTCTCTGATGTATCCCAGCATCCTTTGGACACCTTCAACTTGGGCACTGACATAGAAAACATCTAAGCTTAGTATGACAATAGCTTTACATATTATAGTAACTGAAGAAAAATAAATCTCTATAATTTTAGCAATATTAAGGGTTTAACTTGTGGCTGGACCAAGAATTATAACAACCCAGATGTATTGAGGTATAAATTGCAATGTTTAGGAGCTACACTGGCTTCAAAATCTTGTCCTACTGATACCACAAATCTGTAAAAGTAAATTTGATTTACTTATTTATCCAAGAAAGTCTAGTTAAGATACGATATCTTTTCTACCAGGAAGTCCTGGCCAACAAATACAAAGAAAATTCCAACTATGAACATTTTAAAACAGCATTATATTGTTAAAGTATCAGCTGATAAATCTCTCACCTCTGTGGACCAAGCTTCTGTAGTATGAGTTGTCCCCGTTGAAGCGGTTCAGCCGCTGCTTCTTTAATATTGCGATGCAGCATTTCGTGCATCTTCGCCAGCTCGGTTATCTGCATAGTCTGAGTCCTCAAACCCTTTACGGTGCTCTCAACGTTTCCCAGGAGTTCGAATGCCTAAAAACCACAAAGATGCAAAGAAATATGCTAAATGCTTAAGATTTAAATAACATTAATGACCAATAGAACAGTGTTTATCAATAAATTACATCTGAAATCTCCTTCCTCTATCATGTCATCTAGCATATAGGCATATAATGAAGCAAAATTTCAGATATATAGACTTTTTACATCATCTGATTATCCACTTTCTTCTTCTTTCGGCTGTTCCCTTTTAGGGGTCACCACAGCGAATCATCTGTCTCCACCTAACCCTTTTCTTTACATTCCCTCTACATCACTCACACCCACTAACTTCATGTCCTCATAAATCACATCAATATACCTCCTCTTTGGTCTTCCTCTTTTCCTTCTGCCTGGTAGCTTCATTTCTAACACCCTCTTACCGATATATTCACTGTCCCTCCTCTGTACATGTCCAAAACCACATCAATCTGTCTTCCCTGACTTTCTCCTCAAAACATCTAACATGAGCCGTCCCCTAATGAACTTGTTTCTAATCCTGTCCAACTTTGTTAATCCCAAAGAAAACCTCAACATCTTCAGCTCTGCTATTTCCAGCTCTGCCACCTGTCTCTTCCTCAGCTCCACTGTCTCTAAACCATTATCTGATTATCCACCTAATTAATAAGACTCCCTCTTTAACATACTATCAGTAATGATTAAAGAATACTGCACCATGGTTGCAAATAGAGTCATTAGCTGGTGTTTCACTGTAATTACATAGTAGTTACACAGTAATTACAACTACAGTTTAACTGCATCTCTCTCATACTTTATTAGCGCTGCTGAAGAAGCTGTTGCTCTCGTGTAGCTGTCCCAGTCGACACAACATCAGATCCCTGAACTGGTCATTTGTCTTGTGAAGATTTCGACTTTTCTCTGAGATGGAGTCAAGCTTTGCATGATAACTGAAGGAAGAAAGCTCAGATGCCTGCTGGAGAAGACGTTCAGCCAAAAGGGTCCATTGCTGCAGAGAGAATTTTAAACATCAGATTTTAGTACGGAGAATGAACATATAAACAGACAGGAATAAATGTTGTAAATGTAATAAAGTACACAAATCATAACTCAACATGATGCATCCATCACCATGCATCAATAAAGGTTTATACACACAGTTACTCCTGGTGACAAAGCTACAGGATGTCATTATTTTTAATGAGCCATGGTGACTTATAGCGATGGGTGCTTGCAAAAGTTTGTGACTAGATGAGGGCGTGTCCCGCGATGTAACAATGTTGGAAAATGTTTAACTTTATTCAAATATTCACTAAAATAATGGCAGTAATAGTCACTTGATGCAGAGTTTTACATTAATGTCAAATCTTTTTTCCAGAATGTTCCATTTAAGTGGCAAGAAAACTGTTTCGTTGTCAAATAAAATGCTGGTCATTACTATGGCAACCAGAGGTAGAAAAGCCTACTGGTGATATCATAGCAGAGCGACTCGAGACTTGCAGCGCTGAAATTGCTGAATGTTTGAACGTAGCATCAATGTTATGAGCGGTATTTCTAAATCTTGTGTATTGTCCCAAAGCCAGAAACTTCACATCTGTAAACATTTCCCTTGTGTGTATTTTTTTCTACTGCAACAACTTTTGGCATGTGTTGAAAGGATTTAACTGTCTTTCCACTCTTTCATTCTTTCATATATCCAAGCTTTGTGAAGAGTTAAACAGTTTCTACATCCGGGCTGTGGATTTTTTCCAGCTCCTCCAGGGTTAAACTTTGTTCCTTGGTTGCTTCTTTGACTAACCATCTTGTTATCTGGTCAGTTTTGTTTTGTAGAGGTGCAGTTGTGCTAATTTTTTAAGTGCCTGGTGGTATTTCGGAAGTTTTTAAAACCTTTCAAATAGCAATCCAGAATTTCCTGGCAGAACTAATTAAGTTGGGTGGGGACTTAATTATCAATCAAATCTGATAGGTAAATCATATCAAATTGATTATTCTCTACATCAATAAATGTAATACTCTTCATTTCGGTTCCAGCATCTAACAGTAAATACATTAAGAATTTCAGTAACAGGCAGCACGGTGGCTTAGTGGCCTTCTGTGTGGAGTTTGCATGTTTTCCCTGTGCGTGTGTGGGTTTACTCCGGGTTCTCTGGTTCATCCCACAGTCCAAAAGCATGTATGTTAGATTGATTGGTGATAATAAAAAAATTGCCCATAGGTGTGAGTGTATGTGTGTGGCCATGTGATGGACTGGCGACCTGTCCATGGTGTCCCCCTCCTGTCTTTCGCCCTTTCAGAGACGGAGGATAGATTTGGGATAGACTCCAGCGGTTCCTCAGGACCCCGAATTAGGGAATAAGCGGGTATAGAAGATGAATGAATTTAGTAACTTCTGGAACATTTATTTTTACCTTGGCTTGGAGTTCAAATTGTTTATGCTCCTGCAGTAACTCCTCGCTTTCAGTCAGGGATGAACCCAGCTGATTCTTTTCCAAGTACGGGTCAGCATTTTCTTTAAACCAACGTGTTACCTGCATAGCAAAATGGATATGAAGGAGGACAACAAACCATTTCTTAGATTTTAAGGTACAGATATTCAAAAGCAAGAAAAGAACAAGAAGCTTTCGGTCCAAGCAGTAGTTAGCAACAATTTACATGGCTCTATGTCAAAAGATGTCCAATGCCTTATACACCATTTTTCAGCATAATGCATGTTTTAAATAAACAATTTTTTTTTAGATTCTGAATTACGTGCAGGAAATACTCTGTGTTGATTTCTTGCTATTACATACACAACAAATATGATTAACATTAATAGCCTTTGACAAACAATTATTCAGCTTAATGTAATTTTTTTTTTTTCCTTTTATTATCCAACTAAGTTATGAAGGGATAATAGCATTGCTTCGGGGTCCAGCAGTGGCAGCTTAGTAGTAATGCTGGAAATGAAACCCCACAATCTTTCGATTAGCAATCCAACACTTCAGTCAATGAACTATTACCTCCCCTATAATCCAAACATATCGGGACACCTGACTATTACATCCACTTGTGTGTTTTGTTTTAAACATCTTATTTCAGATTTAGTCTCATTCTTACTCCTAAAATAAAATCCAAACATCTGGAAAGACTTTTTAGTAGATGTTGTAGAATAGCTGTATAAATATACCACTTAGCCACAATAGTATTAGTGAGATCAGACACCATTGTTGAGGTGAGGAGGTCTGGGGTTCAGTCAGTGTTCAGTGGGGTTGAGTCAGAGACAGGACACTCAAATTCTTTCACTACAAATATAACAGCATGTCCTCATGGAGTTCAAGGGTTTTGTGCACAGGGACATTGTCATGATGGAACAGTGTTTGGGTCTCTTAGATCCAGTTACATCCAGAGATATTGTAAACAATGGGGGAAGACTGACACCTGGAAGATAAGGGTTTGAATCCAAGCTCACTGTCTTTAATTAAAAGTGTTTTATAGTGTAAAAATCTGCCTACATCTTTTAAAATAACATTTTCTCAACAGCCATATTTGTTTTGCTAGTTCTACTATACTCCTCCATCAAGTCACTTACTTCCTGTTCCTGTCTCTCCCACTCAGAGATCCTGTTATTTACTTCCTGATTGCGGACTTGTTGGGCCATATACTGGTCCACTGTCCGGCGCCTGTCTTGCAGGAGCTCCATCAGTCCATCCACTTTCCTGTAGCTCTTACGAGCACCACGTGCCCCGCTTCCGTACCTGAGTGCCTCATCAGCCTTAAAGCTCTTGAGGAAATCCAACAACTCGTAACTTTTATTCAGTGCCAGCATGGACTTCTCCAGGAGTCCTGAAGGGTCAAATGAATAAATGAATGGAATTAGCTAGCAGACGAATACAGGCAGCAATAATGTCTGACAGATAAATGAGCTGATAGAAATATAGAAAGACAGACAGATACAGATATGTAATACACAGACAGACAGATCATGTAGTATAGACAGATAAACAAACAGACAAACAGACAGACAGCAGTGGACATCAAATAGAAATATCTAATCCAGATACAAACAAATGAATAATGCACAGTATGTGTGTGTGTGTGTGTGTGTGTGTTGTCAGCCCACTCGCCTCTCCTCATGTCGCTGTATTTGTGCTCCAGCTTAGTTAAACACACGTCAGCGCTCAGCTCGCGTCCAGAACGCTGAAGTTCCTCTGCTTCATCAATCTTAATGGCAAACTGCAGATACACAGAGAGAAAACAAATACACACTGATTAAAGTCATTCATTCGTTCATTCATCTTCTATAACCGCTTATTCCCTAATTCGGGGTCACAGGGATCCAGCCGTCTCTGAAAGGCAGGAGGGGGACACTCTGGACAGGTCCATCTCAGGGATGAGCAATTTAGAGTCACCAATCAATCTAACATACATGCTTTTGGACTGTGGGAGGAAACCGGTGAACCCGGAGAAAACACAGGGAGAACATGCAAACTCTGGTGCTGGGACTCGAACCCCTGTCTTTTTGCTATTAGTCCAACACCTTAACCACTAAGCCACCACTTTCCCTCAAAATTCGAACGGGAGTAATACCGTAAATCATTCAGTACCGTTACACAGATTACTCACCTCACATACTCCACTCCGCACACTAGATAGTATGGAAGTGTGTGATTTCGGACAGGAAAATAACAGTTTTTTAATAATAATTAATAAAAAAGACCTGAGAATTAAATTACAGCCTGTATTTAAAAAAGGTTGCTAAGTCTAAACTTTTTGAGAAATCGCAGTTTGGAAATAAAGTAAATTAATTACAGGCTGGAATTCTGCCCGAGTCCTGATTGGATAAAAATACACACAAGCCCGAATGTCCTCGTTTCTTTTTTTTAGTTCAATCTGTGAGAATTTAATTCCGTTTAATTTTTTTTTAATATGAGGAATTTCAGCTCAGTGTGAATTTCCAGAATTAATTTTAAATCCTGGCACATAAAAAGCCCTAAAAAAAAACAGGGGGAAACAGCTGTTACTTTAAAAGTAAATTAAGCGCACACACACACACGCACGCACACACACACACACACACACGGTTTAAATATGAAGCAAATACAAAGCAGCAACACAAACGTTGGGATAGTGTAGAGATGGACAAATGTAGTGAAGAATTCATTCTATCACTCTTTCATTTGCCTTTTTTATTCTTTTATTCTTTCTCTCTCTTTTTTTACATACTAATTTCATTCTCTCTCCATTTTCTTGCTCCTGCTTTACTCTTTCTTTTTTTTCTTAGTTTCCAGTCACTTTTTTTCACCATTTTTAATTGTCTAGATACTTTATCTATACTTTCTCTTTTTCACCTAATCTGTTCATTCCGTTTCCAGACTCTTACCCTCAGTCTCATCTCCTCGCTTTCTCTGTCTCTCTCCTATCTCATCCTTTTTCTCACCTCATGTAAAGTGTTTACTTACTATATTCTTTCTCTTTATCCACTTCCACTTTATCCACTTTGTCTTTATCCACTACCCTAATTCACTTCATTCTTTCTTTTTTCCCAATCGCTCTCTCATTTGTTCTTCCATCCTTTTTCTCTACGTATTATTTTTCATTCTTTCTTTCTTTCTTTCTCTCTCTTTGCTTTTCTTTTTCCTTTTAATTTTTTCATCTCGTCTTAACATTTTTTTTACTTCCTCCATTTATCATTTCTCTTTCTGTCCCTCCTTTTGCTCCTCTATCTGTTCTTTCCTTTCACCCTGTTTGTTGTTTTCTCCATTCTGCCACTGTAATATGTCTTATTCATTCCAAATCTCTTTCTCTCTCTATTTTTTTCTCTCTCTTTCTCTCTCTCTTTATTTCTCTCTCTCTCTCTCTTTCTTTGTCTCTCCCTTACCCTATTTTATCACCATAATTCTCTATCTCTCTATCATTCTCCCGCTCACATTTCTCTACCATTAAAGTAGGATCAGTAGCTTTGGCCCGCTCACCTCCAGCGCGTGGTCGTAGAAGTTGCAGGCCAGCTGCAGGAGTGAGCGCCGTTTCTCCAGGTGACTTACTAACATTTTCCAGGCCTCGCTGAGTGACAGAGCCATGGCTTCATACACGTCCTCCTGACCTTCTTTCTCCTCCGCCGTCTTATCCGCCTGCTCCAGCAGTGCCCGCACACCTTCTTCATTTCTCTGCCACACAGTTTCACATAAGTAATTTGTGGCAGAATTATGATTTGTGGCTGCTGCTAACAATAGATTTTTTATAAAAGGCTTAATTTGCGCTGCGCTGTATTTTACAGATTAACCGATTATCCTTTTTTTTATATATATTTTCACAGATATTTAAACCTTTATCACCTGATATTCATTCATTTATCTTTTATACCAGCATATTCGGGGTCACAGGGATCTGACCACCAGTCTATCACAGGGCCACACACACACACTCACACTCACCCCTATGGGCAATTAAGAAATACCAATCAATCTAAAATACATGTTTTTGGACTGTGGGAGGAAACCGGAGAACCCGGAGTAAAACTGGGTCGGTGGGGGGGGTTGAATAGGGGAGTGCCAATCTACAATCGTGCCTGGGCCGGCCATGTTTAAGGCATCCTATTACTAATCAAAAGTTTGAAAGTTGAAATTTCATAATTATTTAGCTGCAACTGATGGGCCCCTAGACAAGGCCCCTTACTGCTCAAATAAATAAATGTTTAAGTTGTTGGATAAGACTCACTAATTGGCTGTCATTCCTGACTGATTTATGGATTTTTAAACTCATTTATTTTATACCCTAAAATGTTTACTAGCTGTTTAAATAAAGAGAATTTCGAATAAGCATTATGGCTAAATGTAGCCAGTGATATTAGCAAACGTTATATTGTCCCTCCCTCAGTCTATAAAATGTCAGTGTTCACTGTAAGGTTTACCGTGGAACCTGCGGATTGACTCTGACAGATTACAACTACAATAGATCTGAAATACAACAGCAGCTCTGGTCCAATCTACACGGTGGATTCTGGACTTGGACAGTTGACAAAGCAGAGCACAAAGTAGCTGCTATAGGACACACCAGAGAGCAGGAGTGGTAATGAGGCCTGGAATAAAAGGGATAGTGCATTCTGTGGAAATAATATAAATCAGCATTTACTGGCAAGAGGAGGAGGAGGACATTCTGTGCAGGACGATAAAAAGAGATAAAAACAAGAACAGAGAGAGAAACGAGAAGACAAGAAGGTCATAAACAAAGTTAACGTTTTAAGTGGGACATGATACAGAACAAAGTGTAGGGGATGATGATGATGATGATGATGATGATGATGATGATACAATATTAAGACACAACCTTATAAGGAGATTTTTATTAAATTCTAAACCAGAGGGTCAGCAACCTTTAATGCTCAAAGACATTTGGGACAGTTTTCCAGAAAGGTTAGTATTGAAGTTAAGCTTAGTTGTATGTTCTTTGTTTGTTTTTTGTTTAGTTGTTATCTTGTGAATAAACATCCGAACATCAACCCTACGACTCGTAACAAGAACATTTATTTTTATCCAACTCAAGTTAACGATTATGGGCCTTGCTCAGTGGTCCAGCAGTGGCAGGGACTTAAACTGGGAATAAAACTCACAATCTTCCGATTAGCAGTTTAACACCTCAACCCTTAGGCTGCCTTTTATTAATGTCTGCCCTTTTGATAGGCTTGAGGATGTGAACTCTGTAGTGGAAACCCTGAACTGCTCAGTAATTATAATAATTAATCCTAAATTGACTTGAAAATACTTGCATTGGAGTGTGTGAGTGCCATTAAGAAAACAAGGACATCATCATTGATACCAATAATTAAATTCTTCTGAAACAGAGTAATGAGTAATGATGTCTGCTGGGTTGTTCAGGAAATGAGAAGATACTCACTGCATCAGTTAAGGTGAATTTATTTATTGAACAACAGATGGAACATATTTATAAATGTAGTAATTTTCTAATGCAGGGGACACCAGACTCGGTCCTGGAGGCATATCTGAACTAGCTAATCAAGGTCTTGCTAGATATACTTGTTATACATTTAAAGCATTTGGCAGATGCACTTATCCAGAGCGACTTACATTTATCCTTCTCAAAGATCTAAACAATTGGGGTTAATGGAATTGCTCAGGGGCCCAAAAGTGGCAACTTAATGGAGCTGAGAATAGAACCCCTAATCTTCCATTTGGCAGTCCAAGACTTAACCCTTAACCACTGTGCTACTATTGCCCACTGGTCCTGCAAGTTTTCCCTGCTCTACCCACTACTGATCACCTTGATCTAATGTCTTCCGACCAGAACCTGGAAGACACCATCTCAGACGAGGGTGGATTTGAGGAATACCAAGTGAATAAGTATCTTCCAAGCTCAAAAAACACATGTGTTGCTTAGTCTTGATTATCTTAAATTGGGACTATATTATCATCCACCCTTAAACTTGAGGATCTGAAGCTTTGGTGGTGTAAAGCAATCTTTTAAGAGGAAGTAAACAATTCTGAGAGAGTCACATTCATAATGTCACGTTTTTCAACAACACAGTGACGACTTTCTTATGTATACAGTTCATTCTGGAGCACACGTTTGGACACAATTTGAGGAAGACAGATTTTCGGTACGAGATAGTCTTCCCTGATCTACATAGTTATCGACGTCAGACCCAAAGAATGAGTGCCTATTTTAAGAAGCAAGCAGTGCAACATGTCCTGGTGCTGCTGTTGCTACAACGGTTGTTTTTGGTAATATTGAAATAAACGTGATGCCTTGTCACCTTCAGTTTCACCAGTAGCTGATCGTGTTCTTCAAGTAGTTTCTTGGATTCGTCCTGATTGTTTCCGATCTCCAGGAGGTCCGGATGAGCGTCGGTTAGCTGCAGCTGCACCAGCTCTCCACACTGCAACAACACAAACACACAAATTGACATAGAGACGACAAACCAAGGCTGTGTTTACTTACAGCTGAAACACTAGACCGCCATGTGGACTTCCTCTGAATGCCATGAACTGTGAACTCTTTCCTGCTGTCATCACAATAAACTTGGTGTATTTACCTTTTCTCTTTAGGATTATTATCTACCTGCAACAAGCAGGAGGGACCGGACTTTCATCTTTTCATCTGATTTAAGACGGTTTTGTTTAATAAATGTGTAATAAAGGTTTTGACTGCTGTAAAATTTGCCTATGGGTGTCATGAACATGCCAAGGTAAAGATGATCCTGAGTTGCTGTCACAGGTTTCATTTCATATATACTTTTGTATATGGTGTACCAGGTGTAAAGAATCCTACATTGTTTTCAGGTACAATTGCGGACCTACAGACATATTTATTACGTATGTGTAAATGGAGGGGCAGTGGTGGCTTAAATGGTTTAGGCGCTGAAGTGTTTGATTTGAAGACCAGGAAGACCTGGGTTCAAGCTCCACCATCACCAGCCTGAGTTGTTGATCTGTAGACCAGGAAGACCTGGGTTCAAGCCACAACACCGTCAGACAGCCACTGTTGGGTCCCTGAGCAAGACCCTTAACCCTTCCTGCTCCAGGGGCACTGTGTCATATCTGACCCTGTGATCTGACGCCAATTTAAAATGAGATATATATAGAAACATATTTTACTCTGCTGTAAAAAGTATATGTGACACAAACTCACAAACTCGAAACTGTAAGTAGAAAATTTCATCTCCGTCAGGAAATAATAAAAAAAAAAAGTCAATAAAATAGTGACGCTGGCGTATGTATCCGCACAAGTGGCTTGGGAAATATAGTTATTGCAGCTAGATTGATAGCTATAGAACCAACAGATCTTTCTCTTTTTCTTTTTCTTTTCTTTTATGCTGTATTGAAGATGAAATAAAAAGATTTATGGTTGGTTTAAATTCCACTACAAAACCCTATTATATAAGTAAAATATAATCTATACACAAAGGCGGGAAGTAACGCATTATATTTACATGAAAAGGTTTTTGAGTTTAGCTTTAACCAGCTTCAATTTTTTATCGTAGAAAATCTATCTATCTATCTATCTATCTATCTATCTATCTATCTATCTATCTATCTATCTATCTGTCTGTCTATCTATCTATCTATCTATCTATCTATCTATCTGTCTGTCTGTCTATCTATCTATCTATCTATCTATCTATCTATCTGTCTGTCTATCTGTCTGTCTATCTATCGATCTATCGATCTATCGATCTAAAGATCTACAGAAATGTATGTAATGTTTATGACTGTATAACAGGTAATAGTAAATGATGTGAGATTCTACAAACACAGAAAAAGATGTTACTTTAAAAATTGTTAACTTAAAAAAAAAGAGGTATGGCATATAAAAATCATGCTAGTTAGCTTTTAACCCATGCTGGGCTCTTTAAACATCTTCTAAGGGGAAGCTGAAGCTCATTGATGACCTTTCGCAGCTGTTGTGGTTCGTCTACAATGTGACACAAATACTGTAGTGGAAAGTCAGCTTCAGACATACGGACAGATGGTGAGTTAATTGTCTGTAGTGTATATTTTAAGAGAGCTGGCAACAATGATTATGCCGGCATGCATGTCTGTTAGCCTGTCGCTAGTTCTGCGGAACGTAGCTCTGTATTCAGGTGTGAGTTTTTCCCTATTACCACAAGATGGACTACAGCAAAGAGGACTCTAGAAATGAGAGAGTAAAGCTAGAACCCTGGTCGATAATTAGTCTCAGTCTTCCTACTATAACAGTCAGGTTGTGGCATGTGACTGTGTGGATTTGTAGCCACAATAGTATGAGTGAGACCAAACACTAACGTTGAAGTGAGGAGGTCTGGGGTTCGGTCGGGGTTTCAGTTCATCCCCAAATTGTTCAGTTTAAAGGGGTTGAGTCAGAATCTTCTACTCCAATCAGAACACAGCATTGCGCACTTCATGGAGTTCAGGGGTTTTGTGCACAGGTGCATTGTCGTGCTAGAACAGTGTTTAGGTCACTCAGTTTCAGTTAAGGTATAAATGAAATATGAAAACATATAGCGACATCCTAGACAACTGTCTGCTTTAGACTTCGTAGTAACAAACACTGAAACACACGGATGTGGGTTAGTTAGGCGTCCACAAACTTTAGGCCATGTAGTGCATATATTTGTATTACCACAGACTATTAAAATGTTTTTATTTATAAAGAAGTAATTTATTTATAAAGACTTACATTTATCTCTTTTATACAACTGAGCAATTAAGGGCCTTGCTCAGGGGCCCAGCAGTGGCAATTTAGTAGTGCTGGGAAACCCTGATCTTCCAATTAGTAGCCCAACACCTTAACCACTGAACTACCACTTCCCCAAATTAAGTTGGGGTTATAGTTCCTTACACAAGCTAAAAAGCTGTGGGAAAGTGGTGGCTTAAGGGTTAAGGTGTTGGACTGATACCAGAAAGACCAGAGTTTAATTCCAAGCACCACCAAACCACCACTGTGGGCCCCTAAGCAAGGCCCTTAACCCCTAATTGCTCAGAAGAGATGAATGTAAGTCGCTTTGGATAAGGGCGTCTACCAAATGCTGTAAATGTAAAAAACATTAACGTTTATTTAGTCTCAACAGCCATGAATGTTCTCCTGCAGATCGTTCCAGCCAGGTTCTAATGGATAACTCTGAGTCACGGTCAATGCTGACTAAACAAAACGCACACCAGAAAAATTTGGCGTTGCTGATGTTCGACACTGACGGCTGTAACAGGGAAGTCGCCTCCCACATGCTGATGGATCTGAACGGCTGAAAAGGCTTTTCACACTGGCTCACATTAAGAGCTCTGGAGAACCAAGTTCACTTCAGTATAGTGCTGAAAGTCTACAGGGAAGGGGAGAAGAAACCAGATCTACTGCAGATTGAAGTGATTAATTACAAACCAGGATAGAAATACGAGTGAAATATACGTCAGAGGAACTGGGGACGGTGTTAATAATGATAACAATAACATAACACGCTGGGTAAAGCGTTATAATAACAACATGTTACTTTAAAAAGTAATTAGCTATAGTTACAAGTTACTTCTTAAAAACAGTAACCGAGTTACATCATTATAAAAGTAATTAATTACTAGGGTAAGTAACTATTGTGTTAATGTTTTAAAAAAATGTGCAAATATATTAAATATGTTAAGAATAAAATAGACACTAAATAAAATCAATTATTATTATAAAACATTGTACAGTAATCTATACTATTAGTTTTAGTTGGTTCAGGTGTGTTTAATTAGTGTTGGAGCTAAACTCAGCAGGACACCCCGACCCTCCAGGAATGAAGGACTTAGTTACATAACCTTCACACAAATTTATAGCATTTATTTAACGTATCCAATTTAGCAATGGGGATTAAGGGCCTTGCCCAGGGGCCCAGCAGTGGCAACTTGGTGGTGCTGGGAATCAAACCTACAATTTGGAGCCTTAACGCCTTAACCACTGCGCCTATTCTGCTGAACAACACAATAATTTACTCCATATTTTTATATGATATTTCTATAAAATACTATTATACATATATATATATATATATCTCATGAATATAGTTAGTGTATTTTAGAGTGTATTATATATATAATTATATAATACGCTGTTACTATAATCATGTCTTTTCTTATAATTAAAAAAACATTTACAAGTATTAATACATTACAGCTAAACTGCGTGATGACGCAATAACTACGTATTGTTTTGCATTGTTACGCTTATCTCACAGAACCGACACGTACCGACACGTTAACGTGACAGCATCCATGAAACTGTTGCTTGATTCGAAAATGATGAAAGCGTCGAGATGTAAATCAGGGCTGTAAAAGACTTTCCCACCTTCAAAGCTTCCGCGTTAAAACATTTTATCTCTACAGGATTATTTTTACTCGTCCGCTATTCATTTCAATCGTCTTGTCGTCTTGTCAGATGGCAGCAGTTGATAAACGATATATAATTTTAAAAGACTATTCGGTGTGGATTACTGTGTATTTTTGTAGACTTGAGACCAGAGTCCTTAAAGTGTCCTAGTGAGACAGTCATCACATCGAAGCTAAACAAGTTTTATTAAGACAACTTTAATGACTATACAGTCTTCTGACAAATGATGCATTATTTAATGATTTTTTTGTAATAATTTAGCATCAATTTGGAAAAAATGACATCTTTCATTTTCAAAAGAAAATCACTATGAGGGCATTATTCTTTAACTACATTTATGTATGTATATATATATATATATATATATATATATATAGCTTTTATAAAAAGTAGCTTTTAGCTAGAAGCTTCAGACCAGGGATGTCCAAACTCTGTCCTGGAGAGTCGGGGTGTCCTGCAAAGTTTATCTCCAATCCTAATCAAACACACCTGAACCAACTAATCAAGATCTTGCAAGGTATACTTAAAACTTACAGGTAGGAGTTACACTTTTCAGGACACCGTCCCTCCAGGACCGAGTTTGGACACCCTGACCGTGACTAAACTATTAATCTATAATAATAAAATGTATCATCATTATGTATACACAAGAGTAGACTTTAAACATTCACCCTCAGACTGAGTACCTTTAGTACAGCTACAACAATCTGTGTGTCTCCTGCCTGGACTGCGACTGTACTCAGTGCCGTGGTGGACGCTTGTCCTCCTGGGTCACCTTCGCTGGACATTTTCCTCCTTCCTACTCCGGAGGAACAGCAACCAGGTTATAATCCACAACTTTTTCCTTTGTCTGTCTCCGTTTTGCCTTAACAGGATTCCACAGACGTCCAAACCCAAACACAGAGAGGAGGAAAAGCCCTATTAAAGCAACAGCGTCCTCGTGTCCCACACACTGTCTCTCATCCAGCATGAAGTTTCAGAGCTGCTTTTAGTTCAGCACAGCAAGCCGAAGTGGCAGAGGTTAAAAATAGAAATATCCACCAGCTTTTATCAGGCTGCACTGAAAGCAATTTGACACACCCCTAAGTTTGGTGACTTCGGGCCCCTCAATGTTCCCTCCCTCCCTCCCTCCCTGCCTGTCTGCCGGTTGCTTTCTGTCTACTGACCTTTTGTTTTATTTTTTCTTTTTAAGGCATTTGAATATTTAAATAAGACAGATTTAAAGGCTTTAAATAATAGAAAAGGACATTTAGAGTCCGGTTCGCTGCCAGGATTTTTCATTAATCCCACTTCACTTAGGTTCTTAATGGGTTCTTACAAAGCTCTCTCATGTGTCTCTTTATTGTCTGCTGCAAATGCCGAATGGCTTCACTGGAGAACTTTTACAGCACATAAAATTAGACCTCTGGTCAACACACAGTGTGTATAGTAATTCATGTGTGTATATATACACACACACACACACACACACACACACACACACAAACTACACTTGCTTGGAAACCAGCCACATTTTTGACATTGTAGGTGAAGGTATTGTGGAATCACAGTTTCAATTTCTTATTGGTCAGAAGGCATTGATTAAATCACTGATTTATGATTAATGTTAATGCACCAGTTCTATCACATGATCGATCTATAATTATAACCCCACGACTTCAGGATTTAATTCAGATTCATTTCTCGGAATACTTAAAATTTAGGAAAATCTATTTGGCATTTTTATGCAGCACCAAGATTATGAATCTCTTTGTTAATTATAAGGTTTAATAATCAAGATTCAAGGCATTTATTGTCATTTGCACATCAAGGAAACACATTTCTTTGTACAATTCATTTATTCATTCATCTTCTGTAGCCACTTATTCCCTAATTCCGGGTCACAGGGATCTGCTGGAGTCTATCCCAGCCGTCTCTGAAAGGGTGTAAGGCAGGAGGGGGACACCCTGGACAGGTCACAGGTCCATCACAGGGACACACACACACTCACATGGGCAATTTAGAATCACTAATCAATCTAACATACATGTTTTTAGACTGTAGGGGGAAACCGGAGAACCCGGAGTAAACTCACACAAGCACAGGGAGAACATGTAAACTACTCACAGAAAGACCCCTGCAGGGGAATCGAACCCAGGACCTTCTTGCTGTGAAGCAACAGTGCTAACCACTAGGGCACTGTGCTGCCCATTAATAATTTTCTCGATTACATTATCAGTCTTTTTGCCATATTTTTTAATCTATAAAAAAGGTTCTATTGTATTACTATTTTTTAAAATAATAAAGAATTAACTACAGCTGGGCTTTTTTTCTTGTTTTAGTTTATTCTACCCGTTATTCTGATAAAAGATATCTCTGGACAATAGGAGGAAAATAAGAGCAGTGAAAACTGCTGATACGGAGTGATTCAGCGAAACACCACCTGACCTCCAGCTTCCGTTGACACAAACTCATCACAAACTCGCTGATGCTTTGATTAGACCAAAAAACAAAATCACCCTGTGGCTTCACTTCTGCTCACTGGGGCATCAGGGTAAACAGAGTGCAACGGAAAGTAAAAATCAAGTGAATGTTTGCACCGGGTTCTGTTATTAAACCTGGGTATGTGTCATGTGTCAGGCTCCGTTTCAGGATGCTGTGGTTCTCCAGGGATCGTTATCAGCGGTGCCCAGTGGAGGAAACGATGCAATGAGCTGACAGGAAAAATAAAGCGAGATAAGAGAGATAAAAGCTTATCTGTTCATCAGTGAGTGACGTGAAAACGTACGGGGACCAAATCTACCTACAGGATTAGAAGTGCACAGTTCTAAACCTCTTTTTCTTTCAATTCAGTAGGTTTATTTGTCGTTTGTATACACTCTTAACCCGGATTTTATGTAAGTTTTAATTATTCTTTATTGTTTTGGGATTGTTCTCTTGACATATTGTTCTCCTGACATAATGAGTGTTTTAATTAAAATATTAGCATAAACCTTCATTAGGTTCAAACGTCATTTAAATATGTATCGGCACTAGATATTAAAATATCGGGAAAAAAATCGCGATAATTAGCTGTATCGATATTTTTACGCAGCCCTACTGCAGAGGATCGACTTCCACATTTTCACTCTAATGAGCACTTTCACTAGATTGGGTCATGTGACTGTGGAGATTTGTGTTCATTTGGCCACAACAGCAGTGGTGAGACCAGACAGTAACATTGAGGTGAGGAGGTCTGGTTTGAGTTGAAAAGGAGTAAAGTCAAAGTCAGGGATCAGTGCAGGACAATCACAGTAAATGGACAGATAGTCTGAGTTGAAAAGAGGTTGAGTAAAAGTCAAGGATGGGTGTAGGACAATCACAGTAGATAGACGAATAGCCTCTAAGTTTCAGTAAAGGAATAATGGAATGCTACAAGACACACAGACATCAAAGATTCAGGATTCTGGCAAAAGGTGGAAGGAGCCAGTGACCCAAAGTCAGTCAACAAAAACAGGACGCTTTGACCATTTTGGGAAAGTGGAGTCAGGGTCACAGCAGGTCTCAACAGCTTATTGTGGAGTTGCAATTTTGCAAATGTATATTCAAAAGATCGGCTACTGTGGGAATTGAGATTTTCAGCTTGACCAACTTTTGACAACCTTTTTAAGAAGTTTAGGAAGCAACAATGTGGAAAGTGATAAGCTAAGGTTTTTTTTCTGTTATCTCTCAGTCTAAAACATGTGCTAAGCAGCTTTACAACCTGCAAAGGACCAATGACATGTTCATGAAGACAAACCGTGACAGCAGCTGAGGGCTCCAAGAAGCAGCTGAGAAAGTGTCCAGGCTCAGGGACTGCAGAATGACAGCCACAGATAGCCTGGCCATCTGTCATGGCTTCCTGATAGAATAAAAAAAAATCAAAAAGGTTTAAAAGGTCCTAAGGCTAAATCACAGGAGGATATTAATAGACACACACACACACAGCTCCTGACACAAGTTCCAAGCACTGATAGAGCCATCAGTCACACAGTGTTCCATTCCCCATGACTGAGGGGGATCCCTATTCCCGACAGCAGCGGTAAAAATACCGCACAATTGTTTACTCACCGTTACATTTCCTTAAGCCTGATTTTAGATCAAGTGTAAATGTTATGACTTAAAGAAACTTTTCAAGCAAGAAAAATGTTTTGGTTTAACTTTCACGTCCCCAAAATCATCATTTAAGGTCATCACACATACAACCAGAGAGAAGTGTGTATTATTGAACATGGCCATTTGCTGAGACAAACAGCACTCATCTAGATTGTGGGGGAAGCGGTAGCACAGTGGTTAAGGTGTTGGACTGCTAACTGAAAGATCAGGGTTTGATTCCTGGCAACACCAAGTTACCAATGCTGGGCCTCTTGAGCAAGGCCCTTAACCCCCGATTGCTCAGTTATATAAATGGAAGACCCTTAACTTAATGACTGATATTAAAGATTTTTGGAGTCGGGTTCCCAAAACTATATTGAAATAACACAAAGACTTGCTTACAAAATAGTCTATTTAGTCCATTAATTTAATCTATCCATATTTACTCTGTATTTACTGCATCATACATCCATAACTATCTATCCTTACATTAATCTTATTTATACAATTAGGAATTAGGGCCTTGCTCAGGGGCCCAACGGTGGTATCTTGGTGGAGCTACCACCAACACGAACTTACAATCTATTCCAACACCCTTATCATGAGCCACCACTTTCCCCCAGGTACCTTGCACTAGGGGGAATAAAGTTAAATCTACTGCTCTTCTAAAACATCTACATCGGCATGTACGTACGGAAAAAGTTATATTCGGACAGGATAGACCGTAAGGTAATTAGAGAACACATTAACTCTCATCAGGTTTTCCTCCAGGGTTATTTCCTCCTTAGGAGGTCTTGCTGATTAATTTGTTGAGTCAAAACTAACAATTTAAATAAGATTATATTGTTTAGTAAGTTTCCAAGCGTCTAAAACAAAGAAATAAAAATAAAAAGGTGAAAATGACTCAAAACCCCAAATTTTTTTGTAGCTTTTTATGCTTCATTTATTTGCATATGATTAAAAATCCGCCAAAAGCATTATACAGTTTAAATGGCAAAATAACCCCAATAAATATGAATTTAAGATTCAAGCGTCGAACACAATCAGACAATTATGAGATGAAACATATTTTTTTGGTTTCACATTTTATTCATGGAACCGTTTCTCCAACCCAACTTTTTTAAACATATCTTGACAGTGTTTTTTTTTTCTTCATTCATTTAATATAAAGCAAAATGCTGTACAATCGTCATAATGTTTTGGATGTAAGGCGTGTGGTTTTCTCCTGCGACTGTACAAACACACACACATCTTCTTCTTCTCCTTCTTCCTTTACACATGATAATCAGATAATAAAAACTGTACCTAAGGCAGAATTTGCCTGGATCGAAGAACATCATCATGATGGCCATAGAAATGAAAATAAAAGGATGATATTTTGGATATGGGACGCCTCAAAAATACACTGCGTCCTTCTTAAACATCTACATCAGCATGTACACGCGCGGAGCCGGGAGCCGGTGGTTTCTGTGCATTCTATAGACTTTAGTAGCACCAGTAAAAGCCCAGTTCGCCCCACCAGAGGAGACGTGTCAGATAAAGCTTTTTTTTTTTTTTTTCTTCTGTTATGTATGGACATAAGTAACGAGACAGGAGTCTACATGTGTTCTACCTTGAACTGATTCTGGGAGATTTACATGGCTTGGACAGGAATATAAGGACAGAATAGACTGTGAGGTAACCAGAGAATACATTAACTCTCATCAGGCTCTTCCTCAAGGGTGGTTTCCTCTTTAGGATGTCTGGCTGCATCTTCACGCAGCCTTTTGTCCTCCGCAAGCTTCATTTTTTCACGGATGTTCTCGGCTGAGGAAGCAATGTCGCTGGGGCTGCCGAAAAACTGCTCGCTCCTGTAGAATAAAACGTTACGCTGTATTAACAGACACTAAACAGGCAGAAAAACAAGAGCGGACTTATCAAAACTGGAAGCACAGAACTTTCTCTGTACGCTGTAACTTTAGACGTCTTTTTTTTACTGGAACTCGATGGTTGTTCCCACATGACAATGCACAAAGCTACATTTCTCTACAATACTCTTGTAACCCGCGGAGGCGAAAAGTAGTACGATAACAAGCACATATGAGTGTGATGATTAGATGTTATTAAGTAATTAGTCAGATCATGTATACAAACACACACACACACACACTATAATATATATCTTAAAATCTCATTGGCCAGATAGGTAACCCTAACGTAGAATTGCAACTCATCTGAATGATAGATTAGAAATAAAATCGTACATTTACGCTATGTACGACAGGCGCCCTTATCGAGAGCGACTTACATTTATCTCTCTAACCTTTTTCCCACTATATGCTGTCGAGCAGCTCATTGCGTTACTGAGGAACCCTAAAAAACAGATATCGTGACATCACAGGGCATTGGGAAGTACTGAGAAAAACGAGTGCACTTATTAAACCCGTACCCATCGGGAAAGATGACGGGTACAGTAAGGCGGTCCAGTAACACCTTCCCTACTGTCTCCACTTCCTCAAACGCTTCCATATCCAGCAGTCCAGTCTGCTCTGGGCTATCTTTCAGAACCTGTTCAGAGAAGGAAGAGAAGTGAGGGAGTGCGGGAGAGAGAGAGAGAGAGAGAGAGAGAGAGAGAGAGAGAGAGACAGAACAGTTATTGTGTGAAATATTACAGGGTTACAGACAGATGTGCCAGGGACTTTCAGCTTCACTCCTGAAGCCAGAGTGAACTCAGATCTTCAGAGAGCAGCATCAATTATTCTCTCGCGCTGTTTTTTTTTTTTTCCGTGTGCGTGTGTGTGTTTATCTGTGTGTGTGTATATGTGTATGTATCTCTGTGTGTGTGTGTGTGTATATCTCTGTGTGTGTGCATCTGTGTGTGTGTGTGTATATATCTCTGTGTATGTGTATCTCTGTGTTGTGTGTGTGTGTATCTCTGTGTGTATCTCTGTGTGTGTGTGTGTATATGTGTATGTATGTATCTCTGTGTGTGCGCGTGTGTGTGTGTGCGCGTGTATCTCTGTGTGTGTGTGTGTGTGTGCATCTCTCTGTGAGCTTACTCTCAACTTACTGCAACAAAATGGACACGCCCTTGGAAACATTCGCTAACTGCGATTCTAATAATACTGATCATTTATTCAACAATAACTACAGCAAACCCAAGCGGATCTGCAGGGACAATATTCACAGGCAGGTACGTCTTCATCCAGAGTGACTTACATTATTACAGTTATACATCTGAGCAACAACAGGGTTAAGGGCCTTGCTCAGGGGCCCAGCAGTGGTAAGTTGGTGGTGCTGGGAATTGAACTCACAAGCTTCCGGTTAACTAATCATTAGCGAAATCCTGCTTCTCTGGTCTTAACTAAGGTTTCAGCACCGTGTGTATTTCTTCTATCAGTGGAATTTTAATACTTTTTTAATTTTTTTTTCAGTTTTGTTGCAGGAAGAGTCTCTCTCACACACACACACACACTCACACACACACACACACACACACACACACACACACACACACACACACACACACACACACACACACACACACACACACACACACACACACACACACACACACACACACACACTCACACACACACACACACACACACACACACACACACACACACAGAGTGTGCACGTCTGGTTTAAACTAGTTTGGCGAGAGCTACAGTAGTAAATGTAGAGTATGAGCCGGTTTGGCCCACGGGCAGGAAGCGTATATCCCACCCTTTCTGCAGCGGTGTGGAAGTCTCTGGCCATCTCCAGGCGGTGCTGCCGCTCGTCTGCGGTGATGGTGAACTGCTTCCACACACGGTTCAGTCGGGGGAGGGTATCTCCTGAGGAGCGCGTGGCACAGCGCAGAGACTGGCACAGCACCACGGTGGCCTGCAGGAGCTGCCTGCCGTAATCGTATGTACTCTGTGAACACAGACCGATGTAACCGGTACAGACAGGACTTACAAAACAAATATAAACCAAATACAGCATTCATTCATTCATTCATTCATTCATTTATTCATTCATTTATTCAGCTGTAGCTTAAACATGTACATTGAGAATTAAAATTCTGAAACTCTCCATCACTTTAATTGAGCGACTCATGTCATCTCCTCTCTCATACTGCCGGTACTCGCTGCTCTTTATGTGTAATTTCATCACTTTGATGTCCTTTGTATCTGCTTTAAAAGGTCTTTGAGAAACGGCGCAGTTTGCCGCCATTTTCAGGCAGCGGCTATAGCGATAATTCCTCATTCTTAAGCCATTTACTTCGACCTGCTACCTAAATTCTCTCTAAATGACGCAATAAATCCGACAGCCTGTCCGATGCTCGTAACTGTAGTAATATGACTAAAATATTTATGGAAACCTATGGAATCTGAACTTAGTCGCCCTGGTGGTCGCCCCGTTATATCCTACACACAGACTTGGATTTTTCTTTTTCTGCATCTACTCCGGTCAGCGGCAGCATCATGAGGCAGATTTGGTCAGTGTTGGAAAAGGTACTGAAAATTTGTACTCAAAAACAAGTACATTTCTAAAAGTACACTTAACTGCAAGTTAACTACACTTTATTTCTTCTCCTAGTTACTTTTTATCTGAGAAAATTAACTACCAAAAAAAAAACCTGAAAATCTGAAAAGATTCAGAAAAAAAATAAATGAAAGCGGTTTTGTGTTGTTTTGTTGTCTAAATCTTGTCAAAGGCGAAACCTCAACACCACAAACAGAACATTAACATAACTTTAAGAGAGATTTCCTAAATGTTTTATTTGACTGGTCACCTGTGCGACATCAACAAACTTCCTGTGTTTCTCCAGAAGGACTTTGGCTTCCTGTGTGTCGTCTCCCAGTCTGATGTGGGTCTTCAGCAGGGCGTCCAGCAGCTCAGTGAGCCACTCCACAGCCTGCAAGCCAGAAATTCCACATTACTTACAGAATGATGAGTTAATAACACGGACAAATATTACAACCATAACCTGTTCCATAAAAAAAGAACCAAAATGGATCTAAAGTACATCTGCTGTCTTAAATCCATTACAAAACACTGATCAGTCTGGTTAGTGTAAATAATTCAACCCTGATCCATGTGAGAAACCTTTCAGCTTGAATTCCTTTAGAACTATTACATCACCCAGAATTTGATGTTATATATTTATAACAAAAGGTCTGCCGGAATTCTGCCCAGTGCCTCCATTTACATTCAGGTATCGGACCCTTATAAATGGAAGTCGCTTTTGGATATCAGTTTAATCTGATCCAGCAGTTCAGGGGTTATGAGTCCTGCTCAGGGACTCGGCTTCCACGTCCCACCCATGCCAGTTGGACACATTTTTAACCATCTGGTGTAGTAAAGCGAAACTAGATTTCCTTTCCAAGTGTTTTTACATTTACATTAACATCATCTGGCAGACACCATTATCCATTTATCCCTTTTTTAATGTATACAACTGAGCAATTGGGGGTTAAGGGCCATGCTCAGGGGTCCAACAGTGGCAACTTCGTGGTGCTTGGAATTGTACCCCGATCTTCCAGCTGAGCTACCACTTCCCCCTATTTTTTACAATACATGTAGCTTAAAACAGATCCAGCAATGTAAAGAGCTTTTTTTTCAGAGCAGAAGAAATCAAGAAATCACGTTTCTCTTTATTTTTTAACTTTGAAATCTCTACTGTGCCCCAAAATACGCTTTCATTCTCGTTTTGAATCCCAACCCTCTGATACTCCCTCACCTGGGAAGCATCCTCTTCACATTTGAAAAGCTGGACCATCTGCAGCATCTTCAGCCTCCTCACGTCCACCATGTCCTCACACCTTCAACACACAGATTAGCACATCAATCGAGGATGAAAGCTTCTTCATCGCTTGCATATACGAGAATATCTTAAACACTTGAGTGGTGTAAACCGTCCTGCATGCTGAAGAAAGCTGGAAAGGTGGAATGGGGCAATTAGATGCGCTGTTAATATTTAAACAGTCTACAGCAATGAAGTCTGTAAAAGCTGGGAACACTGAAATGGAAGTAGGTGCGAGTGATTAAAGGTGCCGGTCACTATTTTTAAAAGCGTTTCTCCAACTGAAACCAGACACACTTGCAAAAGACTCATGACAGCACCTGAAAGCACGTACTACGCTTGAATTAGAACCTACTTCCTGTTCGTTACGAAAATATGTTCTATATTGTTGGAAAAGGAGTGGAATGAATATAATTAAGACATACCACAGCAGCCATTTTGACATTGTCATGTGACGAATGACATCAAAAGCGTTTAAGCGCAGTTTTACCTCGAGAAACACTGTTTTTTGTTTTTGCTTTAAGCACTTAGAAAGTGTTGCATCACCGCTTTTTGCCATTGTTGAAAAACCCGACCAGTCGTCTTTTTTTTCTGAAAGCTCGCGAGATACTAAAAGTGTCCATCATATGCATACTTTAAAACCCGAGCAGACGTTATGCTAGGTTAGTATGCAATTTCAGATGCAGCTCATGTTTAGTCGTTTCGGTCACATGAGAGCAGAGAATATGAGACAATAGATTTTTAGAGTTTCAGCAGCTTTCAGTTCCTGACATTTACATCTGGAGGCATTGAACAACTGCAAACGAAAAGATACCAAAAATTTTAAGTGGACAGAAATGTTGGAACGTGCAACTGACTGGTGTCTCTGTTTTTTCCAGATGTGCACCGATAGACTGATTGTTAAAACAGTTCGTATCACTGAATAGCTACTATTAGCTTAACCTGATGGTTATTTGGTCTGAAAGGACTGGACTGTTAAAAAAGGTTTACAATCCCAGAGACTTGTCTATAAAAGAAAAGAAAAGAAGAGGAAGAGAAGACATTTACAGCATTTGGTAGACGTCCTTATCCAGAACGACCTACAGCTAGGGCCGTCACGATTATCAAATTTAGTTGACGATTAATTGTCAAAAAAATATTTGTGATTATGATGATTTATTGCCTGTTTTTGGGCTTTAGCAACTAAAGTATTCTAAAATCGGTCCAATGTGTGCATTATTACCGCTCGACTGTAAACATTTGATTATAGATCAATAGTATTTAGGGAAATCCATACTGTGCGTCCTGTCCAGCATTTGGGCAGTGGTGGCTCAAATGGTTAAGGTGCTGAGTTGTTGATATGAACACCAGAAACACCTGGGTTCAAGTCCGACTACCGGCAAGCCAACCACTGTTGGGTCCTCGAGCGAAACCCTTAACCCTTCCTGTTGTCTTATAGCTGACCCTGCGCTCTGACCTCCAACTTACTAAGATGGATATGTGACTAAACAAATTTCACTGTGCTGTAAAAAAGTATCTGTGACGTTGCATTATGGGTCGTTTACATCAGTTGCACCGGTGATGATGTGTTACTGAAGCGGCGTTTGGAGTGTCCGAAAACCCCAACGCTGCGACTTTCTAATCCCGCCGTTCCGCTCACTTACTCCTACTAAAAGTAGTGGGCTGCAGGTACTACAGCTCCACCTAGTGGATAACAAAAGTGTGCAATAATTGCGGTTGGATTTTACGATCACGGTTAGGTCAAATAATTGCGATCATACGACTATTTAATAATTGTGACAGCCTTACCTACAGTTACCTCTTTTATTCAACCAAGCGATTTGGGGATAAGGACCTTCCTTGCTTAGAGGCACAGCAACGGTAACTTTGGTGGTGCTGGGAATCGAACCCCCGATCTTCCAATGAGCAGCTCAACACTTAAGACTATCTATTCCAGTATTTTTGCTAATCACAATCTTTTGGTTGTTAAAGCACTGATGCATCATGGCTTGTAGTTTAATTCTAGCAGTAAGATAAACATTAGGTTTAACACAGTTCTTCGAACGGGTTCTTGTACCATATAAAAAGCGACTTTTTCTTTTAATTTATAAAGATCGTAGCTTCACACACAGTGTTTTCCGATTGCAGGAATTTTCACATTTGTTTTGAATATTTCGAACCTCTGCTTGCGCAGCTGCATGTCCTCCATGACGCTGTGGATGTGGTCGACATTCTCCTTATTCTCCATCTGCATGTCTTTCCCATAGAACCAGGATGTCTGGTTAGAAATCTGGTCCAGCAGCACCTGCCCCTTCTCCCTCAGACCCTGCAAAGCTCCCTCTAAAACACACACACACACACACGCACACATTACTGATTTCTATTTGCAGACAAATGAAAGCTTACCGTTAAAGCAGATGCTGATAATGAGGTCCTCACCGACACTCTTGAGTTTCTCCTCCAGATGTTTGAGCGTTTGCTGAATGGCAGCTCCGTCAGCAGGGGCCACGTCTGCACACAGCATGCCCAACAGACCGTCCAGCTGCTGAGAGAGCTGGAACAATGAGAAAAATGAGACAAAGCAGGTAGTAATAATCCCACAACACCGCTCTCACACAACAGGAGCTCGTTACTGATCCTTAAATGAGTTACTATTCCAAATAAAACCAGACAAAACACCTGATGGTCCTTTACTTATTCTTTTGTTAGAGCCAGAAAATATATGCGTTTTATTATTATCTTTTCTAGTATGATATTACGCTTTACAGGGAATGTTTTGCTGGTCTAACTAATTATAGTCATAATTCTAGTATTAAAATACTGTGCTAAATTCCACTACCCTGTCAACTGCAACCAACCGAATGATTTTCCTTTAGCAACCTAGAAAACCACCTGGAATTATTAGAGAAACACCATTAGGAACCACCAGGAATATTAATCGCCAGGAAACACCCTATAAACCACCTGTGGTATCAAATCACCAAGCAACATCCTAGCAACCACCAGATATCTATCACAGAAACACACCCTAGCAACCACCTGTGATAATCACCAAGCAACATCCTAGCAACCACCAGGAATATCAATCATTAGCAACACTCTAGAAACCACCAGGAACATCTATCACCAAGCAACACCCTAGTAAGAACCACCAGGAATATCCATCACAAAGCAACACTCTAGGAACCACCAGAAATATCAAATCACCAAGCAACACCCTAGCATCCACCAGGAATTTTTAAATCACCAAGCAGCCTCCTAGGAACCACCAGGACTAGCAGTCACTAAGCAGCACCCTACTAACAACCAGAAATATCCATCACCAAGAAACACCCTACCAACCACCTGGAATATCAATTATAGAGAAAAACCCTAGGAACCACCAGGAATATCCATCACTAAGCAACACCCTAGGAACCACCAGGAACATCCATCACCAAGCAACACCATAGACACTAGCTGAAATAGATCAACACTCTTGCAGCAACACCATAGCAACTATCTGGAATATGACAGTACCATCCAGCTGGATTAACACCGGAATGTTCCAACATGAACAATCTAGACTTTAACCATTTTTTAACCTTTACATGAATTAATGAAATCACACACACACCTTCATTGGTTTAATTTAGAAGTGTGTAAATGTTGAAGTTCATCACAGTTAATCTTCAAATATTTGAACAAATGTAATTCTCATCTCGTCCAGTATTTTTGTTGCAGGCTTTTTATGGACCCTGTTTTAATTCTGTAAATAGCAGGCTAATCTTTATTTATTTTGGGCGCTGTGGCTCAGAGGTTCCAGCACAGCAACTGTAGCTGCTAATCAGAAGGGTTAGGAGTTCGAGCAGCAACTATAACACTAAGTCCCAACCTGTACACAGATTGACACAAACACAGACAGTTTTTTACAAAATGTCAACACGCTCAATCTTCTACTAGATTTAACTCAACAAAATGCTGAATCATTGGCTGTGAATTGCTCCGCCTCCATAGTATTTTATCTAAAAAAAAATCATGCTTTAGAGTAGATTCCCATAAAAGGTGTCCTTCATAACATATACCACAAAGTGTTAACTGGCTCTGGGCAGTGAGGGGAGAGGGTATATATTTCTGGAAGGAGGGGAAAATGAGGCCCTGATGTTTGGAAGTGTTGATAGGAGACACACATACATCTTGTGCTGTGCTGTGGAACTCGTGGGCCGAGTGTAAGACATTCTGTCTGAACTCCAGCTGACTGGCCTGCCTGTAACACACGTCACTCAGCTGCTGCTGCAGGTTCTTCAGCTCCAGCAGGTCCTCCTCGTCGCCCGCGTTCAACAGCGCTGCCATCTGCTGATTCAGCTCCACGTACACGGCAAACCACTCCTACACACACACACACACACACCTTACTATATTTAACAGGTTAAGCGAGAACTCTTTGACAAATGTAATATAAATAAGCACAAAAATCTCAGGTGGGGAATAAACTGAGTCATAAATGGGAAGTGGTTGCACAGTGGTTAAAGCACTTTCTGGAAGATCAGGGTTCGAAATCCAGCTCCAACCACCTTCCCCTGTTGGGCCCCTGATCAAGGCCCTTAACCCCCATATAATGCATAAGTTGATAAACCAACAATTTCCATATTTATTGCATAGATTCATCATAATTGTTATGGATATTTAGTACATTGCTCAGCCAGACCACTAGAGGGCAACAACACAATATTGTGTTTTCAGTTTGCTAACGTTAGGCTGTGTTCTAGCAGGTTGCATGGCAATAGTTGGATGTTCTGTTCTTCGTTTGTTGATTGTTATTCAATACATATTTTATAAAGGTTAGAAATTTTACTTACGCCAGCGGTTCCTGGAATATATTCAGAAGAGCGACACACCACACAGTGACGACGGCAGAGGAAAAGCAAAACTCGCTGACCGGCTCTCTTTTTGTACATTTTTCTCTTTTACAAATTTCGGGTTCGTCCCCACATACAGTATCTCACATCAGAGGACATCCTACGCAATAAATCATCAGTAGAACTGTGCTGATTACACAGCCTAACATTTCCCCCATAGAGTACTAATGCTGTAAAAATCCCTCCATCATAACCCCACACAGCGGCTCAGCTCTGTAAAAACACTAATGGAACACTGTAACCACCGCTCAGGCAGTGCAGACCAAATGTACACAAACAAAAAGACCCTTAAATCAACTATCAGACTCACAAACCACCTCAACAGCTAAAGAACCCGGCAGAAACCACAGCCGAACTGCTGAAATCACTGAAAGTGGTGCACGACCACAACCCACTCTGCTTTCACAACCTTATAACAGAGAAAGAGACAGACAGAGACGAGAAACAGTGTCCTTTGGGTCAGAACTCTGGTTTTCCTTTCTTTATGATGCAGATCTGATGATTGGAGTCTGATGTTTTTATTAAATATAGCGGGTGGTGCAAGCTGAGACGTCCGACAGTTAAAGAAAAAAAAAAAAAAACCCAAATGCGCATTAACCTAGCTTATTTTTTTTCAATTGCACATCTGTTTAATTTAATGTCCCGTACAGCGTCCTGTTCTCTGTACAGTATCGTCTGCTGTAATGTCTCTGTCTGTCTTGCAGTGTTTGCAGCAGGTTGCACACATGCACTTTATTTACTCTTAGTCTTTAGCTCTGTGCTGTTCTGTTAATGTGGCTCATTTAGCGGAGAAAAGGGTGTAGATGACATCTGTGCATGAAGGTAATTGTTCCAGCCAGAATCATGTTGTACCGGATTCGGCAGTCAGAGCATTAAAAAATAAAACAAATAATATAAATGACTAAGGATTGTGTGTGTGATTTAAGCCTGATGCATTACTTTTTACTAAATTCACCTTCCTACTGTTGGAGCCACACACTGTCAATTTATTTTAGGTCATCCTACTGATCAGGTGATCTCCAAACCACAGTATACACATTATTATCAGTGTAAAAGCCTTTATTTTGTCACATAGACTTTTTACAGCAAAGTGAAATTTATTTTTTTTGCATATTCCATCTTAGTAAGTTGGGGGTTTCGAGCGCAGGGTCGGCTATGATACAGCGCCCCTGGAGCAGGGAGGGTTAAGGGTCTTGTTCGAGGACCCACCCACACAGCTCAGTGCTGGCGGTGGTGGTGGTGGGTGGGGCTTGTAGTTACTTGTGAGCACAGCTTTCCCAAAAGGTTTGTAAAAAGACTTTTTTTTTGCCGTTTTCCTGATCATCAGCTGTTTCGTTTCCGTGACCTCTCCAGTCTCAGGTTCCTGTTTCTAGCTGAGACAGTTGGAACCTGATATGGTCTTCTGTTGTAGTCACTCCACCGCAGGGTTTGGCATGTTCTCAGATGCTTCTTTCCAACTGAAATCCTACAGTGTGATTATGAGGATGATGTTCGAACAGTCTGACAAACAACCACCACAACAGACTAACTAAAGCCGCGCTTAAACTGCGACATGTTTTACTAATGCTTTAGGTTCTTTAGCTTAGGAAACCTGCTGTCATCTTTAGATCGGGGAATTGGTAGAACAGTGGTTAAGTGGTTGGACTACCAACTTGAGGACCCGGGTTCGATTCCAAGCCCCACCAAACCACCAATTGCTCAGTTGTGAAACAAGAAATATTGTAAGTCGTCTACCAAAAGCTGCAAATGAAAGTGAAATTATGGTTCAGATTTCACAAGCAAATAAATTCAGTAAATCAAATTCAAATGAAGCAATTCTCTTCTGTTGAAGACCTGAAGGTACAGACGAAGGAGAGCATTTGCCCAGTTTAAATGTAGTAGATCCAACAGAAGATTTCAGGGTTTGGTGTTGAAGCCCCTCAGAAATTGTTGGTTGGTTGGTTGTTCTCCTCCAGAATGTTAGGGTCTTTTGTTAGGTTACTTCTAAAACATGCTTTGATTTTATATGATGCTCAAGGCTGTACAGGGTTCTTCTGCTCCTCGGCTACAGAAAAGCCTAATGTTTTTCCTTTAATCAGAAGATCCAGCCTGTTGGAGCTTTTCTGAAGCATCGAAGGTGCCATCAGTCAATAACATCACAGTCAGATCTTCATGTTGGTACTTTTATTGTTTTTTAAAGCTCCTCTAGTGATATTTTATATTTTAAATGTTAGTTTAATAGTCATTTTCTTTTTGTGTGTGTTTTTTTTGTTTTTCATTGCATATTATGGTGCAAAGTAATTTTAATTAGTCCTACAATGTATAATTATTTGCCAAATTAATAATTTTAAATGTACAGAACTTCGTCAGCCTTTGCACATACACACATCCTGTAACTTTTCCCCATTAAGACTTTTCAAGGACCCCTGGCCACCCTGGGGAGGTCACTCTGAGGTCAGTTTTTAAATCAGACGTCTGTCCTGCTCACACCGCAGTGTCTCCGAGTGTGTGGTTAGTGCAAGAGATGTTTAGTCAGCTGTGTGCTTACGCTGTGCTGGCTCTCGATCTCCTCGTGTTTGAGCTGCAGGGCCTGTGACGCCCGGATCGAATCTCCGATTCCCCACTGAGTGCGAAGCTGCTCTGTGCCAGGCCCCTCCAGCCAGTTCACCACCTACACACAATAACAACATAAAGAAAGCAGTGTCAGGATACCACTGAGGACCACACAGTGACTCACGATGAGGAAACTCAATAACTCGCTAACTGTTAAACAATAACAGGAGGAGTGACGTGTCAGTGAGGAAGCTTCTGGACTAATCGCCAGAAATACAGAGTTCAAATAGGGATACCACAAAATTCACAAATGAGAATAATTGATGAGATGATGAGAGATGTTATACTTTAACAATGTCCTTTAGGGCACCATCCTTTCATGGATTACAGACATACAACCGCACAGACTGTCATTTTATCATTCCTTTAATATCACAATATGAATCTTTAACTGCAACCAAACCAGATCAAACGGGGAAGGGGAGCTGGTGGAGGACCTCTTATTGGAGGATCAAGGTTTTATTCTCAGCACCACCAATCCACCACTGTTGGGCCCCTAAGCAAGGCCCTTAACCCCTAATTGCTCAGTTGTATAAGAGAGATGAACGTAAGTCACTTTGGATAAGAGCAATGATTCAAGTCAAACATGAAAATGGTGGGGTGTAAATTTGGCTCCATGTTAAGCCGACTATCACTTTGGAAGAGAAAAAAAAAAAGATAACGACCACATGCCAAATAAAAGCTCCTGCTGAAAGGTGTATTTTTCGAGAAGCCCAGACGCACTTAAGGTCTAAAGAGAGTCGGTCGGTCAGTCCTGTCAGTCGTCTTTCACAGACGGTTTAAATGCTTTGAATCAGAATGCATGAATCCACATCGAGCTCCATGTACGAGACGTGACCTAATGCAGCACTGCATGTACTGACTAAAAAAATCTGCATAATATATTTATTTACAGCACTTGGCGGACCCCCTTATCCAGCGCGACTTACGTTTATGTCATTTATACAGGTGAGCAATTGGGGGTTGAGGGCCTTGCTCAGGGGCCCAGCGGTGGTGGCTTGGTGAAACTGGGAATTAAACCCACAATCTCCTGGTTGGTAATTCAACACCTTAACCATGAGTCACCGCTTCCGTATATTATTACTGATTATCATCATTATCATCTATTAATATTAACCCAGTTCCACACACACACACACACACCCTGCAAATATACTGCTCAATCCCAAAACCGCTGGATCAGACCGGTGTGATCTGGGTGTCAAAATAAAGATCCACGCGCTACTAAAATTAACCGTAAGCAAGCGCAATTCCTCATGTAAGCGGATAATTGCAGCGCTCGCAGTGCTCCCTGAGTGACAGCCAGATCGACTGTGAATAAATAATACACTGTTGGAAGGTTTTAGTGCAGCGGGGTGTCAGTTCAGCGCTCGTCTTCTGCACAAAACAAAAACAATCCAGGCAGGAAGAAACAAACCGATCCGAGATTCGGCTCTGACTGACGCGATCATGGTAACAATCCGATCACGGCCTCTGGTCTGGTGTATGATACGTAGTGGGAGCCTGAGAATGAAAAGAGGATTGAATTAAAGTAAAGAGTTTTTGGCGCTGATGCGGGAGAGTTAATTAAAAGCGGTTTCTCAGGAGATTCTCCGCTTCGTGCCGTAAAATCACATCCGTGATTTCGGTAACAGAATTACGGTCGGATTTAATTCCCCCCCGCTGTTAAATGAATTAGGGCGTCTCGGAGTAAAAGGGCTGCTGTGGAGAAGCTGCTGTGTGAGGAGACGCTAATAGACGTGTGGGGTGAGAATAATCTTTAAAAAGCCACCACACACACACACACACACACATTAGCAAAGCAGCTGATGTTTAGTGTAATTAACTGCTTTGAAAATTATCCCATGTCATGTCGTGTATATATTTTTCTTTCCATAGTTTATAAATGTAAATGCTTTTGTTTTGTCACATATCCTTTTTTTTTTTTTACAGAACAGTGAAATTCCCTTTTTTTTATTATTAAGGAGATTCAGGGACTTTCCAGCTGATACCTCGGAGTTCCTGCTTGTAGGCTGTGGAATCAACAACTGAAAAGAGTGACGGAGAACCTGCGGCTGACAGAGTCATCATGTACACCAGATGTTGAAACCTGCTGCTATTTGTACAAAAGGTGCAAATTTCCCTCCAAACACTTAAAATCCCGTCCCGGGTGAAGACACATTCCCTAACGGCTACACTTCACCCTCAGGAAATTCATTTCCAATAATATGAAGAAGACAGAACATCTGATACGAGTAAGAACGTGACTTCCATTTGACCACTCGGAGCAGCGTATAAGTCGAACCCTAGCTCTCTCCCGAAAGCAGCTCAATAAAAGCCAACGATGGCATGTTTATATTTGCAGAGCTACAGTTCAATTCCCTTCTCTAATATCACAAAAGATGTATTATTCCCGCTGAACCCAAACCAGACGATGAAAACCCGAGCAGTGTTTCCACTGGCTCCGATTCGGACCTGGAGCTGTTGTGGTCTTTGGGCCATTATACTTAAGAGATGAATGATTAATAGAGCGAATTTACTCAAGCAGACACCAGCGATTTTCTCTTAAGTAAACTGCTCATCTGTGGGAGGATGATTTATGACCGGGCCACTAGGAGAACCATCTTCTTTAAAAAAAAATGCATAATCGAGTCTCTCTTTTTTTTTTTTTTTAACTCCAGAACGTTAGAATAGAGGAGCAACGGTAAAATTTTAATGTTTCAGAAAGCAATGCGATGACATCATGATGTAAATCAAGCCCTGATCTCTAATATGCAAATTTTATGCTACACACTAGGATCCAAATACTGACTGACTCAGTTCCGGTTTACATGCGTTCCTATTAGAGTGTTTTTGTCTTTTTTATAATTTAGGGTTAGAAGCCAATAGAAATACAGCTTCCACTTAAAAAAAAAAACTATTAAAATAATGAAAACACTGCAACAGTAAACATTACCTGCATGACCTTGGTGTGTATCTGGTCCAGCTGCGAGCGGCGGCTGCGTTGGCGACAGACTTCCTGGTACTTGGTGTACTGCTCTCGCAGAGAGTCGAGCAGCTTCATCACCTGCGGCTGCGCCAGGAGCTCGTCGTCCATCGGAGACCAGGTTGTTCCTCCTCCTCCTCCACCGCCGCCGCCACCTCCGCCCTCTGAGCCGTTGAACCTCCTCTGCTGCAGCTCCGACAGCAACTCATGACCTGAGAGAGCCAGAGGAGAAAGAGATTACTACAAATCCGGGTTAAAAAAGTGGGCGAGTTAACATTTCTTATCTTCAAGTATACTGAGAAGACGAGCACTTCAGATGAAGCTTTCATTTTATTCACAACGAAAACATGACCATCTGTAATCAGTGTCTTCACAGCAACCGAAAAATCCTTAAAAGCCACTTAGACTGGTGGCGCAAAGGATCCACTTATGCTCCTGTTATATAAACAAAGCCAATGAAGGATCTGAATTCTGCACTCGGCCTCGGTTTGCTCGCTGTGAGTCATCTGATCTGACAACAGCATTGTTTAGCCGTGTGTGTGCGCGTGTGTGTGTGTGTGTGTGTTTGTGTTGCACTGTAATGGTGATGAAACAGTGCTTCTTTCAGTGACTGGAGCTCAGACGCAGGCGAAAGCTACGTTAACACTTGTGCATTCACTTCTCTTTACAGCCACTCATAGGAAAAACAGCCTGGGTGTGTGTGTGTGCACTTTGGCGAACCCACACACACACACACACACACACACTGGATAAACGTTCCACCCTTAAAAAAAATGTGTTTGTCACATCCTGCCATGGAAAAGCTTACCGAAAATGTTATTATTATTATTAAGAGCAGGATTGTAACTGAGCACCGAATGCATGCAAAACTGTCGAAACTCACCGACTTTTTCTTTATTATTTTAATTGGTCAGAATCATTCTGCAGCAGGACATACCGGTTTGCAGGACAGTTTCTGGGTCAAATGATGGCAGGATGTTCGACTCTGAAGTCCTGTAGGGGGGTAAAAAAAAAAAAAAAAAAAAAAAAACAGTTTATAATATACTTTTTTAATACTTGGTACAGCGGAATGGCTCCATGTCTAACCAGAACCTGTTCCCTTTTAGGGGTCTCCACAGCGAATCATCTGTCTCCATCTAATCCTATTCTCTACATCCTCTTTACTCAGATCCACTAACTTCCAGTCCTCGTTTATCGCATCCATATACCTCCTCTCTGGTCTTCCTCTTTACCTTCTGCCTGGTAGCTTCATTTCTAACATCCTCCTACCGATATATTCACTATCCCTCCTCTGGACATGTCCAAACCACTTGACTTTCTCCCCAAAACATCTAACACGAGCCGTCCCCCTGAAGCACTCGTCCCTGATCCTGTCCAACCTCGTCCATCCTAAGGAAAACTTGGTGTTTTTCGAGGTAAAGTAGATAAACAGCACCACTTGGAGATTTTTACATAATAACAGTTTAGCCTGCATAAAAATAGACCTATAAAAACATTGGAACTCTTGTGGCTGAGGCAATAATTCTACTCTAACCACAAGGATAAACTATTCCGTAACTTTACAGCCTCTTTTCAAAAGAAATTACGAGAGTCAATTTTTCCAGAAAACACACACACACACACACACACACAGTTGGCATTTACACTGTATTTATAATGTGACCCAATTCTGAAAAAAAAAAAAAAAAACGGATTTATAGCTTTTAACAAATGCCGAAAGCCGATTAGTTTGAGAACCTTTAGAGTATTAACACATCTGGACACTGGGTCTGATCAGCACTCTGATTCATTAGGAGAGCTTTAATGCTTAGACCCAATGATGGGCTGATATATGTGCAGAAACTCCGCAGTGCATTATGTACCGTACAGACTGTAACCCGACTCCCTATATGAGGTGCTGCCTCTCCTCGTTTCTCATTCCACGGTGAGTATTCAGTAGCTCCTACGGCACGGCCGGACGAAAGCGGCGAATCACTCGTTTATTCCGAGAGCAGAAGACTTCATGAATAATTGATGTGATTTAATGAAAGCGAGAGAGCGAGAGATTGAAACTGGAGAGCATCGTTCGGAAACCTGGACATTGATTACCTGGACTTATCCGGCTGACTGGTCTTTTCGTTTTCATTAATGACGGCAAGCTCGTCCAGCAGGGAGGTGGATTCCTTGGTGAATTTTTCAAACACCTGGAAAAACAATCATTCAGAAATGAGGAAAATACGGAATATTTCGGCTGTAATTACTACTAGTAATGTACCGCAATTACTACTAGTAATTACAGAAATGAGAATGCAAACATGTTCAAGTAGTATGAAAATGCAAGACACCACACGGTTCACACTCCAAAACCAGGACTGGAGGAAACTGGCTGCGATCTTCACACTGTGCTCTTGAAAATAAATCATTCATCTTAAAAAAAAAAACTAAAACTTTCATTAAAATAAATGTTGGTTTAATAACTGACCAGTCTCTTGTTGAGCCAGTCCATGTGGTCATACTGCAGAGTGCCACCAAACTCATCGGTCAGCTGGCAAGGCTCGATGTAGCGGGTGAGCTTATTAGCCGAGACCAGGATTACCTACAAGAACACACACAGAGCGCAGTAAATCAGACAGTCGTTACTTCTTTAGCATCCATAACATCATAGAACCTGCCTGCTACGAGTGAACGGTGTCATAATCTGATGCCCACGAATGCAAAATGTCAGCCGAGGTTAATTATGCATAATCGATTTGGTATTTAAAAAGGCAAAGGGGGCAGAGACAGCAAGTGAGACGGGCGTCTCCCGGGACAGAATCAGATGACGGCGAGAAATATCACTGGTGCTCGTAACTCTCGTGCGAACCTGCAACTCTGCTTTGAATTGGGCCGTTGAACATTTATTAAATTTACCACACGCTTAAAAGAGGTCCGAACCGAACACTGAGCTGCTAAACGGGCAAACAATAAAGTGAGCCATGTTTTTAAGCCACCGTAGAAATCCTGGTGCAGCTGTTGGTGTCAGACAGCTGTGTAAGGAGGTACGTGCTTGGACGGATTTTCGGAGATCCTCAGCTGAGTCAACACTCGACTACACATCTAATCACGACTCCACACCCCTTTTTAGACCTCGGAGCATATCAATTTCCTCATACAGCCGTTACCTGAGAAGCAAACATGGTGGAAAAATAAGGGGGCCTTCGACTGAGTATTTGTTGTATTCCTTTTTGCATGATGAATTCTATTGCGTTATATTGTGATGTATTGTATGGTAGCTGATGTATCCTTGTTAATACACAGCCCAATGCTAACCCTGATGTTCAGTGCTGAATAAAACAAGCATTTTTATTTAAGACCACAGATACTGACATTTTACTTCCCGTCCTGCAAACAGACCAACTTCTATTAAAACATGTTAAACAGAGGCTTAAATATCAGTAGAACTATTGATGGAACCGATTATTGGTCTGTCTTTAGGGCGTGACCAGGTCCTTTTAACACAATCTCTGATTGTGATGTGTCTCAATGAAGAGCTTCAACTTTAGTCCACTGGCCTACGTTAATAGGAGAAAAAGAACCAAAGAAACCAAACCAGCTGTTGATGGAAAAACTGCACCGAATTCGATATGGACATCAGGCTGAATTTAATTATAAACATAATCTGAAAAATTCTCGTCCAGTACACAACCTCGTCCTCAATTATTATTCTTTAACACTAAAACCTAAAAGTGTTTCATTTCTTATTAATTGTTCGGAAACGTCATCAGGTCTTTCTGGATCTGAGAGTGTTCCGATATTAAACATCTGCTTTTTCCAACTTTTTTTTCTTTGTATCTTTCTTTTTTCACCAAAACTGGAAGCCAGAACTTTAAGCAAACCTCCAAAATAAACAATCCAACAGGTCCAGTGTATCTGATAGACACTGCCAAAAAAAACATAAACGCTGTATTTTTTTTTATAGAAGTTTATTGATCCTGATTTACATAATCGATCTGGCATTAAAAAAAAAAACAAAACAAAAAAAAAAAAAAAAAAAAAAAACACAGTGCCCTTTAGGTTAAATTACTGCTCTGTGAATATCTGCTTGCGTGATATTAAAGTTTAATTAGCGCTATTAAATCATTACCACAAGGGGCAGCAGTGGCTCAAATGGTTAAGGCGCTGAGCTGCTGACCCAGAGACCAGGAAGACCTGGGTTCAAGCCCCACCACCAGCAAGCCAACCACTGTTGGGTTCTTGAGCAAGACCCTTAACCCTTCCTGCTCCAGGGGCGCTGTATCATAGCTGACCCTGCGCTCTGGGATACGCGAAAAAAGAATTTCACTGTGCTGTAAAAAAAGTCTAAGTGACAAAATAAAGACATTTACAGAGGGTTCCCAGTGGTAGAGCAGATCCAGACAAACCCTTAACACGCATCAAAGTGCTTCATTTCAACAACTTACTTCCAGCCAGTCGTAGAGTTCTGACCATACATGGTTTGGCAGCAGAGAAAGGCGGGGGAGTGAGAGGGAAACTAAGTGCACACAGATTCCACCCTCTTCCGTTACAATAATCCCATTAAATCAAGTTACTGCTGAATCGTGACATTTCATTTTCAGACCATGTCTCAAACGTCCTTGACTGTTTTACCATCAGATATAATTTCTGAATCCTCCACCAATTAAGCTTTCATTTCGCACATATGCTAGTCATCACGGTGGTTAAAAAAAATGGAGGATTTTGGCCTAGATATACACACTAATTTAGAAGTTAAAAAAAAAAAAAAACCCTGGCAAACTTTGTTCAGCATCTCAACAGTACCAGGGAGTGGCCTTGGTTTTGGAGCAGTCAGAGCCAATCAGGTCTGGAGTTGTTGCTGCGTGTGGTTTTCTGGGCTCACAGCTCAGCAGAAACATAAATCTATTGGTATTTTGATGCAGTTATTAAACGCAGCTGTTTGGTCTTTACACACCGTTAAAACATCTTAGATTCAGTAAAACTAATTTAAGACATATGTTATGTTAATTAATGGGTTTTAATTAGGACAGTATAACCAACTATTTTCTTTTTTTTTTACTATAATGGCCGATGGTTTGTCGACACCAGCTTACCAAATGTAATGTCCACTCTTCTGGGACAGCTTACCAATAGATTTAGAAGACTTTATGAGACCACAAGAGCATCAGTAAAAGCTGGGTATCAATTTTAGAGGTAAAGAGGTCTGTGCTGTTCCGCTCTGGAACCAGAGCAGGGCGCTATGGTATAGATGGTATGATGCTAAGTCATAAGCCTGAGCAACAGCAAAAGCTATTTTCTCGACGTCCCGGGGCTATTGTGCCTTCTAGTCAGGATGCAAGGAGTTTAAAAAATTTAGCAAACCTCTATTAAGGTTAGAACCGAGAGTACCGCAGGACCCGACGATTTGCGGGTGGTAAGGTCCTCGTGTGTGCGGACAGAAAATATCTTAACTAAATTACTAAAAACATTTACGGGATTTGGCAGACGCCCTTATACCAGGGCTGGGAATCGAACTTGCAATCTTCAGGTTGGTGGTCCAACACTATAACCATGAGCCATGTTTATCTCCTAAATAACAGCAACAGGGACGACTAGAACAAAATCAAAATTAACTTACAGGCGTAAGCGAAATGAAATTTTTGTTCATATCTGCAAACACACTCTATGGAAGATACTTTTTAACAGTAGGGTTAGGGTACAAATTTACTTCAAAATGTAGTACACACTTTAGTATAGGACTCGGCATAGAAAATTAAATAGAGCAACTCTATTACTTAGAGCAGAAAACTCTAGGAAAGTTTAACATCTAAATCTGCATGAGCGTAAAGTTAATCTGCTATAAAGCTGAGAAAATCACAGGCTCTCAACTTTCTGGCAGTAAAATAAGCTACTTGAAGCACTTTACCTCCTGCTATAAAACTACCCGGCCAGCATCAGAGCAGCATTCTGGGTAAGAGCCAGCTGTTGTGAAAGTCACTGGGCTATTGCTCAAGCTGGGATGGAAGAAAAGAACATGCAATTAGCACAAAAAAAAAAAAAAAAAAAAAAAAAAAAAAAAAAATGTGCAAAGCGTGAATAAGTGGCCTTCTGGGAGCTGAGTGGCAGAGAAAAGAGTGTGGGAGAGAGAGAGAGAGAGAGAGAGAGAGAGAGAGAGAGAGAGAGAGAGAGAGAGAGAGAGAGAGAGAGAGAGAGAGAGAGAGAGAGAGAGACGGACCGACCCTCGTCTCCGTATGTTTCTATAACGATGCCAAGTGAGGAATTGTCTGCGTTTCAGATCAGGTCCCCGCGCTGTCGGACTCGTCAGCTGTGGTACACCTCCCATGCATGTTTCTCCAAAACATCGCGCCAAGTATTCCTGCGACGAGCTCCATTCAGGTCACCTCACAGACTGCAATCAGAACGACCTCCATTCCAGCCCTGACGGCACCATCTGCTTCAGCAGAACGGCCGGAAGGAAGACAACAGCCCCGAGGGCTAAGGGCTGGCCCATATTATATTCCGAAACAGGTGTAGCTCAAATTAAATGCCGACACCAGCACACAAAGCTGTTATTCGTCAGATTTCGGGATATGACATGACTCACTGGTGGAAAAATAAAACATTGACATTTTCATGCTCTGTTAGAAGGCAAAGCCGTCAGAAATGAAGACAAATGAGAT